>BRXU01000002.1:4817500-5417500 GCA_030267565.1 Pleodorina starrii | reverse complement strand
CGCCCGGCTCGCCGCCTCCCTCTTCACATCAGCACGTAAGACAATACAAACCTAGCCGTAAGAGAGCTGTCTCCCTACGCTGTCTACCTCCCACCCCTCCCACGAGTCCCTTTCCCTGCGGCGATCGCTACGAGTGGATAACAGAGGATAACCGGGTCGCTTCGCCGCCCCCCCCCCCACTCACCGTTTGGTGCCCAGCTGCCGCGGATGAGCGTCTCCAGAGCGGCGGCCTTGTCCGCGGGCACCGTACGGACCGCCTGGACGGGGTGAGGCGGAGGAGGAGGCGGAGGCGGAGGTGAGAGAGGTGAGTTTGAGCCGCGTTACAATGGACGGAACCCCCACGGAGGAGGAGGGGGTAGGTGTGGATGACCAAGGAAGCACGGGTTGAAGTGGGTTGGTAGTGAAAATGCTACCGCAGCAGAGGGACGTAGGCGGCCGGGAAGGTGGGTTGAAATTGGGTTGAAATTGGGTTGAAATTGGGTTGAAATTGGGTTGAAGTGGGTTGAAGTGGGCTGAAGTGGGTAATAGAGAGTAATATTGGGATGAAGTGGGTTGAAGTGGGTTGGGAGGCGACAGCGCTCTATCCATCGGGTGGCAATTGACTGATTGGCTGTGTTGTTGGGGGGCAGCCGGAAGCGCCCGGTGGGGAATCAGCGAACGGCGCCGGTGGGGACAGGGCTCAGCTGGGTCGGGCGCGGGACCGGCACCCGCCGGCGGACGACAGCGCCGGTTCGGGAGCCGATGTGCGGGCCGGGGTACGAATACACCATTACACCTGCCTTTAGGACGGGGGAGCTCTTGGCGGTCTCAAGTGGGTCAGGACGATGGTGGTGGTGGTGGTGGTGGGGCTGCCGCTGCTGCTGCTGCCGCTGCCAGGATTGCGACAGCGACGACCCCGCCTGCGGCTGCTGCTGCGCTTCACCCGCTCGCGGCTCCTGCGGCTGCTGACGCTCCTGCTGTTGTTGAAGTTCATGACTAAACGCGCCCAGGTCGGGCGGCGCCATTTTGCTTTCAGTAGCTAAGCAGCTGAGGCAATGCGGAAAGCGGCGCGCGTGGCGCTGCGCGGCGACTTGCTGTTTTCGGCACGCTCGTGCCGCCGCCGCTGGCTTTGTTTCGCGGCGCGCCGTGCCGACGTGCTGTTGCTGGTTGGTGCTGTTGGTGCCTGTATGTATGTGCCCGTATGTGCGTGGTGCTTCGTTGTGTCGTTAGCGAACAACCAGAAGCTGAGCGGCTGGATAAGTAGCGCATTTACCGTTAGGCACATGGAAAAACCGTCGGTCTGACAACCTCGTCTTCGGCAATCTCGTCTTCGGCAATGTCGTTGTTACACCAAGATGACGGCTGCGTCCTCGGAACCCGGATCTCCCGGGTCATGATCTGACGGTTTCAGAGCGCTCTGCCTCTCTTGCTCCTTTCCGTCCAACGACTCTACCTATTGTCAGCGGGACAATGTGCGGCGAGCAGACGGCGTCTCACGTCGCAGTTGGCTTTGGCGCCAGGACAACATGCCGGGGCAGATTCGCTGCTCGCTCGGCGCTGCTCGGCTGCTGTCGCGACGCAAGCTTTTTATGCATCGGTATCCGGGCGAGCTTCACACCGCGAGCTTCACATTCTTGGACAAATTTCTTCACCAGTAGGGGCCCCTTGGGAAGCAGAGGTGCATGAATTGTATCTTTGTATGGAGTCATGCACGGATAAACCGTTCTGCAGTGGACCTAAATGGATCACCGCTGCATATGCAGCACCGTGAACCTGCAACAGCGTAAGTCCAAGCCGCAGAGGGCGGAGGGCCAACGCGACTAGAGACACGACCCAGAACAGCCACGGTTCCCTGGGACCCCGCGGCGGGGCCAACCAAGGCGCACGCGACCGAGCGCGGGGACTGGACACTGCGGGGCGAGTCAACGCTCCAGATGGGGGAGCCAAAAGGGAGTGCATCGCTCCGCGCAGCCTGACACGACGGCGACCGCCTGTCGGGGGTTCCACCAGAGAGCCATCGGCGGGGTGCAAACGGATGGGGCGACTCGCTGCCGGGAACGCACGCTGTGCCTCCAGAGGCGCCCCAAAGGTCCCCAAGCAGCCAAGGGCCTCTGAACGTGATGTGACAGGGAGTCAGGATGCTGTTCAGTTGCCTCAAGACGGTTGTCTCAAGACGAGTTGCAGCCGTCTGAACCGGTGGGGTCGCAACTTAAGCCTAGCGCGCGCTGAGTCGGGCTAGGGGGCATGGGGCGATGGGGGCCATCAGGCGAGTGTTGTGGGCCGGGGGTTACTGCCGGGCCCTGTGAACAGGATGGAGCGGGCGAGGGGCGGCATAGTTGTGCGGATGGGCCAGGGCGGGAGCCGCGGCGAGGTTTTCCCCGGCCTGTCGACAGCTTGGCAGCGGGATGATGAGTCATGCAACCGATTATTTACAAGTGCCAATGGAATCTTCCTCGCCTGGGTAAATTAGTTCAGGTTGTGCTAGGTGTTATGTGATGGTGTGTGGCCAAAGTGTTGTTCAGGGAAACAGCCGGTCCGGTGTCGCCAACGTTGCGCATGTCGTACACGGTGTCGTGTACCGCAGTACCGGTACGAAAATTGCATAACGGCCCCGAGCAACACGCAAAATTGTTATTAACTGGACCGTTCTTGCTGGAAGAAACTCTTGTAGGGTATTTCATTCCTTACTCACTATCCTACAAGGCCACAATGCAGGCCCTGGCTGGTAAGCAGCTGTCGGCAGGCCTGAGCCGGCCCAGCCGAGGCCAGCTGGTCATCACCAGCGTGGCCACTCCCTCCAAAAATCCTGCATCGCGCTTGGCGAAGCGCAGCAAGGTGGAGATCATCAAGGAGAACAGCGACTACCTGCGGCATCCCCTCATGGAGGAGCTGGTGAACGATAAGACTTACATCAGCGAGGATTCGGTCCAGCTAATGAAATTCCACGGCTCCTACCAGCAAGACCACCGCGAAAAGCGGTCATTCGGGTCTGGCAAGGCCTACATGTTCATGATGCGTACCCGTCAGCCGGGTGGCCTCGTGCCCAACCGCCTTTACCTGGTCATGGATGACCTGGCTGATCAGGTGTGGTGTGGCAGGGCTTACACGGGTTGGACTGGGTAAGTCACGGGACGCAACACGCCGCCGGCGGGTGCTTACTGGCCTTCCAAAGCAGCCTCGGCGAAAGTGGGTCAAAATACTTCACATGTCCTTGCATGATTACAAGGGTATTGCTCTTGAAGACCTGCAGTAGTGCACAGGTGCCTTCTTGAAGGCCAGAGTGACGTGGCCTACCGGCTTGACTGTGGGATATCCTAAAGTTATCGCGCATTCATGCAAAACGTGCATGCGAAACGTTTGCTGATGTTTCGAAAACACCGGCCTGCAGGCCTGGCCTGACCGACTCGTCGATGATAGTATGGCTGAAGTATTCGACGCATTTGGTGTGATTATCCATCATGTAGTTGCAGTTACCCCAAGTTGTTTGGGACTTGTTTGGGACGGCTAGTGCCTGGTAACCACCGCAGCGCCGTTCCCACCCGGGCGGGGTGTCGCTCGCCAAAACCCAACCCAACCCGCCCTTGATTACGTTATCCTCCTCGGCGATTAGCTGCAGCTGTACTGCAGCATAAGCTCCCTTCACCGCCCTGCTCTCCCCCTCGCCCACTTGCCGCCCCGCAGTTCGGCAACGGCACGCTGCGTCTCACGACGCGCCAGGCGTACCAGCTGCACGGCGTGCTGAAGCACGACCTGAAGACCGTCTTCTCAACGGTCATCAAGAACATGGGCTCCACCCTGGCCGCCTGCGGTGATGTGAACCGCAACGTCATGGCCGCCTGCGCGCCGTACCTCAACAAGCCCGAGTACGTGCACGCGATGAAGGTAGGCACCCGGCAGTTGAAGCAAGAAGCTGGAGCACAGCCGACGCCCGGACGGAAGGCGCCGTGCGCGAAGCCCTCCCGGGGCCTTGGTGGAGGAGGCCGCCGGGCCAAGCAGGTTGCTGCTGTTGCAGTCTCGGCGCGCGTTCCTCGCTGCTGGTGACTGCACTCGTGCACACGCCGTTACCCCCCTTCCCCCGGCGGCCCACCGTCCACTTGCCCTTTCCACAGCTGGCCAACGACATCGCGGACCTGCTGGCCCCCCAGTCGGGTGCCTACTACGATATGTGGCTGGACGGAGAGAAGTTTGTGTCGGTGTACAAGGAGGTGGGTGACTGTGGGGGTCGGCACGGTGAAACGGGGGCTGAGCTGGCGTGGCGCGGCGGGTCAGGCCGACGGGCTTGCCCTGGCTTGCATGGTGGGTGGTCGAAGACTGATGACTTGGCCGGTCGAAAACTGGCCGGCCGGCGGGAATTGTTGCTGCCTCTGGATTGGCATGAGTTGGGCGGTGGCCGCGTGGCAATGCAGTACGAAGATCAGGGCTGACTGCCCTGTTGGGTTACAGAACCGGGGAGTCAGTTGTGATGCTTGCACTTAAGCGCGTCATTGGGCTGCCACGGGACGGGAGAGGCGCACCAGCGGTTCGGATTGTCCCATGAAAGCGCCGCTCCATCTGCTTGCTGGAGGTTCGGGTCACAGTTCTCCGTGTGCAGTATTGGCCAAGACGAGCACGGACCTGTGGTGGAGTCACGTTCGGAGAGGCTGGGGGTCATGCCCCGGGGGGAACGAGCACCCGCCGACCGGCCTCCACACCCAGCTTGCCAACGCATACTTTTACGCCCCATGCTCAGTCTTCGATGGGGACAGCGAAAGGCGAGAAAGCCCCTAGATTGAGGGCGGAAAGCCCCTAGATTGAGGGCGGATCCTCCGTACAAGCCGCCAAGCGTGTCTCAATCGCTGTTCCACATATGCGGTCGTCAGTCTGGAGGCACTACCACTGGTTCCGGGGCGTTGGCCCTGCTCAACGCGCAGTGGACCACTTTTACCGCCTCAATAAGCATGCCTCCGGGTCCGGCTCCCAGCCGACGCATGGACCGGCACGCTGCGTTGGCATGGCACCTGGACCTGGCTCGGGTGGCCAGATATGGCTCATCGGTCACTTCCAAACACGTGTCACTCCCCACGTCCGGCCCCATTCATTTGCGGGATGCGGGTTGTCCCCGCGTCGTCGACATTGCCGCCGGAGAATGCATTGCGATCCACCCGGCCAATCAACAGGGACCGGCAAAAGAATTCAGCATGGGTGGCAGTTCACACGGATTTCTTAGCCCCGCCCTCATCTCGATTCTGTTCCTACAAGAACACCACACGCCGCCGCTGCGCGCCTCTCAGCACATCATTCCCCCCGCCCGCGCACCTGTCTCGCCGTCTGCGTTCCGCAGGACCCCAAGGTGACCGCCGATCGCGCCTTCAACGGCTTCGGCACCAACTTTGAGAACTCTCCGGAGCCCATTTACGGCGCCCAGTTCCTGCCCCGCAAGTTCAAGATTGCGGTGACGGTGCCGGGCGACAACTCGGTGGACCTCTTCACCAACGACCTGGGCGTCATTGTCATCTCGGACGATAAGGGTGAGGGCATGGGGTTGTGGGTTGACAGGGTGGCCTGGCATTGGGGTTGAAAGGGTTGGCCTCCAATTGGCGCTGCGCGAGGGGTTGGGGCGGGGTTGCAATAGTTGGAGTGAGGCAGTCTTGAGGGGTTGAGGCGACGTGGCGTCGAGAGTTGGAAGCCGTGGCCTGGACCTTTTGCTAGGTCTTCCGGACGGCAAAAACGTCGCCTTTAGCAGCCGGTTTCTGTGCTCTAGCCTTGTCGTCTCGTGTTACAGCTCTTCCCGACTCGCTCATCGTCACATGCTTCTGAAGTTGCCAAACACCCTGTACCCCCACTCGGCTTCATCCCCCCTTTATAGGCGAGGTCAAGGGCTACAACCTGGTGGTGGGTGGCGGCATGGGCCGCAGCCACCGCGACGACGAGACCTTCCCGCGCCTTGCCGACCCGCTGGGGTGAGTGAAGGGGCCCGCACATGAAGGGGCCCCGGGGCGCTTGCGCCGTCTTATCCGCTGCTGTCTGCAGCTGCCTTGGGCCACCGCGGCCGTCCTGTTCACAGACGCCGCGAAAGGAGAAACCCGATCCCGCATCCCTCTTCCCATTCGTTGCGCTGTCCTGTCGACACGTGGCTAACCCGCTCCGCCTCCCCGTCCCTTGCTCTCCCTCCCTCCAGCTATGTGGACAAGGACGACATTTTCCATGCGATCAAGGCGGTGGTGGCGGCGCAGCGCGACTATGGCCGCCGTGACAACCGCAAGCAGGCCCGCCTCAAGTACCTGATCCACGAGTGGGGCATTGACCGCTTCAGGTGAGAAGGCGAGAAGCAGGCAGGCGGCAACTAAGAGATAGTGGGGGAGGGAAAGGTTCATTAACCAGGCGCGGCCGGGCTGTGTGCGGTTCAGCAGCGGAGGAAGAAGGGTGTGCGTGCTCGGTTCCATAAGGAGTTGCTTCTCGTAGGGCGCGCAGGTGGCAGCGCCAGGGTGGTGCTGCGGTGTGCCTAAGAGCCCGACAGACGGCGCAACGCTTCGATGAGCTTCGATGAGGATCACTGGGTCGCAGCAAGTCGGCGTTATGCCGCGCGAGGGGACTCTCAAGCTTACGCTCACGCTCAAGCAGCTCGCCCATTGGCCCGCACGCGCTGCACGCATCAAGCGTTCACGCCCCGCCATGCCATGCCCCACCCAAGATGTGTGACCCCTCCTGGGCCCCCTTCAGGTCGGTTGTTGAGCAGTACATGGGCAAGAAGTTCGACGACTTCGTTCCCATGCCCACCTGGGAGTACCAGGACTACCTGGGCTGGGGCGAGCAGGGCAACGGAAAGCTCTTCTACGGCATTTACGTCCAGGTGAGTTGGCTAAGAGCTGGCGAAGAGTTCAACGGCGGCAGGGAGGGAGGGGCAGGACCTGCGGTGTGTGGTGCTGCGTTGGGACAGGACAGGGCGCGTCTACAAAGTATACAACGTGCTAGGCAAGTCCTAGATGACGTCTGCGTTTTCCAGCGTTTTCTTACTTGCCGTTCGGGATCGGGCCGTGCCAGCTGCGATACCTCCACCAGGGTCTACGCACCAACGCTTGGCGCGTGGGGTCCAGACGCCGAACCTCGCGCGGCAGAGACTCCCACGTGCAATGTGGTTCCAGTCTCTTTGGGTGTGTTTCGAGCTTTCGACTGGGTCACCGGGTGTCGTCGCGTCGCGCCTTGAACCGGTAATCGATGTTCATGAGTTCATCGTTCATGAGTTCATCGCCCTCCGTCCCCCCCCCCCCGCCGTCTCCGTCTCCGCTGCGGTATCACTTCTTACCCCCCCCCCCCCGCCATGCGATTCATCCAACGCGACCCTCAGAATGGCCGCATCAAGGGCGAGCAGAAGAAGGCCCTCCGCGCCGTGATTGAGAAGTTCGAGCTGCCGGTGACGCTTACGCCGCACCAGAACATCATCTTGCGGGAGGTGGATCCGGCGCACAAGGAGGAGATCTCCGCCATGCTGCGGGCGGGCGGTGTGCAGGAGCTGGTGGACTGGGACTCGATCGACAGGTGGGTGGGGGTTTGGGGGTCCGGAGACGAGTAACGGGATGAGGGGACCGCCATTTGTTCGCTTCACCTTCCGGTCGATCGAGGGCGGCAGTGCCTGCAGCTTTTACGTCTTAATTCGTTGCGTTCCCAGCCAGGTTTACAAACGTTGGAAACGATAATACCACGTTCCGCTTACCGCGTGTTTTGTGCCCTTCAGGATGTCGATGGCCTGCCCCGCGCTGCCGCTGTGCGGTCTGGCGGTGACGGAGGCGGAGCGCTCGCTGCCCGACATCAACCAGCGCATCCGGGCCATGCTCACCAAGGTACGTTCGTTGGTACTGGCGGATGGAGAGGGGTCTGCGGCTGCAAGAACGCGAGTTGGGTTTTTGGGGTTCGGGTGGGTTGTAGTGGCGAGGGAGGAGGGGGGTTGTGGTGGACGGGAGTGGGCAATGGGGCAGAGCGCGGTCCGTGAGTATGAACGTAGGGGCGCGATGAAGGATGACGTCCCCCGGGCAGTACTGGAGGGCTCCTTTACACCGACGCCGCAGCAGCGGCTTAAGGTGGAACGTACACACGTGTCGTTTGCAGGGCGGCGTTGGCTTGTTCGCGGGCACGCAATACTAGTGCGGTGGAAGGTTTTTGGGACCCCGTGCCGCGCCCAACGCACGCCTCTTCAAAGCCGTGGCGCTGCTGCTGCTAAATGTCCCATTCCGATTCTCTGCAGGTGGGTCTGCCGGCGGACCAGCAGCTGCACGTTCGCATGACGGGCTGCCCCAACGGCTGCGCGCGGCCCTACATGGCGGAGCTGGGCTTCGTGGGAGACGGTCCCAACAGCTACCAGATCTGGCTGGGAGGCAACACCAACCAGACGCGGCTAGCGGAGGTGTACGCGGAAAGGTGGGCAGGCTGGAAATATGGCCAGGCATGGATTTAAGGTTTAAGGCGTGCCTTGTACGCACATAGCGTAGTGTTGAGCCTTCGCATTGCGCTTGGTTTTCTCGGGCGTCCGGCCATAGCCTGCAGTGGGGTCCCGGCGGTCTTCTCCGCAGGATCAGAAGGGTTGGAGGGGTCTGGACGGTTTGGGACGGAGCTTCACGACTCGCCCGCCACTCCCAACCACTTCGCTTACTTGGGCCCCTACGCTTCTCCCACCACCATGCAACTGCCACCATCAACAGGGTTAAGGTGAAGGATCTGGAGACCTTCCTGGAGCCCATCTTCGCCGCCTGGAACACCAACCGCCGGCCCAACGAGTCCTTCGGCGACTGGACTGCGCGCAACGGCTTCGCGGCCGTCAAGCAGCTCGCGGCGGCCGTGCCGGTGGCCGCGGCCGCCAACGGGAACGGAAATGGCAACGGCAACGGGGCAGCGTCCAAGGGCGCTGAGAAGCAGCTCGCGGCCAAGTAGAGAGGCGTCGGCCTCGTCCGATCTTTGGGTTGTTGGATGAAGGGAGGGTCACGAGGCGGTGCGAACAAGGACGGTTTCGCGGACGCGGTCGCCGGACGGTTCGCAATGGAGGGGTCCTAGGGGGCCGACACTTTCGTCGCTTGCTCGCGGAGGTTCGACTCAGCGCGAGCGTCAGTTCACGTTGCACGGCGGGGAGGATGTGGGGCTGATGTTGGGGCTTGGCTGTGGTGGTGTCGATGTAGCGGGCTCGAACAGTGACCCTGTTCGCCAACGAAGTTACAACGTTTGTTGCCGGATGAGGGGGGCACCCGTTGCCCGAGCACGGAAATTGGGGCTTGCTTGTGTGGCATGCGGGTAGAGACCCGGCGCTTGCTGAGGGATTGGCGAATAGGGTGCTCTAGGTTGGGGCCTCGACGGCCGAACCTCTTCCAAGAAGGGAGCACTGCTTTGCGACCGGAGCCCTGCGCCGCCGAGGGGATGATAGCATGTATAATTAACCTCGCTCACCGCCTACCGAGCGAGGTACGGTAGTAGGGAAGAGGCTGTACGACGCGCATTGATTTTACGTTCGAGAGTTTCGGAGTACCGTAGTATTTTAGTACGGGATGCCGCGGCGGTTCCTCGGTGTTGGTGCTGCTGTGTTTGAGGGAGAGTTTTGCCTGCCCGCATGGCAGAGCATCTGCGCTTGTAATGTTCATTCCATTTGGGGAGGAGGAGAATGGATTGGCAGATGAAGGCTGGCAGGCTGGCTAGACACGTTGACGTCCGCCCCTGGAACATTTTTTTGCGCCTGCGATGCCTTGTGCAGGTTGGCATGTGCACAAATGCGCGTCTTACATATGTAGCCATCGTACCCTGATGATGGTGAGAATAAACCCAACTCTTTTGCAGTCGCGATCCAAGTCTGCGTGAGCTGTCAGCTGTGGTGACAGACGAATGGCGGAATTGCCTTGAGCGGCTGTACTTCTTGCAAGCATGGTAGTAACTTACCACGGCGCATGGCTGCACGGTGTCTGAGCTGTGCTAAAATTAGTCCTTCAAACCCCTGTTCAAACAAGCGTTTAGTTGCGTAAGGTGTCACCCATCCTCCACGCCGTGTTCCTGCCGGCAAGTCAACTGATGTGCCCTCCGCGCGTACGCCCCCTGCCAGCCTCGTCCCCCCGTGGCTCCCATTTTAAGCTCGGACTCCCCATATCAGGCTCGACACACCAGTCAGTCATCATATCAGTGCGTTCCTCGCTCGTAGCAACGGAGCCGCTTGCTCCACATGCCGCCAAGGCCGGCAAAGGAGAGTGCGCCCCAGCCGCCATCTGCTTGCATTCGCCCGCCGCATCACGGCCCCCCCGCCGTTGCAATTTCCTATCGCCGGCAGTCGCAGTCGCATCGGCGCTACGGTATGACTGCTGCAGTCTACCTACCGGTACTGCTTCGGCCGTGACGGCCGGAAGCGACAACGTCACGGCGCCCCCCGAGTTCCTACCCGCCCGACCGCAGGCACGGCACATCGGCGATGCGGGGCTCAACGGGAAAGCCGGCCCCTCACACGCCGTCCCCACCCGTGCCCCATGCCGCGCCCGGCGTGTCCTTCATTCAGACACCCGCAGCACGTGGGGCAGGGACAACCTTGTTGGGTGCAGGCAGGGGCCAACGTACGCCCGTACGGGCCGTATGGGCCGTATGAGGTGGCCAATCGGTGCAGTGTGTCTACTGCCCCGCCAGCCAGGTGGGAAGAAGTAACTGCACGTCGCCAGGGGGCCGTCGGTGTCGTGTCTCTGTACGGCGTGGCAATCGAGACGGAATCGTGGATGATGTCGGCAGCGGCAGCGCCACCAGCGAGCTTTCGGTCGTGGCACCGGCCCCCGCCCCCCACCCTCCGCCGCCCAGGGGGGGGGGGAAACGCCCGCTCGGACCCAGCGCCCCAACAGCTGCTCCTTCGCGGGGATCCCAGCGGCACACCCGTCCATCAGGTTCTCCGGCCGCTGCAGCCTCCGCTGCTTTTGCTGTCGCTGCAACCGCTTACTCCCCACTGCCCTACTGCCGTTCGTCTTGCTGCGGCTGCTCCCCGCGTGCCTTGTCGACGACTCGCAGCAGCGCCGCCGCCGCCCCCTCCGCATCCTCCACTCCAAAGATGGCGGAAACCACCGCGATACCTGCAGCGGTCGCGTGCGCGCGCGCGCGCGTGTGTGTATGTGTGTGTGTTTGCGTGTAGCCGGGACCGTGAAGGTCAAACACGCAACACGCATGCGCGTATGTGCCGCAAGCCCTAACACGCAGGCACAGCCTCCCCCCCCCGCGCAGCACACAACCCCGTCACACGTACGGATCAGCACTGGCATCACTAAGGAACAAGCACCAAGCCCAGCCCAGTGGCAGCCAACACTGGCCCCTATCAACACCGGCCCGAAAGCGAGTACCCCCGAAACCCCCCATCCCCCCACTCCCGCACCGCACTCCCGCACCGCACTCCCGCACCGCACTCCCTCCCGCACCGCACCGCTCACCCGCGCAGCCCGCCCGGATGGTGTCCGCCGCGTTGGTCGCCGTCACTCCGCCAATGGCCACCACGGGCAGCGGCGCCGCCGCCTCGCACACCGCCGCCAGCCCCGCCAGCCCGATGACGTCCGTGTCCTTGGTGCCCGTGGGGACCACCGCACCCGCCCCCAGGTAGTCGGCACCGGCGGCGGCGGCGGCTCGGGCCTGGTCGGGTGTCTTGACGGACACACCCAGGATGCGGCTGGGGCCTGGAGGGGCGAGGGGAGGGGGGAGAGGGGGAGCAGGGAGGGAAAGGGGAGAGGGGGCAGAGAGGGGGGAGCGGGGAAAGTTAAAGAGGCAGAAGAGAAGGGAGAGAAAAGAGAAGGGAAGGAGTGATGAGGGGATAGATGAGAGGTATGTAAGGCAGGGATGGTGCTGGGTAGGGAGAAGGGGGGAGAGAGTCCCTGTTATTAGGGTAACACTCTCCCGCCGTGTTGGGTGGTGCCCCCGCGGACCGGGGCTCGACTCCTCTCCGACTGCGTTGCTCGATCGGCGCCTCCTTCCCCCGCCCCTACACACATCCAGCCATCGCGGAACTGCACTTCGAAGTCTTATCGGCCCCAAACACCCAACTCCCAACCTCCAACCACCAACCCACAGAGCCCCACAGTGCATTTCTCCACTACAAACTAAAGCTCTAAGCCCCGAACCCTCACCCCCAGCTGAACCCCGACCCTCTGACCCCCGGCCCTCGGCTCACCGATCATTGCCCGCACCACCTCCGCGGGTAGATCCGACTGCCCCACGTGAACCCCGTCAGCACCAACCGCCAGCGCCACGTCGACACGGTCGTTGATGATCAACGGAACGCCGTACTGACGGCACACCTGCGCAGCGCAACAACGCAAATACGCAAATACGCATCTCAACGCGCGTCTAGTGTCGTGTAGTGTAGTGTGGGGTGAATAAAAACGATACCGCAGCGAAGGGACGTAGGCGACCGGAAACCCATCAATACTTACCAGGCGCACCTTGAGCGCCTCCGCCGCCTCCCCCTCTTAGCCCCTTTTCCCATCCAGCCCCGCCCGCCTCCCCCCCCCACACGCACACCTTGAGAGCCTCCGCCGCCTCCCTGGCGAAGTCCCCCCCGTCAATGTCCTTCTCCCTCAGCTGAATGATGGTGGCACCACCCCGCACCGCCAACCGCACCGCCTCGACCAGGGGCCTGGGGGGAGGGGGAGGCGGGGGAGATGGGGTTTAGGGTTTGGATAAGAGTGGAGGAGTGGGGTGTTAGGGGTGTTTAGGGGTGCATTGGGGGGCCCTGGAGGTCGGGGGTGGGCGGGATGTTTTCGGTGAAGGGAACGAGGGTGGCACCGGCAGGCGGGGGGGAGGGAAAGGAAGCGATGCTCTGAAACCCAAACTCTACAGGCAGCCAATGCAGTTTGGCGCCACCACGGAACCAGCCCCCGCCCCCCCCCCCCCCGCGTGCACCCGCCAGGAGACCCCAACTCGACCGACCGACCGACCGACCCGCGGGTCTCTCCCACCCTGCACCCTGCACACCGCCTCCTCCCCTCCTCCGCACCTGTTGCATTTCCTATTGCAGTGCGGGTCCGTGACGCCGTACAGACGCAGCTGCCGCCCCAGAACCGACAAATCCACTCGCGGCAGCAGAGCCGCCGGCGTTGCCGCCGCCGTCGCCGCCGTCACCGTCGTCGCCGCCGCCGCCGCCGGCGCCGCCGCCGCCGCCGCCGGCGCCGTGGCTTGCGTCATCGTCATCATCATCATGTGCAAGTGGTGGAAGGGTCTCTGCACTCCGCTGCCGAGGGTGAGGGGGGCGCTGGCTCGGAGGGCCTCTGAGAGGGCTGCCCGGGCGGCGGTGACTGCGGGCAGGAGGGGCAGACCCTTGGACAACTCGGCGGAGATGGCGGAGGCGAGGGTGCAGCCTGGGGGGCCGGGTTGGGGGGCCGGGGGAGAGGGGGGGGTGGGGGTGGGGGGGGGGGACGGGGGTTTGATAGGAGGGGGTGGGGGGTAGTTTAGGGTTTCTAGGGGTTTAGGGTGTGTGCTACCGAAAGTCTTAGGAAGGCAAGCTGACAGGCCGAGGAGAGGTCGGAGAGGGGGAGAGGAGGAGAGGGGGAGATAAAAGGCAGCAATGACGAGGGGAAAGGAGGGAGAAGGGGGTGGGGGTGGGGGTGGGGGTTGGAGATTGACGTCCTTTGTGAGCCTGTCACCGACTGCAATGCGGATGGACTACCGGTCTACCGTACCCGGGTGCCCGCACCTTCCCCTCCCCTCCCCCCGCCCTTCCCGGCGCGCCCTCCGCTCCCCTGCCATACATACATTTATACCCCCCGCCCTTCAGTGCCAAGGCACAGCACACACCCACACCCACACACCCACACCCACACACCCACACACCCACACCCACACGCACCACACGCACCACGCACACGCACCCGTGCCGTGTGTATTGCCGGTTGAGACCCACGCGCCCCGCAGCTCGTGCAGCCGCTCGCCGTCGTACAGTACGTCAACCACCTCCGCCGGCTCCACCTCCGCTGCCCCTGCCGCCTCCGCTGCCGCTGCCGGCTTGAGGTGGCCTCCCTTGACCAGTACGGCACCGCATCCGGTTCGTATCTGCAGCTCCCTGGCCGCCCACCGCATGTCCTCAACGCTGTTGATTGGGCCACAGCCTGGCAGCCGGGGGGTGGGGGGAGGGGGGGAGGGGGGGAGGGAAGGGGGGGAGGGGAGGGGGGGATTGGGAATAGGGGATGGGATTTTTCCGGGGTGCAGTGTTTCATCAGGGGAAGGGGGACGGGGAGCGGGAAGGGGAAGGTGGGAGGGAAGGTGGGAGGAGGTTAGGAAGACGAAAAGCCGCATCGATGGAACGGAGGCGGGGAGCCCTGGCGAGCAGACCCCCACCCACCCACCCACCCAGCAGCGCCTCCGCCTCCGGCAGGTTGGGTGTCGCCAGTGTGGCCAGCGGCAGCAGCTCCCGCAGCAGAGCGGCCGCCACACCGCCCTCCGCCAGGGAGTGACCGCTGGTGCTGACCAACACGGGGTCCACCACCAGAGGAAGCAGGCGGGGAGGGGGAGAGGGAGGGGGAGGGGGAGGGGGAGGAGGGGAGGGGAGGGGGAGCCCGTTGGCAGCGGGCTGTGAGGCGGCGGCGGCGGCGGCAGCGCGGTAGTGTCGTACTCGCTCCGCGACCACGTGTACGGCCTCGGCGTTGGGCAGCATGCCGGTCTTGATGGCGTCGGCGCCCAAGTCTGTGGGCGTGGGGGGTGGGTGGGGGTGGGGGAGGTTGCGTGTGTGTGTCTATGTGTGTATGTGTTTTGGGGGGAGGGGGTTGGGGGGAGGCGGGAGGGTGAAGAACAGTCCAGAAGTGGGGATGAGGGACGGGGCACCGCAGGGAGGCTGGGGGAGGCGGGAGGGCGCAAGCCAGGAGGCGACGGGAGGAGAGGCAACGTCCATACGTCCGAATTGAGTGTGACTAATGCACCGTCCGAGTTTCGAGTGACTGACGCTCCGTCCGAGTTTCGAGTGACTAACGCCTCGTCTGAATTGAGAGTGACTAATGGGGTAATAACACTAAAACCTTATTGCCGCAAAAACAGCCAATCAAAACCCCGGTACTGAGAAATCAAGTAACCCCAAAAACCCAGGAGAGCCCCGAACCTCTCACCCGAGAGCACCGCGTCGATCTGCTGCCTCAGGAACTCGGGCGGTACGGCATGTACGGCACTCACGCCGTGCGTGTTTTGCGCCGTCAGCGCCGTCAGTGCGGTCATCGCAAAGACGCCTCGGGCCAGGAGCGCCTGCGCGGCGGCGGCGGCGAGTGCGCGCGTTTCGGAGCGACGGGGCTTCCAAGTTTCGGCGTGTGGGGGCATTTGTGCACCCGTGTATGTGCGCACGAGCACGCATGGTCACGACGGGCGCGATAAGGGTGGCCAATATTGGGGGGGGTCCAAGCATAGGCCGGAGCCCGTGAACGGTGGGGTGTAAGATTGCAATGCGAAACTGCGATTTGGGGCGGCTTGCAGACAAGGCAGGAGCCCGCCCGGGGAACCTGTACGACGTGTCGTACAGCAGGTGTACGACAACGCGCGCCCGAGAACGGCTCTTCACCCCCCCCACCCCACCCCACCTTGACATCCGCCTGGATGCCCGCACCCCCGCCCGAGTCCGAGCCCGCAATGCTGAGCACCCGGGGGAGGGACACTGCCGCCGCCGCCGCTGGTGCCGCCGCCGCCGCTGACGCTGCCGCCGGCGCCGCCGCCGCTGACGCCGCCTCCGCCTCCGCCGTGCTTCCGCCACCGCATCCTCCCTGCGGCGGCTCGGCCTCCGCCGCCGCCTCCGCCGCCGGCACCCCCTCCGCCTCCTCCTTCTCCGGCCTCTCCACCCCAAACAGAAACGCCCGGATCTCCGCCCATCCGCCAGCCGCCTCGTACAACACACCTCCCGACCCGCCCGCCGCCGCCGCCGCCGTCGACGGGACCGCCAGCGGCGCCGCCGCCAGCGGCCGCAACCGCACGCCGAAGCGCGCGGCGACGCGTCGCAGCAGCCGATTCTCACCCACCACCACCCCCACATCTGCTGCCAGCAACGCCCCCAGGTCACTCGTCGAGTCGCCCACGTACACCAACAGGCCGCCGCCGCCGCCGCCGCCGGCGCCACCGCCGCCGGCGGTGGCGGCGCTTCGCGCCCCCGCCGCCGCCGTCTGCTGCTGCTGCTGCTGCTGCAGCTCCTTCCTGAGCCTCGACAGCTCGCGGGTCTTGTCCCGGGCGGTTTGCACCCGCTTGAGGAGCGAGCCGGAGGTAAGGCCGTCGGGACCCACCTGCGGGAGGGGGAGGGGGAAGGGGGAAACGAAAAGGCGGGGAGGCGGGACCCCCATTATGGAGGGGTGGGCGGGCGGGTGGGTGGGTGGGAGCCGGGCCGGGGCCGCGAAGCTCCGCCTCCTTTGGTTTTCCTTTCGCACTGGCAGCCGCACTTCCCCGTATGGAGGGCTGGGCGTGCCTTGACACGACACCACCGAACATACCCTGAAACACACACACATACACACACACACATACACATACGCCGTCTGTGGGTTCGCGCGCGCGCCCCAGCATCCCTCCTACCCCCCCCCCCGCCTTTTCCTCGTGTACAGGCCACCACGAACGATCCCCAGGGCCCCCCTGCCTGGAGCGGGTACGGCAGCAGGTGGCGAACGGCATCCCCGACCACGCCCTGACGACCTCACCTGCAGGCTGTTGCAGCGCAGTCGTACGGCAGTGGCGGTGGAAGAGGAGGGCGAGGCCGAGGCGGAGGTGGCGGGTCCGCTGCCCGCCTGGGCCCCCCCGGCTCCCTCCAGCCCCAGCCCCGGCCCCAGCGCCGCACCCACGTACATGTCCGACCAGTTGACTGACACCACCTCGACGGGGATGCCTGTTAGGGGGGAGGGGTTAGGGAGTGATATACTCAGTTATATAACATGAGACGGAAGGTAGGGGGAAGAGTACGACAGGATTTGATAGTCAAGGATAGGCTGGAGCCCATGAACTGGGGGTGGGGAGGAAAGACGTGCGGGAGAAGAAGTTGGGGGGGGGTAAGTTCGATTGCAATGCGATATTGGTACTGGTTCTGGTTCTGGTGCTGGTTGCATCAACCAAGAGATGCGGAGGAGGAGGAGGAGGACACGTGCACGGGCCTGAGGCAAACGTGAGGGGGAGGGGGCGGGGAGAGAGAGAGGTGGGGGTGATTCTTAGACGGCGGGGACGTCCTCAGTCAGCCATCCTGCACGCAGCCCTACGGACCTGCTCATATCCCACCTCCCCCTTCCCACACCTCCCACCCACCCACCCCCCTACGGCCACCCACCCCGCTTCAGAGCCGCCCTCAGGGTCTCCAAGCAATGGGGCCGCAGCCGCACCTCCGCACCCGCCGCAGCCACCTCAGCCTCCGTGGAGCCTAACCCGGGGGGAGGGAGAGGGGGAGGGAGGGGGAGGGGGGTAGAGGGGTAGAGGGGGATGAGGGCAGGAGGTTAGTGTAGTATCCTGGGTAGTATCCGAGGTAGTCAGGTAGGTAGGTAGGTAGGTAGGTAGGTAGGTAGGTAGGTAGGTAGGTAGGTAGGTAGGTAGGTAGGTAGGTAGGTAGGTAGGTAGGTAGGTAGGTAGGTAGGTAGGTAGGTAGGTAGGTGGGTGTCTACTGACTGACTGGGCATCTTCCAGTCGGGCATTTGCTGGAAAGGTGGATACAACAGGCGTGTGTGTATGTGTGTTTGGGGGGGAGGTAATGAGTACAACACGAGGGGAGAGGGGATGCGGAGCAGCTGGGGTTTGTATATATATATACATATATATATGGGGCCGGGTGGGTGGGTGGGTTACGAGGCCTGGTGCTCCCACGTCCCCCACCCCCGTAGCATGGCCATGTATTTACCCCCACCCCACCCCACCCCACCCCACCCACTACGTAGTCTTTGTAACCACCTCGGCCACACCCGCACTGCGACCCCAACCCCCCTAAGATGGCATGCACCCCCTCCCCCCCCTTCGAACACGTCCCCGCCCTAGCATTCGTAACCCCCCGCACGCCCCCCCACCCCCCCCCCCCCCCCCCCCCTTCACACCCCCCCCCCTTCCCCCCCCCCCCCCCTTCACCCCCCCCTCACCCCTCAGTATGCCGCTCTCCTCCACCACTCCGTTCATCCGCTCATCGAAATCGGAGAGCCGCTCCAGGAAGGCCGCCAGGCCCTCGGCGTCGTACGACGTCGCGTCGGGTTGCTGCAAAGGCAGTTGTTTGTACGACAAGTACTACATCAGGGTATGTACGACATCGGTGTTACCGCGCACATGGGCTACATAGGATCCTGACAGCCAGTCCAGTCCAGTCCAGTCCAGTCCAGTCCGGGTAACCAACATCATCATTGGGGGATAAGACATAAGAGAACTCGGCACTGACTGGGCCTGGGTCTGAGACCGGGACTGGGACCGCCCGTTGCACCGACCCACGGGTCGGCGCTGGAGCGACCAGATCTGGACTGGAGCGCCCCGACCCAAACCCCGGGGCGCTGGGCCGACCCAACTGCACTCATACGACACCCCCCACCACATACACACACACGCACGTCTTTCTCCCCCCCCGCTTCGTTCCCCGCTCACCCCCTCGGGCAGCGCCTCCCTCAGCATCTCCTCCTGTGCGGCCACGTAGCCCTCCGCCAACCGACCCGGGGTGGCGCGGGCCCACTGCGCATCACCCGGGGTGGGTCGGCCCTGAGGAGGAGGGGGGGGGGGTTCATTGATGGGGAGGGGGGACGAGTGGAGTGCGTCAACGATACCACCCACCCACACACGATATCACCCACCCACCCACCCACCCACCCACCCACCCACCCACCCACCCACCCTACCATCCAGACACATCCACCCACCCACCCACACAGACACATCCACCCACCCACAGAAGACACACAGCATCACACACGCTCCACCCTCCTCCCAAGGAACTCCTACCTTGCTCTTACCCTTACCCTGTGGGTAGTCCCCGGGAATAAACAAAGAACACAGTCTCACAGTACCACAGCGTCACACACGCGCATACACAGACACACACATACACACACACGCACACACCCCCCTCCCCCGCCCTCACCGCCTCCGCCGCCGCCTCCGCCAGCCGCAGCAGCCCCCCGATGGTATCCCTGGAGCTGCACGTCTCATCGAAGTCCACCACCAGGGCAGCGATACGGCCTGACAGGGGGAGGGGGAAGGGGGGAGGGGAGGGGACAGGGGAGGGGAGGGAGACAGGGGAGGGGTTATCCACGTATAGGTCGGAGCCCGTGAACGGTAACGTAACAGAAGAAATCGGGGGGGGGGGGACAGGGGAGGGGACAGGGGAGGGGAGGGGACAGGGGAGGGAAAGGGAACAGGGGAGGGGAGGGAGACAACGGGGGGTGTCAGGAAAGCAGGGCAAGTGAGGTGACAAGCAGCCGGAACCACCACCGCTGCCGCTGCCGCTGGCCCCCTGCTTGCTGCACCGGCCTTGCGGCTGGTGCTGCTGCCGCCTCTGCGCCCGTCTGTGTTGTATCCCATGTGGGGTCGGTGCATGGGGGGGCGGGTGCCCGCCCCCCTCCATCCCTCCATCCCCTGCGCCACCACCGGAACCCCCTTACCCCCCCTATAAACACACACTCTCCCCCACAGCCTCAGCGGCAGTGCGGCACCTTCACCGCTACTCACGGGGTGGTGGTGCGAAGGGTTGCGCCGCAAAGAACTCCGCCTCGAGCTGCATCGCCCGCCGGTATAGGGACAGCAGCTTGGCTGGGGAGCAGAGGGGAGGGGGAGGGGGGGTTGGGGGGATAAGAGAAGGGATAAGTGCGTGACGAGGGGTGGGGAGGGGGAGGGGGGGTTTGAGAGGGGAAGAATAACAACTTGGCAGGGTTGGGAAGGGTTGGTAAGGTTGGGAGGGTGGGGGGGAGCTGGGAGATTATAAGGGTTGGGAGAGGTGGGGGTTGGGGAGGGGGCAGGTGGAGCCTGGTCGGTGCGTGCCCGGGTGTGTGTGGGGGGGGGGGCCTGCACCACTCCACCCACCCCACACGCGCCACAGCAGGTCGGAGGCCGAGTCCCTCTCAACCTAACCCCTCCCTCGTTGACCCCACAGACACATTTAACGGTGCGTTGCCATCTGACCGTCCCCCCCTTCCCCTCCGGCGATTCCATCTCTGTTACCCTCCCCCCCTTCCGCCCACCCACCCACCCACCCACCCACCCTTGTCCGCGTGGGCCGCCAGTCGGTCGAACATGGCTTCCTTGAGCGCCGGAATCGCCTGGAGGAGGAGAGAGGGGAGGGGAGGGTCGGATGACGTGGCAGCACACCGCCTCCTCGTCACGTCACGTCACTCCACGTCAGGCAGCGGCGGCCCACCGACCCACCGACCCACCGGCCCTCCGACCCGCAAACCTTACAGCTTCCCAACTTGCCGGCCCCGCCCCCCCCCATATACACACCGGCGACACGCGGGCAGCCAGCCCCCCTGCCCTAGCTAGCGACCCACCCACTCACCCACCCACCCACCCTTCCCTCACCCCCCCACCCTTTCCCCCCCACCCACCCTTTCCCCACCCCACCCCACCCCCCTACACCCCCCCCCACCCACCCTTCCCTCACCCGCCCATCCACCCTTTCCCCACCCCCCCCCACCCACCCACCCACCAGGTATTCGGGTGATGAGTACGTCCGCACCCACTCCCAGTACTCGTGATCCGGACCCCCCGCGCCGCCACCGGCTCCGTTGCCTCCGTGCGCCGCCGCCAGTGCACAGCCCAGGAAGCCGTACAGTCGGGAGCAGGGCAGCATGGCCGCAAGGATCTCAGCCACGCCGCCGTCCTGACCAGGAGGGGGAGGGGAAGGTGGGCGAATGGAGGGGCGGGTGGGTGGGTGGGCGGGTGGGGGGTTGTCTAGAAAACAGTCCGAAAGAGCTGACGGGCTGACTGGCTGGGTGGGTGGTATGTGTAGACACACAGCGGGAGGGTGGAGGGTTATGCGTTGGCTCCCCCCGCGCGTGGAAGCAGCAGCAGCAGCAGGAGGAGGAGAAGAAGGAGGCGCGGGGGGAAGGCGGGGGATGCCGGGGGTGGGGCGGTGAGATGGGCTAGGGGGTAGAAAATGATACCGCAGCGGAGACGAGGACGGCGTTAGCGAACGGACCCTGAACCCAGTAATACTTACCGAACATACCTGTAACCTTACCGAGCTGAAAAGACGCT
Organism: Pleodorina starrii; assembly: GCA_030267565.1. Taxonomy (NCBI): domain Eukaryota; kingdom Viridiplantae; phylum Chlorophyta; class Chlorophyceae; order Chlamydomonadales; family Volvocaceae; genus Pleodorina; species Pleodorina starrii. The sequence continues at coordinate 5,396,404 of BRXU01000002.1, read as the reverse complement.
GCGACCGCGTCGCCGCCAGACCAACCCGGACGGACGATTACGCGCGACAGCACAAGAACGGCACGAACGCCCGGACAGGGGGTGGGGTGGGAGATGAGGGCGGTATGGGGTCGGGGGCGGGTGACCTCCGTTGGCCAGCGCCATCACCGCTGCGGCCCTCCTTTCCCTCCCTTCCCTTCCCCTCCCTTCCCCTCCCCTCCCCCCTTCCCTCCTCTCCCGACTCCCCTCCCACCTGCAGCCCCTTCAGGCTCGGCTCCGTCGCCTGGTGCACCCCTCCCCCACCCCGGCCTCCCCTGAACCCCCACCCCTGAACCCCTCCCCCACCCCGGCCTCCCCCCCTCCCGCCCCCGCCCCCAGCCCCCAGCCGCCCTCTCCGGTTCCGGGCCCCATCGCCAGCCCCCCCCCCCCCCCCCACACGCACACACCAGCTTCCCTCTCTCCACTGGCATCTCTCGCACCCACCCACCCACCCACCCACCCACCCTCCTCCCTCTCCGCACCTCCCCCTCCGCATATCCCCCCCTTTATCATCCCCCCGTCAACCAACCCCTCGCCCCCAGCCCCCCTTCCCCCAACCCAACCCAGCCCAGCCCCTCCTCCGCCCCACCTGTCCCCCCTCCTCCGCCCCCCGCTCCCACCTGTCCCCCGTCCTCCGCCACCTCCATCAGGAAGTCCGTGTACGCCCTGGTGGCGGCACTGGGGCCACAGAACTGCACCACATCGCCACCGCCGCCGACATCAGCATCAGCAGCGCCGCCGCTGCCTCCTCCTGCCGCAGCGGTTTGCTGCCCCTGCTGCTCCTGCCCCTGCTGCCCCTGGCCCTGCTGCAGCCCCTGCCCCTGCTGCCCCTGGCCCTGCTGCAGCCCCTGCCCCTGCTGCCCCTGGCCCTGCTGCCCCTGCTGCTGCTCCAGCTGCTGTGGGTTGCTTAGGTTCATGTGTGGCAGGTGCACGCCCCACTTGGCCGCATAGGAGCCGTGCAGCTGCAGCTCGGTGTGCACCCCCCGAAGCAGGCGGCCCAGTACGGCAAACGTGTCGTCGTCCAGCGCCAGGGCCTTACTCAGCGCGATGCCGTACGCGCGGGCAAAGTACTTGAGGAAAAAGGCGTCCTGGGCCACGTAGTGCTGGAAGGCGCGGCTGCGGAGGGGGGGAGAGGGAGGGAGGGGGGAGAGGGAGGGGGGGAAGAGGGGGGGCAGGAGGGGGGGCAGGAGGGGGTTGAGAGTGCGATGGGAGGGGGAGGCTGAGGGGTTGCGAGGCGTCGGTGGGGGCGCGCCTGGGCAGTAGGGTGGGGGCGGTTTCGGTGGAGGGGCCTGGGCAGTGCGGGGGCCTGCAGCGGGGCCGGGTAAGGTCCCAGTCAGAAGAGAGAAGTGGTGGGGGACGGGGGCGGGGTGTGGAAGTGGAGGGGGGGGTTGCGGTGTCGCTCGTGTCCTGGCGGAGGCGGACGTCGGGCAGGGTGCGTTACTTTTTGGAAGTTTTGGGTCAGGGCCGTAACCACAGGCATGAGGCATGTGATGGACGGCGAGCAGCGGCGGCGGATTTGGGTTTCATGGCAATGATTTTTGCGTGGGTGGGGTTGTACTGTGTCGCGGGAAGTACGGGGTCGAGCGGCCAGGGGACGAATCTGAAACAGGGGACGCACGTGGACCGCCCGGGGCCTCGGGGTTGGGGCTGGTTGCGCCAACACGCAAACACGGAAGGAGTTACGGGGTTTGGTCAAATAGTTAAGACGCGCAAAAGCCATGACGGAGTCCGTCGCAGCAACGCTCGCACCGGTCAAGCGTGCCCTGTGCCAGCCCTTGCACGAAAGGGTCGTGCAGCGACATGTAGACCTCCCGCTGAACGGATTGCCAAAGCTCCATGGAAAGGCCATTCGTAGCCGGCAGGCCGCTCGGAATGTTCTCCGCGCCAGCCATAATGACGGACGACGGCAGAGGCACGCGCCGCACCCGTCCCCTGCCTACGATCCGACGTGTGCGAGAAATCCAGCAGCTTCTTCTTAACAGAAGCATGAAGTTTGTGTCGCACGCTTGAGCGAAACGACAAAGTCATCTGAGTTGGTTGGGCGGTTGGTGGTCGGATGGATGGATTGATTTTAAGGAAATCGACGCCCTCTGAGCCCGAGACCCATTGCTACGCTTTTTGGAATTTTTTTAATAGTAACAAAAAATGTCTTTGGCACAGCAAAAGGTTCTCCGCGCGGGCGGTCCCGTGCGCGGACCTCGCAGCGTCTGCGTTCGCGCTACCGCTGAGCCCGCTATTACAGCAGCTCCAGCTCGTGTTGTGGTTTCCGGGACTGGCGCGTACACCGTGAAGGGCACCTCGCGCAAGATTAACGAGGTATGGATTTTTGCGCATCCCTTAAACAGTCCGACTTTTTGTTCTTATTATATATTTGTGTAACTTACAAGATTTGCATCGCGCTTTGTTAACCGCAGGACCGTTACGACGTCAAGGTGGGTCGCCCGGATGAGTCGCTCTTCACGACTTGCCGTCGGAAGCCTACCAACTAAGGCTCTCGCGGCCGTCTATACATCAACCTCCGTCGCTTAACGCACGCGCAGATCGCCCCGCCTGGCGAGCCTGGGGAGCCGTTCGCGTGGGCTGGCGTCTACGACGGCCATGGTGGGTCGGGATTGTGAGATGGGCGGACACCGCAGCGCGCACACCCTTGGCCTTGGCCCCTCGGGTGGGACGCCCTGTGCGCGGCGTCCAGCGCGCGAGATCTCCACTGGGTTTGGCCAAGTGGCAATCTTTGCGGGTGGGGAACTGCGGGACCAAGGTCCCTTGCTGCTGCCTGTGCCGTCTGCCGGGTTCCAGCTGGCGTCCGCCCGGCGGGGGGAAGAGGGGTAAAAAAGAAGATACCGCAGCGAAGGGACGGAGAGGGGAGAGGGGAGAGGGGAGAGGGGAGAGGGGAGAGGGGAGAGGGGAGAGGGGAGAGGGGAGAGGGGAGAGGGGAGAGGGGAGAGGGGAGAGGGGAGAGGGGAGAGGGGAGAGGGGAGAGGGGAGAGGGGAGAGGGGAGAGGGGAGAGGGGAGAGGGGAGAGGGGAGAGGGGAGAGGGGAGAGGGGAGAGGGGAGAGGGGAGAGGGGAGAGGGGAGAGGGGAGAGGGGAGAGGGGAGAGGGGAGAGGGGAGAGGGGAGAGGGGAGAGGGGAGAGGGGAGAGGGGAGAGGGGAGAGGGGAGAGGGGAGAGGGGAGAGGGGAGAGGGGAGAGGGGAGAGGGGAGAGGGGAGAGGGGAGAGGGGAGAGGGGAGAGGGGAGAGGGGAGAGGGGAGAGGGGAGAGGGGAGAGGGGAGAGGGGAGAGGGGAGAGGGAGAGGGGAGAGGGGGAGAGGGGAGAGGGGAGAGGGGAGAGGGGAGAGGGGAGAGGGGAGAGGGGAGAGGGGAGAGGGGAGAGGGGAGAGGGGAGAGGGGAGAGGGGAGAGGGGAGAGGGCAGAGCGGGGTTGGGTGGTTGGGTGGGGATGAGGGAGGGGCTCCGAGCAGGAAGCCGCAAGGCTATCACGGAAGCATATGTACTTCAGGTGGGGGCGTTGGGGGAGACGGTGATGCGAATCCGCAGGCCCTGCCGCTGCCGCTGCCGCTGCCGCTGCCGCTGCCGCTGCCGCTGCCGCTGCCGCTGCCGCTGCCGCTGCCGCTGCCGCTGCCGCTGCCGCTGCCGCTGCCGCTGCCGCTGCCGCTGCCGCTGCCGCTGCCGCTGCCGCTGCCGCTGCCGCTGCCGCTGCCGCTGCCGCTGCCGCTGCCGCTGCCGCCCGGCCCCCCTCCGTGTCCTCCTTGTGAGGTGAGGGGCCCCGCAGCCCGCAGCGCATCCTCCCTTCCTCCGTGGCGGCATCGGGAGACGCGGTGGACCCAGCGGGGTACCCACCACGGCATCGCTGCGCTTCGGTTGCCGCCCGTATCCTCACCCTCACCCGCAGTCCCGCGCCCTCGTGTCCTCGTGTCCTCGTCACACTCCCTGCTGCGACGCCCTCCTCGCCATCCCCTCTGCTCCTCCCCCTCCCCCTCTACGCCTGCTCCTGCTCCTGCTCCTGTCATCCTCCCCCGCCCCCTCCCCTCCCCCCCTCCCGCAGGCGGCTTCGCGGTGGCCGACTGGCTCAAGTCCAAACTGTTCGGAGTGGTGGAGAAGGAGTGGACCAACGGGTACAAGGTGGGGAGACAGGGGGGGTGGAGAGGGGGGCTGGAAATGGGGGCTGGACGGCTGGCTGCGGCGGGATACGGGAGGGCTGCGGGACACGGGTTTTAGGGTTCAGAGTTGCTGCGGGATACGGGACTGCATTTCACTCTCAACCCTAGACTCCCTACCCCTTTGACCCCTCCCCTCCTCTCCGCTCGAACATTCCCCTCCCCTCGCCTTCCCTCTCCCTCCCTCCCAGACATCTACTTTATCACCCTCCTAAACCTCTCCCTCCCTCCCTTCCCTCCCTCTCCCTCCCTCTCCCTCCCCTCCCTCTCCCGCCCCCTCCCCCCCCAAGCCCGAATTCTCCATCACCGAGGCCTACCTCGCCGCCGACCGCCAGCTCCTCTCCGTGGGCGCCGGCTTCATGGGCATGGGCGAGCGCGGCGTCGGCGGATCCAAGTGCGGCGCCACCGCCGCCAACGCGCTCTTCTTCGCCGCGCCGGACGGCGCCTCCACCCGCCTCCTCACCGCCAACGTCGGCGACGCGCGCATCGTGCTGGTCCGAGCCGGCCAGCCCGTTCAACTGAGCGAAGACCACGTGCCAGACCGGGAGGCGGAGCGGCAGCGCATCGAGCGCATGAATCCCAACCCCAAGCTGCCGCTGGTTCGCTACATGGGCGGCACGTGGCGGGTGGGAGGGCTGCTGGCGCTGTCGCGCGCGTTCGGGGACGCCTACCTGAAGGGCTCGCTGCAGTTTGAGGGCGTGGCGGCGGGCAGCGACGGCTACTCGAGCGGCTTTGGAGTTATTGCGGAGCCGTACACCACGGTGACGCCGCTGACGGGTAATATGGGGGCGGGAGGGAGGGGGGGGAGGGAGGGGGGGGGGAGGGAGGTGTGTAGGGGGGGTAGGGAGGGGGGGTGGGAGTTGGGTGGGGTGGGATTCATCCATTCCGGGTGTGCCGCACTGCCTACCTCCTCTACACGGATTCGGATCTGGATCGTATCCCGCGGCTGCGTCGCTGCCCTTGCCCTCCCCTCTCACTCCCCTTCCACCTCTTCCTCTCCCTCTTCATCTCCCCCCCTCCCTCCCCCCCTCTCTTCCCCTCCCTCGCGTCCTCAGCCGAGGACAGCTGGCTGGTGGTGGCCTCTGACGGTCTGTTTGCGGAGGAGGAGCGGGGGGGCGGCGGAGGTCTGGACAACCAGGGGCTGGCGGAGGTGTTGACGGAGGTGCCCCCGGGGGCGGATCTCAACAAGGTGGCGGAGGCGCTGGCGACGGCGGCGGTCAAGGTGGGTGGGTGGGTGGGTGGGTGGGTGGGGGGGGGGGAGGGTATTTAGAACGGCCCGGGACGAGGGAACGCAACGCAGTCACCTGTGATATTACCTGAGGATTACCTGATATCTCCAGCAGAAATGAAACGAGCGCGCGGCCGCGTCGCCGCCGACCAACCCCAGACGGACTGGCACACGACAGCACGAAGACCAACACAGACACACAGCCCGGACATCACAAACGGAACAATGGATTACTCACCTGCAAGAAAAGGGAAAGCAGCAGGAAGCGGCGGGTCCGAAACAAAAAGTGGGGGGGGGAACACGCGGGGGAGCCGAGCGTGAAGGCCAGCCCGGCGTGCGGTGTGTGTATGTGTGTGTGAGAGTGGGGGGGGTCCGCACCTGATCCTTTCCCCCCGGCCAGGGAAGAGGGCCTCTTCCGCGCCGCGCCCGGCTCCTCTCCCTCCACCATCTGGCTGGGTGCCGCGTCCCCACCCACGCACCCACCCACCCACCCACCCGGCCGGCTTCTCCCGCCCACACCTCCCCCGGGCCCCCAAACTGGTTCCCACCTTTGTCCGTTAATCCCAAAGGCCCATCTACCGATCAACGCCGCAATCCTTCTATTTTACCATCCTTCTCCCCCCCAACCCCCCGCCCCCCATACGTGGATAACCCCAACCTCCTCCCCTGCCCCCTCCCCTTCCCCCCACCCACTCATACACACCCATACACACACACGCCCCCCAGGTTGGCTCCACGGATGATGTCACGCTGGTGGTGATGCGTCTGGGCACCGCTTGAGGGAGGGAGGGAGGGAGAGAGAGAAGAGGGAGAGAGGGGCCTCTGTCCAAACACACACACAAACACACGAGGGGTGAAGAGGGTGTGAAGAGGGGGAAGAGAGGACGGCCACCTCCCTGCGGAGTGCTGATGTCGGCGTAAGGAGGGAGGGGGGGAGGGATAGAGGATGGGTGGGCAGCTGGGGTGAGGGCCGGGAGGACGGTCCCACCTGGGTCTGGTGGGGCGCTGTTCAGTTGTTGAGGTTGTTGGGGTTGTTGCTGTTCGGTTGGGGTTGTCAGGTGGTGGTGGTGGTGGGGGGGGGGGGGCTCCGTCAGGGGGGGTGGTGGTAGTGGGGGCTCCGGAGTCCATACCCTCGGGAAGGGCGGAGGTCTGTGCGCCGCGGCACCGGAGCGCCGCTGCAGTGGTTCGCTTCGCGAGGCGGCCAACCGACGACCAACGAATTAGACAGGCGCGAGCGTGATGAGAGCTTTTGACGGTGGCACGGCGTCGGTTGGTTTCGGAGAGCGTGGGGGGCAGTGGTGGTGGTGGTAGCGGCGGCGGAGGGAAGACGGCCGGGCGGACGGACGGATGGATGGACGGCCGCTGGGAATGAAGGGGGTGGTCTGGGTGGTGGTTGTGGTTGTGGTCAGTCGTACTAAGTGAGTTTCGGAGCGGCGTGGTGATTGCAGGTTTGCGGAGAACCCACAACCTTGTCTTTGGCACCGATCCGGTCACTCGATGCGCTTTCGCACGTATGTATGTATTAATTTGTGTGTGTGTGTGTGTGTGTGTTTACGTAAGGCCCTTGGTTTCGGTCGAGGCAAGCGCCCGCTCAGAATATGTACGGATCAAAGTACGAGGACAAAGTTGAGACCGTACGGCAGGCAGGGCAGGGCTGTTCATATTTGGCCCTCAGTTTTGAAACGTGTCGAGAGATTGTTTACGCTTCAATTCACAACGCTACACAGTTCTGCGAGGGAGAGACAAGAGTGGCGGTGCGCAGCGCCGCCCTGGGGCGCATTTGCGGCGCGGAAGGAGAGGAGGACGAAAGATGAGGACGAAAGATGAGGACGAAAGAGGCCGCTGGTGGTGGTGCAGCAGCAGGTGGAGGGGGAGGGGTGTGAACCCCGCTGCCAGCGGGTTTGTTGCTTGCAGACAATTTTCTCATGGTAATGGACGTTGTTGTTCGTTGTTGCACTTTTGTAACCGACTTGTAACCGACTTGAGATCGACACGATAACGGAGTTTGTTTCCCAGGAGCAAAGTTTGGGGCGGGGGGAGTGCTGCTGCTCCAGGGGAGGTTCGTTGCGTTGGAGAGACCCATGATTTCGAAAATCGTTCCTTGGGGCTGTAAAGTTGCGGAGACCTGTCGTATCACATGACTGTACACGAACGAACCATGTGCCAGGTTCATAAACTAACGAAAGGGGCCTACTAGTTGCGCACAGGCGACTGCCTGAGAGCAAACCGAGACAAGGCAACAAGCCAAAGACTTGACTTAGATATACGCAAAACAACTGTACGACATCCTACCCCCCGAAATCGTCACGTAAGCTACACTACGTTACAGAACTCGAAAGCAAACAACCTGGACTGACGTAGAACCTACATACTACGCAAATACGCAATAACAGGAAATACGGACGGTAAACTGCCGGTGACGGTAAACTGACCCGACAGCCCACCAGATGCCCCGAAACCAGGTCCCGCCGCTGCGGTATCGCTTTTATTACCGTACCCCGCGTACCCCCCGAGAAACCACATGGGACCGACAGTCTCGAGCGAAGACCCGTAACCGTCGCCAATCCACTGGCTACTCACGACGCCGCTCACTGACCTCAAACCGACAGAGTGGCATCCCACAGCAAAAAGGAAATCTTTTTGTTGTCTGTTATATTGTTATCTTCGTGTGGCTTTTGCTCTAATCAATAAACAAGGCGGGGCCGCCCGCTGCTGGTGAGTTTTTCCAGAGATGCAGCCCGCCCGCCGATCAGCGAGACAGCGACCCGCGGGTCATTTGAAAAAGAAACAAGCCAGGGCTCGTCAGCCCAGTCGGCCCCGTCATCTCCCCCGCAGACCGCCGCCTCCCCAGTAGCGCTCGGCCCAAAAGAATCGAAATCTCAAAATTTGTTTGATTTACGGGGTTGATTTCCAGAGAGCAGACGCGCGGTGCCGCGGTGCCGCCCTCCGCGCGACCTCCGAAAGCAACCTTAATCTGAATCGGCGCTGACTCGGCGCACGTACGGCACTCCGACATCTCAAACATTTCCTCTTCTCCTTGTGTTCCAATTCCAAATCTCACTTAGTCCGCGTTATCTGAGTATTGCGATTAGTACAGTACCGTTAACAACACCAACTGCTTTCACCACCACCCACGCGCCACCACAAGCAACAACAACAACAACAGCAACGTTCGCCAACTCCCGCACCACTTGTCGTCCTTGTTGTTGCTCTTGTGGCCTAGCTCGCGCGCTTCCTATGCGCCTTCGCCTGCTCCCAATCTCGCAGCGCCAAAAGCTCCTCCCCTTCCTCCGCTCCTTCTCCTCCTCCTCTTCCTCCACCCTCTCCCTCCATCCCAACCTCTCCGCCGCCGCCCACCACCGCACCACCCCCACCCCCACTCCCACCCCCACCACCACCCCCACCACCACCAGCCCTCCCGGCACCATGCAGCGCAGCACCCTCCGGCGCAACCGCCGCGGCGGCACCGCCCCGCCCGCCGGGCCGCCGCTCGATGAGGCGGCGGCGGTGGAATCCATCCGCCGCCTCGCGATGGTGGGTCACGGTCACGTCCCCCAGTCCCGCCACCAGCTCAATCGGGCACTACTGGCCGCCATCCCCACCTCCACTCGCTTCGTGCTGATCGGGGAGGCCTCACACGGCACCCAGGAGTTCTACGAACAGGTGGGGTGGGCTGGGGGGAACGGGGGGGACGGGGGGTGGGGACGGGGGGTGGGGGCGTTGGGACGGGGGGTGGGGGCGTGGGGACGAGGGTGGGGACGTGGGATGGAGACGTGGGGGCGGGGTGGGGCGAAGGGGTTATCCACGTATAGGCCGGAGCCCGGGGTGTAGGGGTGGGTTTCCGGTATTCGGTTCCGCAGATGTATCCGCGTCAGGTCTCCACCGCTCGCGTTCCCGTTCCCGTCCCTCCCCTCCCTCTGCAGCGCGCTGAGCTGACTCAGCTGCTGGTTTCGGAGCGCGGCTTCACGGGCGTGTTGGTGGAGAGCGACTGGCCGGATGCCTTCCGGGTCAACCGATACGTGCGGGGGCTGGCCACCCGGGACGGAGACGGCAGGCAGGCAGGTCGCAGCGATGACAGCGCCCTGGAGGCGCTGTCCGATTACAAGGTACGGTACGGTACGACTGTGTACGACAAAGTCGTACGGTGTACAGCAAGTAAGTGTGAAGAGTGTCTCCGGGTCGGGTCGGGTCGGGCGGGGAGCGGGCGTGTTTCGGATCTCCGGAGCACGTTTGTCGGGTATCAGATGCCGTGTGGGCGTGTGGGCGCGGATGAGATCCTCTCGGGGCCCACACACAGTCACCACACTGTGGAACGGTGAATGGATAAAGTGTGAACGGCTACTGTGTACGGTGTACGGTGTACGGTGTACGGTGTACGGTGTATGTGCAGCAAAGTGTCTGCTGTCTTGGATCTGGGAGTGGACAGGCGGTAGGTGGCGGTTGGCGGTTGGTGGTGGTTGTGGTGGTTGGGTCCGTTACTGGCAGTACAGCAACATATATTACGCGGTGCGGCAGCTGCTGTTGCCGCTGCCCATCCTCAATGCGACCCCGCCTGCTGCCACCAGCACCAGTGCCAGTGCCAACTTCGCATTGCACTCCTTACAAATCCCCTCCCCCCTTCACACGCACATACACACACGCCCCCCCACCCCCCCAACCCCCAAACCCCCGTCCCCCCCGCCACGGGCCACCGTTCACGGGCTCCGGCCTATACGTGGATAACCCCGCCCCCCCCCCACAAACCCCTTTCAGCGCTTCCCCCGCTGGATGTGGCACAACCGCTCCGTGGAGTCCTTTGTGGAGTGGCTCCGGAACCACAACCTCAAACATGTACGACCGGGGGCCGACAGCGCCACCGACCCGGTGGCTGCTGCCCGGCGGTGCGGCTTCTACGGCATGGATGTGTATTCGCTGCACGGCAGTGCGGAGGCGGTGCTGGGGTGAGAGTGGCTGACTGGGGGGGCGGAAGGAGGGGGGTATGGGTGGCTTTGTAAAAAGTCCTCCCCGGGGGTTACGACGTACGACAGAAGAGCCCCGCAGCGGCAGCCAGGTGACGGGGGCGGCGCACCCGGAGGGGGGCCGACCGGTTGCAATGCAGATTATTATCATTGCACATATTGTTATCTGTTGTATCGACGTACGCGTTGGGGGCCCTCTCGCCCCCCGCTTCCCCCGTCCTACGGTTCCTAGTTCCTACCCTGCCCTCTCCCCCCTCCCCTTCCCTCCCTCCGGCCTATACGTGGATAACCCCCCTCCCCCTCCCCCTCCCCCCACCCCCCCAGCTATCTGCGACGTGCGGACCCCCAGGCGGCTCAGGTGGTTGAGGCCAGATACCGCTGCTTCGACAGGTAACCCACCACCGCACCCCGACCATTACGCCGGCTAGTGTTACTGTAGTATTTCCGTATACCGTACCTTTGCTGTACTGCACCGTACTGGTGTGCAGGTACGGCGCCGACGCCCAGAGCTACGGACTGGCCACGTCCATGTTCCACAAGGCGAGGGGGGGGAAGGGGGGTTGGGGAGGGAGAAGAGGGGGGGGGAGGGGGGAGGGGGAGGGGGAAGAGGGGGTAGAAAATGATACCGCAGCGGAGACGAGGACGGCGTTAGCGAACGGACCCTGAACCCAGTAATACTTACCGAACATACCTGTAACCTTACCGAGCTGAAAAGACGTTGCGACCGCGTCGCCGCCAGACCAACCCGGACGGACGATTACGCGCGACAGCACAAGAACGGCACGAACGCCCGGACAAAACAACCCGACAAATTGTAGACTCACCTGCGCTCAATGGAGGAAGCGAAGTGGGAAGATACGAAGGAAAAAGGGCGTGAGTAATGGCAATGGGCAACGGCATTGGCAGCGAAGGAAGGAGCGAGAAGGCAAGCAAGCAAGGCAAGACACACAGAAACCCACGAACGAGCTGTGGCGGCGACGCGGTGCAAAAGAGGGCAAGAAGGGGCAGCTGGGCATAGAAGAAAGGGATACGGAAGGGCAAAATGTACGACGAGCAGGGGGCGGAAGGCAGAGGAGATGGGGCAGAGGAAAAGAGAGAAAGGCAAGGCAAATGGCAGTGGGAAAGACAAGGGCAGAAGACAGACGAGTGTGGAAGGACGCAACGGCAGGGGGAGGGGTACGAGGGCAAGGGCAGGGACGAGGAGACGGGAAGAACGACGGCTGGAAAGGGGAAAGGGCAGAGGCAGCGGGGCGCGGGGAGACGATGCGCAGGAGGGGCCGGGTGGCGGACCGTGAAGAGTCGGCTCCCCACCACACCGGCCGAGCGCGCAGGCCACCATGCATGAGGGGCCTGGGTCAGGGGTAATGCGGCCCAGGGGGTGGGAGGGCTGGGGTGGGCTGGGGTGGGCTGGGTGGGGGTGGGGGGGTGGGTGGGGGGTGTGGTGGGGGGGGGGGTGAGGGTGATAGGGGGCGGGAGAGAGGGGGATAGGGGGGAAAAAAAGGGGGCCGGTATGGTAGGGAAGGCGGGCGAGCAGACAAGGGGGCGGGCAGGGGGGAGGAGGAGGAGTGAGGATGCCGGGCTCCGCACAGGCTGCCGGGCCCCCGGAGGGGTCGGCTGCCAAGCCTCATGACTCGGCATCCCCGTGGAGTTGGGAGCGAGTGGGGTAGCCGGGGGCAGGGCGGCTAGTGGGGGCAAGCTGGGTGGCTAGGGTGGGTTACGGAGATGTTGGTGGACGATGCCGAGCATGTCCCGGTGGGTGGAGTGGCGCTCGAAGTAGAAGGCGTGGGGGCAGGCGGCAAGGAGGCGGACGAGTTGACTGAGGAGGCCGGCTTTGGGGTAGGCTTGGGCGGTGAGGGCACGGATGAGGGCTGCGAGTTCCCCGCAGAAGTTGTCAGCGTCGGTGATGACCCGCCGGAGCCGATGGAACTGGCCGGTGAAGATGTTTCGTTTGCAGGCCTCATTGACGTTTGAGTCGCGGGCGACGAAGCGGGAGAGGCGGACACCAGCGAAGGCAGGCTGTTCCCGCTTGTCGTACAGGCGCGTGATGAACCAGCTGGCCCCGTGGCGGGGGGCGGGGACGAGGAGGAGGTCAAGGAAGGGGACAGAGCCGGCGGGGAGGTGGGGGTGGTGCTGGGGGGTGAGCCCGAGCTCCGGGGGGTAGATGCCATGAATGCCGTGGAGGGTTTGGTTGGTGTAGAGGAGGCGGGGAAGGTCGGGGTTGTTGAGGGAAAGGAGGTCGTCCAGGAAGCGGCAGGAGTGGCGGCAGCGGGTGAGTGTGCGCTTGGCAGCGGGGGAGGCGGGCGGGGAGGTGCGGTTGCGTTGGTCCAGGAATTCGAACTCGAACCAGGCGAGGAAGAGATTGGCGATGAAGGGGGCGGCGGAGATGCCCATGGGGATGCCGCAGACTTGGCGGACCAGGGCAGGACCGAACGCGATGAAGGTGGAGGAGAGGAGGGAGGCGAGGAGTTCGAGGAATTCTTGAACGTGGAGGACACGGGTAGTGGTGCGGCCGTCGGCGCTGCCGGAGCAGGGGGGCCCTGGGCGAAGGGTGTGGAAGGTAACGCGATGGGTGGGCTTGTCACGAGGGCGGGTGGGGTTGGGGGCGGTGGTGACGACGCGGATGTAGGGGGTGGAGCCAAGGCACCGGGTGAGGAGGGCGGTAAAGGTGGAGAGGAGGAGGTGGTGGGGGAGGTTGGTGTAGAGGCGTTCGAAATCCCAGGCGTGGGGTGCAGCGGCACGGGCGTGGGAGTAGGAGCAGGCGTTGTACGCGGCGATGAGCTGAGTGGCGGCCCGGGAAGAGAGGCAGAACCATGGCTCAAAGCCTGGCAGGCGCTCACGCCAGAGGGTGGTGAAGACGGGGACGACAGCGCGGAGGACAGCGGTAACAAGGTCGCTGATGGTGGTGGAGGGGCACTTGTGAGAGCAGGCAAGGTAGCGCATGGAGGGCGGGGTCTTGTGCATCTTGAGGGTGCCGGCGTAGTAGGCGGGTGGGAGGGCGAGGTTGTAGGAGAGCTGCCAGGGGGCGAGACGGGCGTTTTCGGCAGTAAGGTGTTGGTGCATGGCGGCGTGGGTGCAGGGCTGGTAGTAGACAGGTGCAGGCGGGGCGGCGGGGGCAGGGGGCGCGGGGGGAGGAGGGGGAGGGGGTGGAGGGGCGGGGGAAGGGAGGGGGTGCGCGGGTGGGGGAGGGGGCGGTGGCGGAGGGGCGGGGCCGGGGGCGGGGGCGAGGGGTGGGGGAGGCGGGGCAGCGAAGGTGTCGTGGAGGTGAAGGTCGCGCATGCATTTCTCAGCGTAGAATTTCTTGCAGACGAGTTGGAACGTGGAGGAGCTTTTATCGGTAACGGTGACGATGAAGTCGTCGGTGGCATGGCGGAAAGCGGCAAGGTCGGCGTCGGTAAGGACGGGCCAGTGGAAGGGGTGGGGGGGCCGGGAGGTGATGGTGGTTTCCAAGCTGGCGAGGAAGGCGTCGACCCAAGAGTCGAGGGAGGAAGAAGGGACGCCCGCCCGTTTGGCAAGGTGGGAGGTGAAGGTGAGGGCGTGGGCGCGGACATCGGCGAGGAGGGTGGGGAGAGGTGGGGGAGGCCGGTGGGCGCGGTAGCGGGCGCCTTTGTCCCAGTAGGAGGTGAGGGCGGTGGGGAGGACGGGGGAGGGGCTGGTGGACATGACGTGGGGAATGCCGGGGGGGCAGAGGCTGGGGAAGCGGTGGCAGGCGCAGGGGCGGTCGGCGCGGACGAGGTCGGTATAGGCGGAGTGGGTGAGGTTACGAGCGAAGGAGGGGTAGGTGCAGAAGAGGAGGTGTAGGGGTGGGCCGGCCGTGAAGTGGAGGTGGGGCTGGGGGGCGCCGAGGGGGAGGTGGGAGGCGACGGCGGGGTCAGCGAGGATGTCGTGGAGGGCGGAGACCGGGAGGAGTTGGCGGAGGGGGTGGGGGAGCCAAAGTTTGGCGGAGAGGTCCGGGGCGCCGGCGGGGCGGTCGCGGGTGCCCAGGGCGGAGGTGAGCGGGATGACAAGGGCAGCCACGAAGTCGGGGAGGAGGCCCAGCTCGGCGGGAGAGGAGTGGGTGATGGTGGCGTGGAGGATATGCAGCGTGCGGGTGGCGAAGGTGGTGAAGTGGGAGGCCGGGATGGAGCCACGCTCTTGCCAACGGTCCTGCAGTGCAAAGAGGCGGCGGGGGGTGCCGCGGCAGTTGCGCCAGCGCCGTCGGTGTTCGGCGTCGGAGGGGAGGGCACCCGCGCCGAAAGGGGTGGCGGCGAGGTCAGCGGCGATGGAGTGGGCTTCGAAGCGAGTGTTGAGACCGGGTTGGGCGGCAGGGCGGAGGGCATTGAAGCGTTGGGCCCACACCATTTCCAGACCGGCGGCCTTGCGCTTGAAGTTGCTATTGGTGGCGCCGACGACGATTTGCAGGGGGAGGAGGACGAGACGGTTGGTGCCGTGGGCCCAAAGGTGATGGTGGAAGGTGGGAGCGAAGGCGCGTTGTGTAGCGGCGCGGGCGGCGTCCTGCAGATGCCGGCGGAGCCGTTCCCAACAGGACTTGCGAGTCTGACCGATGTAGATGGGGACAGCGGGGTCGGTGCGGCGGGCGAGGCGTTTAGGTGGCAGGTGGAAGATGGCGTAAATGACCCGGGTTGGCTCGGCGTTGGTGGCGAGAGCGGTATGCATGGCGTCGCCAACAAACTCGCGCCGCCGGGCGAGGACGGCGCGCAAAGCAGCAGGAAGGTCGCCATCCGGACGACGCAGAAGAACGCGAATGCGATGCTGCAGCGCAGCCCAATGTGGCTCGGTCTTGTCGGCGGCGCGCCGCAGGTGCGCCGCGCGCTCGGTGATAGCGGCGGCATCGTAGGCGGTGAAGTCGGTGATGGCACGCGAACGCATACACCCCTCACGCAGACGGAACAAAAAAGAAAAAGAAAAAAGAATTCACGCGCACGCGATAAGAAGCCACACAGGGCCCGGCAACAGCCGGTGCACCGTACGCGCGAACGGGGCTCGCCCTCACCAAGGTCTTTCGACGCAGGGATCCGACGGACACAAGACGAAACCTCCCCGAAGGGAGTTAGCTCCGTGGATGCCCGTGAAGGCCTGACCACCAGCCGGGGCGGGGGAGGGGGGTTGGGGAGGGGGAAGAGGGGGGGGAGGGGGGAAGGGGGGGGGGAGGGAGGGAGGGGGGGAGGACGGAGGGTGGGAGGGAGGGAAGGCCCTCGGAGGTCGGTCGGTCGGTCGGTCAATCCTGGACTGGACTTTGGGAGTGCACCATCGGAGAAATGGTTGATGTCTTGCGGCTTTGCGGCTTTGCGGCTTGTTGGGGTGGTGGGGTGGTGGGGTGTCCATCTTCGTCAAAGACAGCCCTCAGGACCGTGCGAGCATCCCCGAGCACACACCGTGCCGTACTGTGCCGTACCGTGGTGGCTACTCCACCGAGGGGCGTCCGGCAAAGCACCGCTCCAACCGCCTCCCCAACCCGCTTCCTCGTCTCATCCCCACCCCACCCGCGTTGCCCTCCCCTCGCCCCGGGCCGTTCTTATTACCCACCCGCCACCCCCCCCCCCCACCTACACACCCAGCCCTCTCCACGCCCCCTTGCACCCATACCCCTACGCACACCCACACCCACACCCACACTCACACACACACACACACACGCCCACACACACACGCCCTGTCCCCCGGCCCCCGGCCCCCGCCCCCCGCTGCGATATTTTCTTTTACCCCCCGGCCAGGCCAGCTGCGAGGACTCGGTCAACCGGGCCCTGGCGGATATTCGCAAGCGGGTGGACACCTACCGGACAACACCCGACGGCCCCGCGTCACAGGAGGAGGCGCTGGCGGTGCGTGTGTGTGTATTGATGGGGGGGATTGGCCGTACATGTGCGTGTGTGTGTATTGGGGGGCCCGGGGGGGCGGGGGGCGTGCGTGTGTGTGTGTGTTGGGGGGGGGGGGGGTTGGATGGAGCGGGAGAAGGGGGCAGTGGCGGCCTTCAGTGGAGCTGCGTGTACTAGCGCCGCAGCGTACGGCATTGTGTACGATACTCCGTGTACGATACTCCACACGGCGGCGGCGGAGCGGCTGTCCTGCCGCCGGCGGTGTGAACGCGGGGGATGGTGGGGATTGGGGGGGAGAGCGAAATACCCTGCTGTTGGTGTTGCTGCTGTTGCTTTGGGGACGGTGGCGTTAAGGCACGAGTCGCTGTTGTAGTTGGTTGGTTGATCGACACAGTGGGCTCCGGAACCACCCTAACGCACTCCCGCCCCAAAGCACCCCTGGTCGCACACAACCCCAATAAACACACTTAACCCGCACGTACGTACAAACGCTTCCAAGGTTTCCCGGCCCTAGGAGAGGAGAGGAGAGGAGAGACCAAGGACCCGGCGCCCGCTCTCCCCTCCCCCTCTCTCCCCCTCCCCCCTCTTTATTGTCGGCAGGTGGAGGCCAACGCCATGGTGGTGTCGGGAGCAGAGGCATAGTGAGTGAGATCTGGGAGGTGACCGACCCGCGGGTCGGTGACGTGACGAACACGTGTGTGTGTTTGTGTGTGTGTGTGTGTTAGAAGTATTCCTGAGGGGCCGGGCCACAGGAGTAAAGACGTGCGTGTAGGTGCTCCACATCCCCCCTGCCCCCCCCCCCTGCTGCTGCCACAGGGCGCCTCTTTTGCATCCGAGGGATCCAACCGGTCCCAACTGTGCAACCCCACACCCCACCTAACCCCTCCCCGAACCCCCCGCCTCGCCTCGCTTCGCTGCACTGTTCCACCGTCTTCCCCGCCCCCTTTTTTTCCCACCGTTGACCTCCTCCCCTTCCTCCCCCTTCTCCTCCCTTCTCTATCCTTTCCCTCCCCCTCCCCCCCGCTCAACCTCCCCTCAACTCCCCTTCCAAGCACCGGTACACCCCCTCCCCTCCCCTCCCCTCCCCTCCCCCACCCCGTCGTGTTTCTTTCTTGCAAATTCACTCTTCAAACTCCCCCTCCCCCTCCTCCTTCCCTCCCAACAGCTACCGCAACATGTTCACCCGGGACGAGATCACCTGGAACCTTCGAGACACGCACTTCTTCAACACCGTGCAACTGCTGGAGAGACACCTGACCAGACTGCAGGCGGCGGCGGAGGAGGCGGAGGAGGCGGAGGAGGCGGCGGGCGGGGCCGGGGGCGGGGACGGTGGCGGGGGCGGTGCAGCGGCGGGAGAGGGCCCGAAGATGGTGGGTGGATGGATGGGTGGGGGGTAAAGGTGTGTGTGTGGGGTGGGGAAGGGGTAGGGGAGTGGTGGTGGTGGTGGTGGTGGTGATGGGGGAGGTACGGCACGGCGGGGGGCGGGGGGTGGAGGGACTTGGGGACAGAGGGTGGCGGTGCGGTGCGGTCGCACGAGCGAAGGCCTGAAGGGGCGGAGGGCGTCTTGTTGTGTTGCTGCCCCCCCACCTGGCGTCCCGGCAAGGCAGAGCGGGAGTCATGAGGAGGTTTCGAGCATGGGTGGTTCGACACCATCGCGGGTGGTGATGACGGCAGGCTTACTTGGTACGGCAGCCGGTACGGTCTCACAGCTTCTTCACGTCCGGAACACCCGTCCACACACCCACCCACACCCACACCCGCCCACCATCGCTCGCCCCGCTTCCATTCCCCCTCAGCGCCCTTCCCTCTCCGTCAACGCCGTACCTCTCACCCCGGCCCAATGGCCTATGTGTGGATAACCCCCAACCCAATGCCGTACATACCGCCCTGCCGACAGGTGCTGTGGGCCCACAACAGCCACCTGGGGGACGCCCGCCACACCGACGCCGGCTGGCGGCGGGGCCAGCTCAACATCGGGCAGCTGGTACGGCAGGTGTACGGCGACCAGGCGGTGTCGATCGGCTTCACTACACATACGGGTACGTGCGGCCGTCCGTGCGGAGGCGGGCGGGCGGGCGGGTGGGTGGGGTCTCACGCCTTTCCATACTTAGCGGAGGGAGTGCGGCGTGTCCCCTACTCCCCTTCATGCCGGCCTGAGGTCCCCCCTTGGAGCGCGGCGGGTTGCAAGGTGGGGATTAATGGGGGGCCAAGCCGCTGGCCGCTGGCACATTCAATTCCTGAAAGGCAGATGGGCCACGTGTCCTACATGTCGACAAAAGGCATCGCGGTCGACAGGATTCGAACCTATGCGGGAGATCCCATCTGATTTCGAGTCAGACCCCTTAACCACTCGGGCACGACCGCCTTCCATAGGGAGTTGTATGAATACTGCAATTTAGTCAAAATATATATCAACAACTTAAGATCCAAGAGGGCAGCGCGGGAGGGTGCTCCGTGGGCCGCGGGTCGCGGATGAGGTATGCGAAGGGTGCAGCGGCGGAGCGGAGGGGCGGAGGGGCGTAGGGGCAAGAGGTGTCGTCGACAAGGTCGATCGGGCAATTGCGTTGACCGGGCATTGTCAAAGCGGGGCTTGCCTGAAAGCGGAAAGTCTTGGATGCGGATACTTGGCGAGACGGACAAGGTCCTGGGCCGCGCATGACTCTCTTGGTGCGTCTTGGTACTCCGCGGGTCGCGAGAGCTTGCGGCGCAGAGCATGGAATCACTTAATTGATATTAGATGCTTGTTTTGTGGCAGAGAATGGCGGTTGTTGGCGAGTCTGGCCGTTGGAGCGAGGTATGAGCCTGTATGAGCAGTTGCGCGCGCTGCTGTAGCCTGCTGTAGTGCGGCGGGAGACCGATGAAGTGGCGTCTGGTAAGGGCTAAGCGTAACAAGTCTCAAACAATATGAATATTGTTTGAGACTTAGGGTTCAGTGGGTGGTTGCTGCCGTGTTTGTTGGTAATGGGCCTAATAATGGCTGTCGATTAGTCCACGTGTCGAGACCTGTCGAGATGCAGCTGAGCTGCGAGGCGCAAGGGGGAACTGGGAAGCATTGAAGCATACATGTTATTGCTTAGGCAAATAATCTATATATACATATATTATATATGCGCAGGTTGAAGGTATGGTATTGGAAGCTTCAAAAGGTGGCTGACTAAGGCATATCGGGCGGCTCTGCCCGTTCGTCGTCGTCTCGGCCGTAACGATACAAGAATGGGAGCAGATGAGGGCAGTGTCGGTGTCTGCAAGAATGTTTGCACGTTGCCGTCTGAATGGAGCTTGGGACCCAGCAGGGCTTACTTGCGATCGGGATTTGTGCGTGTGCGAACTGGAAGTTGTTCCTGCGTGGACGTACGTACATGGTGCGTAACGTTTTCACGTTTGGCTATTTGAAAATTGCAACCATACCGAGGTGACGACATCAGGGCGGAGCGCTTCCTGACAGCAGTTCGGGCTGCTGTGTGCATCTGTCGTCATGTGTCCCCCGTTTGCGATGCGGATACGAGGTGTGCAGCTGTCAGGGAGGCAGTGGAGCATTAATATTAATCTTATTACGGGTAGATGGTGGTGGTGGTGGTGGTGGTGGTGCGCGCGGGTTGGAATGCCGATGTGCGGAGATGGATGGTTGGGTGCGGACGGCGCTGGCCACAGGCGCTCTCTTCCGAGTGGTCAAACACTCGAGTAGTCAAACACGTCGGGACTGCCAAGGGTCCAGGGAGGGCGAACTAGGCAGATCTCCGCAGCTCCCAAAGAGCAACCCCGACATCAGCCCGGAATAAATCATTATTTTGACGTTCCCTCTTCCCCTTCCCCCCCCCCTCTGTCCGACACCCGACTTTGCTACACACACACACCACACGCGGCACATTCGAACACACGCGGCACATCCGTACACTCGACTCCGCCGCACCACACCTCCGTCGCCCCGCCCCGCACCGCCGCCGCACCGCACCGACCCGCACAGGCCGCGTTACCGCCGCGGACGAGTGGGGTGAGCCCGCGCAGCACAAGAAGGTGCGGCCCTCCATGCCCGGCTCCTACGAGCACCTGATGCACAGCGCAGTGGGGGCGGGGGCGGGGGCGGGGGCGCCACACGCCGGCAGGGCCGGAGGAGGGGGAGGAGGAGACGGCGGCGGCGGCGGCGACCCGGGCGGCGGCTCTGCAGGCGGCCTGCCTCCGCTGTTCGCGGTGGACCTACGCAACGAGGAGCTGGCGGAGAGGCTGCAGGTAAGGGGTGTGTGTGGTGGGGGGTTATATAGAGAATTTCACAGCGGAGAAGGAGACGGCGTTAGCGAACGGGGGGGGGCGGCCCTGGCGAACGGACCCAGCGGGGTGAGGAATGGCGGGCGGGCGGGCGGGGGGCCAGCGGGCGGTCGGGTGGCGCGGCGCTGCGTTGCCACTGGGTTGTCTGTTGGCTGTGTTGGTTCCAGTACCGGTACCGGTACGTCCGAAAAGAGAGGGAAGCTCGGATCATGTGATGTACGACTCGTAGCGGTCTTGTACGACGGGCACACACCGGATGATGGGCAGCTGGGCGCACAGCCCCTTGCCAGGCTGCACCAGTCCAGCGGGGTGGGGTTCCTGGCCTTCCTTCCTCCCTTCCTTCCTTCCGTATATTTATGTATGTGGATATGACTGTATGTGGGTATGTCCCCGATGTTGATGTTGGCGGCAGCACACCGCTTGTTGACCCTAGGCGGGCAGTCCGGGACGAGCCGTTCCTCGACCCACATTGTGTCAATCCTCACCTCGCTTTCCGCTAGTCGAAATGCCACCGCCGCTTGCCGCTTGCCGCTTGCCGCTTGCCGGGCCGGACCCTACCGTGCCCTGCCGGGGCCGCATTTGCCCCCCCCCCCTCACGTCTGCCTCACCCTGTCACCCACCCCCACCCCCATCCCCCACCCCCACTCCGCTGCCGCTGCCTCCGGCCAGGGTCCGCTTCTTGAGCGGGCCATCGGTGTCATCTACCGACCCGACACGGAGCTCATGTCCCATTACTTTGACGCGGGTGGGTGGGTGGGTGGCCCGGGTGGGTGGGTGGCCCGGGTGGGTGGGTGGGTGGCCCGGGTGGGTGGGTGGGTGGCCCGGGTGGGTGGGTGGGTGGCTGCGCGTTGTGCAACCATAACACGGGGTTTAAGTCGGGGTCTTGCGACCTTCGAGCGCCGAGGGCCCAACCGGCGCCCTAACCCTTAAAACCCTAAACCCCTGAAACCCTAAACCCTAAAACCCTCCCTCCCCTCCCCCTTCCTCCCTGTGGGGTCAGTGCTGCCCCGTCAGTTCGACTTCTTGATTCACGCGGACGTCACCCGGGCGGTGGTGCCCATCGAGCCGGGTGACGAGTGGGCTCCGGAACCGGATCTGGAGCTGACGCACGGAGACATGCCGGAGCTGTGGCCCAGCGGGGTGTGAGGGACCTCCGCCTCCCCCTCCGTCTCCTCTGCGGTATCATTTTTTACCCCCCCCCCAGTGCGGTGCAGTGCAGTGCGGTGCAGCGGTGGGGTGGGGTGGGGTTGCAACGGGGCAGCGGGGTGGGTGGGGAAGGTGAGGGCCGAGGCAGGGGTTTGGGAAGCGCGAGGGGGGGGGGGCCGAGTGGACGGACGCGGCACGGCGTTCCCGTCAAGTCCCGCACGTCGCCGTCCCGCCCCCCTCTGGGTTTTGATTTTTTAATATGACCGCACCAAATGTGCCCAGGTGCGTGTTATTGTTGCTGCCTGCACAAGAGAGCGTGTTGTGTGTGTGTGTGTGTTGATTTGGGTCGTTCTCGGGTCGAATCGGGAGGTGGGTCGGAAGTTGTAAAGCTGCGTCGCTGGGTCGCAGCGTGGGGCGCTGTCTGGGGGGGGCGCGGATATAGGATAAGGCAGGGGGGGTCGCCGAATCAGTGTTTCAACAGTGCGGCATGAGTACGGATAGGAGCGCGGCGCAACCCTCACGACTTTTGTCTTGCATATGAGTTCATGTTGCCAAAAGCACATACGGTACACACACCGGTACATGGATAAAGCTTGCTCCGCACCCAACTGTGCGCGGCGAGTGCTTCTTTGTTTTGTATGGGAGGGAAATCCCTTTTGTCTGGCACGTAGGCGCCTCTGTGTGTGTGTGGTGAGTGGGGGGTGACCACAGTTTGCTCCCACCACCTTTTTGCGTTGGCGCACCAAAGCGGTGCTGAAAACAAGTTACACAGCACCCCGCCTGCGGCCGCCTCCGATTTGCGATTGAAACCAGTTGCGCATCTGCTGTTGGTGGTTGGTTGGTCGGTTGGTTGATTGGTTGGTTGGTGCGTGTGCCTAGTCTGTGCGTCGGTGGGCTGGGCTGCGTCCTTCCTCCCCGGCGCGGGGCTGCTGGTGTACCGGTATGTGCGCCCATCGCGCGCATGGATCCTCGCGCTGTCTAGCCAGTGGACATTGGCGGAAGGCGCGGAAGGGCACATACCGATACCTGTACATCACATACGGTACCGGTAACACTTAACATACCGTACTCGGGTGAGGGAGGCCGCCTCAGGACGTCAGGAGAGGTCTATCTGTCCAGGAACGCCGCATGCCAGCGCCAGCGCCAGCGCCAGCACCGCACTGCACCGCACTGCCTGGTGCAATAGCATAATCACTTATCAGCCGCAGCGGAGTCAGCCAATCGGCCACTCCCGGCGAGGGCGCCGCCGAGCGGCATTTATACATAGGGCATTCGATGTTGTAAGCACGGGACGATGTCAGCTGCAGTACCGAAGTGCAAGCCAGCACTGCAACCGTATGTATCGGCTCGGCGGCTTGGCTGCTCTGCTCGGTTACAAAACTTGGGGTGGTGCCCCTGGGTTGGTGTGTGTGGGGGGGGGAAGGGCCGGCGGGCGGCGGGCGGCCAGCGAGCGCTGCTGGAGCCACCCCGCCCTGCTGCTGCTGCTGCTGTCCACGAATGCAGCCGATAACCAACAATACAATACAACCGTGGCCCGCTGGCTCTACCTCTACCGTATGTACATCAACCCACGGCCAATACACTCCTCAAGCGCATCCACACACCAGTGCACATCCACCCCCAACACCTCCTCCGACCTCCTCCGCCCCTTTTTGGGCCTACCTCCCACTGCGCAGCCGATAAGGCACGCGACCCGGGAGGGGGCGGCGGGCTCAAGTCGGTGTGTACCGTATTGCTGGGCAGGTTCCGGGTCCGTTCGCTGACGCCGATCTCCATTCCTTCGTTGCTGCATCTTCACCTTTTTATTCCCTCACCACAGACACCGCAGCACCCCGCCACGCAGTCCACACGGGTCATGTGGGCCCCGGCCCCCCCCCCGCCGCCACGAAGCGGCCGCCCGCTGAAGTGCTGGCAGTAGCCTCGCAGCAGGTTTTGCGCGAGGCAGCGGCAGCGGCTGAGGCTCAGGCGAGGCACCCGCACACTAACCCTTCCTAACCATGTGCGCGGGGTGTCCCGTGTCCGTGGCGCCAAGGCAGGGACCAAGGCTGCCCTCTACGTGCAGGTGGCGCGCGCGGGTGTGTGCTGTGGGGGCGCCAGCCACCCTATCAACCGCCACCAGCCACAGTGCTCGTCCCTCCGCAGGTGGCTCCTTCCAAAACACAGTCGGCCGCCCTTTGCCCCGCCCACGCCGTCTCAACCGTCCAACATCGGTACAACGCATTTCGCTCTTACAACCCGCACCTGCATGCCCTCCTTTTCAGAAAACTGGCTGCGTCCCAGGCGGACGCAGCCACCCGGTCACGTGACTGGCCGATTCCCCATCGATGGAGGGAGGGAGCACTGGCGCTGGCACAGACGGCGCAGGCCTGGCGCGTTGGGCTCCTGCGGGGCCCGTTGCCGCTCGCTCGCTCGCTCGCTCGCTCACTCGCGCCCTCCCTACACTGTGCGATGTTGCGAAAGACAACCCATCCGTGGCGGCCCACCCCCCTCCACCCCTTCTCTCAACGCCCGCAATTATCCACACCTCCTCCTCCTCCTCCTCCTCCTACCGTGCGGATGCAGCGCGGTGGCTGCGGTGGTGGCTGCTGCTGGGGGTGTGGCTGCTCGTGTGCCGCCGCGCTCCCCCCTGCCCCGCTGTTCCCGCTCCCGCTCCCGGGCTCCGAAACTCCATCAGGTGCTCCGCCAGCACCTCACTGCTGTGGTAGACCCGGGTCTGGGAGCGCCAGGAGAAGGGGATGGAGGCGGGGCCGTGCTGCCGGGGGGAGGGCAGGCGGAGACATCCGGGGGAGGGAGGGGGGCGGGGGGGGGGAGGGAGGAGGAGAGAGGGAGGGGAGACAAGGAGGGCGGGGGGAGGGCGGGGCAGGAGCGGCGGTCGCAGGTATTGAGGGCGGTTGGGTGGGTGGGTGGGTGGGTGGGTGGGTGGGTGAGAGGGTGGTTTGCGGATGGAGTGCGGATGCATGTTGAATGGACGCGGCGGAGCGAATTATGGAGCGGTGGCGCGCGCGTGGGTGTGGGCTGTTCGTGGGCCAGGCGGGCGGGCGGGCGGGCGGGGGGGGGGGCAGGCCAGCGAGTTTGTCAGCTGGCACACGGGAACTAATCGCCCGTCCGTCCTCGCTCTCATCATTCCGGTTGTCGAGGGCTGGCGGAGAAGGAGGCGAGAGGTACATGCGCTGCTGCAGGTCGCCGCCCGCATGTGCTATCCGCATCTGCCCGGGAGATTGTGCTCTTCGTGCAGACAGGCAGGCAGGCGGAGGCACGGGCCTCACACCGGCACCACGTCCAAGCGGGGACAGCCAGACAGCCAGACAGGCAGGCAGGACGGAGCAGGAGGTGGCCCCAGAGTTCCTAGCCCTTGCCCCCCTTCCCCCCACCCCACCACCCCACCCCATCACCCACCACCACCCCTCACCTCCGCCGCCAGCAGCGCCCCCAGCAGCACCCCCCGGCTGCAGTTGTCTCCCCCCAACAACATGTTGACACGCACACCCCGCGAATACACCGTGTCATCACCGCCCTCGCTGCTGCTGCTGTTGCTTCTACTGCTGCTGCTACTGGTGCTGCTGGTGCCCCCGCTATTACCGCTGCCGTCGGCGCCGCTGACCCCGTGGGAGGCCTGCCAGGGGGAGTCGGGGGTAAGGGCGGGCGCGGGGGGAGGGACGGGGTGGAGGGACGAGGGGGTGGAGGAGCGCCAGTTGAGAGCCGAATCAACGGGTGGCTTTGAAGGGACGCAGAAGTGCAGCAACGAAGTGCAACCAGGAGGGAAGGGGAGAACGACGCGGTGGCTCCCGCTTCGTACCTGCGGTACACACAAATACACATACATACACGGAAGAACGCGCGCGGACACGCACGCAAAGACAGACATCCGAGCCCCAGGCCAGCGCCAGAGCCCCAAAGACGAGCAACAACACACAACAACAACAACAACAACAACAACAACACACAACAACAACAACAACAACACACAACAACAACAACAACAACAACAACAACAACAACAACACACAACAACAACACACAACAACAACAACAACAACAACAACAACAACAACAACAACACACAACAACAACAACAACAACACACAACAACAACACACAGCAAAAACACATACGCATACGCATACGCTGCATCCCCCTCCCCTCCCCCCCCGCCCCCGCACCTGCATCGCCGCCAGCAGCGCCCCCTGTAGCGCCCCCGGGTTGGCGCACGAGGGGCCCCAGCTGCCCGCCTTGGTTCCGGAGCCGGGCGCGTACAGCAGCTCCCTCAGCGGTGTGCCGGCTGCTGCGTGGCGCACCACCGCCTGCAGCGCCTCCAGGGCGGTGCGGGAGAGAGACACGCCGCTGCCCGGGGCGCCCTCGGCTGCCCAGCGGACCGCCTCGGAGATGCGGGAGCCCTGGGGGCGGGGTGGGTGGGTGGGGGGGACGGGAAGGGGTAAAAAGGAAATACCGCAGCGGAGAAGGAGGGAAGGGGGAGGGAGCCAGGGAGGTAGGCGGGGGAGGGGAGAGGCGGGGGTAATAAGAACGGCCCGGGGCGAGGCGGGGGAGGGAGAGAGGGCGGTGTGTGCGAGGAGCTATGGGAGGTAGAGAGGGAGGGCTGAAATAGGTAATAGCAGTGATCACGGCGGGAGGTGGGCGGGGGGAGAGCGGGCGACCCGGGGGAGCGGACCAGGGGAGGGTGAGCGGGAGCGGGGGCAGGAGGCGGAGCAGGAGGGGGAGTTGGAGGGGGAGGGCGCTGTGCAGTGTGTTTACTCTGGCGGGGCTTGGGCTTCGTCGTGTCGAGGCAGGGACGGGCGTCGCGCATGTAGGGGGGGCGGCAGGTAGGCAGCAGCCCGAAGCCCGGCAACGACCCCCCCCCCTTTTAATTACCCCCCCAACCCATCACCCCGGTTCGCCAGGGCAAAGGGGACTCGGCGGCCTACCAGTACGACACGCTCCAGAACCAGTGCCGCCACCAGTCCGTACATGACCGCCTCGTCGTTGTTCTGCTGCGCGCGCACCGCCGCGTCGACCGCCTTCACCAGACCGGGCCTACCCGCGTAGCGAGCCACCAGCGGAATCACCTGCACGTGTGGGGGTTGTGTGTGTTATGTGTGTGTGTCATATGTGTGTATGGGCGCGTCACGTGCGCGTCTGTGCGCGTGTGCACAGCCTCTGTGCGCGTCTGTGCGCGTGTGTCTCTGTTATTCGCGCTTGTGTGTGTTATGTCATGTGGTATGTTTTGTAGTATGCAAGCGCCGCGCCGTCGAGGGGGAGGAGAGGAGGCCCGATGAGGACGATGAGGCGGATGGGGGACGAGTGGGTTGGGATGGACGGATGGACGGAACGGATGGGCGCAAGGGAGGACCGCCAGTGGGGAGGCGGAAGGGCGACCCGCGGACAGTCGCGGCAGCAGCAGCAGCAGCAGCAGGCGAGCGGCAGCAGCAGCAGCATCTCTGTAGAACGGTAGCCCTGTAGAGCGGCAGCCGCTCACGCGCCGCTGGCCATGTGGCCGTACCTTGACAAAATTGTTGGCCTGAGTGTCCCGTGGGTCGCCGCACTCCGGCCAGCCGTGGCCGCCCTGCACACGGCGGGGGGGTAGAAAATGATACCGCAGCGGAGACGAGGACGGCGTGCGGGGGGGGGGGGGAAGAGAAACACGAAACCACAGCGGGTGGCGGCCGGGCGGGCGAGGTTCCGGAGCGGGGGCGAGGGGAGGGCCCGGTCCGGGGCGGGGCGGCACGGGGGTGTTGGGGGCGGGGAGGGGGCAGTGGAGGCGTGTGCCCGGCGGGCGGGTCCTCGTGTTGTTGCTGCGGGGCCGGCCGTACCCTCACCCCTCACCCCGGGGGGCACATCGGGGGCCACATCGACGCACCCGGCTACGTGGTGCACCGGTGAGCCCCGCCCCGGCCCGCCCCGCCCCGGCCCGCCCCGCCCCGGCCCGCCCCGCCCCGCCGCTCACCTCCTGCCAAGCCCAACGGTCCCAGCCACCCCTCCGTCTGCCCTCGCCTCTCCCCTCCTCCCCTACCCCCTCCCCTCCCCGCCCACCTCCCCTCCCCCCCCTCGGGTACCTGCAGCAGCGCCTCCATCATCGCTCGGCTGCTCTTGTTGAGGCGGCCCGTGTAGTTGGAGTAGTACTCGGCAAGGAACTGGGGGCGGGGAGGGGGAGGAGGGGTATAGCGATATGGGTGTGTGGGTGCGTGGGTGGGTGGGTGGACGGGTGAATGGGCAGAGGCGGGGAAAGCGGTTCTGCAGCAGGCTAGGCCAGGTCAGGTCAGTTTGCAAAGCCGGCCCACCGCCAGAGCGACCGCCGATTGGTACGCCCTGTGGTACATCGTATTCCCCACCCGCCACCCCCCCCAGCGTGCGCCTCGAGCCTAGCCCCCCACATCCGGGGGATTCGTTCGCTACCGCCGCCTCCCTCCCATCGCTGCGGTATCTCCTCTCCACGACCCTACACAACCGGGCCCAGCGGCCCTCGCCACCCACGGCAGCGGGCGCCAGCGCCAAAGTCCCAGTCCATTAGCCAACCCCTCCCCCCCTCTACACACACACACACACACACACACACACACACACACACACACACACACACACACACACACACACCACACACATGCACACCCCACCCCCACCACCTGCAGATCAGTCCGTGCAGTACCTTTGCAAAGCCCGGCCCGTCCATGGTGCCGTCGCGGTGGCTGCCCGGCCCGATCGTCATGTACTGCAGTACGGGCAGCAGCTCGTCGCCGTACGGCGACAGCGACCCGCTCTCGTACTCATAGTACGGGCAGGAGGGCGGCTGGAAGAACGCCGGCTCTTCCGACCGGCCGTGCTCCGAGACCAGGCCGCTAATCCGATCCATGTCGTATATCCACTGCACGTATACGGCATGTACGGAAGTACGGCAGGTACGGGAGGAAGGCACGGGTTGTTCACAGACAGGCGCCGAGCGCCCACACCGGAGGATTATTTGCGCATCGGGGGGGGGGGGGTTATCCACGTATAGGGGGGGGGGAAAGGGCCTGAAACCGACACCGACACCGACGGCGGTATTTGGCGGTATTTGGGGAGACTGTTTGGAGGGTCAGGACAGGGACAGGAGGGACAGGAGGCCCGAGGAGGACGCGGGTGCTGTGCTGCTGTCACGCGTCCTCCTCGTCCTGCTGGTCCGGTTGTTGTCGCTGCTGCGGCCGGTAGTTCGGCGGAGCGTATGAGCTTGCTAGAACCTACGGTCTCTGCGGCAGCGCGCCGCGGGTGGGGCCAAGCGCTCTTCTGCACGGCACGCCGGTGGGCCAGCAAGCAAGCGGCGGACGGAAGCCGACGCCAGCCACCAGGCGTGGGAAAGGCAAAGGCAACCACGGGCTTCCGTTCGGTGCCAGACGTGCCCCGTCTTACGTGCAGTCCCATCGTTGCCGCGTCCGCCACCAGGGCGCCAAGCACGGCGCCGATGGCCCTCCGGCGCATGAGCTCCTCATCATGGCCCCCGGAGGCTGTCCCCGAGCCGAGGTTGAGGGTCCCGCTTCCCGCAGCTACCGCCTGGCCTCTAGCATCCTGCCGCAGCCGCGAGCGGTGCGGACGTGAACAAGGAACCGTTCGGACATGGACCGCGGCCGGACTGTGTTATCGGCTTGGCGACGGCTTCCAGCATGAACCAGCGCACTACAAGGGGGCTATACGCGTCGCGGCTGCTGGTCACATCAGCTGCACTCCGTTTTGGTTGACTATGAGAATAACTAATTGGGGCTTCGTGACGCCTTTGATTTTCTGCCGCCGGAACATCATGCATTTTGCATACGTAGAGGTACGGCCGCTTACCCCCGCTACAATCTTGAAGCGTCTATTGGAAGCCCACAGAATGACTAGACCAATGAGCAGGCCAGAAATTAAGTAGTTCTTCCAGGCTGCTAAGCTACTACATCGTTTGGAATCAGAATTAACCATTAAGTCTGGTCGGTGTGGCCTAAGTTCAAGCACGCGGTGGTCGCGAACAGGTCCACGGCTGGAGAGTCTCATGTGCCATGTAACGTGTCACAAATGCCAAATTACTTTTTATAAATGAACAACACACATTCCCGAGCAAGCCGGATAACAGCTTTTGCACGAATTGTGATGCAAGTTGGGCCGTCCACAACGCCCAACTGTTCTCGACGCGGCGCCGCGCCCCAGTCGCCGGGGCATAACTTGACATTATGCATGTCTGAACAGTCATGCAAATGGCTGCAATGTGCTGCCGTACAGCGTGAGTACAGCGCCGTACAGCGTGGAGCAAAACGCAGTGCCGCAGCCCTAGTCAGCCACCGTTAGTGCGTTGCAAAGGCAGCTAGGTTGTTTGTTTGTATACTTTTTCTTAGGCGGTACTTCACTTGGAAGGGCTGCGCCGCCCTAAGTGCTTCGCCGGTCTCTCCGACACGACGATTGGAGGCTCGAGACGATGCAGCTACGTGCGCCGCTGCCTACAGTTGCCCGCAAGGGACAACTGAACTCTTGCAGTCGTATGTCAGTAATGCCCAGGTGTGCTGCGCCGAAAGTGTCTGGCTACCGTCACGTGCGCCATGGTCGCCGCTGACCTCGCGACTGCCGCTTTTTGCGTCCGCAGAGCCGTCTCCCACATCCCAGTGGGCAGGACCAGCACGGGCATGCTGGTCCAGCAGGGTGAGCGGAAACCGGGCTCTTATGCGCCCCACATGCCGCGCAAATTCGCGCCGCGAGGAACCCGATTCCTTCACGACAACGCCGCAATTCTCTCCCGTAGGCAGCCTCGCCGTCTACCGCAATCGTCGGACTGTCGTGGTGCCAAAGGCCGTGCTGCAAGAGCCGGTAAGGCAGGAGACGCAACGCCGCATCCCACGCTAAGCCGGCCCATGACACCCCTCTCAACCCGCGCAACCCCGGCCGCTCTCGCTTTGCGTTTAGGCTGTGGGCTCTAGCATCGTCAAGCACCTGACGGCGGCCAAGCCGGCACAGGTGATGCAGCTGTACCGCTACCCGGGCCTCAGCGAGTCGACGGTCAACACGCTCCTGCGCAAGGTGGGTGGCTCATCGCGCCCGCCCCCACTTGCCGCCCTGGAAGCCCCCACCACACACACGCTCCAGGAAGGGCTCCGGCTTATCGTATCCATCTGAACATGGGGGACATGTGGGGGACATGTGGGGGACACACCGCCTCACAGCCCTGGGGACAGCGGCAGGTTGGGGGGTTTGGCCCGGCGGCGATGAGTCGTGGCCTTCAGGCCCTCGGACGGACGGAGGCAAGGGTGGCTGGTGGCTGCGGGGTCGGTCGCGGATGCGACGAGGCGCTGCCCCGGGGTGGTCGAGTGGTTGGGTGGATGGGTGGGCTCTGTGTCGTTGACGTTGTGGCCGTCGGGCGGCCAGCGGGCGATCGCGCCCGCTGGGCTGTGCGGGGCCGACCCAGATACCGCAGGCGCATGGAGTGAGGGAGTGAGAAAGCGAGGGAGTGCGGGAGTGGGAAGGGGTGGGTGGCGGCGCTGCGAGGTTGCCTGCGGCGACCACCGCTTTACACAGATACGTCGTGGACCGCTGCCCTCCCCTCGCATCGGATGGGTTGGGATGGGTTGTGGAGGGGGATGTTGGGAGTGAGTTCGGAGTGAGCACAGCCCTCCGCTGCACGGGGGCTGGCGGGTCCGGTTCCTGTCCTAGGACCGGAACAGGATCCGCACCCACCTACCCCCACCAGCCCCCACCCACCAGCCCGATGGTGGGTGGGCAACTGACATTTACAGCGATCGCGGCTGCGGCGGTCCGATCCGCCCCATGATAACGGCCGCCTCCATGGATTGGGGGGCACATGCCCACGTACCGCTCTGCGCGGAATGGGGCCGCTGCGCAGCTCCCCGAGCGAGTGCGGGGGAGGGGGAGGGGGGGAAGGCGCAAGGGGGAGGGTGGGGGGGGGGCCGTGCCGGCACCGGCTGGCCGAGCGGCCCTGGCCGGCGCTTCCAGCCCAAGGCAAGGGGGTGCGGGGCAGCCCACGCGGGGCCCGACTTGTTGTAGCCTGGTGGTCTGCAGCCCCTCAGCTTCGCCGTGGCGAAGTGCCGGACGTGAAAAGGGCGGTAGGGGAGGGGGGAAGGATGTTGCGAGCAGCTTCGTGCAAGGAGGCATGTTGCTCCCTTCCACCCGCCGTGTCGCGTGTGGTATGTGGTGTGATGAGGTGTGGCGAGGTCCGGCGGGGTGTGGTGTGGTGTCGTGCGATGTGGTGTGGTGTGGTGTGGTGTGGTGTGGTGTGGTGGCTAAATAGATTACAGAGAGTACAGTCATCCAGCCAGCCAGCCATTCGTCGCTGATTGCACTCCGGTGCAAAGCAAAGCGGCTGCCCTGCTCTCACCCGGTGCCGGCGCTCCGGCAATACCTCGCCCCCACTCAACCCCCCCCCCCCGCCCCGGCCCGCCCCCCCGGCCCGCCCCCGCAGACGCACGAGAAGGTCACCACTGCCATCACCAAGATTGATGGCGAGCAGGTGGGTGGGTGGGTGACTGCGGTGGGGTGCGGAGCGGAAGGGAGTGCTCCGCTCCCGCTTCACTCTCATACATCATACACACACTCTCATACACACACTCGCATACACACACTCTCTCTCCCAGACACCCTCAGTACGACAAGGAAAGGGGGGTTGCTGCTGGCGTCGCGGGGCGTTGCGTGGTGTGGTGTGGTGTGGTGATCGGGGCGTCGCGGGCCCTTCCCCTCCCTGGAGGTGACGTGTCCCCTCCTCCGCGGCTGATGGGGAGAGGCTGCAGGCCGGCTGGCTGGCAGAGGAAGGGCGCGGAGTGGGATGCGGAACAGACTCCGGGTCAAACGCTGGTTAAGAGGGATGAAGCGGCCGCTGCTGGGGCCGCGGCCGGGGGCCAGGGCCTGCGAGCGCCGGAGGTTGCTTGCCCAGCTGGTCCGGGTCTCCCCACCCACCCACCCACCCACCCACCCTCCACACACCACCATGACCACCAGACGGGAAGATTTCAATCACCACCGCCATTTTTTACCATTCACTTGATCACCTGGTGCTTCAGCCTATCCGTGGATAACCTGCCCCACCACCACCACCACCACCACCACGAGGGTATCATTGCCGTCCCCACTCCTCCCCTTCGCTCTCGGCCTCACGCCCTCCGCCAAACACGCCCTCACCCTCCTCCTGGCCGCAGTGCTACAACATCTCGCTGACTCAGTCGCTGAGCACCGCCGAGTCGGAGACCCTGGCCTGGTGGGTCTTGAGGGGAGGGGGGGTCTCCAGGGGGGGAGAAGTCGGAGAACCCGAGGGGGTTGGGGTTGGGGAAGGGCGCGCTTGGGGTTTTGGAAGTTGGGTGTTGGGAGGCGGGGATGAGGTGAGGTGGGCCGGGTTGAGGTGGGGTGAGGTGAGGTAGACCCCCTGAAAAGCAGTCGGGGGCATGACGGCGGCGCACTGGCCTTGCGCTGCGATTACTCTGCACGGGGGGGGGGGGTTCTCATGCAATGCCCCGGAGGCGGGGAGACAGTTCTCGGGGATGTGTCCCTCGTATCCCCATCTCCCCCCCCATGTGCTGCGTCTCTTCCTATCGCCTGTAGAAGTCTTCCTTCTTGTTCCTTGAAACCCCCCCTCGGCCCCCACCCCCGTCGCCCTCCTCTCCCTCGCCCTCCTGCCCCCCTCTCCGGGGGTTCCGGGTCTGTCCGCACACGCCATCTCCGTCTCTTCGCTGCAGTTTCTTCTTTTTTACCCCCCCTCCTTTGTGTTTCGTTCTTGCAAATTCACTCTTCAAACACCCCCTCTCCCCCTCCTGCCCCTTCCCTGCCCCCTCCCTTCCCTTCCCTTGCCTCTCCAGGCTTCTCCGCGAGACCTTTGAGCCGGAGCTGCTCACCCCCACCAGCCAGCTGCCCGCCAACTCGCCCACCGTGACGGTGGTGGAGGTGGGGCCCCGCGCCGCCTTCGCCACCGCCTTCTCCACGAATGCGGTCTCGATCTGCACCTCGGTGGGCCTCAACCAGGTGAGGAGGAGGGGCGGGCGGGAGGGGAGGGGGTGAGGGGAGGGAGGGAGGGGGAGGAGAGGAGAGGAGGGAAAAGGAAGGGAGGTGCATGGGTGGCTTGGTAGGCGGAGGTGCGAAAGGTTGAGGGGATGGCTTGCGGGAGGGCGGGGCTCAGGTCCTCTTGGAAGGGGCCCCGGGCGAGGGAAGGTGGGCTCCTGCCGCGGTTGGGTCGCTTTCGCAGACTCCAGGGGGGAGGTGGGGAGGAGGCGTTCCAAGGACCTACGGTACCCTTATCGCTTTGATGGGAATCTTGTGGAGCACCCACCCACCCATCCACCCATCCATCCGCCCGTGTCGCCGCCACCTCAGGTGAACCGGCTGGAGCGCAGTCGTCGTTTCGTGCTGCACTCGACCCGGCCGCTGACCGAGGGTGAGCGGGCGGCCTTTGCTGCGCTGGTTCATGACCGCATGACGGAGGAGGTGTACCGCCAGCCGGTGCGGTCGTTCACGGAGGGACTGCAGGTGGGTGGGTGGGGGGTGGGGAGGGAGGGGGAGGGGTGGGGAGGGAGGGGATTTGATTTGGGGCAGGGCGGAAGGCGGCGCGGTGGCTTAAATTTGGGTTTGCGGAGGGGGAGGGGGTAAGGGCGCTAAACCGTGTGGCTGTGTGGCTGCTGGCTGGGCTGGGCTGGCACAGAGAAGTAGGCTGGCTGTGGCAGTGGCGCTTATGGCTCTCAACGGTGGGGTTGGGGGCGCGGTTTCCGTTCTGCACTTTGTTACCTTTTGCCACCTGACCTGACCTGACCTGACCTGACCTCCCACCTGACCTCCCACCTGACCTGACCTGACCTGACCTCCCACCTGACCTGACCTGACCTGACCTGACCTCCCACCTGACCTGACCTGACCTGACCTCCCACCTGACCTGACCTGACCTCCCACCTGACCTGACCTGACCTGACCTGACCTGACCTGACCTGACCTGACCTCCCACCTGACCTGACCTGACCTGACCTGACCTCCCATCTCCTCCTGCGCAGGCCCCCGCCCCCACGTTCACGATCCCCGTGATGGCGGAGGGGCGGACTGCGCTGGAGAAGATCAACAAGGTGAGAGCGCTGGGGGGGTTGGGGTGAGGGGTGGGTGAGGGGTGGGGGGAGGGTCGCCTCGCGGAGGCCGAGGCTTCCGCGGCCCCCCTCCCCGCCAAAGGAGGGAGGCGGGGCCGACGTCCTTCCCCCCAGGGGAGAGCTGAGGGGGCTGAAGGGGAGGGACTGGGGCGGGCGGTGCAGCCGCGGCGATGCGTCTTTTGCCTGGCAGTGCGGTCGTCACTCATCCATCCCCCCCATCACCATCCGGCCCCTATCCCTCCCATGCCTTTCGCAGGAGATGGGTCTTGCCTTCGATGAGTGGGACCTGGACTACTACACGGCTCTGTTCCGTGACGACATGAAGCGCGACCCGACCAATGTTGAGCTGTTTGACATTGCGCAGTCGAACTCGGAGCACTCGCGCCACTGGTTCTTCCGGGGGAATATCGTCATTGACGGACAGCCGGTGGGGAGGAGGGGGAGGGGGGAGGGGAGGGGAGGGGAGGGCGCAAGGGCCGTCAGCGCCGCGGGGTGGGAGGGGTTGGGTGGGTTGTGGGTGGGGACTTTGCTTGCTGCAATCTGTGCCGCCCGCATTCTACTACCACACGCCTCTCCTCCTTCCCCTCCCCCTTGGGCGCCCGCTTAATTTCGTCGATAACCCCCTCCCCTCCTTCTCCCTCCCCTCCCGCCGCCGCCTCCATTTCTCCTTCGCTGCGGTATCTTTTCTTCTTACCCCTCCCCTCCTCCCCTTCCTCCCCCTCCCGCCCCTCCCCCCCCCCTCCCCTCCCCCCTCCTCACCCCGCCCCCTCTCAAACCCCCCCAGATGGACGACACGCTGTTCAACATCGTCAAGGCCCCCTGGAAGCAGAACCCCAACAACTCGGTGGTTGCCTTCAAGGACAACTCCTCGGCCATCCGCGGCTTCCCCGTCACCCCCCTGCTGCCGGTTCAGCCCGGCGCGCCCTCGCCCCTCGCCCCCCAGCCCCGAGACTGGGACCTCCTGCTCACCGCCGAGACCCACAACTTCCCTTGCGCGGTGGCGCCCTACCCGGGAGCGGAGACGGGCGCGGGCGGGCGCATGCGTGACACGCACGCCACGGGCACCGGCTCGATTATGGGAGCGGGCACGGCGGGTGGGTTTGTGTGGGGGTGGGTGGGTGGGTGGGAGGGGAGGGGGCCGGGGGGGAGGGAGGGGTTTGAGAGAGATGGATGGGGAGTGGGTCCGGAGTGGATGGGGAGTGGGTCTGGTCGGAAGGGAATTGGAATTGGTTGTGGGGTGTTGGAGCGGACTGGAATGGATGATGAGGTGTCGGAATGGAGGGGGTGTCGGATGGGATCGGATCGGATTGGATCGGATCGGATCGGATCGGGTGGCGTTGAGTGTGCTGCGCTTTCCCCCTCCCCCCCTGTCCCCCCTGTCCCCCTCCACTTCCCTCCGCTGCGGTATCGTTTTCCTTACTCCCCTCCCCGCCCCTCTCCTCCCCTGCAAAATTACTCTTCACCCCCCCCTCTCCCCTACCTCGCAGGCTACTGTGTTGGCAACCTGCGCCTGGACGGCTACCCCCAGCCGCACGAGGACGCCTCCTTCGTCTACCCGGACAACCTGGCTCCCCCCCAGCAGATCCTCATCGACGCATCCAACGGAGCGTCCGACTACGGCAACAAGTTTGGAGAGCCGCTCATCGCCGGGTACTGCCGTACATACGGACAGCGGCTGCCCAGCGGAGAGCGCCGCGAGTGGCTCAAGCCCATCATGTTCTCCGGGGGTGTGGGCCAGGTGGGGGAGGGGGGAGGGAGGGGAGGGAAGGGAGGGGGCGGGGTAAGAGGAGGAGAAGAGGGAGCGGGCCGAGTTCCGGGGGCGTGCGGTCTGCCCTGCCCTGCCTTGCTCGGTCTTGCCTTGCCTTGCCTTGCCTTGGCTCCCTTCACAGCAAAAGGGAACCTTCTCCCCCTCCACGCGCACACGACTTTGCCACTCGTTGACTCTCCTCCCTTTCCCTCCCCTCCCCGCCCCCCCTCCCCCCCGGTTCTTTGTGTGTGTGTCCAGATTGACCACCGGCACTTGGAGAAGAACCCCCCCGAGGTGGGTATGTTGGTGGTGAAGATTGGCGGACCCGCCTACCGCATCGGCATGGGCGGGGGGGCGGCCTCCTCGGTGCCCTCGGGCTCCAACAAGGCGGACCTGGACTTCAACGCGGTGCAGGTGAGTGATCGGGGTGGGGGTGGGGTTGGGAGGGGATGAGGGTGGAGGTGTGGGGGGGGTGGGGGGGTACGTGGGAGGTGGACGTGGGTGGGTGGGTAATTAAAACGGTGGGTAGGTGGGTGGCCCTCTCCTGACGGGTGGATGGGTGGGTTCTTGGCCCGCTACGGTTCAGTTTAGGAAACCAATTCGGCAGAAAAAGGGAAGGGGGTAGAAAAGGGGTAAGAAGCGGGTGTGTGCGCTCTCCGCTCCCTGCAGGACCACCACCACCACCACCACCCGGACTATCTTTTCCCACCCCTCCGATCCAACCTCTTCCTCCGACCCTCCTCCTGCCCCTCCCTCTCCCTCCCCCCCCCCCCACACACACTTCATTCTTGTAAATTCACTCTTCACCCCCCACCCCCCCTCCCCCTCCCCTCCCAATCCTCAGCGCGGTGACGCCGAATACAGCCAGAAGCTGTGGCGCGTGGTGCGCTCGTGCGTGGAGCTGGGCGAGCGCAACCCCATTGTTCAGATCCACGACCAGGGCGCAGGCGGCAACTGCAACGTGGTCAAGGAGATCATTTACCCACTGGGCGCGGAGATTGACGTGCGGGCGGTGCGCGTGGGCGACGAGACGCTGAGTGTTCTGGAGATCTGGGGGGCGGAGTATCAGGAGAATGACTGCCTGCTCATTCGGGCGGACAAGCGGGAGCTGCTGCAGAGCATCTGTGACCGGGAGAGGTGCTTCATGCAGGTAGGGGGGGTTGGGGGGGTGGGTTTGGGGGGGGAGGAGGGAGGGAGGAGGGAGGGGAGCGAGGGGGAGGGGTGGGGGACGGGAGGCGAGTGTGTGTGTGTGTGTGCGTATGGAATGGAGGGAAGGGGGGGGTTTGGGGCGTGGGGAGAGTTTAGGTGGTTTGAAGAGGAAGGGAAGGCGCGGGGCGGGGCGAGGCGGTTGCTGGCGGGGGGCGGGGCGCCGGGGCCTCCCCCCGCATGGTTTCGTTTGTTCGTGTCCCCCACCCACCACCACACACGTCAGCTCGAGCCAGGAGTGAGTCTCCCGGAACCCCCGGACGCCGGGGCGGGGGGTTGCATCAATTGCAGCAAAGACGTGATGTGGTGGTGGGCTCATGGCACGGGTGTGTGTTCCCCCCTGGTGCCTCAGGACCCCTTCTCTCCTCATCTCTCTCGATTACCCGGGCCCCCCTCTTCCGCCCCCTCCCTATCTCTCCCCTGCCCCCCTGTCTCTCCCCTCAGGTGATCGGCACCATTGACGGCAGCGGGCGGGTGAAGCTGGTGGACCGTAACGCCCCCCCGGGCACCCCACCCGCTGTGGACCTGGATCTGGAGAAGGTGGGGCAGGGAGGATGGGGGAGGAAGGGGTGTGGGGTGGGGTGCCTGTGTGTGTGTTTGAGGTGCTTTGGTGGTTTGTGGATGCTTTGATGGTGGCGTGTTTAGTTGGTTGAGTTTGTTGGTGTGTTGGGTCCGTCCCAGCAAGCGAGCGGGGTGTGAGTGTGGTGGTGGTGTGGGGAAGGACCAAAACGCGGTGGCTATGCTATGCTCCCACACAACCCTCCTCCAGCATCAATCCCGCAACTCGTCCGGCACCCAACCCCCGTTTCCCTCCCCCCTCCCCGATCTTCAGACTACAACGTCCGCAGGGCTTTTTGTTTCTTTCTTGCAAATTCACTCGTCAAACTCCCCCCTCCTCCCAAATTCACTATTTAAAAATCTCCCCCTCCTCCTGCTGCCAAGTGAGGGACAGCAGCGTCCATTCCTCCGTCCTCTCCCCCTCTCCCCCATTCAGGACTTTCGTACTTGAACTTCTCGTTCCCAATTCTCCTCCCCCAACTTCTTGTTTCTTTGTTGCAAATTCACTCTTCAAATCCCCCTTCTCCCCCTCCCCCCCGCTGTCCCGCCCCCCCCTTCCCACTCCCCAACCGTCCCTGCTCCAGGTCCTCGGCAAGATGCCCGACAAGACCTTCAACTTCAGCCGCTCCCCAGCTGTGTGCGCCCCCCTGGAGCTGCCGGCCGGGGAGACAGCCATGAGCGCACTGCACCGGGTGCTGAGGCTGCCGTCCGTTTGCTCAAAGCGCTTCCTCACAAACAAGGTGCGTGACTGGGGGGGTGGGGTTCAAAGTTGTGTGGAGTGTGTGTGTTTGGGTGGGGTGGGGTGGGGTGGGGTGGGGGTGTATGGCGTGGGGGGGGGGACGGGGGGTACTTGTCCGTTTATTGGGCTAACCACTGTGTAGGGCTCACCCGCGGGGGGGGGCGGGGGTATCCGCATCTGTGTGTGGGTTTTGGGGGGAGGGGGAGCCAAAGGTGGTGGAGGAACGCTCTGCTCTACTCGCAAGCTCGCCCGGGGGGCCTGGTCTGGTCTGGGCTGGGCTGGTAGGGGGTGGGGTGGGAATGGGGTGGAATGCGGTTCTCCACCCCCCCGGGGTGCAGCGGAAGGCAAAAAGACACCCCTGCCGCCCGCCCCCTCTCCTCTCCTCTCCTCCCCCTCCCTAGACCACCGCTGTGTCGATACCACCGTGCCTGCCTCAGGTGCCTCTCGCCCCCTCACCCTGCCCCTCCTCCTTCCCCTCCCTCCGCTGCGGTACCTCGGTTCTTACCCCTCCCTCCCCCTCCCCCCTCCCCTCCCCTCCCCTCCCCTCCCCTCCCCTCCCCTCCCCTCCCTCCCCTCCCCCTCCCCCTCCCCCTCAGGTTGACCGCCACGTGACCGGACTGGTGGCTCAGCAGCAGTGTGTAGGTCCGCTGCACATCCCCCTCTCCGATGTGGCGGTGTTTGCGCAGTCGCACCAGGACATCACCGGCCTCGCAACAGCCATCGGGGAGCAGCCCATCAAGGGGCTCATCGAGTGAGTGGGGCGAGGGGAGGTGGTTTGAGGTGTCGGGTCGGGTCAGGTCGGGGCGGGAGGTTGCATGCGCGCGTGTATGTGTGTGCGTGTGTTTGTGTGTGTATGAGCGCCCCTGCTGTTTTCGACCCCTGCTCCCCACCCCGTCGGGCCCGGGGCCGGAAGTAAGTGCAGCTGCATCCATGCTCTCAAACCCCTTCCAAACCCCTAACACACCCTAATCCCTCCCTCTCCCAACCCACCTCCCCTCCGCCGCGCTCCCCCCCCCCGCAGCCCCTCGGCCATGGCCCGCCTTGCCCTGGGCGAGGCCCTCACCAACCTCGTTTGGGCCCGCGCCACCTCCCTGGAGGACATCCGCGCCTCTGTCAACTGGATGTATGCCGCCAAGATGAAGAGCGAGGGGGCAGCCATGTGGGATGCGGCAATCTCGCTGCGCGATGCGATGCTGGATCTGGGGATGGCGTGCGATGGCGGCAAGGACTCGCTGTCCATGGCGGCGGCGGCGGGCGGGGAGACGGTCATGGCCCCGGGCAACCTGGTGGTGTCGGCGTATGTGGGCTGCCCGGATGTGACGCAGGTGGGTGGGCGGGAGGGGAGGGGAGGACGGAGAGGGAGGGAGCGGGTTGTTTGGTGGGGTTTGGGTTGTTCGCGGTGGGCTTGCCGGGGGGTTGGATCGGGTTTTAGGGTTTTAAACCCTAAAACCCTAAATCCTAAAGCCTAAAACCCTAAATCCTTAAACCCGAAAACCCACGCTCTTAACAAACGCGCGCGTGAATGCGAACGCTTGACATGACATGACACAAGACATCATCACACATCAGACATGACACGACACGACACCACTCACACGACACCACGTCACCACCACACGACACATTACCCCGGGGCCCCGCAGGTGGTTACCCCCGATCTGAAGCTGGGCGAGCGGGGCGTGCTGGTTCACGTGGACCTGGCTGAGGGCCGGCGGCGGCTGGGCGGCTCGGCGCTGGCCCAGTCGTACAACCAGCTAGGCAACGATTGCCCGGACGTGTCCTCGGCGACGCTCCGCGGCATGTGGGAGGTGACGCAGGGCCTGCTGGCGGCCGGGCACCTGTCGGCGGGCCACGACGTGTCGGATGGAGGGCTGGTGACGGCGCTGCTGGAGATGGCATGTGGGTGGTGTGGCGGGTTGCTGGCGGGTTGTTGTCGTGTGCCGTATGCCGTACGTACGATGCATCGTATGCCGTACTGTGTGCTGCTGTGTGTCGTACTGTGTGCTGCTGTGCGTCGTACTGTGTTCAAGATCCGTAGTTATATGTGTGATGTGTGCTGTACCAAGTGCAGGAGGGGTCCGTATGCCTTTGTGCGTTTTGTGGGTTGGGGGTGGGGGTGAGGGTGTGGGAGAGCGGCGGGTGGGGCGGGAGGGCTGGGGTTGCGGTTACGGTGGCGCGCGTGTTTAGGTGAAGCTGTCAGAAGTGCATCGGACCCCCGGCCCCTCCTCCCCCCCCTCCCTCCCTCTGGCCGCTGACCCAGATGGCGCCTCGAGCCCCCCTCCCCCTGCACGCCTATCCAATCCAGGGGAGGGGCCTGGCCGCAGCAACCAGATCCCATGGCCCCTAGCACTCGAGAACAACGAAACCCTTTTTCTCCGCCCCTGCCCCTCCTTCCGCCTCCTCACCCTCTCTCCCTCTCGTCTTTACTCTCCCTCTCCCGTCCCCTCCTCTCCCTCCACCACCACCCCCTCCCCACCGCCCCTCCTTCCAGTCGCGGGCAACTGCGGTCTGTCTGTGGATCTGCCGCTGCCCGCCCACCCGGCCGACGCGGCACACGGCGCCATGGGCTCTCTGTTCGCTGAGGAGTTGGGGCTGGTGCTGGAGGTGGCGGCGGGCAGGGAGGCGGACGTGGTGGAGGCGTACGCGCAGCGGGGCATCCAGGCCTCGGTCATTGGCAAGGTGGGCTGAGGGTGCTGGAGGGTGGGGGTGGGGGTGGGGGTGGGGGTGGGGGTGGGGGTGGGGGTGGGGGTGGGGGTGGGGGTGGGGGCTGGGGGTGGGGGTGGGGGTGGGGGCTGGGGGTGGGGGTGGGGGCTGGGGGTGGGGGTGGGGGTGGGGGTGGGGGTGGGGGTGGGGGTGGGGGTGGGGGTGGGGGTGGGGGCTGGGCGGTCCGCAGGGGGGGGAGGGGGCGCTGGGGCGGCCCACTAGTCTGCAGTCCCGAGGATGACGTCGTACTGCCAGCATGGAAGTGGCTTGTGCGGGGGGGCCGTTGCGTTGCCTTGCGTTGCGCTGAGACGTCTTGCGCCCAATTTGAAACCCAAAACTGGCAACCCAAATCCCTAAAAATCCTGAAAACCCTAAAACCCGTACGATACGGTAACCCGAGCCCCATGACAACCTCGCCCCCGCTCATAAACAACAAACAACCTGGGCACCCCCCCCCCCCCCATGAAGGAGCATATCACTCCCTGACACCCTCCTCCCTCTGCGCACAGGTATCCTCGGGCCGCGACATTGAGGTCCGTGTGGCCGGCTCGGCAGCGGTGGCCGGCGACGTGGGCGAGCTGCGCGACGCTTGGGAGGAGACGTCGTTCGTGTTGGAGCGGCTGCAGGCCGCTGAGGAGTGCGTGGCTTCGGAGCAAGCGGGCCTACGCACCGCCAAGGCGCCGCGCTGGGTACTGCCTTTCACCCCCGCCTTCACGCCCGCTGACAAGCTGGCGGCGGCCGACAAGGTCCGCGTCGCGATTCTGCGCGAGGAGGGTTCCAACGGAGATCGGGAGATGGCGGCGGCGGCGTTTGCGGCAGGCATGGAGCCGTGGGACATTACCATGAGCGACCTCATCAACGGAAGGGCCTCCCTGGACACGTTCCAGGTAGGGGGGGCGGGGTGGGTGGGGGGCGGGGTTGGGGCGGGGTGGGTGGGTGCGTAGGTGGGCGTTACGGAGAGGAGAATTCGAACCCGGAGGGGGAGGGCGAGGGGGGGGGGGGGGGGCTCTGAGGAATGGGCTAAGCACGATGGCGTTGGCGCTGGAGGGGGGGCGGTGCTGGTGGCGGTGCTCCGTTTGGTGCCAAAGCGCCACCACTTGAGTGCCCAACACATTCCGGTCAGCGGCCCGCACAGCGGCCCGCACGAAGAGCCCCCTTGCCCATCCTCCATTCCCACCCATCCGCTCACCCGCTCACACAGCTGCTCACCCGCTCACACACCACCCCGCCCTGGGTATCTCCGGGGGCTGGTCGCTGCACCCAACCAGATGCCAATACCAACACCCACATGACACTCTTTCAAAAACCCTCTCTTAAGAAGCCTCCCCCCCGCCCCTCCCTCCCCCCCGCCCTCGCCCCGCCCCCTCCCGTCCCCCTCCCGCCCTCCCCTCCCGCCCCCCCGCCCTCCCGCCCCTCCCGCCTTCAGGGCATCATCTTCGTGGGTGGCTTCTCCTACGCCGACGTGCTGGACAGCGCCAAGGGCTGGGCGGGCACCATCCGCTTCAACGACCGGCTGCTGCAGCAGTTCCGCGCCTTCTACGACCGCCCCGACACCTGGTCGCTGGGCATCTGCAACGGCTGCCAGCTCATGGCGCTGCTGGGCTGGGTGCCGGCGCCGGGCGCGCAGCAGATCGCGGACGTGCGGCAGCCGCGCTTCGTGCACAACAGCAGCGGCCGCTTCGAGAGCCGATGGGTGCAGGTGGGTGTTGGGGCGGGGAGAGGGAGGGGGTGTGGGGGTGGGGGAGGGGAGGGGGGTGCGGGGGCGCGGGGCATGTAGGGAGGGGATGGGAGGGGGGGTGGCGTGTGCGGGGCCGCAGCGCTTGACACGTATCAGTCAAGGGGGGGAGGCGCTTGAGGGGGAGGCGCCTGTGGTGCTGCTGTTTTGTTTGTGTTTGTCCTGCTGCTTGTCGTTTGAGGTCGGTTTGCTTTGGCTCTTTTCATCCGCAGGAGGGCACCATTTTATTTCGCGCTTCGAGCGGGTTTCGAACCCCCACCCCCATCCCATCCCGTCCCCCGCCCGTTTCCCCCTCGTTTTAGCTCGGCTCTTTGGACTCTTGTCGTCTTACCCGACCCCCTCCCGCCCCCGTCCGCACCCCTCCTCATCCCCCAACCCCCCCCCTCAACCCAAACAAACACACCGTCTGCCGGGCCGTTCTTATTACCCCCGTCTGCAGGTCCGTATCCAGGAGAGCCCCTCGGTGCTGCTCAAGGGCATGGAGGGCAGTGTGGTGGGTGTGTGGTGCGCACACGGCGAGGGCAAGTGCCTGTTCCCCGACGAGCAGGTCAAGAGCCAGGTGCTGAGCAAGGGACTGGCGCCCATCCAGTGAGTGGGGCAGGGCAGGGCAGGGCAGGGCAGGGCAGGGCAACAACTCGGCGTTTGCTGGCTCGGGTTATCAATGGCTGCTTTGTTCCACCCCCAGTAACCACACCGCACGTCCGCACCCACACCGCCCGGGCTCCGGGTCCGTCCGCTAACGCCGCTGCCTCCGTCCCCTCCGCTGCTACCGTATCTTGTCCATTACTCCCCTCCCGACCCACCCACCTCCTCAACCCCCCTTCTGCCTCTCCCTCCCTCCGCAGGTACGTGGACGCCGACGCCCAGCCCACCGAGGTCTACCCCGCAAACCCCAACGGCTCCCCCCTGGGTATCGCCGCGCTTTGCTCCGAAGACGGCCGCCACCTGGCCATGATGCCGCACCCCGAGCGCTGCTTCCTCACCTGGCAGCTGCCGCACGTGCCGGCCAGCCTGGGACTGGACCCCAAGGGACCGGCGCCGTGGATCAAGCTCTTCCAGAACGCGAGGGAGTGGGCCGAGTCTCACCGGGCCGAGGCCGCAAAGTGAGCGGGCGAGTAAGCGGGCGACTGACCCAAACGGTGGGATGGTGAGGGCGTGGGCGAGCCGGGGGGCGGAGGACCGCGGGAGGTGGAGGAGGAGGAGGAGGAGGAGCGGGGGGCGATATGGGAATTGAGGTGGGAGGGGTAGGTTGCGTGGGTGGGTAGGTTGCGTGAGTGGGTGGGTGGCTATTTGAGGAGGGCGCGCGACGGCGGGCTGGAACGCCTGGGGGAGGGGGAGGTGGGGATGTGAGGGGCGGGGGAAGGTGAGGGGCGGGTGGGGAGTGAGGGCAGCGACCGACGCGGGGGGGGGCGGTGCGGGCGGTGCTGTGTTAAGGGCAGGGCAGGGAGGGGAGGGGAGGGGT
This sequence comes from Pleodorina starrii, assembly GCA_030267565.1. Classification (NCBI taxonomy): domain Eukaryota; kingdom Viridiplantae; phylum Chlorophyta; class Chlorophyceae; order Chlamydomonadales; family Volvocaceae; genus Pleodorina; species Pleodorina starrii. Next base: position 5,351,621 of record BRXU01000002.1, on the reverse strand, counting down.
GCGCGGTTGTGGTCCGCAGAAATGGAATATGGTGGGCTAGGGGGTGGAGGGAGCTGAGCAGTCCTACGGGGCCACCGGCAACGGATTACGATAGATGCCTCTGGCTGCATGGCGGCAGTAGGTGTTACGTGTGGGGTTAGCGTTGTTATGGCTTTGGCTAGGACGGGCAAGGTGATGACGGGGAAGGGTTTGCTTCCTCGCACACGGAGTGTGTGTATGTGCGTTTCTTGCCGGCGTGTGGGCGTCGGCTGGGTGCGCCGTAAAGGGGTTAAAGGGAGGTCGCTGACTCTGATCGAGACACCCGAAGTGACTGGTGGCAAGAAGCGTCGTACATAAATGGCGCTTTGGGCATTTTCCGCCCCGCATTGCGCCTTTCCTGACCTCTACGAGAGGCTGGGTGTGGGCGCGTGGCGAGCTGGGCGGGGCGGGGTGCGAATCCTGTGGATCACCTTGCCGCCGTGCAAACAATTCCCTCCATGTGGGGAGACCCTCCGTGTCGCGACCGTCGGTTCCTTGATGTCTTTTCGACTGACGACTTGTGTTTGGCAGCCTCACGAGACACATAAAACCAGATTATATAATATCGGCACTTCTGTCGTACGGTTTCTGTCGTGGCTCATGGGGTTTCTGGCGTCGCCCGCTGTGGAGCATGCGGCTTTTGTTTTGGTGGTTTCTTCAGATATGTCCGCTTACCGGTACCCCTTTACAAACGGCGAGAGCGCCAAACTTATCAGTGGTGGCAATGCAGGAGGGCAAACGCAACGCAGTGCTGGCCGCTCGGGACCGGATCTTCCCCGCGATAAATTGTTGTTACCGTAGAGGGGAAGGGGGGACACGGGCGCGCTGGCACGCAAAAACCCAAGTCGGGCAGCCAAGTCGGGCGGGTCGGGCGCGTCCGTCCCGCAAGCCCCCCCCCCGGGCAGTGGCGTTTGCAGCTCCGATGCGGTATCCGGGCAGCGCCCTCGGAGCGCCCTCGAGAGCTGCCGCTGGTGCCGAATTGGGAGCGGGGGAGTCAGCAGGCGCCGGAGGCGGCCCGCGACACGCCCTACCGGTCTGGTCTACCCGTACTTGAACGAGAACCCGTTTGTAATCTCCACACTTCTGGCGGCGGGACGGCAACGTGCCCTGCCCCTAGAAAGAAAGAAGAGTGCGGGAAAGAAGAGTGCTCCGACGCGGCTCCAAGCGTGCCCCTGCGGTCCCTGCGTGTCCTGCGGACTTGGTAGGTACCCAAACCCGCCGCGTGCCATCGCGTGTTTTCTCAAGGGAGGCTTGGGAAGTTGGGATACAACCTGCGACGTCTCATGAAGGCCATTAGTGCAGTTCATCAGGTGCAATTTGCCGGGGAATGCGGACAACCTTAACAGGGACCGAGGCGGCGTAACCCCAGGGTCCTGGTTGGTACGGTATCCAAAGGGTGAACGGATCAGGCATTACGGCATGTGATGCCTGCAGCGAATCGATTTGGCATATGGAGAGCGCACGCGGATTTAGCAGATAAGCGTGATGGCTGGCCGGGGTGCGGAATTTGTGTTACGCGGCCCCTGTCGGCCAGCCCAACATCTCCGGGGCGCACGGCGAGTACGATGTTACATCAACTTTCATTCCCAAGATCCCAACCCACCCAAATACGCCTTGACCATCCCACCGGCTCGCACCTTGCATGCGTTATCGAGAGGCAAGGAGATGTAAGTTCCCATTTATTCAGTGGGACACGGGGTCAGCTTGTCGGGCTGCATTTGCGTCATCCGGCTATTTTTTCAAGCAAAGGTATATGCTGGTCTCGACTGCGCCGGTCACAGGCCACAGGCCATGCCGCCTGCCGTGCTGCCGTTACCTGTCGAAAAGCTGGATCGTGACGTACTCCTTCCAACTCCTTCGTCATTCGATTGTAGCCAGTTCCTAGTTCAGGTACTTTTGCTCTTACCTTAGCAAAGGATTTAACTTATTGGCCCCATAGCTTGTATAACTTACCCCAACCGCACCTGCCGCAAATCGAAACATGAGCTGCAGCAAGGACATGCGATGAGCATCACCAGGCCTGTACTTACAGTCCTACTGCTGATTTTTGTCTCGATCTGCAAAGCTAGCCTATTACCTTCGGGCGCCTTGCACGCACACTTTCATCCACTCTGTGGGGCAAACTTCTCCGACAGCCTTGTACCGCCAGTGGCTAAAAGTGTCACAGACATCACCCCTTTGTTCCACGGGATATCGCTGCCCGACGGGGCGTGCGTCTTCAATCCCGCTGTAGTGCACGTCGTTGGGCGAATCTACTGCTTAATCGCGCGGGTTTACCAAGCAAAGGATCCTTTTCGAAGATGTCGACCTGGCTTCTTGGACCGGCCCCCGTTCCTTGACGGCTGGCGAGGGCGCTCGACAAACGTTTTGGCTGTCATTCGCCTACGCAAGCAGGTGGACAGTCGCCGGCTGCAAGCCAAATTACTGGGCTATTCCTACTTGGGGCATTCCAATCACGAGGATGGCCGGCTGTTCAAGGACATGCACGGCCGGCTCTTCGCGTACCTGGCGCTGCCGCTGGGCTCCCCGCCGAAGCGGGCCGTCATAAACACCGTCTCGCGGGTCCTCATCCGCTGCACGCGCGCAACGGACAGCTGCAGCGTGTCCCTGGGCCACCCACGGCTGCTTTCGTACTTTGGCGGCGAGAGCGTCATGGACAAGAACTGGGTGCCCTGGAACGGGACCGCCTTCATGTCCTACTCGCATTATGGGACGCTGGGACCCCACTCGGTCTTCAACTGGGGCTCCTACGACGAGCCCGTGTTCCACACCGGCTTCGACTCCGTTGCGGAGGATGCGGTCTTTCTTCAGTTCGCGGCGCACTATGGGAAGCTCATGCACCTGTCGGGCGGCTCGCCAGCGATCCTGGAGGCGGGGGGCCGGTCGTTCCTGGCGGTCGGCCACCTGAAGGCCCACCCGGGCTGCTTCCACCCGGAAGTGCGGCCCGCCTGGGCCAACGCGTCCCTTCCGGGCCTGCTGCCGGGGATCCAGAGCCGCTGCGCGCACCTCGCGCACGGAAGCGACCCCCTGCAGAAGCAGCAGGGCCTTCCCAAGGCCTTCAGCTTTGGGTGAGTGGAGTGCGGCCAACCGCTGATGAAACGGAACCCAGCCCGACCCAGCCAACCTGGCCGCGATTTGGGGCGGTTGGACCCGGAACGTTGCGACCGTGAACACTCGTCGTGTGTCGTTATGGCTAAGGGCTGCCGTGCACCTGCGTTCTGCACACGTGTGAAAGCGTGCCCATGAGACCACCATTCCACCCACCAAGCATGCTCAGTGGGCTTCCAACAGCCTCACTACTAAGCGCATGCCGGCGTGCGCATGCATGCACCGCTGGGTCGTGTGTTGTAACCCAACACAACTCGCAACCCACGGCCTCTGCGGTCCCGCCCTTGCCGCACGCCCTGGCCGCTTTCCAACGGCCTGCGCGCAGGCATGCGGGAGGTGTGGGCGTGCACTATCCGCTGGAGTACGCGTTCTTCTTTTACAGGTACGGCAGGATGTCGTTCCTGTGGCGTTGAGGGCGCACCTGCATGCAGGCGCACCATCTTGTGCCCTGCCAGCGGAGGGGAGGGGAGGGCGCCTTAGGGTCGCTGGCGCACCATTTCTACACAGCCGTACCCAGGAAGGGGCTCGTCGGCCCTCTGCTCGTGGCCTGATGGCGATGTGGGGACGGACCCATGAGGTGGTTATGAAAAAGCGGGCAGGAAATACGGAATAAGTGCCTAGTGCTCCGTGCGTGGTCTGTCCATGCCAAGGTTGGATAAGGCTGGATCAGGGGGGCGGGGGCCCGCCCTCAAGCACCGCGAGGCCTGTTGCCGGGAGCCCCTTCCAGGACGTTCGGCTTGTGGGCCAAACGTTCGACCAGCTCTTGGGTTTCTGCCGTGCCTGCTCTCACTTCTGGATTGTGGGGTACTAGACAGCCGCCGCACAGCACAGCATGCTGCGCCAGCCTGAGCTCGGCTGTAAGCCTGGCTCCTGAGCATCCGCGGGATAAGCCTTTGCTGCTTACATCGGCCTCGCCCGCCGCGCTTCGCCTCGCCTCGCGCACACAGGTTCAACGCGTCCGCGCCGTACAACATGACCCACATCAGCTACGGCTTCATCCCCTTCAACGGCGGCCGTGCCTCCGACCACACCGGCATCGTCTTCCCGGTGGGCCTGGAGCGCTTCGGCCGCTCCGACTACATCATCACTTACGGCGACTCGGACCAGGCCAGCAAGATTCTGCTCATCTCCTCCAGCCAGGTTGACGCCATGCTGTGGCCGCTGTCAAAGATCGCCGACGGCCTGGACGACTACACCGTCTGCTCCCTGCCGTGTGAGGGGGTACCCAACTGCGCGCAGTTGTGAGCGAGGGGCGTTGGGGCCGCATCGCCGCACGGCGCGAGGCGCGCGCGCGCGTGTGTGTGTGCGTTGGGGGGGGGGCCGCTGCGGAGGGCTGGCTGGCTGGCTGGCTGGCGGGGACCGTGGGAAGCGGGGAAAGCGGGGAGGAGCAGGGAGGGAGCTATCCGGCCGGCCGGAATGCGGAGAAAGTTTAAGCTGCTGCGACGCGGGGGAGCCATGACAGCAGAGGGCAGGGATTCATGAAAGCGCGCGTGTGAGAGCGCCGGTGTGTTCGGGCTTCGGGGGCGATTGTTTGTTTCAGGCTGGCTCGCGGCTGCGGTCAGTGGTGGCGGGGCAGGTGGCAGGATGGCGGGCTTGGGCGTGAATGCAGGCGACGGCTGCAGCTTTCGTCGACGGCTGTGACCGCACCCCCCCCCGCGGATGAGCCGTCAACGCTTTTGATGTGGGTGACCTGACAGGCTGGCAGGGCACGGTGGCGGGTGTGTGGCGCGGCATGCAGGGCTTGCAGGCACAATTCAGTTTACTGCACGACGCGCATCGGCAGAAATGTCTCTTGGGGATTCCCAACCACTGCATTGCACTGCACTGCATTGCACAACAAACGAGGAGAGACCATTCACACACATAAGACGCAACAAAGGGTTACGGTAAAACGAGTGGTTACCAAAGAACATCTGTGTGTGTGTGTGTGGAACTGTGGATCGATGCGTGGCGTGGCAGGATAACACTGTCTGTCCCTCGTGGTAGGATGATGATTGGACACGCTGCCAGCATGTATATGGCCCACCCGGGTTTTTTTTGCCGAAGTGCGCTTTCGCCATCCAGGTCACGAGGGGCCGGCTTGGGCCTCTTTATTTTGAGCCCTTGGCCGCCGGCTGCTTCCATACGTTCACATTTAAGGCATTCGTCGGCCTTGGAGACGAAACCCAGCTGCATCAGCTTCCTGCCAATGGGCACTCCACCCCCATGTGATAATCTGATAAATGTAAATCGTGGGCGAGGCCATGGTCTGGGTGAGGGTCCCTCCAGGTCCCTCTGGGCGCCCGGTATTGACTCGGGGCGTCGGGGGGTTTGGTAAGCATTCACTGGACGGTGCTGTGGCCTTGATACGGTCCTCCCGCAGTGTAGTTGCTACGCCTTTTCCAGGACCACTGGGCCGCAGGGGCCGGGCCGGGGGATGGACAGTTTTCGGCCATGTCAGCCCAATCAGGTCCATGAGTCTCAACCAGCCTCTATCGAGTGAGGCCAACGAAGCCGGACATTCTATGAAGTCCAACATCCATTACGCTTCAAAAGGTGAGGGCCGAGGAGTAACGCCGAAAACGTTAGCGACGAATTGCTTCGGGCTCCATTCTGCCTCGGAACGAATTGGTGTAATAAAGACATGACGCCGAAAGGGTTGGAAAGTCAGGTCTGGCCTAAAAGCGCAGGTAGGACGTGGTTTTGGGCGTTGGATAACCGTCCCCGGCGGGCTATTGAGAACGCGGTCCTGCGGCCCGGCCCAGCTTGAATTTCATTTTGGTGCGATGCAGGCGTTTCAGGAGCAAGCAAGTGCAGAACTGCGTTGTTGGAGCAATCGTCAAAACCTGACGGCGAAACTGCCAAACCGAGTTCAACGACCGCGTACAACAGTCGTGGCAGGTTTTTCCATATTTAATGCGACATTTGTCGGCTTCCCTGAATCTCAAGGGAAAACAGGCCTGTCTTAAGTCATCGTGAAGCTCTATTGCTCCGCTCATAGGACCCTGCACCAATCGTTCTGCAAGCAAGCGCCCTGCCTTGGGCAAGCCGGCTGCCCTGACTGTTCACACCCTCTGACGGGGGCCAGGCTCACTTTATCGCCAATATGTTGGCGCTGGAAAGCATCTGCCGACCACATAGGGCGTTGAACGCTCTCCTGGTCGTCATGCTCACATGTGCCACTGTCACACAAGTCCGATGCGCCCGGAAGCTGCAAAATGACGTCCTACATATAGAAGGTATAATATATGGGCTGCGACTGGTGCGGCATAGAACATGTTCCTGTCCACTGCGTCACAGAATGACAAAGATGCTACCTTCACCTGCCACTGACTTGACTGTTAAAACTGAAGCTATTTGACGCCCATCTTTCCGCATCTTCCATTATTATTTATTTGTGCAGAATTCTTGCAAGGTGATGAGACCTATGAGGATCAGACCGAGTCGCACATCAGGGCCATAGAGGCTGCCATCGCCGCGCTCACGGCCCAAGACAGCGACAGCATCCATCGAATGCTCTTCACGGCCGCCACCTATCCTCCCTCACCCATGCCTCCCTCTCTTTCGCCGCCATCGACACCTGAGCCTCCCTCGCCGCTGTCGCCTGAGCCGTCCTCTCCCTCGCCGCTGTCGCCTGCGACCCTCTCGCCCTCGCCACCTCCTCCTCCTCCGCCGCCTCCTCCTCCGCCGCCGACGTCGCCTCCCTCGCCTCATCCTCCTCCTCCGCCGCCGCCGTCGCCTGCGCACCCCTCGCCCTCGCCGCCTCCTCCTCCGCCGCCGCCTCCTCCGCCGCCGCCGTCGCCTCCCTCGCCGTCTCCGTCTCCGTCCCCCTCTTCGCCCGAACCGCCATCGCCTGAGCCGCCCTCTCCCCAGCCGCCCTCGCCGCCGTCCCCGGCGCCCTCGCCTCCTCCTCCTCCTCCGCCTCCGCCGCCTCCGCCGCCGTCGTCTCCCTCGCCGCCTCCGTCTCCGTCCCCCTCTTCGCCCTCTCCGCCATCTCCCTCGCCGCCCTCTCCCCAGCCGCCCTCGCCGCCGTCCCCGGCGCCGACGCCCTCTCCGCCGCCGCCGCTGCCCCCCGGCCTGGAGCTCGAGCTGAGCGAATACAGCGCCAAATTCGTCAACGCAACCCTCACCGCCGATCTCAACGTGACCGACGAAGCTTCCCTCAACACGTTTCTCGACGCCTTCAAGGCCATCACGGCGCACTTCTTCGGCATCAATCCAGACGACATCATTATCCGTGGCGTGTACAAGGGCGGCCAGCGCCTCACTCGGCGCCTGATGATGTCAGGGCCCGCACGCACCTGGACCCACCGCCAGCTCGCCGCCGTGCTGCCCCCCAACACCAACATGCGCTTACTCATTCACGTGAGGACTTATCCAGCCAGCAGCGTCGCCGTGCGGTCGCTGCGCGCCGCCGAGCACGCGCTGCGGTTCCCCTCGGGCGTCGCCGCCTCCCTCGGCGCCACTGCCGTCACTGGCTCCGCCGCTCTCGCCACCCTCGCCGACCCCGCCGCCGTCGGCGCCTCCTCCAACTCCAGCAGCCCCAACCTCGTACAGCAGTCGGAGGAGGACGGCGGCGTCGTGATTGTCGACTTTACCGTTGTGCAATTGATCGAGGTGGACCTGCCGCCGTCGCCGCCGCCGAGCCCGCCGCTGTACCCCGGCCAGGTTGCGCCGCCCGTCATGCCGCCATCCAACCCATCGCCGCCGCCGCGCCCCTCCCGGCCTCCACCGCGGCCGCCGTTCTCCCTGGAGCGCCTCGCCATGAACCTCGGCGCCGAGCAGGTCGTCATCACCTGGCCACCGCCCTCGCCGCCGTCACCGCTGCTGCCGCCGTCGCCGCCGCTGGAGCCGACGTCGTCGTCGCCGCCGCCGCCGCCGCCGCCGCCGCCCCCGCCGCCGCCCGCGCCGCCGGCTCGCGTCACCTCGCTCAACGTCACGGACATTTGGGCGCAAGGCGGCATTGTCGACCGCGACAACGAGGACGCTGGCGTGCCCGCCGGCTCGGTGGCCTGGTTCGACGCGCCGAACTTCCGCTCGCTGCGCAAGGCCCACAGCTCGCTCAACCTGATCTTCGCCTCGAAGCGCCTGCCCTGCAAGACCGTCCGCGGCGTGTGCCAGGCCTGCCCGCGCGCCTGGAGAGTCTCGCCCTCGTGGCGCGTGGTGCCTGTCTACTTTCGCGAACCCATCCAGATCGAGACTATTAAGATTATGGAGCTCCAGAACCCGGGAGTGGTACGAGTGGACCTGCTGCCCTGGCCCGCAGCGGCGATCCCCGAGCTGCCCGATTTGCAACCCCAGGGAGGCACGCTGGGCAAGCCCGTCTGGGACGTTGCTCGAGACCGTACCGAGTGCGGCAGTGAGTTGGTGATTGGGCTGCCGATTGCGGCGAGCGGCCTTAACCTGACGGTGCCGCTGTGGGGGAGCCAGGCGGATCTGCCGCGCAAGCTGCGCGGCACCGCCGCTGGCGGTCTGTTAATTACGGTTAAGGAGCAACGGGCCCGGGACAAGGCGACGGTGCTGGAGTGGGTGCACGTGAGCGGGCGGGTGCTGTACCCGCGGGACCCATTGTGGTATGCGGAGCTGTGAGCGGGAAAGATGAGTGTGGGGGGTGTGGGTGTGGGTGTGGGTTCTGCATGGGTGCAGGTTGGTGTTAAGAGGGTTTGTTGTGTGCAGCCGCGGGTTGTGAGTTGGAGGGTTTTGAGTTGCGGAGTGGGCTTATGAGATGTTGCAGGGTGGTGACAGCTGGCAGGGGTCGAGTTGCAGTGGGCCTATTGGCAGGAGTGGTGTGGAAAGGGAGGCGGGAAGCGGGAAGCGGGATGGGTTGCGTGCGTGAAGGGAGGCATGGGCGGGTGTATGTGATTCGCAGGGGCTGCTCTCGCCGCCGTGGGGAGCGTAGCGATGGATCGGGGCGGTGGGCGTGTACCATGTCTATTGGGACTATTGCTGCAGGAGCTTATGCTGTGATGGGTGTATGTGAGCTCGGAACGTAGCGATGTGCAGGCTTAAGCTGTCGGACGTGTGTGTGTGACGCTTACAGCAGAGCAGCGACTAGATGGCACGCCGAAAGGGGCCGTAGAGGGATGCTTTCAATGTTCTGCACGTGGCGCGCCATAACTTCATAGGGGGGGAATCTGATCGCTTTAGTAGTTTGCTTAGGCGTGTCGCCTTGTGCGACGTGACCTTAGAGCGCTGGCAATCCCGGCCGATAGTCCTCCAGTGTATTTGGTTATATGAGTAGCCTGGAATAGAACCCGCTTTGCAAGGCGGTTAGGGCGCGCATTAAATTGCACGCAATGGCATTAGTAATCGGACCGGAAGAGCCAGGCAAAGAATGAGGTGGCGCGTCCGGCACTGTAGAAAGGAGGGCTGACCTTTACCCAGCTGTATCCGGCGTAGCTCTTAACTTGACCGACTAGACTGCATTTGGTGAGATTCTTGACAGTTGTCTTTCGGCTTTTTGCGACGGTGTCTCAAGATGGTGTCTGTGGTGTCCTGGTGGTTCTGACGGCTGCGTTCATACTTTAACTTGCTGCAGATGATGGGTGGCTGGAAGAGGCCGACTTGCAGCCTGACCTGACCTGACCTGACCTTCTGTCCCGCCATGAGGGGCCCTCCGGGCCGCAAGGCCGGGAGTTTTGTATTGTGGTTGATTCCCCGGGAGAGCGAGGTGCATAATAGGCAACGCCGTGAGGGCTGTGGTACGTTGAGCCGTTGACCCTCTCTGATCTGGTATGCCGGTCGTTCCTTTTTAGAGTCTGCGTCGTCAGTTTTTGGTTGTAACGAACGAACCGACTTCAACGCACGGCATCCCCAGCAGAATTTTGTTTCAAACCCTTGGCAGCATTTGCGGGCTCCGACGCTGACAGACGGATACAGAGGCCCGTGTGGACCTCCGACAGCGGACTTCCTCCCTCAGCCAGAGTGAATCGAGAAGCGCCCGGGGGCCAGAGGCCGCGCCTGGCCGCGCGTAGCCGCATACGTACAGTCAGCACATGGCCACACCTGAAGGCCTAACGGCCACGAGGTGGTGACTTGCCGAACTGAATTTGGGGGGTTAATGTGTGGCGCAATCAAATCTGGGTTACGAACGGCGAATAAATTGTGCATCTAATGAAAGGGGGGTTAGGATGCAGCTGGCCGGCAAACATCCCACGGGGGCGCTGTGTCGGTCCACCACACTCGAAGGGGGGGGCTCTACCCCCTTTTCTGGCGGCGACGCGGTCGCGGCGCTTTTCAGCTCGGTAAGGTTACAGGTATGTTCGGTAAGTATTGCTGGGTTCTGGGTCCGTTCGCTAACGCCGTCTTCTCCTCCGCTGCGAAATTCATTTTCTACCCCCTTTTCAAGTCCCAAATGAGGGTCTGGATTCTGGACGTCTGGAGCCCACCGTAACAACCACCACAACTGCACACCGTAACGGGCGTCACGAGTGCTGCAGATCCGCACCCATTACAAGTAGCGGCACCGAAGGCTTGCGGCTGGTCAAGTACGGTAAATCCGTGCCGCCGTACTCTAGGTGTGGGGGAAGGCTCACCCCTGCCTAATCAATCCTCGCGATCCCGCCATCCATCCACCCACCCGCCTTTCGCGTCCAGATCCATCCATCTATCTATTGCGGCAATCTGACCATTGCGGAACGTGTCGCTCCGCGCTTCATTCTTCCGCTTCATTCGTTGTTGGAGGGTAGAGGGAGGGCACGCGGATTGCAACACCGGTGGGCACCTCGGAGGCAAGAGGTTGAGGGGGAGTCGTCCGACGCCGCTGCATGCAGGCCTCGAACCTCCCTGACGAGCGGAAGCGTCCCCCAGCGCAAAGAAAAAGGGAGAAGCTCGGGCCCCCGAGCCAGGAGCTGCGGGGCTACGGAGCTCACACTGCACGCTCACGCGGGGGGCGGGGGAGCAGCTCCAGTTCGGGATGCCGCCTGGATGGGAGTGGTCCCCCCCGGGGGGGGGGGGGGGGAAGGCTGCAGTGCAGCGCAATTCAGCGAGTGCATTTCAGTTCAGTCTGCAGTGCTGCCAATGGGGACGCGTCACCCGACCGCCCATCGCAGCCATCGCGACACCCCCAGACAACACCCCCAGTCCCCCACTTCCCTGCGACCACCGCATTAGAGCCCCTCTCCCCCCCCGGCTCCGGCCTATACGGGCTCCGGCCTGTACGTGGATAACCCCCGAGTCTTCAACTGCATCAAGGTCGTTGTTAATCGTACTACAACATAACTGACAACACTCGGACCTCCAGGTCATCAGGTGCGCACCGCCTTCCCCCCCACACCCCCGCACCGCCCCACCCCCCTCTCCACACGCTCAAGGCCCCCCACATCCGAGTCATAATCACCAGCCAGGCGCTCATGCACGGCGGCGTATCCCCCCGGCACCACGAACACGGCACCACGAACACGACCCGCTGGTCCGCTGCCCCTAATCCCCCCCCTCCTGGCGAGAGGGTCCCTGGAGCCCACTGAAAAACCACAACAACACCACAACACCGCGTGCCCCAGCCAGCTGCACCTCCCGTCAGCCCCCCTGCTTTAGTGCTTTTACGTCTTAATGGCATCGGTAAGGTAACAGTGCGATGCATTCATTCACAGGCCCGGAGCCCTTCGAGGAGACCGGGCAACCCAACCCCCCACACTCAGCCCCCTCGTTTTCTCTCTCTCTCTCTGTGTGTGTATGTGTGTGTGCGTGTGTGTGTGCGTGTGCGTGTGCGTGTGAGACAAGCCAGGGCGAGACCAGACCCTGAGAAAGAACCAGCCCCATGAACCCACCAACCCACTTCCCCCTCCCTCCCCCATGAGTACATGAGTACATAGGGAACCGCCCCTCTGCCGACGGTCACGTCAAATTCCGACACTCGGTCGGCGGAGGATGCTGCCTGGAGCTCAAACGTACGGACGCACCCTGCCTCCTCTGCATCCCCCCTTCGTTCATTCGCGTCACGCAAACGTCGCACATCGCAAACGCCACCTCCTCAGAAGACGTTGGCGCCAGGGCAGGGCAGGGCAGGGCAGGGCGAGGCGGGATCACGAGTAGGGCCCGGGCAACACAACAAGACAGGGAGGGAAAGAGGAAAGGCAAGCACCAGAGGGTCCTGCGGGGGCAGGGACGACGCGCCCAGGCGCTGTCCCGCGCTGTCCCGCTGCTCGCGCGGGAGAGGGGAGCGGCTTCCGAGAGCGCGCGCCGGGGTGGGGGGGGGGGGGAGCCCTCGCGCCGCACAGCCGGGTCAAAGACCACCACCCACCATTAATCGTCAGTGTCATCGTCAACCCGAAAACCCGAAGTCGAAGGGGCAGGCAGCCGACATGCCGGCCCTGGCCCTGCCCCTGCCCCTGGCCCTGGCCCACGCATTTCGCGGCAGCTTTGCCCGTCTGCAGGTACCGTACATTGGATACGGTGTGGCGGCCCACCCGGTCCTGCTCCTGTCCAAAGGCGCGTCCCCGAGCGTCCCCACATCTCCCGATCAGCACACATACACATGCACGCACATGTGGCCCAGGGTCTCTGTAGAGCACCACTGCAACTAACAACGACAACTAACAACGACAACAACGACAACGCAGCAAACATTACAGGCAGCGCCAACATCGCCAACAGTTGCACCGATCACCAGTCGCCAATCCACCCTCCCAAGCGGCTACACAGGCAGCAAGCAGCACCGCCCCCATCACCATCACCATCACCATCACCATCACCATTAGCAGCACCGCTACGCTGGTCCGTGGTGACTGGTGAGCCCCACCGCCACCTCCACCGCCGCCTCCACCGCCGCCCAGTGATCCCAGCCCCAGCTCCGCCAGCCCTCCAACCAGCTCCGCCAGCCACCCAGCCAAACTCCACCATCGCCTCCGCCTCCGCGTCCGCCGCCTTCATCGGGCGGCGTCGCCCGCAGACCCCACCGGCTCGGAGCTGCGGTGGAGGAACGGGTCACCGCCACCGCCTGCAGCGGCGGCGGCGGCGGCGGCGGCAGCCGCCGACAGCAGGGCGCTGACGCTGTCGGAGCCGCCAAACGAGAGACCCGCCCCTCCTCCGCCTCCTCCTCCGCCTCCTCCTCCGCCTCCTCCTCCGCCGCCTCCTCCGCTGGACTTGGCATCCGGCACCACCTGGCCCAGGCGCGTCAGGGCGGAGATGGGCAGGCTCTGACTGAGGGCCCCAAACATGCCGTCGTACCCGCCAGCGCTGTCCAGGCTGTGATGGTGCGTGGGGTGGTGGTGGTGGTGGCCGTGGTGGTGGCTGGAGCTCTCGGGGAACGGGCCGCTGCCCCCGCCCAGGCCTAGGCCAAGGCCAAGGCGCGAGGGACCCGAGGAGAAGGCGCCGCCGCCGCCACCGCCGCCACCGCCACCGCCGCGGCCGAGGCCGAACCCCGACCCAGGCCCGGCCCCCAGCGCGGCGCCCACCAAGGCCTGCAGCTCTGCCGCTGCTGCCGCCACAGTCGGCTGGCTCTGGAGCTGTGGGTGATGGGGCTGTTGCTGCTGTTCTTGCAGCAGTCGCTGCTGCTTGCGCTGCATCAGGCGCTGGTTCTCTCGATCGCGCAGCTGCTGCTGAAGGTACAGCAGCGACGGCGGCTGCGTGCCGCCGCCGCTGCCGCCAGCACCAGCACCATCCCCACCACCGCTGCCGCCACTGCCCTGCGGATGGGCCTGTGGCAGCGAGTGGTGCGACTGCCTCAACTGCGGTGCCTGCTGCGCCGACGGCAATAATGTGGTGATATGCGGCAGCAGCGGAAGAGATTCCTCCTTGTGTTGGTGGTGTTGGTGGTGTTGGTGGTGTTGGTGGTGCTGGTGCTTCTCCTCGTCCGCCGCCGCCGCCACCGCCGCCAGCAGCGAAGCCATACCGTTGGAGTGCGCGTGGTGCCCCGAAGACGAAGACTGCGGCCCGACAGCCCCCGTTGCCGCCGCCGTACCCCGGCCGCTGCCTCCGCCGCCGCCGTCGCCACCCGCCCCGCCCCAGCCCCCGCAGCCCGTGGCCTTGCTCCCGGAGGCGCCGTTGCCGCCGCCGCCGCCATTGCTGCCACCAGTCCCTCCCGCGGCCGCTCCCCCTGCGCTCCCTCCACCTCCGCTGCTTGCGTTGCCACTCCCATTCCCGCCCCCACTCCCACCCCCACCCCCTGGTGAGGACAGCAAGGCGAGCTGGTTCGCCAGGTCTGATGACCAGCCGATGGACAGTCCCGGCGGCAGGCCGGAGGACAGGAAGGCGAGCAGCTCCAGGGAGTCCAGGGAGGCAAGCGGCGCGACGACGGCGGACCCAGCCGCGGCCGCGGCCGCGGCGGCGGCGCCGCCGCCGTGGCCCCCGAAGGGGCCCGCGCCAGCGGCCGCGCCAGCGGCCGCAGCGGCGGCTGCGTTGGCGGCGGCTGCGGCGCCGCTGAGGCCCCCGAAGGGGCCTGTGGTGGCGGCGGCGGCGGCAGCGCCGCCGTCGGCCCTCTGCGACGCCGGGCCGCTGCCGCGTGACAGGTCGCTGCCCGCGCTGCCGTGCTTCTGCAACGGCGCCGACCCACCGCTGCCGGCGCCGCGGGACCGTGACGCTCGGGCGCCGCCGTCGCGGCCGCCCTCGCCGTCGGCAGCCGCTGCCCCCCTCCCTCGCGATCTCCTCTCCTCCTCCCCATCACCACCACTCCCAGCCGCTGCCTGGTGCGCCGCGGCGGCCGCCTGCGCGCTAGTCCCGGATCCGGCGGCCGCCTTGCCGCCCTCGCCGGTGGTGCCGCCGCCGCTGTCGCCCCCGCTGCCGGCGGTTCCGACGCCCGCGCCGGCGCCGGAGCTGGCTGCCGCCTCCCCCACGGCCCCATTCTCGCTGCTCGCCGGCTGCCCGGCAATGGCCTCCAGCAGCTCCGGCGGCAGTCCGGTGCTGAAGGGCGTTGCGTGGATCTCGGTCAGGTACACCGCCTGGCACGCCGGCAGAGGATTTGGGGGGACAACATCATCGCGAGGAACCAGATTAGGCAAGATAGATAGATACCAGGAGTGGGGTAAATACCTGCAGGTTATACCGCAGAAGATACCACCGCAGAAGATACCGCAGCGGAGTGGGGCTTTCTCTCTCTCTTTTTTTTATCAAGCGCGTTTGGGACACCAGGAAGGCACGCGGCGCTTGACCGCCTCGCGCTGCAGATGTCGAGTGAGGGCGACAACGCGCCCGCCCGGCCCCCTTTTCGCCCACCTTCCACCGCTCCCGGCCCGCCCCGCTCCCGACCCTCGCGGGCCGTCAAGAGTACTGCCGTACCTGGGGCACAGCGGAGCTCCGGCCGGCGGCGGCGGCGGCGCTGCGGTCCCCCGCTCCCGGCCCCGTCGTCGTCGTCGTCACCCCGCTAAGGCCCAGGCCCGAGGCAAGCGACGGCTGTCGGGGCTGACACAGCGCGCCGCCGCCATCACCCTCACCATCACCATCAGCGGCACCCTCAGGGGCACCGCCGCCGCTGCCAGGAGGCGCAGCGGGCCTGCAGCGTCGATTGGGCCAAGAGGGGGCGAGGGGGGCGTGGGGGGCGTGGGTGCGGCGGGTGAGGCGTCAAGCACCGCTTGTCAGGTGTGCGAGCGAGGGCGTGGTGAGTGAGCAACCGAAGGCAGGAAGGCCAGCGAGTGAATTGCCGCGAGGGGTGGTTGTGGGAGGCGCTGGCTGGAATACCTTCGGAGGCCGGGTAGCGAAGACGAGCGTGTGGCAAGCTGTAGTGGGGGCGGGGAGTGGGGAGTGGGGCGAGGGGCGATGCAGCCGGCTGAACCCGCGTGGCACGGCAGCCATATCCGGGACACGCTCACTCTGGACGCCACCCGCTCAGTCGCTCAATCCCACCCTCAGGCAGCAAACATGCGTGGTGGTGGTGCGTGGTGGTGGTGGTGGTGGGTCTCCCGTCACATCCCATCAACAGCATCGGCGGCAGCTGATGGGCACGTCGTTGGCCCCACCACCACCACAACATCCACCACCCCCGACGCACTCACCTCCCGCCGTCGCCGCCGGCCTCGCCCTCGAAGCTCCCGGAGCCCCCGCCAACGCCGCCGTCCTCCAACCGCCGCCGCCGCTGCCGCCTGCCGCCATCCAGCTCCCCGCCCTGCTCCCGCTCCCCACCGCCCCCCTCCCGGACGTCTCCTCGGGCTGCCGCCTCCCTCGCCCCGCTGCCCGAAGCGCCCCCGGCACCCCCCGGCCGCTGCTGCCGCCCGCCGGCCATGTCCGCTGCCGCATCGCCCCCGGCGGGCGACGGCGGCGCCGCCGCCGCCACCGGATCGGTGGACCCCGAGGCAGCGAGCTTCGTAAGATCCGCGGCGCTGCCGCCGCCGCCGCCGTCACCTCCGCCGCCGCCGTCCGCCTGCAGCTCCAGCGACGGTACGATTATGATACGGCCGTCGGGGCCGAAACTAAAGGTGGGCAGCAGCGACGCAATGCCGAGCGACCCGCGGGTCTGTTGGCCGCCGCCGCCGCCGCCACCGCCGCCGCCGGGCCCCGACGCCAGGCAAGAGGTGAGCGAGGGGATGGAGGTGATGGTGGCCAACAGCTGCGCGGTGGGTGCGCCGCCGGTGGTGGCGGTGTGGGCCGAGGCGGTGCGCGCGGGGGAGGGGTGCGGGGAGGGGCTGGGGGAGCGCGGGCGCTTCGCCGCGCCGTTGCCACCGCTGCCGCCGCCGTTGCGCCCCGCCGCCATGGCGGCGGCTGTTGCCGCCGCCAGCACATCCGCTGGCGCGGAGGCAGGGGCGGCTGCCGGCATCTGCATCTGCACCTGCATCTGCAGCGGAGGGGGGTCGGTGGCGCCCGCCGCTGGCGCCGCCGTCACCCCTGTTGCCGCTGCTGGCGGCGGCTTCGAAGCGGTCGCAGGGCCGAGTGCAGGGGCGGCAGCGGCAGCGGCCCCGGACGAGGGCGAGGACGTGTGCGGGTGCTGCTCCGGCCGGCCCCACAGAGCCTGCGCGAACGCCCACAGCGGCGGGGTCGGGGCAGAGCTTTCATGCCGTGCCGTGCCGTGTCGTGTCGTGCCGTGCCGTGCCGAAGCCTGTCGTGGCATACTGTGCGATTGCGCGTCCTCTGCCTCCCTTCCCATGCCTGATGCATCAAGGCGGGCGCTTACCGCAGTACATCATCCACGACCCTGAACGAGGCCGGCTGCTGCGGCCCCTCTGGACGTCTCCCCCCCCCCCAAAAGCTCACTCACTCACTCCCCCGAACCGGGTCTTCCTGCCGGGTTAGGTTAGGTTGGGTTGGGTTGGGTTGGATTGGGCTTCACCCATTCGCACTGCGACCCCGTTATCAGCGATGCCCCACCCCCACCCCCACCCTGACCTCCACGCACCTGCAGCTGTGGCCCCAGGCCCACCCCCAGGCCACCCAACCCCGAAGCAAGCTGCTGCTGTTGCTGATTGTGGTTGTGGTTGTTCTGATGCTGCTGCAAGCCCGGGTGCTGCTGTTGCTGATGCTGCTGCGGCTGCTGGTGGTGGTGGTGCAATGACGGCTGCTGCTGGTGCTGGTGCTTGTGGTGGTGAGGATGGTGGTGGTTCATGCCCACGGATATGGCTCCCAGGTTGGCAGCCGCCAGCGCCGACAGCTCCCCCACCAGCGCAGCCCCCGCCCCGCCCTGCGCCCGCAGCTGCGAAGCCAACTGCTGCAGACCCGCCGCCCCCGGCAGCAGCAGCTGCAGCCCGCCACTGGCAGACGGCGCCGACGCTGCGGCAGCATCCACGCCGCCGCCGTGGCCATTCGCCGCCGCTGCGGCAGCGCTCCCGTTAGACTGCTGCTGCTGCTGCTGGTGCTGGTGGTGGTTGCGCACTAGCAGGAGGTGCTGCAGCAGCGACTCCGCCGCCGCCGCTGCAGCCGCCGGATTGAGACTGCCTCCTCCTCCCCCTCCTCCTCCTCCCCCTCCCCCTCCCCCTGCTGCTGCTGCTGCTCCAGCTCCTGATCCTCCTCCTCCAACCCCCACCGGTCCCGCCGGCGTCGGGGAGCTTTGCCGGCCGGCCAGCACCGCCGACGGGGGGCCCTGGGCGCCGCAAGCGCCAGCGCCGGCACCCATCAGCGCCGCCGCCGCCGCCGCCAGGCCCGCCAGGCCGCCGGCGCCGGCCAGCTGCTGCTGGGGCTGCTGAGGCTGCTGTGCCAGCGGCGGCGGCGGCGGCTGGCCGGTGCTGCTGCTGCACCTGCGCACCGACAACGACTGACCAAACAGCTGGTGGTCCTGCAGACCGACCAAGCCCAGCGGCCCCCCGGCGCCTCCGGCGCCGACCAGGAAGCCGGCGGGGAGGCTGGCGGCTGCGCCGCCGGCGCCGCCGGAGGCGGCGCCGCGAAGCCTGTCAGCGGCGGCGCCGGCGATCGGAGGAGCCGCGGCCGCCGCCGCCGTTGCCGCTGCCGCGGCTGCGTCTTTGAAGATGCCCCAGCCCGGGTGCCCCGACTGCCACCAGGAGGCCGCTGCCTGCTGCTTGAGCTGTCGTACGATGTTGAGGGCGGGCGGGTCCAGCTCGTCCTCGGGGCTGATGCGGAGGCCGCCGCCGGGGAGCAGGTGCACCAGGGCTGGAGTTGAAAGAACACGGCCGCAACGGAGAGGGGGGCGGGGGGGGAGACGGCGGGATGGGGGGGGGGCTGTGCGTGCGTGCGTGTGTGTGAATGGGGGTAGCGTTCACTGTGTGTTTACTTCCGCAACCAGCACTTCAGCAGAAACAGCTGCTGCCAGACTGACGAGGTTCGAGGTCGAGGAAAGCCGAGAGGGCAATCTAGGACAAGCCGCCGCCGCCGCCAACCCCGACCCTCAAACCTTTCACTCCCCGGGGACGTGTGCCCCGCACTCTCTCCCTCCCCCCACCCCACACCCCCCCGCCCCACCGCCCCCCAGCCCGCCACACTCACACACGGGCTCCCGCAGCAGCACGGCGCCGTACTTGCAGCCGAACAGCAGCCCCACGCTCATGGGCGCCCCGGGCTGGGTGAGGGGCGGGTACCACACCCGCCGCCGGAAGTCCGACTGCACCGCCTGGGCCGCGTGGGCAGCCGCCTCCTCCCACTTCTCCTTGGACAGCTTCAGAATCATTTGGAGCTAGGGGGGGTGGGGTTGGGGTGCGGGCCGGGGGGATGAGGGGCGGGGGGAAGAGGGAGGGGGGAATGATATTTAAGAAGATATACCGGTATGCCCGCAGGGGAGGGACGGAGGCGAAGGGAGGGAGGAGGGGAAGGGGGGGTTGAGGGCGCGATGCATGCGTCGGTGGTACTGGGGGGGGGGGTGCGCGGGGGCCAGGGAGGGAGGGAGGGAGGGGGCCAACAGGGGAGGGGAGGGGGTGGTCTAGGTAGGTGGTGATGCCGATGCCGCTGGTGGTGGTGGTGGTGCAGAGGAAGGGGAGGAGGCAGTAACCCCCTGCAGGCACAGCATAGACAGCAGATGCGCACCACCCCCACCACCCCCACCACCACCAGCAGATGCATCCCCATGCGCACACATCCCCGCATGTCCGCTGCAGCAAGCGGGCGCCCGCACCACCCAGCCAGCCGCTCGCCCTCTTCCCCCCTCCCCCTCCCCCTCTCCGTCCCCAGACCCTCCCTCCCTCCATCCATCCATCCATCCCCCTCCCACTCCGCTTCCGCCCCCCTCCACCCTCCTCCACCCTCCTCCGCCCTCCTCCGCTCCCCTCCGCCTCCCTCCTGGGCCCCCCTTCCTCGCCACATTGGGATACTGCCCCACTCCCCCCACCCCATCCCATCTCCCCTCCCCCTTCCCACCGCCCCCCTCACCACTTTCTTGAGCTGTCCGTCCTTCTCCGCCGCCTCCGCCAGCGCCAGGAACTGCCCCACACTGCCCACCGCCGGACCGACCCCCTCCCCCAGCCGCAGCGTCATGCCCAGCTCCGAAGCCGCCGCCCGCAGATCCGCCAGCTTGCGCACCGTCTCCCTCCCGATGTGCTCGATCTTGGACACGTGGTCGTCAAGCAGCGGGATGTCGGCCTTGTTGGCCTGTTTCACACGTCGGGTTGCCACCTGGGGGGTGGGAGGGGGGGTAAGGGGGGGGGTTCAGGGAGGGAGGGCGGGAGGAGGAGAGCGGAGGGGAAGGGACGGAGGAAGGCAATAAAGCGCGAGCTGATGGAGAGAAGCCGGTTCCCACCCCCCAACCACCTCCACCCCCACCGACCCACCACAAAGTCCTCCGACACCGCGTATCCGTAGGCGGGCAGCGGCATCGCCGTGTCCTCCGCCGCCACCGCCGCCACCAGCAGTCGGAAGGGCGGCTTGCGGCCGGTCAGCAGCGCCTCACTGCTGTCGGTGACGGTCAGCTCGGGGAGCGTAACCACACCGCGCTGAGGGAGGAAGGGGGGGAGGGAGGGAGGGAGGGAAGGAGGGAAGGCGGGAGCCGGCGACGGTTGGAGGGGCGGCAGGGAAAGGGCGGGTATGGGGGTCGGCGAGGAGCGGGTGGGTGTGGGAGTGTGAACGGGTGCGGTCGCTCCGACCCGTTTGCTTTTCCCCCAGGGCACAGCCCGACGAGTGCCGACAGGCGGGCGGGTGGGCGGGTGGGTGGTGTGGGTGGGTGGTGTGGGTGCCGGCGGCAGCACGGGACCTGACGCGGTTCTAATACGGCAGCTGCGCCGTCTTCCTTCCAACCAACCAACCACCAACCAACTGACAACCAACCAGCCAACGCACCAACTACCGCAGGTAAAACTTCCTACGGAGGACTCGTCGGGCACGCCCCCGGGCGGGATCGTGCCTCCGTGTATGTTCCTCCACGCACGCCCGGCAAAACACCGCCCCTCGCTTGTTCAGCAGAACAAGCCGTCGAGACTCAACCGGGCCGGGCCGAGCCGAGCCGGACCGCCGCCGCAGCTGCCCGCTCGGGCGCTGCTCCGCACCCCCGCCCCTGCACCCGCCCCCGTTTGTCGGCTCGACCTGGCTCAGGCTCCCCGGGCGCATTCGCCACAACCCCCCTCCCCCAGCCCATCACCGCCACCGCCACCACCACCGCAGCCTGTCAGCTTGCTAATTCGAATTATTTTTACTGTAGCTCCGACGCCCTCCACCCCCCACCCCCCACTTCCAGCCGCGCCCCCTCCCCCCTCACCTCCGGCTTGAGCAGTATCCTCCGGGAAGACGACGCGGCCGCAGCCGCCCCACCCGACTTGATCTGCAGCAGCGGCTCGTCCTGAGGGCGGAGGGAGGGAGGGAGGGAAGGAGGTTTTCAGAAGATTGGATGGGACTGGATTAGAGTGAGTAGGCATTGGAGCGGGACGGCACGACACAGTCCGCGCCGCGTCTCCCGCCGTCCTTCTCCCCCCTCCGCCCCAGCAAGCCCCACCTCCTCCCGCCAATCTTCACCCCCTTCCCCCCCCCAGTCCGCCAACCAGTACGGTACGCTTAGCCTTTGGTTCAATTCCCCCTCCCCCAACCTACTCACACCGCCCACCGCCCCGTGCCTACAAGCTACGTCACCCCGCGCCGCACTCCCTGCCTCCACATCTCCCAGCCAGCCAGCCAGCCGGTATCGGAGCACGCGCCCCAAACGCCCCCCAACCACCAGCACCACCACCATACACACACCGGCTGCTCATCGCTTCGTCTCGCTTCCTTTCCATATTCCTCACCCGCCTACCCACCTACCCACCCCGCTCCAGCCCCGCTCCAGTCCCAGCCCGCTCCACAGCCCCACAGCCCGCCCGCCCGCCCGCCTGTCTGCCCGTCTGGCTGGCCGTCTCTCACCCTGTGGTTGTTCAGTTTGGTGCAGGCCCTCAGGTCATCCGCCCCCAGCACTCGCCCGTCACCGCCCCGCTCCTTGAACATCACACCGTCCAGCAGGACGAGCTGGGGAGCAGTGAGTGGAGAGGGGAGCCGGAGGGGAGCAGTGGGGGAACGGGGGTGGAGGGCTGGGCGGGGGAGTCGGGGAGAAACAGTCCGAATAGGGGGCGGGAGTCGGGGGACGAACAGGGAAGCGGGTGGGATGTGGAGGGCTGGCAGGGATCGGCAGCAGCGGCACCGCAGCAGCAACAGCGGGACGGTACACGCGGAAACGGTGCGCGGGGCCGCCACCACAATTACCGGTAGTAGCTGTAGTGAGCAGTCGGTGGAGGGTCGGCGGACGGGATTGGTGCCCGCACGGCACTCGCGAGTGGACGCGCCCCCCTCCTCCTCCAACAACAAACTCATCCGCCCCTCCCTGCCTCCTTCCCTCGCGAACGGGCGCGCTCCTCTTTTCGCAACAGGCCCCTGCTGCTGCCAGGCGCCCCGCCCGCCCGTCCGCCCCCACTTCCCCGCTCCCTCCACCCCTCCCTCCCTCCACCCCTCTCTCCCCGCCCACCCTCACCTCCAGCATCACGTTATTGAACTCCTCCTCCTCCAGCAACGGCCCCGGGACCCGCCCCACAGTCGAACCGCCGCCCCCGCCGCCGGCCCCCGCCGCCGCCGCCGAGTGGTGATGCCCCTGGCCCCCGCCTCCTCCTCCTCCTCCGCCTGCCCGTCGCAGCTCCACCCGTATGGGCGCCCCGCACTTGGCCCTCAGCGGGTCCCCCACCAAGTACTTCTTTCCAAAGTTGCGCTCGCACAGCCGCAGAGGGTTGTACTGACACAGCGTGCACTGGGCGTCGCGGCAGCCCAGAGCACTGCGACACGAGAGGGAGCAGGGGAAAACATAAGGGAGGGGGAGGGGGGTGTTGTCCGAGTGGAAATGCGACATTCAGCACTGAGGGCAACGGGCGGGGCAACGGGCGGGGCGACGCGTCGACGTCCCCTTCCCCCCCAGGGCGTGGCGAGGCCCAGCGCAGGAGGAGCAGCCGGAGGAGGCGGGAGGCGGCGGGGTTGCGAAGAGGGGCCCGCAGGAAGGAAGATACCGCAGCGAGGGGGGCCAGCGCTAGTCCAGCCCTTGCCTCCCCCCCCTATCGCACCGGCACCGGCACATTGTGAACCTTCATGATGTAGCTTCAATATCCTTTTTTTGGGGGGGGGAGAGGCTCAACGATTCGTCAAACCAAATCCCAACCCTTCCCCCCTTCCCCCCAAATACGGTACCCCACCACCGGCAACCCCATGGACGCTTTCAGATTCAAGAGTGTGGCCCAGGTGCGGTGTCCGCTGCGAGTATGAGCAACCGGCAGGATAAGCGCCCCACCCGTTCCCCCCCCCTCCGCGCGTGGGACGCTCATCCACCCGGACCCCAGCTCCATGCTGGCAGCGCGCGCCCCTTTGCGCCGCTCCGAAACCCCATCCTCCCGGGTCGGAGGAGCCCTCCGCCCAGCCTCCCGCCGACGGAGGCCGAAACGGCCTGCCCCTCCGTCGCCCCTCCTACTTCGCTTTTGCGGTCGGTCTTTGCGTACCCCTATCATTGGGCATCGCAATGTACGGAACGGCATCGTACAGTACGGCACTCACGAGCACTCGTGTCGGAACACCAGGCAGATGGGCCCCAGCGCCGTCGCGGCTGCCTCCCCGCTCCCGGACCTGCTCGCCGAGGGCTGCTGCTGCGGCTGCAGGTGCAGGTGCTGCTGCTGCGACCCCACCGCCGCCGACAGCGCGGCCAATGTGGGCGTCAGCGGCCGCCCCGGCAGCCCCAGCGTCTGGCCCGACAGCGGCAGAGGCGGCATCTGCAGCGGGAGGAGGGGAGAGGAGGAGGGCTGCGAAGACGTCGTGCGGCGCAGCGCGCCGCCTGCCCCGCCCCCACAGCCTCCGCCACCGCCGCCACCGCCGCTGCCGATGCTCTGCAAGCACTCCAACTGACTCCCGAAAGCCCCCAGCGCGCCGGCGGGCCCGGACAGCGCAGCGGCGGCGGCAGCCGCCGCCGCCGCCGCCAGCGCGGCGCCGGGCAGCACCGACGCTGCCGCTGCCGCCGGCGCGGCTCCGCCGCTGTCAGCTCCCCCACCGGTGCCGTGTTGCCTGATCAGGTGCTCTATTTGCGGCAGTGGCGGCTGTTCCAGCAGGTCCACGTACACGGCCTGCTGCACCTGGGCCTCTGATAGGTGGGGGGCATGGAGGGCAGCGAAGCGGCGGGCGAAGGAGCGCAGCCGCTGGGCGACGTACTCCTGCGAACGGCCGGGGCGCGACCGGGGAGGGAGGGAGGGCGCGAATGGCGCGAGCGATGGCGGCGCGGCGGGAGTGGGTTGGACTGCTTGGTTGTTCGGTGTTGGGGGGCCGGGCGTTTTGGCTGTCCAGGGGACGGAGCGGGCGGGGTGGTATGCCCGCGCACCGGGATCGACACTGCGCGAGGCCGGCGCGAGGAGAGAGAGGAGTGGCTGACGGGCTGACAAGGTGTGTGTGTCTGCGGTTGTTGCATACGCTCGGTGTGAGGAAGGCGGGCCGGGGGGCGAGGCGGGGCGGGGCGGGGCGCCGGGGCCACCTTGGGAGCGACATGGCGGTGGGACTGGTGGAATAAGGCCGCCCGTGCATCCGTTGACGCTGGTCTGGTCGTCAAAACAAACGAACGGAAGAAAGGACAGCCTCCATCCAACTCCGAGCAACGACTCCGACATTGGGTGGTTTGGTTTCTTGGGTGGCTCAACCTTCCCCCACCGACCGGTGGGCCCGCGGGCTGGGAGTGCAGACTGGGAGCGCTTCGCACCGGCCGACCCATGGGTCAGTTCTGAGTTGATCCCTCGGCTGTCCCGTCCGCCAATGCCGCTCATGCCCAGGTGTCGCGCGCGCCCCTGCATCTCGGGGGCAGGACGGCTCGCCCGGCCCGCGTGTCACGGTCGCTGTTCCCCCAAACCCCCTTTCTCTCTCTCCCGAACCACACCACGGAGTCATAGGGTCCAAACCAGGCAGGAGGGAGGGACGGCGGAAAGGAGGCAGCACTTCCGCACCGGAGCCCTGCCTTTCCCGGAGCCCATCTGCGCTCATCCAGCCCTGGACGCGCTCACAGCAGAGCAGGCAATGTGCCTCCCACGGAGCGTTTTCATGTGGCCGCGGTACCAAAAGCCCGCGAGGAGCTCCCCCCCCGGCCAGCACGGCGCCTCCCCGTCTGTGGCCCGTGCTGCGGACCGTGGTGGAGCGCGCATGCTTCACGGGTTCAAAGGCTTCCAGGGCGCCGGGCCGGGGAGGGGAGGGGAAGGAGGGCTGCAAGGCTCCTGCCATCCGCTGGCTGGCTGTGTGGGCCGCGTTGGACGTCAGCACCCGCGGTGCACAGCTGCTGCTCCGCTGTCAGGAGTCGTTGATTGACAGCGCAAATCCCCTCCCCGATCGTAGGTGAGCAGGGAGTCCGCTTGCCCGCGCTCGCCGTCATGGGTTGTGTCAGGGGTCGTGTCGGCCCGACGGCCCCGCTCCACCCTCCGGCGGGTGGGAGTCTGGAGTGGCACGCACCGGGACCCCCGGCATGGCAAAAGTCGCAAAACACCCCATCCTTTGGACCCCCACAGCCAGCCCGTCTGTTGAGGCTTGCCCCGGGCCTGCCCTCGAAAGATGGCGCAGCCACTTGGGCAAGCCCAAGACCCGGCAAGGCTTGCGTGACACAACAAGCGTCAATCGGGTACGTAGCTGGGCACTCCACGGTCCCGACCTAGGCGCTCATGGCTACGCATGCGCCCA
Organism: Pleodorina starrii; assembly: GCA_030267565.1. Lineage (NCBI taxonomy): Eukaryota > Viridiplantae > Chlorophyta > Chlorophyceae > Chlamydomonadales > Volvocaceae > Pleodorina > Pleodorina starrii. The sequence continues at coordinate 5,326,082 of BRXU01000002.1, read as the reverse complement.
TTTATGGATCCGCACGTGACGGGAACACGCGGGCTGCTGCGGTCCAACTCCCGACAATCGAGCAGGAGAAATTTTGACGGAACCATCTTTCATGATTTGATGTGGCAGCAACAAGCAAGTACAGCTGTCCTGTGCGAATTGCATGCGGATCATAGTAAAGAAACACCGTTCGAGGCCATTACCCGCGCGGGAGGTCCGTCCATGCCTTGCTTGCCACCGGTGGTATCGCACGTTCATACGCTGGTGCAATCCTCACCTCGATCTGATTCTTCAGGTCGTTCGCCATTCCAGAGCACCGTCAAACGCGGTCGCCCCAAGGGGGCGAGCGACGGAGGACCCCGCCAGCCTTGGGAAGCCGAGTTTGTAACCGCAGGTTTATAGGTGCAAGACTAGGATCATGTACGTCAACAACCAGGGTCTGTCGGTCGTGAGCTTGGACAGCTTCGCAGGTTCCTCAGGTTCCTAACTGCAACCGAAGCTGCTCCCACATACTCTAGCGAAACGAAGTGTATGCATGAGATCTATATGGGGTACTCGAAAGCTCAGGACTGAAACTTGCCCGCTTGACGTCAAGGACGGAAAATCCTTCAAGAGGGGGACCTTGTTCGGGCAACATGACAATGATGCAGAAAAGGAGGCACCGTTATGAGTCCCTTGCATTACTGAAGGCGGCCTATGCCTACCACCTCCGCCCGAAGAGCCCCTGCTCGTACTTGTACCGCTGGTGCAGGGCCTAGCCCCGGCGCAGGGAGCTGGAGTCTGATTTTCGCTTCTTCCAACAGTGGAAAGTCCTCTCTCATATGGCGCCTAGTAATACATAATCAAATGGTAAAGGACGGGGTTTGTGATCCTCGCAGGGCAACAACCAACAAGAGCCGCAGCGACATGCTCGCCGGCACGCACCTCGAAGACCTCGCTCGCACCATCGCAAACCCAAACGCCTTAGATCGCAGTTGCAAATTTCCATCTGAAATTCGAGTAAGATGCGAATGCAAAGGTGTCTACAGCCGCAGCACGCGGCCGCAGCACCCGGTTGGCCGTTAACGCGATATCGCAAACGAAAATTAACGACCGCTCTCGCTACGCCCCGCCTTCGGACGCCCTAATCGCAAACACCGCGTTCTTCACAGTCCCAAACCAAACAACTTCCTCCCATCCCACGCGCCCACATGTCCCGCTCATCACACGGCCCCTCATCAGAAGCCCCCCACCCCCACCAGCCTTAGCGGACGGTTGCTACTTCTACAACCCCTGCTCATTACGCATTGCACGCGAACACAGTTACCGCCCAAACCGAACCGGCCGTCATCCTCCTCCTCGGGGCCCGAGTAACGGCCCCAGCAGCCCCCAGCGGGGCTCTCCGTGGAGCTCCTTTACCCCCCGTGGAAGGGGCCCCTTCACCACCGCTGGCTGCACCACACACTCCCCCCTCCCTCAACCCTCCTGCTGTTCCTCGCTCTTCGCTATGCTCTTCACACTCGTCGTACACAGCCACCAGACGCACGGCTCCGGCTCCGCCCCACCGCCCGGCGCCCGCCCCACGCCACCGCCAGTGCCGCCACCACCACCGAGACTAAAGCCGCCGCCGCCGCCGTTGCTGCTGCGCCCGCCGATCGCCGCCGCCGCCGCAGCCGCGGCGGCAGAGCCACCCCTCCCCCCACTTCCTCCAACTCCAACTCCTGGACCAAACATGCCTTCGCCGCCACCTCCGCCCAATCCCTCATCCCCGTCCGTGTCCATGTCCACACAGCCATCCCCACCGCCGCCATCTCCGCCGCCATCTCCACCGCCGTCTCCGCCGACGTCGCGTTCCCACAGCCGCCGCCTGCCGCGGACGGTCCTGGGCGCGGCGCGGCGTGCAGCGCCCTCCGTCGCCCCCGAATCTGCCTCCGCCGGATCATCCTCCGCCGCCTCCGCCGCCGCCGCCTCGGCCTCCGCCGCCGCCGCCTCCAGCGCCCTCCGCAACCCCCTGGCGGAGGCAGAAGCGGAGGCGGTCGGCGAGGCGCCCAGTCGCAGCTTGGAGGTGGCGAGCTGCAGACTGGACAGAGCCTCCGGCGACGTGGCGCCGTACGGCTCCTGTGGTACGGCGCCGTACAGAGTGCAGCGCGGGAAGCGGCCGTTGCCGGGGCAAGGGTGGCGGGTGGGTTGGGGCGGGGCGGGGCGGGGCGGGGCTCATATTGCTGGTGTTGTTGTTTTTGGTGGTGGTGTTTTGTTATACGTTGTATGGGGGAACGCAACGTACGTTGTAAGGGGGGCACGGTATGGGGGACGGCGCACAAGCCGGCCGGCGACGGCGGCCGCATACGGTATGGAGGATCTTGCGGGGTCCCGGGCACCGACGAGGGAAGCGGCAGGATGGAGTGCATCGTTTGGCAGATGCGACCCACATCAAATAATGCGACCCACATCGACAGAATTGGGGAGCAGAGGAGAGCGCGGGACCCCGTCGGCCACAAGAGGCGCTGCGGACTACGCACTGTCGTACTGCCGTACTGGGTGCGTGACACGTACGCGCCTCGCGCGATACAGCCCCACGCTGCTCCCCTCCCCTCCCCTCCGTGCGCGCGTGGAGGGACTTGCAAAGCGTCAGGCGACCGACCCCATGGCCGGGCACGTTGTCGTACCCCTGGCACGCCAACTGCCGTACCTCAGCGCCGCCGCCAGCGGCCTCGTCGTCGCTCGGTCGGCGCTGGTGGTGCTGCCGCTGCCGCGGCGGCGACACCGCCGCCGGCGCGCCGCCGGTCCGGCCGCCGGCGCCGCCGCCGGCCCCCGGGATGCCTCTCGTCCTGATGTTGATGAACACCTGTGCATGTGTGTATTGTGTGTATGTGCGTGTGTGTATGTGTGTATGTGTGCGGTGCGGGGGTTGGGGATGGGTGGCAGAGCCGCATCAATCGGCAGGTGGGCAAGGATGTGCTCACAGGGCCTCAGGCGGAGGGGCACTCGCAGGCCGGCGCCAGAGCGACGTTTTCAGTCGATTGGCGACGGTGAAGAATCGAATCGATCGGTGCTGCAGAGGATGCGGGTGATATGCGGGTGATATGAGGGTGGTGCAGGTACGCACGCACGCACAGTCGCACACACGCACGGACCGCCAACAGCCGCAGAGGACACCGCCCGAGCTGCTGGGAACGTGGGAAGGTTTGGGGCCAAGCCGGGGGGGAGGAGGGGCTCCGTCCGTCCTTTCCCAAAGGGCATTCTCTTCACAGCCCACACACCAAGATTGGCGGACCTTCGGACCTCCCGCTGTCGCGTTACGGTGTACGATGCTACGGTACGATACGGTACGACACTACGGTATGCCACGTGGCCCTGCGCGGCGCGGCTCCGCCGCGCTCATGGAGCCCCTCTCCGGCCCCCTTCTTGACTGTCCCCTCCCCTGTCTTGCCCCGCCACAGCCCCCACCCGGAGCGTCTTGCGCAGGGAGGGAGAGCCCGCCGCCTCCGCGCCGTACGGCAGCCTGCCGCATACACGGAAGCCGCCGCCAGCGCCGCCGCCGCCGCCGCGGCCGCGGCCCGGCAGCGGCGGGCCTTCGTCAACGAAGGCCCGGCCCCCAGATGCCGCCGCCGCCGCTGGGCCGCCACAGAGGCCGCCGCCGCCGCCAAAGCCATCGCCGCCGAAGGCGGCGGCGGCGGCGGCGCCGCCGGAAGACGCTTCGTGAGACGCACCGGCTGCGCCGGCCATCGTCGGATCCGCCGACGCCGCGGTGGTGGTGGTGATGGAGGTGGTGGTGGTGGTGGGTGAAAGCGACACGAACAGCTTTGTGGGCCCTGTACGGGAGCGGAGCGGAGGATGAGTCAGGGCGGACCCGCGCGCAACGCAGGTTCGGGGCCCTTGTGACTTGTCGTACTGACGAGGCTGACGGGTCTGTGCCTCGAGCCAGCAGTGCTATTTAGAGCAGGACAAGGCAGATCAGAAAACCCCCTTGGTGCTTCGCCTTGCTGCAAACAGGGTTGGAGGAGGGGTTTGGAGACAAGCGGCGACGGCCGGGGAGGGAACTGCCCTCCTCACTCCTCACTCCTCCCCCGCGCAGCTCGCTCCCTCCGTCCCTACACTGTGATTTCGTCTTTTATCATCTCTATCCTCTTTCTTTACACACATCGAATCCAAAAACCTTAAAACCCGAAACCAGGAGTGAGCGACCAAAGATGTCCCGCTCCGCAGCCCCCGCTGCGCAGCCCCCCCCCCCCCCCCGCTCACTCAGCAGTCGGGCCCAGGCCTCCACCGACGACTGCGCCATCACCAGCCCCCGCATCGCCCGCCGCACCGCCCCCCGCTCCCGCTCGCTCAGAGCAGACAGCACCGCGGCGGCCGGGTCGGGGCCCAGAAGCGCCTGCGGAGGCGGCGGTTGCGCCGCTGGATGCTGCTGCTGCTGCGCCGCCGCCGCCGCCGCCACGGCGGCGGTGAGATGCGTTGCAGCTGCGGCCAAGGTAACACCCAGGGCAAGACACGCAAACGTTTACACCGACAGCGGCTTATGAGCAAGCGACCGCGGCGCTGAAGCAAGGGCATAGGCCCGGGGTAGGCATTCCAACAAACGAAAGTGCTCGTGCCGGGATGCCCGGGGTGGGTTGGGCACTCCGATAGCCCCCTTCCCTTCCGATGTCACCCCGATAGCCCCTTCCACTCCGGTAGCCCCCTTTTCTTTTCCGGTGTCACGGAAGAGAGAGAGCTGATCGAGCTGCGTATCACCGCGGAGGCGCCCCGAGGAGGGGCAGACTCGTCGACATACGGTACGTCGGGAACATGAAGGATGAAGGGTGGAGGGTGAAGGGTGGCTGGAGAGGTGTGACGCCAAGCTCCCGCACCCCACTCACTCGCACAGCCCACGGTCGCGGCTGCGGCAGCCCCCGCCGGCTCGCCACCTGTCCCCTGCGGAGGCGGCGAGGGGGGCCTGGGCAGCGGTATGCGGGGCAGCGGCACTCCGTCGGGTCCCGAAAACGTGATGGTGTAGAGCTCCCGGGGGCGGTGCGGCGAGGGGCCCAGCGCCAGCACCAGGCGGGAGGGCTGCGAGGCGGCCAGCAGGTGAGGGGAGAGGCAGCCCAGCAGGCAGTCCAGGGAGAGGACGAACTGCAGCGGAGGAGGGGGTAATTAGAACGGCCCGGGGCGAGGGAACGGCCCGGGGCGGAGGGGGGTTATCCACGGGGGTATAGGCCGGAGCCCGTGAACGGTAAAGTAACAGAAGAAGGCCGTCTCGTCAGAGGGGCGGGGGAATTGGGAGAGGGTGTCCGGGTTCGGCGGCGGGAGCAGGGCGCGGGATGGTGGTGGTGGTGGTGGTGGCGGTGGTGGTGGGGGTTTAAGAGCGTAAATGCAAGCACGAAACAGGGGTGGTGGTGGGGGGGCGGCGAGCGAGGTTGGTGGCAGGAAGCAGCATCCGACACGCGCGGATGGGTGGGCACCGCCACCCTGCCCCCTTCCCGCGCCGGGATTTCGGTGTGGGTCATACGATGCGTGACCCGCGGCGCAGCGTCAGCATCTGTACGACCCCAGAGACCAAAAGAACGCATGTGATTTGGCGGAGAGAAGGGCTTGTAGAGGAGGGGCAGGAGGGGCTGGTTCGGGGCACGCACGCAGGCTGCGCCGCCCCGCGGCCACACCTTGGCCAGTCGCTTCACGGATGAGGGCGGCCGCGGCCGCCGCCCCTGCCGCCCACCCGACGAGCGCCGCCGCTCCTCGGCTTTCTCTTGAAGGGCCTCCAGCGCAGCCTGCCGGGCGGCGGCAGCGTTGGTGGTGGTGGTGGCGGGTACAGTAGAGTGCGCCATGGGGGCGTGCGGGCTCCTGTTCCACAAGCCTACCCACGAGCGGGCGACGGCACGCGGACACCTCACCCAAACGGGAACGGGTAACTGGCACGCAGCCGCTCCTGCTTCCGTGCGCGCAAAGGCAAGGCGTTGGCCATTTTCGGTTGGTTTGAAACGGCAGGAGACAAGCGGAAAGCAGCAGCGCCCGCTGGCGTCGGCCAAACGCCTTCCCTCGTTTTTTTATTTTCCGCATCGCCGGCAGGTCGACGCTGCTGCTTGTTGCCGCGCTGCACGCAGCCGCTGCTGAGCCGGCTCAAATATCCCTATCCCTTCCGCACCTGAAGCGCCCCGCGCAGGTGCTCAAACGGCACATGCGTCTGGCCGCGCGCGTACAGCACAAACTTGACCAGCTCGTGAAGGAGGCCGGCGGCCAGGGGCGCGTTGAGCGGCACGTCGCCCAGCGGCAGGTCCAGGCGCACTGGCAGCGGCTCCGGGGCCGACCGCGCGGAACGCCGGCTGCTGCTGCTGGGCTGCGCGCGCCGCATCGCTCTAAGATTCGGGCAGAAATAGGTGCCCTAAGCCGTACGTTTGCTACTTCCACTCAAGGCTGCTTGTTGCGTCGAGGAATATACCTTTTCAGCAAGGGAGGTTTTGCGCTGGGTGGATAAATGGCGTAGTGTGGGTATTTTTGTGGCGCCAGCGCACATGAGGGAAAATGCAGGTCTTGATTTACGGCTCACAGGAAGTAAAGCACGTTGAAAGCTGGCTTTCTCCAGGGTGATAAAAAACATCCGCGACGGCATCATGTCCGCGCATTGGCGGGAGTCCAGGAATGCATGTCCGGTCCCGTGGCGCGTTGCCCTCTCCTTCCTGACCCACGGGTCGTTTCTGAGACGCAGGTTAAGGCGGGCATAACCGAGACATGGGTCAAACAAATCTAGGCTGTTACGTTCGGAGCAGCTAGAGTAAAGTGGTGGTGTTTTTCGCTCTTCAGGCGCGGCCATGCTTATATACCCACGAACCACGGGTTGCTGTGCGCCCTCCCCCAACCCATACCGCTTCCCCGTCCCCCGGGGCTTCCCGGCCCAACACGCAATAATGATACAGATTGATTTGGGTCCCACGTATAACGCCAAGTAGCATGGTGCGTGGGTTCCCTCCCATTGGTGAGGGGTGTAAGGCAATAGCACTGAGTGCCATTTGGCCAAGAAAGACCCTCTTCATGCGCGTGACTTACAGTTGAGACGCGTCATCACCGCAAATGTCTGTGGTTGTGCACGAGTGTGCAACATGTTGAAATCCATCTCGTTCGCAACCGCCATACATCCCTCGTCAGCGTGTCCTCAGAAACACACGCGGCCGGCGGCGTATGAATTAATCTCTCTGGCCCCACAGCGCCTATGCACCGCCATCTCCTGAGGAACTCCCCCATACTGACACGGCCTCCTCCCTTAGGGATAAGGACACACCGCACTAACGTTGTGCGCCACGGGCCCGCACAGCCGACGGCCAGCAGTCTCCCTGGAAAATGACTGCTTGTTTGCCCCCGGCCCCAAATCGAGTTCAAACGCGCCCTCCCATCCTGTCCAACCAGACGCGTTTCGCCCGTACGAGCCTGCTGGTGCGTCGAGCACAGCGCCCAACCAGGACAGCCCAGAAGCCTGGCCCGCCATGACAAGGCCCCCCGCAACTCGCGAGCTCCTCATTCCAGGCCGACTGAATCGGCATCAATAAGCCAGCTCCAATCCAGTCCTAGCTAGCTGTCATGCTTCGGCTTTCTGCCTGCCTTCAGTCCGAAGGGCTGTTTTACTTCTTCTTCTTGCCCTTCTGCGAGGCAGCGGCAGGCTTCTCCTTAGCCGACGGATCCTCGGCCTTTCCAGCTTGAAGCACCGGCACAACGCTGAGCTCCTCCAGCTCCGCGAACCGCTTCTTGAACTTGTTCAGCTGCCCATCGTCCAAGACCAGCGTGGTCCTGTTGCCCTGGTAGAACGGGTGGTTGCCCGAGTAGATATCCACGTTGTACGTGGGCTTCGTGCCACCGACGGTCATGACCTCCACACCGTTGCAAATGACCTTGGCCTCAGGGAAATACTGCGGGTGGATGCCCTCCTTGCGCATCACCGCAGCAGTAACACCACGGGTGGCATGGCCAATGCGCACATTGCTGAGGCGCGAGCCGGAGAACGCGGTGACACGCGAGCCGGTGTAGGTCGCCATTTTGTGGAGCGCCGCTGAACTTGCAACTCTCCCCTACAGCGCCAAGGGAAACAGGAATATCAATCAAGCCTCCTCTTGCAATTTGTCTACCATTCGGAGAGCAATATGACAGCGACGGTGAAAGGACAACGATAAGGACGTGGTCACAAAGCGCCCAATATGCACGCCTCGCTGACCTTGGCGATTTCCTTGCGCGGGTGACAAGTGAATATGCAGATGACCAAGGCGTTGCGATTGACGGATATGGGTCTTGTGCTGTGAGGTGGCCGCCGCAAGTACGACACTCCCTCTCAGCGAGGTTAATATATAATCTTTATTCGCTACGTAGGCCCGTTCTTAGGTTTGTGTTTTCAAACAAATATTATTGGAAAGCTACCAAATGCTTGAAACCCTTGCTTGTGTCCCTCCTCCACGGGTCGCCCCTTCATGTTGTAAGCGACCCGGTTCAGGCACGTAAGACCTTAGGCAGCGCAGCGTCGCAGGCACGGGGAGGGTCTCGCAGGTACGGAGTCTGTGGTGTGAAATGCTTGCTGGGGCGTGATGCGGCTACGAGGGAATGCAACCCAGGGGGACAGCGCTGGCAGCGTGGGGTCGAAGCAGCGGGGTTGGACGCATGAAGTCTTCTATGCCACCATAGAAGACACCATGCCGCAGTACCGTGTGCATGTCGATACTGCAAGGTGTTGCAATATGCACGGGTTCCTCCGTTGAGTCTATTGGCCGGTTCAGAGCCTTCAGCGGCGTGTCCAGTGGGTCCGGAGGGCAAACTGCCTTCATTTACGTGCACACCACAACCCACACACGGTGCCAAATCGGTTGCGCGTTCGAGGCGCTGCTTTGAGCATCATAGAATGAGTGCTTTCGTTGGGGGGGAGCTTGCGATGAAAGCAAATCCGACGGGTCCATATCACGCGCAAAGCAGCAGATGGAGTAGAGCCTGGCCGTTGTGGTAAGGACAGGTTGAACTGATCCATCATGAGGTTTGTTCGGTCGTCGGAGCACGACAGCCGCTTGGCCAGCGTAACTGAGCTCGGTAACACGCCGGCCACACACCGGACGCACTGCAGTTGCCACTGTTTCCGGCGTACGGTGTGTGACGGCGTGTTACCCGTGGCTGCCCGTGTGTGAGGGGGTTGGTGGACGGGCTTACTGTGGAGCTTTGCTGCGGTTCCGGCTTTCTATCAAGCCTGGCAAGGAGAAAGCTTAAGGTTGTGCTCGTGAATGGAGGCATCTTCCCCGTACAGCAACATCGCAGCAACGGACGCGTTTCTGCCTGGCCTCAGCGGCCAAATGCAGAAGCAGACGGGGCCCTTCCTTGGCGACGCGGTCCGTGGGTCCTCCCCTTACTCGGGGGTACGTTCGAGAATGCGCCGGAACTCATTGCGAAATAACGACATCACGGGATCCAGAATAACGCATCAGGGCTGCAGTCCATTCCCCTGACAATGCTGCAGCAGTAGACACCCGGGCACGTCGCCGGAGTGCTTTTTGGTTGTGGCGCCGTACGGTTGGTTGGATCATCAACTGATCTGGCACCCAGGGTCAACACGGTTGTGTCTGCTTATAAATCTGTTCATGGCAGCCATTGCGAAGAAATACTGAACCGCAGGCACAACTTCAAACAACCTGTTTCCCCGTTTGGGGTGACGAGGAAGAGTCGATGAATTCATGCACAATTCCATAGCTGATATCGTGCCATAATATAAAGTTGAAACAAGAATGGGCCAGTTTTACTCGAGAGAATTCGATGGCGACCCCTATATCGACCTTATGCGCTCGCTTCCCGAGAGGGAACTGGTCTGGTGGGCGCAGAAAGTGATTTGGGTGAGTCTCACGCGTACATTGATGGCGGCGAACGACGAGACGTGTATAGACTGCAGCGTATCGAGCGGATGCCGGCGGCTAGTCAGAGGATTCCTGAAGGGCCCATACAGTTTTGCATGCCGCGAACGCAAGCTTTCTCCACCGCTAGATATTCTCGCATCTTATATCTCACGCCGAGCCCCGTGCTCAGGCGGAACCCCGCACCGACCGTGCGCCCCCGAGCCCCTCACGCCATCCCCTCCCGCTGGCCCGAGCCACGGCCGCGCCGTTTACCTTCCACGCCACCCCGTCCCCGCCCCGCCCCGCAGCTTGCCGAGGGCTTCACCTTCGTGGACCACTTTGCGCGCACCTACCCGCGGCTGTTCCAGCACAAGTGCAGCCGCTGCAACGGCGCCGGCGTGCTCACCTGCCCCGGCTGCGCGGGCACCAAGGTGCCGCTCGGGCTCACTGGCTCGGGCCGCAAACCGGGGGAGCTGGGGGCGGTGGACGCGGCGGCTTCGTCGGGGCCCAGCCGGTGAGAGGCCCCCGCGTTCGCGAGCCGGCCCTCGTTCCCTGCGGAATCTCCCGCTCCTTCCGCCAGTCCGGACGGAGGGGCGTGTCGGGGTGTCGCCGGCCGCGGATTCGAACCCGGGCCGTGGGTCACCATGCCGGGCAGGAGGTGGAGGGGTCGAGGGGCAGAGGTACCCGGCTCAAGGCTTAGGACCAGCCTAAGGTCGGGGGTGTTTGTCACCGGCGGTGTGCATCATGTTGCTGCGGGGGGATTACGTGATGCCGTCTTCGGCGCCCGCGCCCTTTTGTGCCTCTCCTCCCCCCCCGGCCGGCTGACTTGCCACTCCCCTCCTCCTGCCACCCCAACCCTACGGCGACATGCGGCATCGCCCGCTGCACCCGCCACCAGGAGGGCGCCCAAACTTCCCCCCTCTCCCTTCCTCCTTCCCCCGCTCCCTTCCCCTGCTCCCCTGGTACTGGCTATGTCTGGACTTACACCTGGTCAACTACTGGGCCGAAGGCTGCAAAAACAGTGTGCGTAATGTCGCCATGCACCCCCCCTCCCGTGCCTCGTCTCGCCTTGCCCTCGGTGTGTCCCTCAGCCTGCAAGTGTTCAGCGCACTGCCGGGAGGCCGGGGGGCCGGCTCCGCAGCCGCCGCAGCAGCAGCTGGCGTAGGCGCCGAGTCGGCGGCCGCGGCGGCGGGAGCGGTGGGCGAGTGCCGCCTGTGCGGCGACGCGTGCGCCTGGGACGTGGAGAACGAGTGGATGGACCGGTGGAGGGAGTGGGAGTCGCGGCTGGCGTATTACGATAAGGCCACGGCGCCGCTGATGGACGAGTGGTGGGTTGCGGGTTGGGGAGGGGGAGGGGGAGGGAGGGGACCAGGGGAGGTGGGGAGGGGAGGTGGGTTGCGAAGAAGTGGGGAAACGGGTGTCGATGGGCTTGGACCTGCTCCGCATGCGGTGGGAAGGGGGGCGGGCGATTTGGTTGGGGGGGAAGGGGACAGCGGCGGGGGCTGTGGAGAGCAGGCGAGCCAGGGCGGTGGGCAGTCAGAAGGGGGGTACGGGGGAGGAGGGACGAGGGAGGGGGTGTGTGTTAGGCTTGAAGTTTGTCAGAGGAGGAGAGGGAGAGGTGTCAGAGGGGGAGAGGGAGAGGGTGAGAGGCGGATTGGGGTTGTTGAAGTTGGTAATGGTGCGGCCTGACGAGCCAGCTGCGGCACAGGCCCTGACGAGGGCGCCTCCTGAGCAGCAGGGGGCAGGTGGGCAGGGTGGAATATGTCCTGATGAGGACTTTGGGTGCCGGGTGCCTGCAGCAGGTGATCGGGATTCCTCCCCCTCCCGCGGCCGTGCAGCTTGACGGGTGTCATTTTTGGGCGAGCTGCCACCCCAGGGGTAGCGTGGGGTGGCAGCAGCTGCGCGCCGTGACCCGTGACCCCCCTCGGTGCCGTGCACGGGGCGGTCGATATCCTGTGGACCTGCGGTACAACTGTACGGATGTTGTTGTTGTACGGCAGGTACGAGGACATTATCAACGCGGGCAACCTGGAGGAGGACACTCCGCCTGTGGAGGACGAACCGCCGGGACCCGAGGTGGGGAGGGGGGAAGGGGAAGGGGAAGGGGCGGGGGGAAGAGAGAGGGGGTAAATTAGGACATGTCCGATGGGCGATGGCTGAGGTCGGCGGGGCGGTGTGCGTGTATGTATGTACGTGTGTGTGTGTGTAAAAGGTGGAAGGCGGGACCTTTGGGGGCCGGGCCGAATGAGGGAGTTGCGAGGGCGGGGAAGGGGAGCCAGGCCGGGCTGGCTCACACAGGCCGCCCGGGTCCCAACACCGCCCCAGAGTCCGCCTCTGGCTCCATACCGCTCCGCTGCGCTGCGCCCGTCTTCATCTGTGCCCCGCCCCCGCCCCCCCGTCTGGCGGCCGTCTCGCTCCAGGTGACGGGTCGCTTCGCTGATGACGAGCGGCTCATCGCCAAGGACAAGAGGCGCTTCGCGGCGCTGGTCAAGAGGTTCGGACACCCCTACGATGCGGATGCGACGCTGGGCTACCAGGTGCTTGCGTGTGGGGGGAGGGGGTGGTGTGTGTGGGGGGTGTGTGGGGGGGGGTGTCACTCGCCGGCCTTCCTTCTCGCTTGAAGCATCCGCTCATTCCGCTGTCAATTCGGGCTTCGCTCTCGGGGTGTATGTATGTAACAGGGCAGGCGGGTGCGCGGGGGCGCGAGCGGTGGGGCGAGGCGGCCTCTCCTCAAGCGGCCTTTCTGCCCCCCCCCTTCCTCCCTCTGTTCCCGCGACCGCCGGCGCCTCGAAAAGCGCGGCGCTGTCATTGGCTGCCACCCCGATACAAGCTCCCGGCCTGCCACCCTCCGCCCGCCCGCCCGCTCGCCGGACCGGTCTGCCCGCCTGGCCCGGCCGCCCTTAAACCCGACCCTGGGCTGAGCCCCTCTTGAGCTCTTGCCCCTCGCCTCCGCCCCCCTCCCCCCTCGCTCCGGAACCCCAACCCTGTGCTGGGACACAGATCGTGGACCCCACCGCCAGCATGGGCGAGAACATCTGGAACATGGCGCAGGTGGGGATGGGAGGGTGGGGGGTGGGAATGTGTGGGAGTGGGGTGGGGGATGTGTGGGCGCCCTCCCTCCCCCGCGCCCACGCCCATGCCCGATATCTGTTGTCAGCAACCCGCCCCCAGCTTCGCATTGCACGTCCACACACCCCACCCCCTCCTCTCCCCGGAGGGAAGGGGGTGAGGTGCAGCGAGGTGCTGCTTGTCGCTTGCCCTTGGAGGGGGCCGCACGCGCGGGAGGAGATGATGATGACTGGGGGGGGGGTGCTCGGAACGAACGCTGCGGCGTCATCATCTTCCACATTCCGCCAGCCATGCAGCCAGCCATGCAGCCAGCCATGCAGTCATGCAGTCATGCGCTCTTGTGCCTCCTCCCCTCCATCCCTCCAATGACTCTCCCCATTCCCCATCGTCCCCCTCCTCCCCCTCCATGATCAACAACGTCCGCAGTGACTCATTTTTATATAAAGGAGCTCATCACTCCCTGACCCCTCCTCCCTTACGTCTTCGTTGCTATGTCAGTCTGCCACCTTGCCGTTTCGGGAGCCGTTTTGCTTTATTTCCCCCCCCCCCTCCTCCTCCTCCTCCCCACCCTCCCCCTCCCCACCCCTCGGGTCGGGTCGGTCCCTCCAGGTGTACAACTCCACCCCTCCGGAGCTCAACCCCTACCGGACGGCGCATCTGGCCGGCAAGGCGGGAGGCGGCGGGGGGGGCGCTGCCGGTGCTGGTGCCGGCGGCGGTGCTGGCGGCAGCGGCCTGATCGACCCGGCGTTGGCGTCCCAGGCGGCGCTGGAGGCCTTCGACCAGGAGGTGGGGCAGGGAGGGAGGGAGGGAGGGGGGGAGGGCGAACAAATGCATGAGGGAGGGCAAAACGAAGCTTGAGGGAGGGCTGCGGAAGGCCCGGGGATGGCCGGGGGTCCCCCAATCCCTCCGTCCCTCCCTCCGCAGGTGTTGTCCGTCGCCATCCCGTGCAGACCCGCGTCGCGCCCCTCTCTCCTTCCATCCCTTCAACAGTGTTTTTTGGGTTTGGATTGGCTGGTTGCTCCGCACTCCCATTGCCAAAGCCTCATCGTCACTTCACTCTCAACCAGCCGCATCCTGTCCGCACCGCCGGCCTGTCAGCTTTGCCGATTCGAACTGATCTACTCGTCTCCCCCAACCCCCGACCACCCCCCCGCACCACCCACCACCCTCTTGCTGCATGACACGATCTGCTCCGGATCCAACCGGATCCAACCAGATCCGATCCAATCCGAATCGGCCCACCCGTATCTGATCCGCAGATCGTCCAGGAGGCAGCGATCATGCAGAACTTGGAGGCGGCGGTGCAGGACCTGCCCAAGCCTCACAGATTCGTGGCCACGGCGGGTGAGGGAGCAGCAGACAGACAGACAGGGGGGATGCGCGGGTGGTTGAATTTTTGGGGAGAGGAAGCGCAGGCAGGGCGGGGGGCACGATGGGGGAGGCGCAGGGTTGCGTGCGTGCTGTGCGCTTTCCCCTGCCGCCCCTAGGTAGAGGGCGAGCAGGGGGCCGAGCCGGCGCTGGGCAGGAGGGTGGGGAGGGGAGTGGGGGGCGCGTCTGTCGGCTGGTGTGCGCGCTTCGCGGTCGCCCCTCCCCCCTCCTATACGTGGATAACCCCCCCCCCCCGCGGGGCCGGGGCGGGGCGGGGGACGTTGCCGCTGCGCTTGCTCCAAGCGCGCAGCGCTGCCCTCTCGAAATGCACCTGGGCTGCGCTGTACCACCGCTGTACCGGCGCTGCTGCCGCCTCTCCCCTCTCCCTCTCCCCAGCGCGCGCTCGCGGCAGTGAAAGCGCAGCAAGGCTCCAGGGCCCGCATGCGCTGCACGCAGGGCCCAGTTCCATTGAAGCCCACATCCTCCCTCCCTCCCTTCCCCCCTCCCTCACTCACGGAGGGTTTCCGCTTCCTTGCCATTCACTAACCCACCCCTCACTACCTACCCGCCCACCCTTCCCCACGCCGTCTCCGTCTCCGCTGCGGTGTCTTCTTCCCCCCCCCCCCCAGGCACCATCCCCTGCACCGAGTGCGCGGGTCAGGCCTGGCACTACTCGCTGATGCCCAACACGCAGCGCCTGTTCGGCATCGAGAGACCCATTTGGACGGACCGACTGGCGCGACTGGAGAAGTACTGGTGCGTGCGGCCCCGCGCATGCGGTCGGGCGCGTGCATGTGCAGTTCGCCGCGTGCGGTCGGGCGCGTGCATGTGTTGCGGCTCCATGGGCGATTCGCCGTTACGTTGTACTGCGTGCGCGACTGCTTCCGCTTGAGGCAGGGGACAAGAGAGAAAATGCGGAAAACATAATCGGGGGCGGGGGAAGAGGAGGGCGGGACGAGGCGTCGCCCACGGTGGCTTCTGGGAGTTGTGCATTTGCACATGTCCTGCTGCGTGGACTCAAACGGTGAACGCCGGCGGGGTCGCCCCCATTGCGCTGCGCGCTCACGGCGGCCGCGGCGGCCTAAAGTCGCCGCTGTCGGCCTCCGCTGCTGCCACCGGCGACGTTACTCCGCCTCAGTTGGCGGGTTTGTGGGCCTTGTCCGCTGCACCGTCACCACCTCTTCACTCGTGTCGCTCACCGCTGCGGGGCCGGGGACCCAAACTTTGGACGGATGCCAATCGCAGGACGCCCCAGCGGCTCAGCGACCCCAGCCGTACGGGTCACGTGCTGCCGTACGGCGAGCACGGGCTGCGCAGCCTGCTTGCTGCGGCGGAGGGCGGCGAGGGGGCGGATCTGATGGAGGCGGTGGTGGGCCGCGCGCCGGAGAGGTGAGGTGTGGAGATTTGGAAGAGAGGACGGGAGGAGGGGATAATTGAAACGGCCCGGGACGAGGGGAGGGGAGGAGGGAGGGAGGGAAGTGCAGTGCGAGAGAGGGATGGGCAGGGGAGGGAGTGCGCGGGGCCCGGGGGCCACGGGGGCCACAGCGGGGTCAAAGGCATCGTAGAGGTGAGGGGGGGGGGTAGAGGCGAGGGATGTGGATGTGGATGGGGGGACGGGACGCGGAGCAAGGGATGGGGGTGTGGTGGCAGGGAGCCAGCAGCTGGCGCGGGACTGTGGAGGGTGGGGGCCAAGGCGTCGCCGTTGCCCTTCCCCCTTCCCATCAGAACTTCTTGTGGTTGTCTGTTGGGCTGGTTGCTGCAACCCGCACTGATTACGCATCACCACACACACACATACGCCGTCTCCACCTCCCCCCCCCTCTGATTTGATACCGTTTACGGGCTCCGGCCTATACGTGGATAACCCCCCCTCCCCCCCTCCTCCTCCGCAGCACCGCTCGCTACCGGCGGGACCTGGAGCTGCTGGTGACCCACCCCGAGCTGAGGGACGGACGGCTGCGGGTGCCGGAGGGCCTCAACACACTGGGGCTGTACCTGCAGGGAGGAGACAACGCCGGCGAGAGCGCGGGGGAGGGCGGCAGGTGGGTGGGTGGGTGGCGGGACGGGACGGGGTGATAAAGACGAAACTGCAGCGGTGGAACGGGGCCGACGTTGGCGAACGGACCCGGAGATTCTCACCAAAGACATTTGCGGGGCGGGGGTTGGGACTGCGGGATCGGGACTGCGGCCTCTTGCCGCCAGGTCTTCAGCCGCGATCCGCCCGGTGCTCCGCGCGGCGCCGTGGGATTGGGCGCTTGCTGTCGAGTGCTTAAGAGGCTGGCCGCACACGACGCGCGACTTTTGTCGTGAGACCTGTGAACGGCCCAAGTCTGTACCTCGCGCCCTAAGTGTACCACCTGTGTACCTCACGCCCGCAGCCCCGCCCTGTTCCCAACGTGACTCCCTAACCCCCCTTCCCCCGTGACTCGCGGCAGGGACCTGGCGGCTGTGGCGTCGCCGCTGCAGCTGCCTGACGCGGCCGCCGCCGGCGGCTCGCGGCGGCAGCTGGCGACCAGCCGGGGTTGATGATGAGTTAGCGGCGTCGCGGCGCTAGGTGTCGAGTTCCCCCCCGAAGAAGATCTCGCCATGCTAGGCGCGCCAGTGCACGCACAGCGCCACACGACGACTGGCGCGTCCGGGGATTTGCTGTCGCGAAGTGGAGGACCCAGCGGGTGCTTCCCCCGTTGTAGCCACGGTGTGTTGGTGCCTGACCGCCCAAGGTGCCCCGTGTATTCCGGGGCAACAGCAGCGAGGCGAAAGACCGCAGCCGACTATCGTTCGTTTGGCCATGCAGTGTTGCACTTGCGGCGCTGTTGCGCAAGGGGCTCCTGGAGGCTATGACGTGTTCAGGTTTTTGCGCTGCGGAAGGGCTGCTAACGGCTCTGCTAAGGCCTGCAACGCTGGATGAGGGGGGCGCTGGAAATAACGTGTCCCAGGGACCGGGGATGGGGGCCATACCGGTGGCGGGGCTGTGCCACATCGCCTCGGCCGGCTGGCGCTGGTTGTAAGGAGCTCGGCGCGGTGGCGGCAGGGGTGGGGCACCTCACCAGCGTCGTGCCCCCAAGGCCGGGAGCCGTCCCTTGCGGCGCCCCGGGGTTGGCATCGGAGTTGGGAGGGCGGATGTGTTAAGGATTAGCGCCATAATGTGCTGCGGCGTGTAATCGGATCCCTTGAGCTTAATCAAGACCTGTACCCTCCCCAGGGCTCGGGATGAACAGCCCCCGACACCAGTCGGTGCTGCAAAAGGCTAGCCCACACACCAGGACCGTCGACTACAATAAAAGTCCCTCAGAGGTTCCATCTCGAACAGTCTGCATCGGGCTTTCGCAGAATCGGGCGAAAGGCCGATGCCAAATCAATTGAAACCGTGGCCACGTAGCTCAATTAGAATTGCTTCACTGTGCATTCCTCAACACATGCACTACTCAAACAACACCCCCACCCGGAAACTACACCGTTGGCCTCTCTTCGCTTATGACACGGCGTGGCGGCTCCCCTGCCCATGCAGCAGGGGCGGGTGCCCACAGCGTGAAAATCGGCGTGATTCTTGTACCCCGCCACTGCTCCCAACCAGAAAACAAAGGAGGTTTGGGTGTCTTAAGTTTGATATGTACAGTCAGGTTTCGCCACGAAAGCAGCGGCTTTGCGCGCACGCCAGATGGGCGCTCATCGTGCCACGCGCGCGAATACGTTCTACGCGCGTGAAAACCCTAGTGATCCACGTTGATTTCAAAACTCCTCGGGCTTCTCAATCCAGCCCCTAAACTAAACAAGCTGGCTAGAACCAAATCTGGTCATGAACCAAATCGAACGTCAGGACTCTATGGCGTTGCACGCACACGACCAGCGCCAATGCCGCCGGCGTACGAGCTCTAATGCGCTACGGGTGGCCAATGGGCCGCGGGACCAGCAGCGATTGCTATGTTCTGACTCCTCCTTGACCGCTAAACGCTCTCCCTCCCTCCGTCGGTAAGCATCATAAGGTACATGGAACATGGTCGGGGGAATCAATCCAGGCCACCAATGCCCAGCCAGGTAGCACACATAGGTGCCAGTCCACGAGTGGGACGCATCAGCACCCCTCAACCGCGAAAGCTGACGGGAACGCCGCGGCTCCCGCCTGAGCCTTGGCGGCGAGCCGCTTGCTGGACCTCCGGGCCGCGGTCGGCGCCTTCTCACCCTCCGCGACATCATCCTGGGGAGCCGCCTCCTTGGGTGCGCCCTTGCCCCCGGGCGCCTTGCCCGCCGCCGTGGCGCCCTGCAACGAACGTGGGTGGGCACGGGCTTTGAAGTACAGAAGCTTGAGTTCAACAGCATCGACACGGCCCGCAAGCCGGCAGCACTAGTCTGCCCCCCCCCCACACACACATTACCATCGCTGATTCGGTGATCTGGCGTCCAGGCGCTTCACGCGAGCGCGCTTCTTGCGTGCTCACCTGTTTTGTGCGCCGACTGAATGCAGGCAAGCTGGTCAGCGCCTGCTGCACAGCCTTAGCGCGGCCGGCTGGCACCGTCAGCCGAGCCTGCACCGCCGCCTTGTCGCCTTGCGCCCCCGCGCTGGCCGCGCCGGCGCAGGGCTTCTTGGTCGGAGATGCGGGATCTGGCTCCGCCTCTGCATTACGCGAGTTGAAGGAGAGACCAGGAAGTCACGCCCGAAGGTTCGACTGGCTTGCGCGCTAACCGCAAGGGTCAAAGCAGGGGATGAGGGGAAAAAGGCGGGGATGGCTGTGGGACTTGCAACGCCACCTTGCGCCCCCGCGCAATGCCAGCGCACCGCCGCATCATTAGCCATCTCCTGACCCCAATACCCGCATGCCCACACACACGGATGCGAGTGCCCCGCCCCTCCCCGCACTCGCCGGGGAAGATCCGGGACTCAAAACATGATTCACGCGTGCACGCACCTGGTTTTCGCGCCTTCGACGGCGACACCAGCTGCGGCGCCGGCGCCTTCGGGGCACATACGGACAACTCCATGTCAAGCCATGCGTCTTCACAGGGGACAGCGCTTGCCCGTATGATATTATATCGGTGATCCAATACTGGCTTTGCAGCAGCAGGAGCAAAAAGATACGTATGGCCTTCCCCCACCGCACCTTATTATCGGCGCCGTCGTCCCCAACGCTCGCCGCTGCGGTGCTGCTCGGAAGCACGCGCTGCTTCCCCACGGGCGTCTTGACCCCCTGCCGGGGCTGCGTGGCCAGCGGCGATGCGATGGCCGACGCGGCGACTGCGCCTCCGGTTGCATTGGCCAGAAAGTTGGCCGCCGCGGGGGCGATCTTTGTGAAGACGTATGCCGTGAAGGAGCGCCCGCTGCCTGTTGGGCGTACAGGGTACAGGGCAGCAACACATCTCGGCACCGGTTCGGCAAAGCCCCGGTGACAAACAGCCCGGTGATCAGCAAGCGATGCGCACGAGCAACTGTAGCTCCTATCGCTTGCCAAGCCCTATGTGTGAGGGGAGCACGTGCTGTGCCAGCCCCGCTGGGATGCATGTATGTATGCAACAGACCCACAAAGCCCCCTGCCGCTTCGCGGAAAATTTCGGTGCCGCCGCGGACGCACTCACCCGACATCTTGACCGGAAAGTTGGCGATCAGCAGCACCGGCCCGAAGCCCAGCTCCCGCATCATCGCCGCCGGCTCCTGGCCGCGAATCGCGCGCTGCACGACCGCGACCGCCTGCGACCGGAAGAGCAGAGATGGCGGAGACAGAGAAGCAGGCCAGGCCAGTCAGAGCGCAGAGTGCATGCGATGCTCTTTCGCGCGAGAAGGCTGCACAGCCTCATGCGCTGTGTGGTCATGTACTAGGTGCTCTGGACGTCTGGAGATTCCATGGAACGCCACGGGCTTGTCTTGAGCTAATGAGCGTGGCCATGACAGTGGGTGCCCTGGTGCGCTGCCGCTGGTAAGGCGGCATTAGGTCTGCGTCGGCTTGCCGCGCAGTAACGTTATCTTCCACGTACCCGCAATGTCCTCGACGCCGCGAACAGCTCCCCGAACGCCTGCTTGCCCGATGGCGGCACGCCCTCCCAGAACGAGTACGCGTGCGTCGACGGGTCCAGCGACGTCACCTGTGCAGGTTATCCGGGGTTTGGCAAACATCGATAAGATGTGGCACGTGTAAACGTGTAGTGTGTGTGCACACTGGGTGGTGGGACCACAGATGGTGGCAGCGAATGCCGCGTGTATGCCCGTATGCGGACGGCAGCTGTGAGGGGGCTGGTGGTACTGCACGCGAGATATTAGCACTTCCAGCCGCAGACAATGCTGAGGGCGCCTAGATCCGCAAGTTGTGCAGAATCTTGGCGCTGCAACCAAAGGTGGCTCACCTTCTCGACGGGAGAGCATATCACTGACGGCACCTCCACCGTTGACGCCAACACCTCTGCGTGGGCAGCAGCCGCTCGTACGTGTGCGAAGACCCTTTGCAAAGATATGCCGCGTGATAGCATACCTCAAACACCTTACCTTGGGTGATAAGGTGGTGCAGGACATTTTCGCAGAAAGCTGCCGCCTTGTCGCACTTGACGCGGTCAAGCTCAACGCCCCACGCCGAGGACACGCCCATTGAAACCATCGCGTGCAGCAATGGCCTACAGACGTCGGCAACAATTTGTTTCATTATCATGGCCAGGGGGCGGCGGGCAGTGTGCAACGACAGGTACCTGCCAAGGCCAGCGCCAATGTCGACGAAGACGCTCCTGGCGTCCAGCCCAGAGTTGTGCTTGAGGCAGTCCAGCACTTTCTGCATGCTAGCTTGCGTGATGCTGCCATAGAGACCTTCAATGCCTTCTCCTCCACCCAGCTTATTCTGAAGGTTGGGACGAAATATCCATGGGCTCGCTGACTTTATTCGACTTCACCAGTTTGCGAGTTTGCTCACCTCGTATGACTGCATCAAGCCATACAGTGCATCCACCTTCGGCCCGCCACGATCCCGGGCGACAGCGGCCATGCTGGCCACAACACTCAAAAGTCAATGATTTTCACTGCAAAGAAATCAATCATATGGATATTCACAAAGACTATAAATCACCCTAGCCATGCAAAATCGGGACAAGATGGCAAGAGAGGTGAAGCCCGGGCGTACTGCTCGGAATTCTGGATCCACGTACGGAAGACACGTATCTATTCTGCAGCATCGTGTGCACCGTGTGCATGCATGCATGGATCCAAAGCATCTGCATTCTCAAAGTGCTGCAAATGGTAAAACACCTGGCTTGATGGTTGCGTTCGGGAGCCCGCAGCCCTCGGTGCCGTCATAAGGAAGGATTTGGGTCTAGCTTTGCATGGGCAGGAGAGATACGGCTCCCAAGGCCAGCTGTGACGGCCAACCATACCTCAGAAGTGACAGGCCTTCTCGACATGCCACCCGTGCCGGAAAAGGTGCGGCTTGCACCTGCTTGCACAAACGCTGTGCGCGCTTCGCTAGCTTTGGCCGCGGGCGGAACTCTATCCCTGGACTCCTTGTGTTAAGGGCTCCACCGCGGTGGGACCTACGTGGTGGCTGCAGTGGCGGCGACGATGGTGGTGACGTTGAAGGTCCCAGGCTTTCCCGCGCGCGCCAAGCGAGTCCAGCGGCGTCCACGCCAAACTGCAATCTAAGCGGCCGCTGCGCAAGAGCGCTTCTTTTCGCTTGGAAGCGCAGGCGGCCCACAGGCGAGGCTCCGCACGCACGTAAGTACAGAACGCCCAGGGTATCACGCACACCCGCTGCTGCCTGTGTCCGTCATTTGCCTGCTGGGAGTGCACTTCCAAGTCAGCTCCGCCGCAGCAGGCCCAGCGCCGCCGCCCGGTGTCCAAAGCGAGCTGTCCTGATGGCAGTCACTCGGATGCCTTCTCCGGCTGGGTGTAGCAGCAGGTCGGACCGTGGGGAGAGGGGAGGGGTGGGTCATGCTCTCATGCACGCCGTGTTCTTCATGACCAGGAGCTGCAGCAGGCCATTGTCCCAGTAGCCGTGCTGCCGGGGCCGGGTGACAAAGGCGTCGACGATGAAGAAGCCGTTGAGGAGCGCCTGGGCTAGAGTGAGGAGCGCGCTGACATGGTTCGATGCCTCGACGGGCTGGCTTGCCAAGGCGTCCAGCGCCGCCTGTGTGTCCTTGAGCCGCCTTGCGCTGCCGCCGAGGCAGTAGCAGGTGACGGTGGGGTGCAGCGGCGTCGCGTCGGGCGCCGGCTGGCCCGCTGATGGCGATTTGGCTTCGTCGGCGTCGCCCGTCCAGCTCCGCCGGCTGCCGACGGCTGAGGGGGGCCCGCCGGTTGACGAGCCGAAGGAGGGCGCCTGGGCCCTCGGAGGCACGTCGGGCCGCAACTTTATGTCGTCTTTACGGCAATGGTTTGGGTTTATGTGCTGCTGCGTGCCGCCGGGAAGCACTCAGCGAGGCAACGGCCCGCGGCATCCGCAGCATACAGATGGGCGTTCTGCTAGCAAGCAGCCCTACTTCCTCGTGTCAGCCGTGATGCTTTGCCATTTTTTAAGGCATTCTGCTTCAACATCACGGCAGGTAAGGGACAGTTGGCACTACGAAGGTCAAGCGGTTCTACTTGCCGAGTCGTTTCTTCCTAAGCAGTTTGTGCACACAATCGTGCAACCCGAGAGGTAAAGCCTATAATGCCATGGCTGTAAAAGCTTAAGTGATGGTGCTTCAAGCGCACAACATCGAATTGTTGCGGGCGTTGTACGAGCGACGGCACTCGATCACTCGGAATCAAGTGGCAGAAGTGATTTCCCATGCTGTTGAAAGATATCTCTAAAACTCTGAAATGATAGTCTAATTATTCCAGTGTGGAGCTTGTGCAGATGAGGACACATCCGGCAATTAAAAAGAAAGAATATAATTGGCAAGGCAGGGTCAGGCAAGGTCAGGGCACAGCGTTTCAGCAAGTAACATCTACTACTTGGATAATTAGCACCTACTTTTTAATCACAATAGTTTGCTCCACTAGTGTGATCACTTTAACTCACGCCGGCGGACTCGTCCCAGCGGCCCAGTTCCCACCACTTGCGTCCAACAAATTTACCATCACAGCCATTAATTGCGCCACCAAAGAACAAACCCCGATTTGTATTTGTGCAATGATGCTTTTCTTTTATCCCACCCGCGTCGCACGGCACCCACACGGCCACACCACACACCACAGCAATGATACGTACGGAACTTACGTTACGTCAAGTACGACAGCGGGCAGCTGCAAAGATCATCGTCATATGGTCCGCGTGCACTGCGCACAAGCAAGCTTAGGCGCCACATCCCACTCTACCTTTACATGCATGCTCGCTGTGCTGAAACTCTGGCGCCTCATGTTCCTTTATTGCAACTCCTGCACGTCGTCCATTCATCGGCCGTGACAGCCATGAGGCGCGCGCTGGCCCCCCACTTCGCCCGGAGCTCCGGACAGCGGACACCAAGACCACACATGTGCAGGTGCCCCCCTAACCTAATAGTCCATACATATACACAGAGATGCAGGCCACATGACGCAGAAGGCAGAACAACGCAGCGCTCAGCGGTGTCCCTCTGTCAATGTCTCCTCAACGCAAAGCCCTCACAAGCCAAACAGCCCCTGACGGACCGCTATACCGTACATGAGTTTCACCACAGTCGCCACCGCCTTACGCGCGCCAATAATTTTGCACTTGGCCAGCAAGGATCACCCGCCATTATTATTAGGTCTTGGGGCTCGGTATCAAGTGCCGGCAACACCTACCTAACCCGCAGCTAGGCCCAACAAACTAGGTGCCTAAATAGGCCGGTACCACGAATGTCCAGCCAGCTCGCGTGTCGCTTCATTCTCTCTCACTCAGCCAGCCAGCAGCGCGCCTCATTGCGCCGCCTCCTCATCGTAGATGAAGGCGCTGCTCAGGTTCTTCTGCTGCCAGACGACCCCCTGCTTCACCAACGCCGCCCACACGCCCGCGCGCCAGTACGACACCACGACCACGTGCCGCTCGCACTCCGCCATCGCCTTGCGCTCCTCCCGCGACATGCAGTTGTCCGGCCCCGAGAACAGAAAGTTTGCGACGTCGCGGCTGGGCGGCGCGCCCGTCAGGCCAACCACGTTCAGCAGGAACTGGCCAAACCTAAACCACTGGCCCCAGCGCCAGCTCCCCGGCGGCACCGATATGACGTCGCCCAGCTGTGAGACCTTGACGTACAGCGACACGGCGCCCAGCCCCGCAAAGAACACCGACGCCGAAACGTAGGCAACGGAGTAGGCCAGCGTCGACAAGCACTGCCAGATGAGGACGGCGGCGCCGCCCAGCCTGAAGGAACAGCCCAAGCCCAAGCCCATCTGCTGCAGGTCAATCTTCATCTCCTTGGGACTGCTTGCGGCGCCCTCTCCGCTGCTGCTCGTAGTCCAGCGCAGCTGGCTCTTCAGGAGGCGCATCATCGACAGCGCGTGTCCGGGCGCGAGCAGCTTGAGAAAACCCAGCGCGGAGAAGGACGAGGCCAGGCCCAGGTACCGGCCCAGGCGGCGCAGGTTGACAAAGAGGCCGTGTGCGGCCAGCGACGACGAGTCGGGGGCCTTGCAGTGCCGGCGATAGCACGCCACGCCGGCGCAGCTGATCAGGACCTGGGCCGCGAAGCCGAACCACAGCAGGAACTCGGTCCATATGACCAGGAGCTGCAGCAGGCTGTTGTCCCAGTAGCCGTGCTGTCGGGGCCGGGTGACGAAGGCCTGGACGATGAACAAGCCGTTGAGGAGGGCGGAGAAGAGCGTGTAGAGCACGCCCAAGGAGTCCAGCAGCTCCACGGGTTGCGATGCGAGGGCGCCCAGCGCCGAATGCACGTCCCTGACCCGTCTGAAGCTGCTGCCGAGGCAGAAGCCTGTGCCAGTGGATGGCCCCGCCGCGCTTCGGCCCGCCGCCGGCGGCGGCGGGTGAGCAGGTGCTGCTGGAACGGGGCCAGCGTTGCCCTGCTGCTGGTGCTGTTGGGCGATAGATGCCGGGTGGTCGCCGCTGTTGGGTAGCTGTTTTTTCATCCGCGGCTGCTGCTTTCGATGGGTTCCGTCGGCTGTGGCGCCCGATGAAGACGGCTGCTCCGGCCGTCCGTGGACGTGCGAGTGGGGGCTGCGGCTGCAAGTGGACGGCGGCTCGGACGAGGGGCTGTGGGATGGGGAGGCAGGCCCTGCGGTGGAGGGCTCGGTCCGCGACGACGTCGATGGTGGCGTGCACGATTCAGAAGCGGAAGTTGAGGGCGTGGCGGAGCTTGTTGGATGACGTGCAGGCGGCTCTGGCAGTCGCGGTGGGAGTGGTAGATGGACGGAAGGCTCAGTAGCAGCAGCCGGCTCCGACGGCCCCAGAAGCCGCGGCGCCGATGGCGCATCAGGTCCCTTGGTCATTGTATTTAAGCCTTATTCAAGATGCTTGAAAGCAGTTTTCTGGCAACTCGCTGCGGACGCTGCTGGAGTTTATATCGCATACACGTATGTCAGCTGCGGCATCGGCGTCAACATGCAGGAGTAACTTATCTCTAAGTAGAGATATGTGAATTTTAACAAAAAATGCGGTATATGTAATATGTGAAGTGGCGCAATTAGGGAAATGACATGCGCGATGTACGTAAAAACCCATCGTTCAGTAGCAGTACCTGTATCGCGAACGCGCATAGTGTATGCCACAGAACAAAATACAATGTAATCACATTGGTAAATGTTCTGGATAAAATACTACGCATCGTCAAAACCTGACGCCGTTTAGTGCAACCAACCGTCTCGGACCGTTGATAAGACATGCATGCTGTGTTGCTGAAACGGGTTTTGCCAAAGTTGCCGCCAGCCCGGCTGAATGCGGAGGAATATTACATTGCCCATGTGCGCAGAGAAAAATTGGATTGCCGGCTAAACAGTCAAAGGGTGCCAAGGTCTGAGGCGTTCGTAGTTTGGTGATGACACCGCGCCCCATGGATCTTATCCTTTCTTTGACATAATGGCAGAAACTACTGCGTAGATGCGACTGCTCCTCTGTCACAGGGTTGTGCGTGGCTGATAACTGGGGACTCGGAGCACTCAGGACTCTTGGGGATACCACCACTAAACGGGACGTACCGCTGTCTGAGCACGATCTGAGTATAGTGGACGCTCCTTGCCTCTCCCTGCTCAACGAACATCGTTTGTGGCATTTGTTTTGCGGGGTGCAGGGATTTGTTGGTGCACAATCGTTGACTGAGAAGTTGCCAGTTGTTGTTGCCTGGGTTGGGAGCTTGGGACGGTGCGTTGCGGAGCCACCCGGAAGTGACCTGGCCACCCTGCACTGCTGCATGTTGCTGCTGGGCTGCCCCTGGTGTGCGCTGCGGGTTGGAACTGGCGGGGGAGGCGGGCTGCGACGAGGTGGACTGCTGGGGGGGAGGCCGTGTGGGTCGCTGTGGTGAGGTCCGAAGCGGCGAGGTGCTGGCATGGCTGGAGGAGCAGCAGGGGCGGTAGCTGAAAGCAGGAAGGGTGAGCGAGCCGGCATCGATGAAGGCGGCGGCGGCGGTCAGAGGCGCGCCTGACGCGGTGCGGCGAGGCTGTTGCGTGCTTGTCCGCGGAGTCCTTCGTGAGCGTGCCCATGGCCGCGGCGATGATTGGAGCGCGCAGCGCGGATGGGGTGTACGGCAGGTGCAACAAGGCTGATCCCTGGGAACGCGCGCTGGGCCGTCGTGCAGTGTGGGCGCCGTCTCCACCTCCACGGGGGGCAACAGGCTACGTTCCTGGGAGGGCAGGCCACCGCCGCGCGCCGCCACCGCCACCGCCGCCCACAGAGGGTGGCCGCTGTGGGTCTGGACTCTGGAGCTGCAAGCCGTCCGGCGGGCGGTTCCCAAGCTCCGCGGCCGGCTTCATGATTTCGACACGTTGGGTTGCCCCGCCGTGACGCTGTGGGACACTTTGGTGGGGGCCCCGTCATCCCGCCCATCCTCGGAGAGCTTGATTGGGGATCCGCCGAGCTGTGTGGGTCTCTCGCTTCTGGAGGCCAGCCCGTGGGGACTGAAGCACGTCTGGGTGATAGGTCGCGCAATACGCGGGTGAACTGTACTATCTTGGTTGCGTTGAAATACCGGTAGTTCACGTCTTTTGGTTGCCCGTGATGATGGGCGTGGCCGCCGAATTCCATGAGAGCCATCTGTAAGCGGTTGCGTCTCCAGGCTTGCCCCGGTAGGGCGCGTTGCGGTTGATTGGGCGATAGACGGCTAATAGGGGTCGTTACCCCTTTGCTGTGGATACTCGTTGCCTGGGGGGCTGCCCCTAAAATCGGCTGGGCCCGCCCTCTGCGTTCTGGGCTTGGGTCGTGGCAGCATCAAGTGCGGTGTGCACCGGTGATCCATTTGGGGTAAAATGTAAAACGGTTCATGCCTTAAAGCGCCTGATGTGCGTCGGGCGGTGTAGCCGTATGACACGAGGATGGCTCACAACACTTCACTGTGCACAGGCACCAGCATCTGCCGCCAGCACAAGCGGGGCACCAAGTCCATCCGCAAGGTATTGCCTGCTGTGCAGCGAAACGGCTTTTGAAGTGCTCGTTGTCAAGATATCAAGCCGGCGTGCAAACTTGGGTCGCCAGAGAGATTTGCACGGCCTGCCCTGTGGTCGTAAGCAAACGGTTCACAGCTTTGACCCATGGGACATTGAAAATGCCAGCAGGCACGGATGGCAAAGCCATGGAAGCTGATGCGATCGAAAAATCGACCCGTAACGAGCTGCTTCTTTTGTCATTGATCATCGAATTCCGCGGTGATTGTAGGAACCGAATCGGCTCGCCATCCTTCCACTCCATCCCACGAATCCATCCACAAAATAACCTACAGGAATAAAATTTGTCATTGTTAGTGATGCGCAATTTGTCAAAGCGAACGGGTTAGTTGTCCGTTCACCTGCACGTTCACCCAAATTCGGGTGCTTCCGTTGACTCTCTGCCGTACTTCTAGCGGGCCGTCTAGCCACTTTTGACAGCCGCAGCAAGTGCCGGTCAGAACACTACATCAACAAACGCAGCCTACCTTCGCTGCTATCCTGTTACGCCATTGCTCAACGCATGAGCTTTCAGCTTTTGTCATTTCAAAATTAGGTTCTACCGCCCGAGTATCTTTTTTAACACCCTGACGTGTCATCTTTCCCTGAGCATTTCACTGCAAACGGCAAAGCTATTGTGTAGGGCACAGCTTCCGCCTTTGGGAAAGTAGGCGCGGCGGGAGGGGCGTCGTGCCTCTGCCCGCTCGCCTAACCTAGAAGAACTATGGCTGACTTACTTAGCGCTGTCAAGGGCAAAAATGCCACGTATCAGGGCTACGAAGATGACCCAGATATCGACGACATTGAGGATCAGGTCGCCCCTCCTCCCACGGACGCGGAGCGGGAAATGCAGGAATTCTTTAAAAAGGTCGAGCAGATTAAATTGGACCTGGGGGCGATCAAGGACTTGCAGAAAGAGGTCCTCGGCATGCACGAGAAGGGGAAGACCATCGTGAAGTCCAAGGAGATGCAGAACCACCGTGAGCTCATGCAGGTGGGTGGTAACACTTGCAGGTACTTGGGGAATGGCATTAAACTTCTAGGATGCTCCATCGCAGCTGACTGGGACTACAGCCTTGACACCTGGGGTTCGTGTTATCCCCTCGTTCATGCGCGGGAGCGGGGTTGTTTGTTTGTGGACCTTGTTTGCAGCTCTGAACCTGTTCTGCATTTCTCCGTTTGCCCCTAACTCCACATGCGGTTTCTGGATTCCCAGCAGCAGGGGTGTGATACCCATAGCTCGCACCCAGCACGAGCCCATGGTAACAACAACAACCCAGTGTACCAGGCCCGTGTCAGAGTGATACAGCTTCCCCCTTTGCACAAACCCCACTGCACGGGCATAGCATCTTCAAAATTGTGCGCCGTCGGCACATGCACGGTTGCTGCTTCACAGGAGAAAATCAATTCGGTCAACAAGCTGGCGCACGCGGCAAAGGCGAAAATCGAGCTCCTTGACAAGGAGAACGAGCTCGCCAAGAAGAAGAAGGGGCAGGGGCAAGGCACCGCCTCGGAGCGCACGCGCACCACGATTACGGCAGGCCTCAAGAAGAAGCTGAAGGACCACATGCAGGAGTTCTCGGAGCTGCGGTCGCGGATCCAGGCGGAGTATCGGGAGGTCGTGGAGAGGCGCGTGTACACGGTGACAGGTGCGGAGGTCTGACGGGCTGGAGTGGGTGGATGGGTTATGGCTTATGGGAGGGGATTCCTGGAACGGCGGGCGTGAGCTGGTGGGTAGGGAGGGCTTGTGACATCGGTCCATGGGGGCTGCGAGACGGGTGGGGAAGCTCCGCCGCGGCTGTGGGAGCGTGGAGGCGGTTGCGCTGCCTGCGGGACCTGCGGGACCAAGCAAGATGGCAATGGCGTGACCCGCCGTGTAGGCCCTTCCACAATGCGACGGAGCGCAAAGAAGGGATACCTAGCACAGCGCAGCTTGAGTACAGGCTGAGGGAAGCTTGCCCAGCCTCTGTATTGAGAGTCCCGTGCGGCTTTCCGGTCCACGGTATGCCATCATACAAAGCGGAATAGGAGTTCTACGGACATAAATGGAACGTGATATGAGGAGTGGAGGCTGGCCGGCATGGGGTGGTCATCGGCGAGGAATCGTCTGCTGAACGAAAGGGTGGAGGGGGTTGCAAGATGCAAGCCCGTGCCTGCTGCAGGCAGGGGAGAGCGAACGTTCTGTAAGGGTGTATCGTGTGCTGCGTTGTGGCGGGTTTCCGCATGAATGCCCGAGCATTAGATGCCAACCTGCCGGACTGTTATGCGATCCGCGTCTTACTGCGCACTGCTCCGTTGACATGCTGCTCGCTGCTTCAGGCCAGCACGTCGCGGAGGAGGACATCGACGCCATGATTGAAAGCGGCGAGTCGGAAAACATCTTCAAAAAGGCGATCCTGGAGCAGGTGCGCCAGGGGGGGTGCACTGGGGCAGGACGGGATGCAGCGGCTCAACACGTGCGGGGAGCACAGTGCAGCGGGCGCCGTCGGTGAGCCTGCGGGGGTCCAGCGAGCATGCGAGGTGTGGGTCTGCAGCCGGAGGGATAAGCTATTGGGCCTCTAAGCTGGCGTGCATCGCACGTTGCGAGGCGACCTCTTACGGCGTTTAAGCCGTTGTAATGGGAGGCGCCGATTGCTGGCGGGATGCCGCTTTCCTCGTCATGTTGATCTCGGCTCACCGGTGCTGCTGTGGCGCCCGTTCACTCAAGCCGAGGAGCCGCCTCCCAGCTGCGCCGTCCACTAGCTCTGCACCCTGGCTTGCGTACGGCGTTGCGGAAAGAGACGCTTTGCAAGGGCGCCGCGGCTGGATTCCCCGGCTCCTCCCTCGCTACCTGCTCCCCTCGTCGCGTGTGCCCGTCTGCGCGTACACCTACGTGCTATATGAACCCCCCTTTTCCCCACCTTCCCTGCACAGGGTCGCGGCCGCGTGCTGGACACGCTTGCGGAGATCCAGGAGCGGCACCGCGCCGTGAAGGACCTGGAGCAGTCCCTGTTGGAACTGCACCAGATCTTTCTGGACATGGCGGTACTGGTGGAGGCGCAGGGCGAGATGCTGGACAACATAGAGAAGCAGGTGCGCTTGTGGTGCGGGGCCGCGCCGGCCGAGGTGTCCGGGATCACCCAGAAGGCCTGATTGTGGGTGCTCGTTGCGGCGCTCTCCTTGCTTTTGGCCGCGTCGCCCTGTACACCTCTTACGCCCAGCCGCTAGATTTGGCCTTCGGACGTGTCGCCGCCATTGTTGTCTTTTCCCGGTTCGTCGCTCGCTTCCATCACCGTCGCCGGCTCCGGTGGTCGCGTGGCCTCCCACCCGAACGTCACCCTGCCCCCGCCGCCCCTCCTGCCCCCCGAGCCAGGTCGCCCGCTCCGTGGACTACGTCAAGGGCGGCACGGAGGCGCTCCAGGACGCCAAGCAGCTGCAGAAGAACACCCGCAAGTGGATGTGCTGCGCCATCATGATTATGCTCATCGTGGCGCTGGTGATTGTGCTGGCGGTGGTGCGGCCGTGGAGGTACCTACAAAAGTAGCGCGGCGGCACACGCGGCGGCTGGCGAGCAGGGCGAGAGGGCAGGGGAGAGGGGCGAAGGCGGCGGCGGGGCGGGACTTACGCGGCGTCCGCGGCGCAGTGTGGCGCAAGAGAGCGGTTCGTCGGGAGCGCTGTCCGTTGTTCTAGGCGGATATAGCACGGGCTACGACGGCTGCGCTTTGGGGACGATGCGCTTTGCCACTGGTTTCGGTGCGGAGCTGGCGGGCCTGGGAAAGCGGGGCTGGCGGGGGCGTGCCGCCCAGCGCCCACGCCCGGCCGGCCGGCGCCGGGCCGGAATGCCGGCGTAAGCTGATCTGTCAGGATCTGCCTCTTTCGAAGCGCTGCGGGTCGCTGGGGGGTTCCGGTCAGGTCCGGGGACCAGCGCATGCTGGCATGCTGCGCTCCGGGCTGAAGCAAGACTTTCCTGTCTTGTGTCGTTGGGTAGAACTGCGTGAAGTTTTGTGTGAGCGTGTGTCCGTGCGTTGTCTGAATTGAGACTCGAGCAGAAGACACCACCGGCAGAAAGCGTTGGAACTTGGCTGATGACTGGCACGACCGTCAGGGACGACAGTCTTGACAGTCGTGAGAGGGCCACAGGTGCATCCACCTGGTGCTTGTTCTTGTCGCGTCGCATCGTGCTTTGGGAACCCAGACCAGTCGCACAGGACCCCCGAGGGCTAGGGCCTGCAGATGAGGTACTGTATTGGTGGCGCGTGCTGCTGGCTGCCCGCAGAGCCGACCCTGCTGCGGGGGCAGTCAAGCCGCGCACACGACGCTCGGCACCAGCACGCATTCGGTAGCGGACAACGACTCAATGCAAAGAAGAGTGACAGCGTTTGATTGGTCGAGCTTTACGGAGAAAACCGCCGTTTGATTTCATACCGGGCTGACGGGAGGCCGTCCTATTGCGGCGAAAACGGGGAGTCGTTGCTTCGAACGTCTTGTGGCGACAATTAATGCTCGATTGTGGGGAATTGTTTGTTGATAACAGTGAGGATGTGTGCGACATTTCTGGGGGGGCGAGGCTGCGTAGTTATCCACGTCTGGCGTGCACGCGTCGCGTCGGTCTGTTGTGCCTAGGCGGGCGTGAGGCGAGCCATCATGGCGGGAACTGACCGGGGGCCGGGGGGCGCTGGAGTCGGATATGGGTTGCTGGTCCAGTGCTTTTGACGGCTGGTTTTGCCCCAGGGCGCGTTCCTTCCTTGCGTGCACGGATGCCGGGTGGGTGCAGTTGCGAGGACGATGATGGTGGTTGGTCTGTCATTCTTTTCTCGCCAGTCAAGGGGACGGCGGGCCCTGGTGAATTCAGTGGCCCGACTGGTCGTGCCAGACGTGGCCGGCCGCATGCCGTTTGAGCTTTGGCGCCTGGTGCCTTTTCAGTGCCCGAGGAGGTTGTCCCTTTTTCGGGGGGCTCACACATGCGACATGCCGGCATTTCGAGGACAAACCTGGGAGAGGGTCGTGAGCACGCCCGCGGAACGACTGCGTCAGTGTCATTGCTGTGGGAGGAGGTGTGCAGAACAGGACAGGTGGGGCAGGGCTGCGCGGCCAACGACAGCAGGGGACGGTCTGGGGGGCTGGCTGCGGGCTGCGATTCTTGCACATTCGTATGCAGTGTTGGTAATGAGTGGTGGTGTTCCCTGCATGCGCTGTCGGTGAGCAGCCATGTCAAACAGTGCACTGCCTTGCTGGTGGCGGCTGAAAGGGTGTGTCCGCTCTGGTCCGCTCGGCATTCGTGCCAAGGAATATCTCATTGTCTAGCAGATTTATGACAGTTGGCGTTGTGCCATTAGACAGGCTCCACGTGACTGGTGGATGTTGATGTGCACGGCGCAGAAAGCAGGCATCGCCTTAATACGTTCTTGCACAGACCTCGAGCCCAGCAGCTTTGTGCAGTAGAAAGCGCCGCATCAACCGCTGAAGGGCGCATCTCCCAGCACGGCACAGAAGAACACGCAACATCTCTAGCTATCAGTCCCGTTCGTTCAAATCTGTAGGTACCGGTAAAGCGGTAATGTACATCGCTGCACTCACACAAGCTCCAGCGCAGCCTCCCCATACAGCGACCCCCGTCTATGCCAAGACACCTACCGCGCTCATTGCAGCACTCCCCCGGCCCCCACAGCCTTTGAACCAACCCTCCCCGGGACTCCAAATGCCCGTTCCCCAGCGATCCGTGCCCTCGTGTTCTCGTGCGCTCCGGCGCTGGCACCCGGCACACAATGAAGTTTCTCAGCAACTCCTGCACCCCCATCCTGTCGTACTGCCAAATACGGCACACACGGCCGGCCTGAATGCGCCACGCTGGACCGCGCCAAGACACCCTGCCTGCCTGCCTGCCTGCCTGCCGTGCATTTTTCGGGCCTCCGTACTGTATCGTCCAAGGCTCACAACCCTAAAATGACCAACAGACACACAGTTGCCACACACAGTGCCCTCTGCCCTGAACCGAACATCCCTTGCTCTTTTGTCTGCACCCTCCCATGCCATGCCGTGTCATTGTGCCATATGCCGTACACGCGCTGCCTGGCTGCCTGGCGCCGCCCACGCCCTCCGCTTCACTGTCAGCCACACGCTGGCCTTGATGCAACAGAACGGCCAGAAGCGGCCCTGAACCCGATATTGCACCTCCACCAGCAGGACGCCACGCCCGGCACAACCCGCAACGTCTCCCTGTGTGTCAACGCACTGTAATCCATCCTCCTACACACGCACACAGCCGGCGACCAGACTTCCGGATACTTCCGGATGCCTGCATGCAGTCCACACACAAAACACGCGTACATACATGAAGCAACAACCTAAACAGCAACACAGCCTTCCCCGCTCGGCAGCGCTCTTCCTTCCCCCAACAGAAAGCACCTCACATCTGCACGACCGCCCACAGAACGCCGCCTCTCGAATTCGCACCGCCTAGGCCCGCAAGACGGGGCTAACGTCGCGCCCCTGCCGCTGGCGGCCGCCGCCGCCGCCGCCGCCGTCGCCACCCCCATCCGTGGCCGCCGCCGCCGCCGCCGCCGCCGTCAGCAGCTCCCCCAGCCCCTCCGCCCGGAACAACTCCGCCAGCAGCGCCTCCCGGTCGCCGCCGCCGCCGCCGCCGCCGCCGCCGCCGCCGCTGTTTCGCGCCTCCGACCAGCGCCAGTGCGGCACATTGACCACCGCCCAGCCGCGGGCCTGCAGGCAGCGGCGGCGGTATATCGCCATGCTCAGCGGCTGCTGCGTGTTGGCGGTGAAGTGCGAGGGGCCGTCCGCCTCCACCGCCACGCGAAAGAGCTTCTTGAGGGTGCGGCGCCGCGGCGGCCGCGGCGGCGGTTGCGGTGGATGCGGTGGGGCCCGGGTGTCCGCAGGTCGCTGCTCGGGGCGTGTGACAGCTGCGGCGGGGCAAGCGGTTGTGGTGGTGGGGGTGACAGTGGTGGTGGCGGTGGCGGTGGTGGCCGTGGCGTCGGCGGTGTCGGGAGGCGGTCGGAGGCTGCTGCTGGTGTTGTCGTGGGCATCGGCGGTGGTGGCGGCCTCGGCAGCAGGAGTGGGAGTGGGAGTGGCGGCAGCGACGGTGATGGCCGAGGCGTCTTGTGCGAGGCCGCCTTCGAGGCGCAAATTCCGAAGTCGAAGCCGTGTGGTGGGAGGCGCCGAGTGTCATTTAGAGAGTCGAGCCGGCCGTGTCGGGTCGGGTCGGGTGGGCCCGGGGCCAGGATGGGATGGGACGTCGTGGTGAGGGGGGGTGGGTGGGACAGGCGCGGGAGAGCAGGGTTAGACCGCGGTCTATCTATCTCGCATGGATGGGTACCGGTAGTTGTTCGGGTACGGGGGTTACAACTTACGCGCCCCACAAGCTTGTTACCAACACACAACATAAGGTACACAACACGTTGTCATCAAAGCAAATGGGAGGTGGACGCGCGAGTCTGGATTCAAAAGAGCCTCTCGCGTGGACCCCTTGCCGCTTGCCCGGACCCCTCCTACCGTTATCAGCACTTGGCTGCCACTTGGCATTTCGCGGATTCCATTCCAGAGCCCCACCTGCCCTCCGCGCGCACCGAACCATATCTTTCCTGACATCCATGGGACGATATGGTTCCGGAGCGTTTCCCCCGAGCGCCGCCCGGGACCCCTGAGGCCGCCCACCCCCCGCTGCGCAGCGCGCGCTCACCTGCCCCCTCCCCCGGCAGATCCGCCCGCCCTCCAGCCGCCTCCTCGGACCCCTCCACCTCCACCTCCACCTCCACCGCCACCGCCACCGCCACCGCCACCGCCACCTCCATCTCCACGGCCAGGTCAATGGAGAACATCCCGTCGTCGGTCAGCAGCTGAGGTTGGGGCGGGCAGGGAGGAGGGGGGGAGAGAGGTTGGGAGGGAGGTTGGGACCTTGGAGGAGGGAGGTTGGGAGTAGGATCGCGTTTCCAGACTCCATGAGGGAAGGGGGGTGGGCTCTTATGGGGGCGGTGGGGAAAGCCTGGCATGTGTGTTACCCTGGACGAATGCGGTGGATCGTGGATGACACCGACCGGGTGTCTGTCACCGGCGAAGAAGGCCCGCGCATGAGCGCGAACCCCTCCTCGAACCCCTCGTCGACCCCCCCCCCCTCACGGAGACCGAACTGACAGGGTTCGGTTCTTCGGCACCGCTCCTCCTTTCACCCCGCCCCGCCTCCCCCCCTTCACCCCTCCCGTCTCCCCCCTTCCCCCTCCCCCCCAACCCCTCCCGACGTACCTCCACTCGGTGCCTCAGACCCATCCGCGACAACGTCCTCGACACGTCCCTTTGGAAGCCCGACACCTGCCACCTCTGAGCGCTGTTGGCCCGCCACACCGCAGCACCGCGGCGCAGCAGCCCCGGCGGCCCCGGAGACAGATCCGCACCCGGGTGGTCCAACTGCACATACAGGTAGGCCTGCGAGCGAGCGAGGAGCGGATGAGCGGAGCGACCGGTCGAGGAGCGGAGCGGAGCGGAGCGGAGCGGAGTGGAGCGGAGCGGGTTTTCTTTGCTGTGTGTAAGAGACCAGTGCGTGGGGCTGGGCGTGTGTGTGTATGTGTGTAGATGGGTATGTGTGTATGTGTGTAGATGGGTGGGCCTGGAAGGTCGTTGCAAGAGGGTGGGAGATGGGATGGGTGGGGTGGGGTGTAGGGTCTGCGTGCGATGAACTACTGGGTAAGGCTGAGAGCGCGAGAGGAGGGGGGAGGAGCGGCGGTGTCGCCGGGTAGTGCTGTTAGGGTCACAACACCCAGTCGTGACGTGACGTGGCTTGCAACACGGTGGTTCCAGCAAAGGCACCCACGAACCCCGAACCCTGAACCGCGAACTCGTGCTGGTGGAGCCCCTCCTCCTCCTCCTCAGCCCCCGGCTCAGCCCTTGCGGCTGAGCGACCAGCACTACGCCCACCCACCCACCCACCCACCCAGGCCAGCCCCACGCACCCCCCCACCTGGTACAACTGCGTCAGCGCCTCCGCCGGTAGCTCCTCAATGCCTCCCTGCGCCTCCACCACCGCCCCCAACACCCCCATCAGCACACCCCACATCCCCGGACCACAACCCCCCACCAGACTCAGCCCCCAGGCCAGGTTGCACGTCTGTTGAGCCGACAGGCTCCAATGACAACCCGCCACCGCCTCCGCCGCCACCGCCTCCGACGCGGCCGCGGCCGCGTCCGCCGCCGCCTCCGGCGGCGGCGGCAGGCCGGCTTCGCCGGCCCCTCCGCCGCCGGTTAACGCCCGGTGACACGCCGCCAGCCTCCGCTCCGTGGCTTCCAGCAGCTCCGGATAGCGCCAACCCAGAGTACCGACAGCGCAGCAGATGTTGGCAAGGTTCTGCATCGTCAGGGTGGCGACGGCGGCTCCGCCGCCGCCAGGCGGCGGCGGCGGCGGCGGCGGCTCCGCCGCCGCCGTCGGCTCCATGAGCGACACCGCGCGCGCCACCAGGCCGTCAAACAGCGGCCGGTGCGCGTGCGTCAGCCTGCCGTACGCCCATGCCACGTTGGCGACGTGCTGCGGCAGCAAGTACGGCAGTCGGCTGGCGACGATGTCGGCGGCGACAGCGTCCATCATGCGCCTGTCGTACAGCGCCAGCCGCGCCGCGCCCCACACGCTGTTGCTGAGCTCTTGTTCGGAGAAGTCGCGGAGGCGGCGCTCCAGGGTGGGCAGGGTCAGAGAGGAGAAGAGTACGGCAGCGGGGTGCTCCAGGGTGCCGTACGCCCACATGAGGTTGCCCACGTGCTGCGGCCGCAGGCCCCTAGGGTCGGGCGTCGGGTGGGGTGGGTGGGTGGGCGGGTGGGCGAGTGCTCAAGAGATGTGACCGCGGCGATAGGTGGGTGGGTGGGTGGGTGCGGGGTGCGGGGCGCGTATGGGGGGGGGGGTCGTCACGTCCAAACCCGACTCCTAAACTGGAGGTGCCCCTGGCGGGTCCTCTCCGCGGGTGGTGTGGGATCGAGAGGCAGATGGGTCTCTTGAGCTCTGAGAGCGGTTTGTGCGCGTTGGGGGGAGGGGGCCGTGCCACCGACGTGGCCCGCGCGACAGCGACGGCGGCCCGGGGGTGGTGTTATTTCCGGGTCAAAGCCGCCCCACCCCCTCCGCCACCCCTCCCCCTCCAACCACCATATCACCTCTAGATCACCACCACCAAGCCGGATCGCACCACCACCACCACCCCACAGCCCCCACACACCCACACCCACCCACCCACCCACCTGATACTATGCGGCTCCTCCCGTTGCCTCCCAGCGCCGCCCGCCGCCGGCGGGCTGGCGCCGGCCACAGCACCACTCGCTGCCGTACCTCCCGCCGTACCTCCCGCCGCCATCCTGGCAGCCACCTCCTGCTCCACCGCCTCCATCGCCGCGGGGTCGTGGTGCTGCAGAGTGGCCAGGGCCCACACCGTATTGGCGATATGCTGCCAGACGTAGCCGGAGAGCAGCGGCCGGCAGCGCAGGTGGCGACACACCTGAGGGGGAGGGGAGGGGAGGGGTCAGGGAGTGATATGCTCCTTTATAAACAATGAGGGGAGGGGAGGGCGGGGGAGGGGTTCAGGGAGTGATATGCTCCATTGGGGGAGGGAGGGGAGTGGAGGGAGGGGGAGGGGGAGGGAGGGCGGGGGAGGGGTGGGGTATTTGTAGACGACCACTGGCTGCGCCGAACAGCGAACACCAACCGTCACGGCGCCCGGGAGAGAGGCAAAGGGGAAGGGAGTGGAAGGGGCGGCGGTCCAGGTATGTAACTGGGCCTTATACCCCACCTGCTCCAGGTACTCGGCCCCGGGTTGGGCCCCCAGGGAGGCATAGGCCCAGGTGGTGTTGGACACGGACTGACTGGACCAACGAGGAGGGCCGCTGCCGCCTCCTCCTCCTCCGCCTCCTCCTCCGCCGCCGCGGCCTCCTCCGCCGCCGCCGCCCTCGGTGGCAGCGGCCGCCCTCCCTCCCTCCGCCCTCTCCCCCCGCTCCGCCGCCCGGATGCTGTCCGCCAGCTGCACTGCCGCCAGACGTGCCGCCGCCCTCAGCAGCGGGTCGTGGCGGTAACCCAGCTTGGCGGTGGCCCACAACAGGTTGGATAGGTTCTGGGGCGAGTAGTCCTGAGGGCGGGAGGACGGACGGACGGACGGTGGACGGATGGAGCACGTAAAGAAAGGGGGAACGGTGCGCGGCGGTTCAGTATCAGCAGTAGCAGTAGCAGCAGTTGCGTCGATGCAGGAATTGCGAAGGCAAACGCAAACCCCAACCCGTTGCGCCCACCCGGCCGCGATCAACACCCAACATCGTACTGTTGAGGTCGTACTGCCGGCGTCGTACTGTGTACAACCGTACTGCATACCAGGTGAGCTCCGACCCAACGTCATCATTACTCGACCCACCCCCAGTGTCGCCAGCGCCTGTTCACAGCACTTTCGCATCAGGCGCTCCGGAATAAGGCCCTTCTGCTGCTGCTGCCCATCTTCTCCGCCGCCGCCGCCACCGCCGCGCCAGTTTCCTCGACCCAGTCCCAGGGTGGCCGCCGCCCAGATCAGATTGGCGATGTTTTGCGGATTGAGCTCGGGACCGCAGCGGAGCGCCTGGGGAGTGGAGGTGGGTTTGGATAGGAATAAGGATTGGGAGGGTGGGTCCCGGGGAAGGGGGTGGGGGTGCAGGTCGGGCCGCGAGGGCTGGCCGCCCGCGGATCCTCCCACCCGCCCACCCACCCATCCACCCACCCGCCCCGACCGCCCACCCCACCCCGCCCCACCCCGCCCGCCCCAACCTGTTCAAATATGGCGGTTTGCAGTTCCGGATGGCGGTGGTTGAGGTGGGCCAGTGCCCAGAGGCTGTTGGCTAGGGCCTGGGGCGGGGCGGGGAGGGGCGGGGGCGGGGGGCGCAAGGGCGGGGTCGATTGCGGTGAGATCGGTTTTTGGACTTTGGACGAGTACCGGTGCGGAAAGAGGTCCAAGATGGAGGTCTGCGGTGGCGGGGAAAGCGCGGATCGGCGCGGCTCTGCTCAGGCTCTGGCTCCAGCTCTAGCTCACAGTCCAGGCGGTTCATCCGGTGGCGCTGCTCCCCCCCCAACTAGACCAAAACCAAAACTTAATCCAAAACCGAAATCAAAA
Source organism: Pleodorina starrii (assembly GCA_030267565.1). Lineage (NCBI taxonomy): Eukaryota > Viridiplantae > Chlorophyta > Chlorophyceae > Chlamydomonadales > Volvocaceae > Pleodorina > Pleodorina starrii. The sequence continues at coordinate 5,286,297 of BRXU01000002.1, read as the reverse complement.
CCAAAACCAAAACCGAAGCCGAAACCAAAACCAAAACCAAACGCGTCGTTCCGCCCTGACAGCTTGTTTCCGCGTGCATTGAGGGATAAGAGGTGGACGATGAGACCAGACCCCGGAGAGAACCCACCCCGCGGTTAGACCGGGTGGAGACCCGTGTGACTGTAAGGGAGGTGCCCCTCCACCCTTCCCCCCCTCCCCCTTGGTTCTGCCCCCACGCACTTCCGAGTTGCCCGCAATGACCTCCCATAACAATGCTGCTGCTGCTGTTGCTGCCGCTGCCGCTGCTAATAGTGATAATGATGATGATGATGATTGTCGTACCGCGACCTATCAGTGATAGGTACCCAGCCGGGGTTGTCTAACCAGGACAATTTTCATGATACACCCAGGATACAACAATGATGCTGATGGGGCGGCTCCGCTTCTGAGCTGCTGACATCCGCACCTGCGCCGAGAACTCGGGCACCTTGGGCACCGACCCGTGGGCCAGTGCGTCCAGGCAGCCGGCCCCCGGGCTCCAGCCCAGCTTGGCCAGCCCCATGAGCCCGTTGCTGATGTTCTGGGGCAGTGCATCAGGCAGCACCGCCAGCAGCCGCTGGGTGAGGCCGCGCAGGAGGGACTCGCCGGGGTGGTGGCCTGCGAGGTGGTTGGCGGTTGGCGGTTGGTGGTTGGCGGCCGCTGACCCTGGCCTAAACCCGAAAAGCGTTCATACACCGCATGAACGCACGAGTAGCTCTGCGGCTGGCTGGTGCCGGGCAGCGTGATGTGGAACCCGCCACATGTTAAAAACCAGCCAAAACCGCCAAAACCGGCTAAAACCGGCCAAAACCGGCGGAAGTAGCGCAAACCAACAACACAACGAGGAGCAGCCCTGCCCTGCCCAGCAGCAGCAGCGCCGCCCTCACTCCTCCCCACTCCCTCCCTCACCTAACACTCCCAGGGCCCACATCGTGTTGCCCACATGCTGCGGAGTGAACTGGTCTAGGGTGGCGGCGGCGCGACCGCACAGCGCCCCCAACAGCCCGCCGCCGCCGCCGCCGCCGCTGCGCCCGCCGCCGCCGCCGCCGCCGCGGTTCGCGTGCCTTGGCTGCCTGTATCCGATCTTGCCGAGCGCCCAAAGGCAGTTGGCGACATTGCGGGCGGTGAAGTGCTGCACGTTGTCCTCTGTGGCGGGTTTTGTGTGGGTGTACGACAGGTCGTACAGCAGCGGTACGGCAGCGAGGGAGGGTGTCAGTGAGTGGAGATGGCGTGGGATGGAAGGGCAGGGCGCGGGCGCGGGATGCGTGGCGGAGCGGGGGCAGGGCGCGGAGAGGGAGGGCGAGCACGGAGGGAGGGGGCGCAGCGGATGGCCGGAGGGAGGGGGTAAGAAAGAAGGGGATAAAGTACCGCAGCGAGGCAACGGAGACGGCGTCAGCGAACGGACCCGGAACCCGGGAGCAAAACTCCGGAGCGCGGGGCCGCTGACTGCGGGCGCTGCATGGGGCGTGGCAGCTGGCTGGCTGGCTGGTTGGGTGTTTGGCGCGATAGTGGTGGAGTGGAGGTGCAGCGGCCGGCCCTGCGGTGCTCGGACGTCTGCGGCTGTCTGGGCTGGACGCCCCCCCCCCCCCATGAGCCGCCGTGCCGGGGTGAGCGGGTGTAGGGCCCGAGCCCGCATGTACCGTACCTGTTGAACATATGCGGTTCTTCTCACGCCGCCTTCCTCCTACCCACCTTGCCCCTCCCATCCCCTCCCCGACCTGACCTGGGCGATGGGCCGATGGGCCCCGCAACGGTTACACCAACGGGGCCCCCAGAAGAGGATACCACCTGCCACCTGCCACATTCCAAATTTCTCGATTCCAATCCATCCGACCCCACCCACCCAGCCACTCAGCCAGCCACCCACCTGCCAACCGCTCCAGCTGCGCGAATGTGGAGTCGGCCATCAGCTGTCGGGCCGCCGCTCCCCCGGGCGCCAGGCCGCAGGAGCCCAGTCGATGCAGCGCTGAGGCCACATTGACGGGCTCGAACTGGGGACCTCGCTCCTGGACCAACTGGGCGGGATGTGCAGGGCAGGACGGGATGTGGTGGGCAGGACGCGCATCAAGGGGAGAGGAGGGGAGGCTGAGGGAGGGAGCTAATAGAGGCGGTTTCGGAGACGGTTTTGGAGGCGGCGGCGCGTGGGTGGCAGTGAGAGGCGCGGGCAGTGTTAGGGAGGGCCAGAGCTGTGACGTTCTCCTCGCGGAGGCCGGGGAGGCCGGGGAGCAAGAAGAAGATACCGGGGAGGCCGGGGAGGTCGGTGACAGTGGACCGGTCGGTCGGTCGATCGGTCGACGCGATGCGAAGGACGGCTTCCGACCGCTCAGCCGTGATACCCCCCCCCCCGAGCAGAGGCCGCCTCTCGGGTCAGTTTTGAGACCACGAGCCGCCAGCCCCGCACCCCGCCCCGCCCTACATGTACACAGCCGACCCCACCCCACCCCACCCCGGCTGCACCCGCCCGCCCAACCCAATCTCAGACCTACCCTCAGAATGTTGCTGTAGCTTGTGCCGGCGCCCATAATGGCCTGGTTGATCCGGACACCGCCGGCACTCATCGGGGGCCCGCCGCCGCCGCCGCCGCCGCCGCCGCCGCCGCGTCCCTCGGCGCCTCGGCGGCCGCCACCAACGGTCCCGGCAGGCCCGCCGCCTCCGCCTCCCCGCCCGTCCATGCGACCCATGGGACGGTCCTCCCCACGCCGCAGGCCGCCGCCGCCGCCGCCGCCCGGCGGCGCGCCGCTGCGCTCGTCCCCACGTGTCCTGGCGGCGCCGCCGCCACTACGTTGTCGGTACGGACCCACCGCCGTCGACATCCGGGCTGTCGTACGGAACCAGCGAGTGATCTGCGTCTGGAGCTCCTCCGTCGGCACCGCCAGCGGGGGAGAATGTACGACAGGCCGGTGGCCCTCGATGTTGCCGCCCTGCCGTGCACCGCCGTCGCCGCCGTCACCGGCATCGCTCCGCCGGCGTTTCCGCCCAAGGTCGGCCGCCGCCGCCGCCGCCGCCGCCACGTCATCCCGGCGCCCGCCGCCGCCGCCGCCACCACCGCCGCCACGTCCGCGATCGCCATCGCCCTCCCTGCGTTCGTAGTGGCCCTGACCCCGAATGCCGCTGTCGTGCGGCCGCGGCACCGACGGCTCGACTCTGCGGCCGCCGGCGTCGCCGTCACGCCGCCTCGACGCATCGCCCGACGGCAGCGGCTCCTCTCCCTCCGCCAGGGCGCCCCGCCGCCGCCCCGCCCGGCCGTCAAGATCCCGATCCCGATCCCGATCGACGGGATGCGGGCCGGCGGCTGGCGGCCGCTCCGTCTCCCGCCTCTCCGCGGAGGGAGCGCCGGGCGGAAGGGGAGGCGGAGGAGCGGCGCGTCCCGGCAGGCCCCCTTGGCCGCCGCCGCTGCGCTCTTGCAGGCGCTGCTGCACGTCCCTGCTGCCGCCTCCGCCTCCGCCGCCTCCGCCGCCGCTGCGGCGGCTGATAGGCGCCAGCTCCCGACGGCCCCAGCCTCGCTCCTCCTCCTCCACCTCCTCCCGCTCCAGCGGCCCGCGACCTTCCCGCACCCACTCCCGCTCCCGTTCCCGCCCCGGTTGTCGCGGCTCCCACTCGCGCTCGCGCTCGCGCTCGTGCTCCCAGCCCTTGCTCTCCTCCCGCCCCTCCTTCCTTTCCCGGTGCCGCTCCACCTCCTCCACCTCTCGCCCCCGGTCCATGGCCCGGCCCCAGTCCCCTTCCCGACCTCGATCCGGATCCGGACGCCTGTCGCGGTCCCGATCCGAATCCGGGATCCAGTCCCGGCCCCGGGACGCCTCTCGGCCTGCCGGACCGGGCTCCGGAGCCCGGGCTCGCTTTGGCGGCGGCGGCTCCAGGGGCAGATCGAGGCGCCGAAACCAATCGCCGTCGTTTGAACGAGCGGCGACCGACCGTGGGCCGCCGCCGCCACCGTCGCCGCCTCTGCCGCCGCTGATAGCGCTGGCGCTGGCAGGAGGGCGGTGGCCCCACTCGCGGTCTTGTTCGCGGTCGTGTTCCCGATCGCCGCCGCGTGCTGGGAGGCGGTCTTCTTCTCCTCGCGGAAGGTTCGCGAACCCGTGTGTGTGCGGGTGCGGGCGCGGGTACACCGGCGGTGGTTGCGAGTGCGCTTGCGAGGGGCTGCGGACGGGTCCTTCCAACTGCCTCGCAGCTATGCGCGGACTGTACGGCGGCATCTGCTGCGATGGCCGGCTCCGCTGCGGCGATGTGAGCGGCTGCTGCTGCGGCGGCGGCTGTGACCGCGGCGAGTGCTCCACCCACGGGGCCGGCAGCGGCGCCCGCGGCGGCGGGTGCTGTAGCCGCGGCGATGGCTGCGGCGGCGGGTGCTGCAGCCGCGGCGATGGCTGCGGCGGCGGGTGCTGCAGCCGCGGCGATGGCTGCAGCGGCGGCGCCGCCGCCGCCGCGTCGTGGAGCCCCGAAGAGGACACCCGGCGGCGTCCCGACAGCGCCGCCGCTGGCGAGCTCGCCGACAGCGTACGATGCTCGTCCAAGCCGACGGCGCCTCCGCCTCCGCCATGGGGTTCATCCCCGCGGCGGCGCTGCGACGGCGACTCCGGCACTCCGCCCCTCCGTGCCTCCAGATGGATGTCGTACACGCCGCCGCCGCCACCGCCGCCGCTGCCGCGCTCCCAACCCCCGCGCTCACCTCCGCTGCCGCCTGGGCTGCTCGCCTGCCACTCGCCGTCGCGCCGCCGGCCTTGTGGAGCCCAGGCCCCAGCAGCGGCGGCGGCGCCGCCGCCGCCGCCGGCCCCACCGCCGGCGCTCACGCGCCGCGGCGGCTGCGCCGGAAGCGGCAGCGGCAGCTCCGCACCGCCGCCTGGCGCCCGGTCCCACTCCCACATCATGGCCCGCTGCTCCCCCCGGCCCCACTCCTCCTCCTCCTCGGGGTGCACTCTTGGTGGCGGCCGCTCCCAGGCTGGCCGCTGCCGCTCCGGACCGCGCGGGTGCCCTCCGCCGCCGCCGCCGCCGCGGGGCTCTTCGGCCGGACGCCGCTGCTCCGGCGAGTGCGGCTCGTCGGCACGCGGACCGGACTCCAGGGGCGGCCAGGGATCATACAACGGCCATCCCGGCCTGCGGGCTTCCTGCTCATGTGGAAACCGCTCGACCTGCTGTTGTTGCTGCCAGTGCCGGTCTCGTCGCTCGAGAGTGACCTGTCCGCGGTCCTCGGCCGGGTGTGGCGGCTCGCGCCGCCACCGCTCCGACGGGCTCTCCGGACGGGGCGGCGACGGCCCTCTGGGCGGGCGCTGTCCCGGGCCCGGCGGCTGCTCATCCCGCTGCTCCCGCTGCCGCTGCTGCTGCTGATCCTCTAGCGGACGCTGCCGTGTGAGCAGGTGCTCCCGGGGGCGAGACGGCTGCGGCTGCGGTGGCATGCGGACGTCAGGCGGCGGCCGCCGCTCGTCGGGCTCCGTCCGCCGCCACGCCAACCGCTCACTGACTTGCTCGTCCATCAGCGGCCGCCGAAGATGCAGGCGGCCGCCGCCGCCACCGCCGCCGAGCGTGAATGGTGGCGACGGCGGCCGCCCGGCCGGCGGCGCCGCGGCCACCTGCGGCGGCGCCGGACCTTCATCGCGCCTCCCACCGCCACCACCACCACCACTGCCGCCACCGTCGTAACCCGGAATGTACGACCACGGGCGCTGCTCGGGGTCGCGGGGTCGTGGACCCCGGTCGCGTGCAGCTGCGCCGCGTTCCGTACCACCACTACCACCGCCACCGCCACCGCCGCCGCTGCCGCCGCCGCCGCCGCCTCTGTGCTCCCGACTCCAGCCCCGGCTTCGGTCCCGTTCCTGCCCCCAATTCCAATCCCGGTCCCAATCCGGATCCGAATCCCGACTACGATGCCGCCAGACCGAGTCTTCCCGGTCGGCCTCACGGCTGCTGTCGCGGTCGCGGTCGCGGTCGAGCTCCCAACCGCCGTCGCGAGGTGGCCGGCCCGCGGCAGCCGCCGGTGGCTCCCACGGCTGCCGGCCGCTGCCGTGCGGCGTGGCGCCGACGCCGCCGCCCACCGCCGCCGCTGCTGCTGCCGCTGCGCTGTCGCCTCCGCGTCTGCGTTCCTCCGGCCCCCGCTCCCGCTCAGCCACTTCCCGCTCCCGTCGCCGCTCCCCCTCCAACTCCACCTCCGTCACCATTCGACGGCTCGGCTGGCCGAGTTCCCGGGCCTGGCCCCGGTCTTGATCCCGGCTCCAGTCGCGGTCCTGACCCGGGCCCTGGTAAGCCCGCTCCCGCTCCCGCTCCCGCTCCCGCTCCTGCCGGCCCTGCTCCCAGCCCCGCTCCTCCTCCTGCCTCCGACCCCGCCAGTCAAGCTGCCGAGCCGGTGCCCCCTCCGCACAGCCCTCCTGACGGGAAGGGGCCCAGGCCCCCTCCCGGCCCTGCTCCGGGCCCCGGCCCCCAGCCGGCCGGACGCGCCGCGGGCTGTGCAGCCCCTCCGCCAGCCCTTCCGCCGCCGGCGGTGGGCGCAGCAGGTCGTCGTACGGCAAGTCGCCGCGACTGCGCAGCTCGACCTCCCGCCGGGGCGATGGGAGCTGTGTCTGCCGCTGCGATGGCGCCGGCAGCAGCAGCGGCGGCGGTGGTACCGCCTCCCCCCGTGGCTGGTCGAGCCGCTGCCGCATCCGCTGAGGGGGAGGCAGCCGGGGGGCCCACTCCGGAGCGCCAGCCGGACCCGGGCTGCGGCTGCGGCTGCGGCTGCGGCTACGCTGGTCCCGCCGGCCCCATGCGGCGCTGCGGCTGCGGCTCGCATCACCATCTTGACCGCGAACGGGACTGCGGCTGCGGCTGCGGCTGCGGCCACGGAGCGGCGGCTCACCCTGCCCGATGACTGCCTCGCGACTGGGAGACGCAACCCGGCCGTCATGTCGTACCGCTGCGGGCCGCCTGTCCTCCGCCTCCATCCCCCCCTGCCGCCGCTCCCAGCCCCAGGGACGGTCTCGGCCTCGACCCTGATCACCATCCCGGCCCCGCCGCCACTCCGCCTCCGCCTCCGTCGGGCCCGCCCGTCGCCGCTCATCCTCCTCCTGCCTCCGACGGCGCCACTCCGCCTCCTCCGCCGCTGCCGCTGCGGCCGGCCTCTCGTCACCACCGCGGCTCGCGCCGCGGCGCGCTTCCCAGCCCCCCACCTCCTCGCGACGCGGCTCAGCAACTCCGCGCCGCTCACTCGCCACCGCCCTCTCCGCCACTACCTCTTCCTCCCGTCGCAGCAGCAACTGGCGAGTGCCAAGCCGTCCAGCCCGGCCGTCGCCGCCGCCGTCGTCGTCGTCGATTCGGTCGTGGTAGCGGTTTCGGTCGCCGAGGGAGCCGTGGGCGGGCGCCGCCGGCGGGCGGCGATGGAACTGCATGTGGCGGTCCTCGTCCCGGTCGTTGCGACCGTTGGTCTGGTAGTTGGAATGGCCGTTGCGGAGCTCGTCATCGGCGTCCGGATGGAGGGCGGAAAGCGAAGCGGCGGGCTGGGCTGCTGGCGCCGACGGCGCCGCTGCTGCCGCTGGCGGCAGCTGCTGCTGCTGCTGCTGCAGCGGCGGCGGCTGCGCCGGCTCGGTGCCACGGCGGCTTTCGTGCGCCCGCGGCATTTGCTCCGAGGCTGTAGCAACTGCAGCCGCCACTGCTCCTGTCGCTGCTGCCTCGACTGCTGCCCGCGTCACGCGCTGGTCTTGGCGCTCCTGTAGCGGTCCCGGCGGCCGCAGCGCTGGCGCCGGCGCCGGCGCCGGCGCCTCCAGAGGTGTTGGCTCCATCGGCGGCGGCGGCGGCGCCGCCGCCGCCGCCGCGGCCAGTTCCAAACCTGACCCGTGGGTCGCCACAGACTCGGCAACGTCCGATAGATGGCGCAGCGCTCGCAGCGGCAGCGGCGGCGGCGGCGACATCACTGCCGCCGCCGCCGCCTCCGCCGCGCCGGGTGGCCTGTGGCTGCTTGCGGGTGACGCCGGCGGGCTCGCGCAGGCGGCCCTGACCGCCACCACTCGGTGGTGGTGAACCCCTCCCAGCAGCGCAAACGCACCGCCGCCGCCGCTGCCGCCGCCGCCGCCACCAACCCCGCCGCTGCCGTACATCTCCCCGGCTGAAATTGCGCCGCCCGAGCGGCCCGCAGCCGCCGTGCACGCCCACGCGGCCGCCGCTGCTGGGGCTGCCGCCACTGCCGCTGCAGCATGTGGCGGCGTCTCGGACGTCTCCAGGGGCACCGGCGCGCCTTCCTTTTCGGTCCGCGCCTGAGGACGCTGCGGCGAGTCGATGTGTATGTGTTCTATGCGCTCCGGAACCACGCACGCCTCCGGGGCAGGTGTTGACGACGTCGGGACCAACCCCAGGACGACTTCGGGAGGCACTCGAGGTGCCCGGGCAGCGGCAGCCCCCGCCTCCGCCGCCTCCGCCGCCTCCGCCGCCACCTCCGGCGCCGCCGCTCGCCCAAACAGGCGCCGGCGCTGCACCTGCGGATGCGGTCGAGGACGTGCCTCGCTGCCGTGCTGCCCCGCGCTGCCGCCCTCCCGGCCAGGCCGGGTTCCGCCGCCGCCGCGGCCGCCACCACCGCCGTGCCGGGCGCCGTCATCCTCGCCGTGGTGGTCGTCATCCGCAGCGCCGCCCGAGCTCCAGGCGCGCTTGCGGCCGCGCGGCAAAGGCAGCAGCAGCTCCTGCGCAGTGTCCCTGGGGTGACAGCGCTCCCACTCGTCCCAGGAGACCCGCCGGGCACGGCCACCGCCGCCGCCGCCGCCGCCGCCGCTACCACTGATCTCGCGTTTTGCTCCCGCAGCAACAGCGGCAGCAGCAGCGGCAGACACTGGGCCGCTTGCCGTCTCCGGCAGGTTGTCATAATCAGGTTTTATGACACTGCCGCCGCCCGCCGTGGCCGTCGCGGCGGCGGCCGCTGCCCTCTCCGCATCTATTGGGTCGTCGGGCACAGGCGGCGCCGCCACCGCTGCAACATCATCACCATCCCGGGCCGGACGGCCCAATGGCTCGTCCCTCCTGCCGCCGCCACCGCCACCGCCGCCGCCGCCCGCTGATCCAGCGCTCCAATCCTGACCCGCCTGGCGCAACCGCCGCCGCTCCGGCTGCCGCTGCTCCGGCTCCCGCCGTCCGCGCTCAGGCCACTCCGGCTCCCGCCGCTCCTGTTCCGGCCTCGGATACACCTCGGGCTGTGGGCCGGGGCGTGGCGGCTGTCGACTGTCGTGGCGGCGCTCCGTCCCTCGTGGCCGCATCTGCCTGAAATCAGGGGGCGACCGGGACCGCGACCGCGACGGCGACGGCGGCTGCGGCCGCATCGACGGCGGCGGCGCTTGCGACGGCAGCGGCCCGTCGCCGCCGCCGGCGCAACCCCGCCGCAGCCATCCCTCCTCCTCCACAGTCCACTCACTTGAATAGAACGGCGCGCGGGCCGGGGCAAGGCTGGGCGCCCGCCGCAGGTGCCCGGGATGAGGGCCGTCGTCGTTGCCGGCGCCAGCGCCGCCGGCGGCGGCGGGGCCGCCGGCGTCGCCGGCAGCAGCAGGCGGCCGGTCGGCGGCAGCGGCGGCGCTGGCTGAGCTCCGGACGTGCGGCGGCAGCGATGGCAGCGCCTTGGCCTCGGCAACTACAGCCGCAGCGGCGGGAGCGGGGGCGGGGGCGGCGCCCGGCCCACCAAACCCGGCGGCCGCCGCCGCCCCAGTGGCCGCGACGCCGGCGTCCCGCCGGGCCATGTCCCGATGCTCCCTTGCAGCGTCGCGGCCGTCGGCACTCCTGTCGTACCTGGGCGTGCCGCCGCGACCCCGGCGGTCGCCGTCGTGGCTGTCGTACATGCGGCCGCTGTCGTACATGCGGCCGGCGGCGCTGTCAGCTGCTAGGCGGTCGCGGTCTCGGCGGCCGGCGGTGCCGGCGGGATGCGGAACATGCCCAATCGCATCGCGGCGACCGTCTCCGCCGCCGCCGCCGGACAGCCCGACGCCGCCGCCGGGACCGACGCCGCTTCCGTCGCCGCCGCCGTACCCGTAGCCGTTATCACGTCGGCCAGCGTCGGCCCTGCAGCCATCGCCGCCACCGACGCCGCCGCCGCCGTCACGCCACCCGTCATCGTCACGACTGCTCCTCCGCTCGCGACGGCTGCCGTACTCTCGGTCGCTGCCGTACACGCTGCGGCTCCCGTAGTGCCCATCGCGGTCGTACCCCCCTCGGTCTGACCGATCGACGAAATCACGGCCGCCATGCTCGCGAACGTCACGTGCACGGCTGCCGTACTCAAGGCCAGCGCCATGCTCACGGCGTTCATACTCACGGCCACGGCCCCCAAAATCGCCGCCGCCACCGCCGCCGCCGCCGCTGACGCCACCGTCATAGTCCCGGCCGCGACCGGTATCACGGTAGCCACTGCCGTACTCTCGCCTGCCCCGGTCGTGATCGTGATTGCCGCCGGCAGCGCCGCGGTGTTCTACTCCGACAGGGCCCTCAGGGTATCCTCGACCGGCGTACTTCCCTCGACCCGCGTGCTCCCGAGTGCTGCCGCCGCTGCGGCCGCCGTACTCGAGCAAGTCGTACTCTCGACGGCCGCTGTCTGCCCGGCGATCGCGCTCGGCCTGAGCGCGAGCGCGGCTCGGCGGCCCCGCCCCGGCGGCTCCATCCGCCGAACGACCCACGGGTAGGTCCGCGCCGCTGCGCGCCGCGACCGCTGCCGTCTCCCCCGCTTGCTGCGATCGCGGCGACGACAGCAGCGCCGGCACCTGCCGCCGCAGCTGCTCCCGCCTTCTGTCCTCCAGCTCCTCCTCCCCCTTCTCCTCCTTCTTCGGCCACCGGGAACTCCCGCCACCGGCGCCGCCTGGGCCGCCCGTGGCGGCGACGCGCGACCCAAATGCCACGTCGCCGCTGCCCGCACCCAAACAGCCGCCAACATCGCCACCTCCGGCGCCGCCGCCGTGGCCGTCGCCGCCGTGGTCGTTGTTGCCGCCGTCGAGTCGCTCTCGGACGGGCTCGGGCGGCGCGCTGGCGGCAGCGCTCGGGTTGGCTCCAGGGTGGCCAATCGGCATCCGTTGCCGCCCAATCGAGCCAACCTGTGTGAGGTGGAGGTCGTGGGGCCGACTCCTCGGCTGCTTCGCGACGTCAGCGGCGGCGGCGGCGGCGGCGACGTCGACGCTACCGGTCCGCATCCGCAGCGACACCTGGACAGCGGCCGTCGGCGATTCCGCGGCAGCGCGCATGGCTTGTACGACGTTGACGTCGGCGGGGGCGGCGACGGCGTCCGGCGACAGGCTGCTCAAGGTGACGGGGCCTGGCGGCGGCGCCGCGCCCGGCGGCGACGCGCCGGTCAGAAGGACGCCGTGCGGCGGAGGTACGGCAGGGCGCCGTGGCGACAGCGACTGGGGCTGCACGGCCGCCGCGGCGGCGCCGTCGGCCCGGGCGTATTGGATCAGCGAAGTCCCTGCGCCACCGGCGGCAGCGGCGGTGGCGGCGGCGGTTAACGGCGTCGTGCTTGGCCACGGGGGATCAGGCGCCGCCTGCTTCGGAGCGCGGCAGTTAGCCATGCAGGTGGTGGTGGTGGCTGTAGTGGTGGTGTGGAGGCGATGGTGGTGACGGTGTTGGCGGTCTTGGCGGCGGTCTTGGCGGCGGTGGCGGTCTTGGCGGTCGCGGACGCGCGCGGGGCAGCTGTGGACGCGGCAATGGTGGTTGCGGATGGGGCGCTGGCGGCTGCGATGTCGATGGCAGCACTGGTGACGAGTATGAACGCCAAAAGTGGCGAAGAAGATCGGAGAAAACTTGCGCGGTGCGAGTTGTGGCTGCTGCTCACTCCAGCGCCGGCCGGCGCGGCAAATTTAGCGCGCCCGGCTCGTGTTGCCGCGTTGGTCGCGCGTGCAAGAAAAGCTCCTGCAAAGCCGGTGGGCTGCTGTTGTTTACAGCTGTGCTCCTCGAATGCAACCTCCAACGGTTTTTTTGCTGGTGAAAGGCTTTGGAGGCCCGCCCTCGGCCGCTCCTGGGTGAAAGGCGCGCCAGTCGCCGGCCAGCCCAGATCCTCGGAAGCGGGGCCTGGATATCAGACTTAAAGCGCAGATGTACTTGGTTGGAGGAACGGATAGGTCCAGCAGGCCGGAAGTGGAAGCAGAAGCGGACTTGTTTCGCTCCCGCGCGGGCGCCGACAGGCGGTCTTTGAGGTGCCTCCGCCTGGTGAAAGGCGTTGCTCGGCTCTGATGTCACAGAACGATAACTTTCGGCGCCGACAACAAACAATTACGTACTGTCCAGTTCGTGGTGATTCTTTTCCTGAGATGCGCTATCTTTCGGTCAGGCGCGGAACGTTGTGTTGTAAGTGCTGTGTGCCCGGCGCTGGATTGTACTACTTGGATAACGTTATGGAGAGTCAAATCCCTTAATGCTCCAGGTCTGAGCGCATCGTATATTTGTTGGAGGCGAGAACATCGAGGTGGCAGATGACTTCTCTGGCGAGGGCATCGACGCTGCCGTTGCGACGCGGTCCACCTTGGACCCGTGGGTCATCTGGCCCCCAAACCTTTGCAGCTTCCAAAAACATACAAAACAAGCCGTCATTATGCGTTCAAGATTTAATTTGATATAACGACAAAGAGAGTGAAGGGCGAACGTGCATTTGCGTGTGAAAGCCGCGCCATCGTGACGAATGGACCGGCGACGGTATTGGTTCGGGCTGCAAGACAGTGACGACGACACCAACTAAACAGCCTGAATCTCTCCACGTTTGAACTACGGCAACTGCGGCGCAGCCGAGAATTTGAACGTTGATCATCTTCGCTGTGTTGAGTACTGTTGGCGTAAAGCAGCTGACATCTTAATGACGACAGACCTATGTGTGTGTTTTTGTTACATGGTTGGGGATGCGTGCCCCGCTCATGAACAAAAACCCATGAGAGCCTAGGGCCCAAGGGGACTAATGCGCCGAAAAGCACGACAGTAAAATGCATGCAGCAGAAAAGGACACTAGCGGCCAAAGGGGACAATTGAGTTACGGTGGGCCCAAATGTGCTCAAGCATCCTGGCCAAACGAGGTGGATTCCATTTCATAGCTTCATCTGTAACCCCCAAATTGGGGGAACCCTTCATCCGCGCGGATGCTATTGTTAAGCAGGGCACTCCGTTAGGACATGCTCCTCGTTCTCTATTTGACCATCCGCAACGGGACTACTAGCAGGGGCATTTCCGCTCAGTCCTTGGGGCCTGAACTCTGCCCAGCAGGGCCCAGCCACTCGTGATCTGTTGGCCGCAACCGCCCAACAGCACAATCGAAACTGTACAAGTTTGCAGTGAGCCGCGCGCGGGAGATTAAGGAGCGGCAGTGGTTCGCATAATTCGTGCAATAGTCATTGCATCATCAATGGAGGGAGTTTCGTGCATGGCATTTACCACGGAACAAGCCCTGAGATTCGCAAAGTCAGGGAGACGAGGTTCGCGCGGACATCATGCAAAATTGCGACGTTGGCGGCCAACCTACACAAATTCTGGTTGCAGCCAAAAAAAGCAACGTTGAAGGCCAAACTATAGGCATTCCGGCTGCAGCCAAGATCCGTATTGGGTGCGCATCTTGTCCTCAATTTCCAGAATCCGCACGGCACCTTCAACCTTCGGTCGCCATTGAAGCTGCCGTACTGACGGCCTCTCTCGGCCACACGCCAAGGGACGGGCCCACTTGATGTAATCGCGAAGAATATTGTCTTTGTGTTACTTTACATTGGTGGTGAAGTTCGCGTATCGGTCATCAGGCTTCAGGACTCACGTTATTCATATTCTCTAGCTTCCGTGGGCTTCGCGTCCTTTGTGCGCTCATATGTGCAACCTGTGTCTGTATGCAATTTGAACAACTACACTCAAAAACGGCGCGCGTGGTAGGAAGTTCGTCCCGGCCTAAACCCGCCATTTGCAACTCGTTTGTGGGCGGCGGGCGCGGCCTTAGGCCCTCATTCGGCGGTAAACCAAAGGTGAGCAGGATTGCAGAGCGAGTGGGCGTCGCGCCTGTGAAAGATCGCCGCGGGACCGGTTAACCTGTTGCAATCACACGTCGCGGCAGCAGAGGAGGACCTCATTTTTGAGCGGCCGTCCTGGCCTTTTCATTCCTTCTTACAGGACATTGCCTGCGCGGCTGGTGGGGGCGCTCGCGTTTAACGATCAACAGCGCCACGAGGAACTGTCAACGTTGCACTAGCAATTGCGGTTGGACGACGACGTTTAGCGCATTCGCTATCACGACTGCAGTTTCAGCATTACGCAATAGAAATTTTTAGCAACTATGGCTGCCATCCACGAGCTGGTGCGCCGTCCGTCGGAGGCGCCGCGCATGCCGCCGGTATCGTCGGCGCCGGAGGCGACCATCGCCTCTTGCCTGGACTCCTACCTCCCTGTCTACAGCTTCTCGGCTAGTCAGTCGTGGGAGAAGGCGCCAGCGCCCAAGCTCGTGCGAGTTGACTCGCTGCCTGTCGTGCCGGACTTCTTCTCCGAGCCAACGTAAGACACTTTTGAGGGCGCACTTCGAAATCTGCACACGAGACAGCAGGCTCTCTGCCCGCACCTCTCCTTTCCACCTGTTTTGGTCAGTCACCACGACATGGATTGCCTTCGTGTAATTGGCTTTCCTTATCTGACCCGTGATTGCCGAGTTTCCGCTTCCTGTCCCTTGCCACCTCCCGTGCTATGTGCTGCAATGCCACGGCCCCACACCTTCTGTGCACATCCCTTCCCACAAACCCCAACAGTTGCGACTCGCCGCCAACGCTCCTGGGCGGCGGCTCGTCGCCGCCGCTGTCGTATTACTACCTCTCGGACGGCGGCGGCAGCTTCAACGGCCTCCCGGCCGACCTATACAACCACCACGAACCTCAGCGGGACTCGGCCGCCGCAGACCACCTCGACGCCGCCATCGGCCTGCCGTACGCGAAGTGCCGTACACCTCCCGCCGACGCCTGGCCCCGTGCGCCGCCGACGGTCGGCGGCGGACGCGCTCAGCCGCGCCGCCACCCCAGCGACCTGCTGCTGCCGCGTGTCGGCCATCCCTTCGCGAGCGAGGGCGACTCTGGCAGCGACGACGCCCCTCTGCAGGAGGTCCCCTGCCGAAGTGTGCTGGAGACGACCCTCATGACGATGTGGGAGGAGCGCGCGGAGCGCGGTCTTTTCCGGTGAGTCAGCCCGGGCTCCTCGCGATCGCTGTGTGTCCCATTTGAGAGTGGTGACCCTGCTGCTGCTGCTCGGAGCTTCATGGTGCACATTCGCCTCCTCCGCCTCGCTGCGCTCTCCTCTCTACCCATGACCCTCACCCTCACCTCATCTTCCTTCGCCCCGCCCCGTCCCCGCCTTCCCTCTGGCCCATCACAGCTACGACGTGACGCAGTGCCCCACGCGCGTCCTGCCCGGCAAGCTGGGCTTCGTGGCACAACTAAACGAGGGCCGCGCCACCAAGAAGCGCCCCACCGAGCTCACGGTCGATCGCGTGCTGCAGCCCTTTGACCCCGCCAAGTTCAACTTTAAGAAGGCGGCCATCTCAGAGGCCCTCGTCGCCTTCGCCCCCGGGAACGACGACGATGGCGCAGCGGGCGCCGGCGGCCGCAGGCCGCCGGATCTCGCGGCGGCCGGCGCCGCCGGCGCCGGCGCCGCTGGCAGCAGCGCCAACAGCCCCAACTTGGTGATTATCAATGTCTCGCCGATTGATTATGGACATGTGTTGCTGGTTCCGCGTGTGCTGGATAATCTGCCTCAGGCGGTGTCGCGGGATACGGTGCTCCTGGCGCTGCAATTCGCGCGGGAGCTCGGCAGCCCGCACTTTCGCGTCGGTTACAACTCGCTCGGCGCCTACGCCACAATCAACCACCTTCACTTTCAGTCGTACTACTTGGCGGCGACGCTGCCCTGCGAGGTTGCGCCGACGGCGCCGTTGCCCGGGCCGCTAGCGGCGCCGCCGGTCCCCCCTAGCGCGCCAACGGTGGCGGCGGCGGCGGTCTCGCTGCCGCGCAAGCGGCAGTACGACGAGCTCATGTGCGGCGGCGCCGCGGCCGCCGCCGTGCGGGTGTCTCGACTGCAGGGCTACCCGGTGAATGCGTTTGTGGTGGAGGCCGGCGGCGGCGCCGCCGCCGCCGGCGGTATTGAGGCGGTCGCTGCGGTGGTGTCGGCCGCCGCGGAGCGGCTTCAGGCCGTCAGCCAGCCCTTCAACCTGCTCATGTCCGACGCGGGCCGCCGCGTGTTCATCTTTCCGCAGTGCTTTGCGGAGCGCCAGGCTGCGGGTGACATGCCGCCGGAGCTGATTGACACGGGGGTCAACCCCGCGGCCTTCGAGATTGCGGGCCACTTGCTGCTGAAGCGCGCGCAGGACTTTGAGGGCGCGAGCGAGGAGCTGGCATGCCGGCTGCTGTCGCAGGCTTCATTGCCGGAGGAGCGGTTTATGGCTGTGGCGCGCATGTGCTTTGGAGGCGCCTGCGACGGCAAGTGACGAGGGTGCGGACAGCAGACTTGCTCGGACTCGCGGATTTCGCGTTTGTGTATGTGTGAGTGTTTGTGTGTTTCTGGCTGCACTGTTTCTCATCATCTTGAGGTCCGGCGCCAAAGGGCTTTCACAAACGTTCCGAATATTGACCGGACGTTTTTTGCGTTCCTTTTTTTGGGCGTCGCCTATCGTCTCGTGCAGTTGCTGCGCGGAAGCGCCGCGTGCGTGTGCGCCGCCTTTTGCTGTGGTGCACAACGCATGCTTCCTTTACCAGCGCGCGCAGCAGCAGCAGCAGCAGCAGCAGCAGCAGCTTGTATCTGAGGGCCTAATGGCCTCTTGAGCAGGTGCTCTGTTCTGGGAACTGAATTTCGTTGGGGCGCTGCGGCGCGGAGATCAACGCGCATTGCGTCGTGTGTATGTGTGCCTTGTTATTCGAGCTCTCTTTCGGAATGTTCTGAGACGTTGTTGCGGACGGTATCGGTCGTTCCTGTTGCTGTGTCGCTACGTGTTGGGAGAGAGGTGTGCTTTGAAAAAGCCATCAATTTTTTATCTCCGCAGTCCGCCACGCAGGCTCACGTTGTTGTGCGAAATTCATGAGAATGCTGCATATCGCTTGATTAGCGAGAGAGTGAGCGCGTGAGGAATGCCGTACGAGTCCGGAAGAATTTGGGGTTCTGCTTGGCGAGTGTTTCGCCGCGAGTGTTGGCTTTGACGACTGAGTGGGTGTCTCGAGAGAGGTTCTGTCCACCGAAGCCTGGCGGTGCGAATTGGGTTTGGCAGGTAGTGCTGGTGACGCCTGCGGCGGCCGTATCGACAGCGCGAGAGGGATTCCGCGGCAGCACGAAAGGAGGGATGTGGCCGATGAGAGAGACAGAGGGAGATTGCTTTATCGTTGAGCCCGTGGTAGACCGGTGAGCATGCGGGAAGAAAGGAGTGGTGGTAATGGTTTCAGATGTGCGAATGGCTTGCTGTTTAGGGCGGCGGTGCTTGTACTCGTACCGCAATTTTTCATTGTTTTTCGCCAGGCTTGGTGTCAGGGATGAGATTGTCTCAGGCCCGATGTGGGTTGTGGGTCGGTGACACGAGTTGGCTGCTGTTTCTCCGCTGCTGCTGTTTGGTTTCGGTGCGGGCACCCTGTCAAGGCCATTAGCGCCCTGTCACGGCCACGGCGGCGGTCGCGGGGGTTGCTGGATTGGCATATTATTTTGTGCGCCACTCCGGAACGTTCCGACTGCTTGCGGCAAATCAACCCATCCCGGTTTCCTCTGAAGAGGGCGGTCTACCTCTTTTCCGTGTCTCTCTCTCTCGCTGCATTTGCGCTATTGTTTTGACGTCTGTCCGATGCATTGCGCCGGAGCATCGGCGTTCGTCCCTGGTGGTAATTCATTCATTGCATCAGGGAGGCAGGTGTGGCGGCTTTGTTTGCTTCTTGTACGTTCATATCCTGGTTCGTGTGCGTGTGTATATGTGTTGTCTTCGGCGGGGTTCCTGTACGCTTGCTAGGAGGGGAAAGTGGTGGACGGTCTTTTGCGCGAAGGGTGGAAATCTGTCTTGCAAGGTGTTTGGAATGGTTTGAAAGTGAGCTGGTACGGCTAAGTATGAGGCGGGCTATCATATTCGAACATGTAATGATAAGAGGAGGCTATCGTATCTTGCCTAACGGTGAAAGGAGCTCGGCCCTGAGCTATTCGGAAAAGGTCGTTTGGCCAGCTGATGGTGTCGAATATTTGACCAGATTCGACCTGTACTGCCTGTCATCCCAACCCAAACACTTGAATGTAGAGTAAACTCATTAACGAACAGAATTACGCCCGTTGTAAATTCCGGGCCGCTGATGTAGAAACGGCGGTCAAATTTAAACTGCACTCGTACATACCGTACGAACCATTATCGACTGCTCACACTGCTTGTTGGTTACAAACCGGCCCCTTCCTCAGGGCGCCCGGCCCTTTTACCGCCGCCGCAAGACACCTCGCCGACGCCGCCATTCGGGACGACACTGGTGCCTCGCGAAGACTACGTCCCCCTCCCTTCTCCTTGCGCCTCCACTGACCCCTCCAGTGACTTGACAGCCCCTTTCAACAACCCTCACTTCACTCCTCTCCCCCGCATGCGGGCATGCGCACACGACCCGGCGAGCCGCTGTCTGCAAAAAAAAGCTGCGCGAGCACCGCGCTCCCTTACTTCCGCACACACATGTGCAATGCTGATGCGTGTCAGGGCGCATACGTGCGGTACCCAGCCTTGCTCCACATCCTTTTGCTCCCGCAGTGGCCCAAACCCTATACGATAGACGTGGACAGCGGACAGCGGACCCCGACAAGGACACGCAATCACGCATGTGAGCCAGCGAGCCCACACACGCGGGCCTCCCTCCAGTGTGGCCGTCCTCCCCCTCACAGCGCCAGCAGGCGGGCCGCCTGGACGGTGGAGCGGACCAGGCCGGCGTGCCGCCGCACTGCCGCCTGCATTGGCGCCGCCGCCGCCGCCGCCGCCGTGGCTTGCGCGCGGACGGGGCACAGCGCGGGCCTGGTTGGGGACGGGGGCGGGGAGGGGCAGGGGCGGGGATGCGGGGGCGGTGACGGAGACGATGGAGGCAAGGAGCGAGGACGGAGCGCCGGGAGGATGGGAGGGAGAGAGGAAGGGAGGGCAGGCTTTCAGTCGGTCGAGAGTCTTTGCCCCGAGAGCCGGTGGGATGCGGACCGGAAGACCGGAAGACCAACAGGGACGGCGCCCAGTGGCTCGTTGGCGCCCCGTCACTTGCGTATGGTACGTGGTAGTGGTTGGGGTCGGGGGGGCGGGGGCTTGGTAAGGAGAAATGCATTGCAGCGAAGGAACGGAAGCTTGGAGAAAGTTAGTGGACGGACCCCGCACCGCGGCCGTGCGAGCTGGGGCGGTCCCTCTTGCCTCTGCCGGGTGGGTGTGTGGCTGGCTGGCTGCGCGCGTTGCCCAGTCGCCTTCCAGCCCCCCCTCCCCCCTCCGATCTGCCCACCTGCTGATCCTGGAGCCAAAGGAGCGCGGCGCCGCGGTGTTGGTGCGGGCGGAGGTCAGGGTGCTGAAGCCCCGGACGGCTGCGCCGGCGGCGCCAGCCGCAGCCTGCTGCTGCCGGCCAGCAGACGCCGCCCTGACCGCCCCTGCGCACGTTGGGGGCAGACACCGTTGGGGACAGACGAGTTGCGCGATAGGAAGCAGCCGGGGTCATATGGCATGGGCCCGATCCTTGACCCCCTAACCGCCAGCCCACTCCAGCCCACACCAACTCACACACACACACACACACACACACACACACACACACACCAAATTACACGCATATAGATGGGAAGAACCGGCAGCAGCCGCGGTGCCCTCTCGCGCTGCCTCCGGCAAAATCAGGTGGAACTCCGTGCGCGCAGTTATGGACCCCTTCCCCCCGGCACGCGGCTCCGGAACCCGCCACGTAGCCCTCAACACCCTAGAACCCACCGGACTACAACCATCAAACAACATCCTGGCACCCACGCAAGGTGACGCAACGTTGCGCTGGAGGGGTGGGTGGGCGCAACCTAGGCGTTGGCACTACGCCGCCCCCCGCCCCCCCCCACACACACCCGCCACCACACACACACCACCGCCACCCTCTCGGGACTCGCCCGCTGGGAGCTCCCCGCAATCGGCGATCATGACATCAAACGCCGTCTCGCCGCTGCGGCTGCCAACCGCCTCGATGGCCTTGACCACCTCGAAACCGTCAACCACCTGCGGGCAGAGACCGGGGTGGAGGTGGAGGTGGAGGTGGAGGTGGAGGTGGAGGTGGAGGTGGAGGTGGAGGTGGAGGTGGAGGTGGAGGTGGAGGTGGAGGTGGAGGTGGAGGTGGAGGTGGAGGTGGAGGTGGAGGTGGAGGTGGAGGTGGAGGTGGAGGTGGAGGAGGAGGTGGAGGTGGAGGTGGAGGTGGAGGTGGAGGTGGAGGTGGAGGTGGAGGTGGAGGTGGAGGTGGAGGTGGAGGTGGAGGTGGAGGTGGAGGTGGAGGTGGAGGTGGAGGTGGAGGTGGAGGTGGAGGTGGAGGTGGAGGTGGAGGTGGAGGTGGGCCGGGCCCCACCAACCCTTCCCTCACCCCTCCACCACCACCACCACCACCATCACCTTGAGTCTTTTGCTTTTAGGTCAACCCCGCCCACGCCCCCTCCCTCACCTGTCCGAACACGACGTGCTTGCCGTTGAGCCAGGACGTCTGGGCGGTGCACAGGAAGAACTGAGAGCCGTTGGTGTTGGGGCCTGCGGTGCATCAGCGGGGGTCCGTGCAGCAGCTGGGTTCCATGCTCACGTCACGCATGCCGCATACGGGTATGGAATAAAGGAAAGGGCTCTCGAGCGGCCTTTTGACGTTCATCCGCGGCCTACGAGTTCCCATGGCATTGATCCGCGCGTGCGCTGCAAGGAGGCAGAAAGGAGGCAGAAAGGAGGCAGCAAGGAGGCAGCAAGGAGGCTGCCCCTGACCGCAACGGGGACCTCGGGACCTATACCGTTGAGAGGCAACCCGCGCGCCGCAGCGGGGGGGCCAGGCTAAGGAGGCAAGGCCAGCAGACGGCAACGGCGCATGCATGCTGCAAACGGGTCGTTCCTCAACCGCTCGCTGGGATCACCTGGGCTTTAGGGTGGGGAGGGGGAGCACCGGAGCTCCGAAACCGAGAATGCGCGTGAAACACGCGCGACGCAGAGCGCGCACCTGCATTCGCCATGGACAGCACGCCCGGTCCCGCGTGGCTCAGCCTGAAGTTCTGCAGCCGGGTGTGTGTGTTGTTGGAAAATGTCGTATGTGTGAGTGTGAGTGTGTTGGGAGCGTGGGAAGGGGGGAGCGGGAAGGGAACGCGGGCAGGCACGACATCATGCGCCCTGCGCCGGCAAACGCTCCCCGCGCGAGGCGAGGAGATGCCGCCAACGGGCCACAGAGCGAGATGACGACGCGACAGACATTCAAGCTCAGGCAAGTCGGGCTCAGCCGCGACATTGGAGGGCACATCGAGGGAGTATCTGCTGGCGGCGCTCTGACCGATCTGCGGCCCCCTCCCCCACGTTGCGGCCCGCCCTCCGCTCCCTCAGCTGGGCTCCCTCAGACCCTCACCCTCCGTTCCGCCCCCACCCCGGCCCCACCTCGTCCTCGAACCGCGCTCCATAGATGCTCATGCCGCCCGTGCCGTTGTCCCGGGTGAAGTCACCGCCCTGGTGAAGGGCACACAAGTACGGCAAGTACGGGCAAGCGGGACCAGCCACACAAGCCATGAGTGAGCCCAGTCAGTCCGGCCACTGTATACCGTTCTGCTTGAGTAATGCGCAAGGCAGTGATGGCCTTGTACGACTGTACGATGTTCAGCCGTGCGGGGTCAAGGTTTCGGAGCAGCCCAGCGCGGACACCCAACCCAACCGTGCCCCCAACAACGCCAACTGCGGCCATACCCGTTAAGAGGTGCCCCCTGAACAAGGGGCAAGCGGACTGGAAGGGCGGCCACCCCTGCCACTGGACGGGCAGCCGGAGCGGCACACACATCCGCGACGGTGCCGCAGCTCGCCATGCAGCGTTCCAACATTGCACCACACCACACCGGATCGCACCGCATCGCACCGGATCGCACCCTTTCAGCCCTCCCCCCTCCGCACACACACACACGCACACACGCACACACGCACCTGGCACATGAAGCTTGGGATGACCCGGTGGAAGCGCGAGTCCTTGTAGCCCTTGCCCGCCTCGCGCAGGCACAGCTGGCGGAAGTTCTGCGCTCGCGACCCGCGGGTCAGTCGTGCACCAGGGGAAGAAGATGAGGGACGAAGATGGGGGAAGGTGAGGGAAGATGAAGGAAGGTGCCGGAAGGTGATGCAAGGCGAGGCGCGGCTGGGCGGCGCGACGCATGCAGACGTGGGACACTGCCAAGGTGGTGGTGCTGCACACGGTGGCTTCTGGAGGAAGGGAGACAGTGAAGATGTGCGGGTGTGCGGGAGATTCAGGTCTCACCACGCTCGGCCACCGAGGGCCCCGGAATGGGCGGGCAGGAGCAGCGCGCGGAACGGGCTTTTTAACACAGGGCCTGCCGACGCCTTGCCCTTCCCACGACAATCAGGCCCGCTGCCCCTGATCCAGTACCCGGCAGCGCATGTGCGCGCAGGCTGAAGGAAAACCATCACCCTCTGATCTCCCGCACCTCGGCGGTCTTGGGCGTCACATCCTGCTTGAGCTCCTGCGCAGCACACCACGGACATCCGCGCACGAGCATCATCGAGAGTCGGGGGGTAGGGGGCCCGGGGTCGGGGTGGGTAGGGGTGGGGGTTGGGGGTGCTGCCGTAGCTTGGCAGAGACGAGTAGATGTCAGGTCGTGGTGGTCAGGTCGGTAAATGTGCAGCGGACGGATCTGCCGGAAGGTCCGAGCTTTCCCGATGGTTCGTGGGGGCTCTCTTAAGGCTTGTATGTATGTATGCAGCAGGGTGCGTGGGAATGTGAGCAGCTTTGTCGGCAGGATGGCTGAAGCCTGACCCACAAGACTGGGAGGGATGGGGCGGGTGGTCCCCTCACGCATCCCGAGTCCCCGACTTGCCATGACGATGCGGCCCAGCGGGGTGGCGTCGCCGTAGCGGCCCAGCTTGATGTCGAAGTACACGAGCGGGTTGGCCTGCAGCGGTTGCACGCAGTCACCCGTGCAGGGCGGGGTGATTTAATTTAAAATTGAAGGAGGTCCGAGGGCGGGAGGCAAGGACAAGCCAAGGAGCTGGCTAGACGGACGGTTTCTGGAGGACTGGAGGCGTGTGGTGTGGACGGCCCCGTGTGGCGATGTGGTGTGGTGGGCTCGCGAGTCGCGGTACGGATATACTGCAAACCCCAAAGCTGGCCCGCAGCTCGACGCCCACCCCGTCAAGTTCAATTTTTGGGATCAATTGACGCGATTCAATGCTGGAGATGGGGGCGTTTCGCGATGCAAGCGGCCGGAAGAGCGAATGACACGTCACGGCGATTGTTTGTGTACTTATGCTAGCCCGCTGGGCTTTGATATACGATCAGTCCATTAAATTGACGCCTTACAGGGTTTGGAGAGCCAAGAGGCGGGGCGTAGGCAACTTTGGCCTTGGCCATCTGCACGATGGCGTCCTTGTTGGCGCTCTGACCTTGTCCCATTTTGACTAAGGAAAATAGTAAGGAATCAAAAGGATTGGGTGGGTGAAATATTTGGTTTGGGTGGAGTCTACAGCCAAAGAGAGCGTTGTAGCCTTACGAAACGAGATCCAGATCGACTTGTATGTCGTGCCTGTCGTGCTCAGCCATCGAGTGACAGTGTGTGATCGAACATGCCGGAATCAACCTTCAAACAACCTCTTGTTAATACCTCTTCCCATGCTAATTCATCTGGAGGTTTGTGGAGGGAGGCTGCGTGAATGGGGGTGGACTCGTGGACAAGGACTCAAGCAGGACGCGGAGGCCCCCTTACGCTGGGAAGAGAGGGCCCGCCAGGCCCGCCCCCAGTGCAGCTACGATATACCTGTGCAGTGTTAGTTGCGGCCGTAGCCGCCGTCCATTTTTCCCCGGGTGAGGCTCCCAATAGGGCTAACTGCATGTATCATGGTCATATGCGGCGGCCTGAGGATCAGCAGGCGACGCAGTACAGCGCCGTCGCGATGCGCCTTAGGCCGTTCAATCTGTTCAAACCTGCATCTTGGGCACCCAACCTCAGTTACGGAACAGTACTTCGGAATACGCGCAAATGTGCGCACACCCATCCGGCCCGTAGGTACTGCTGCTGTTGCAAAGGGTTGCAATGCCAGACGTCATGTCGGGTTCAGGCCATGTGGCCAAGCGAGAGACTGCAGGGGATGTACCGGCTGAGCACGCAGGAGCAAGAGATAGTGCATAACCTAGGCTGCGTACCGGGGTCGTACGGGAGGGGTCACAGTACAACGGCCAGTCCAAAACTGTCTAACCCCGCAACCCGTGCCAACCGCTCAGCCCAGCCTGATACACAGCTTCTTGCAGCATTAGCTTGGTTGCACCCACAGATACTTCGTACGCAAATTGATGTTACATGTCCTACGGGTTCCAGCCTTCGTTTGAATTCCGAGAGCTATGAACAGGAATAGCAGCGCGGCACGTTCTAATGCCAAAGCTAGGTAAATAACTTATGTGTAAAATGTAAGACGAGTCCATTTGCAGGGAGCTTAGCTAGACGTCTAGCACTGAATCAAAATGGAGGACACGAAAGTTGTGGAATTACGGAAGGCGGTCCGTCAGCAATTACAGCAGGCTGGTGTTCAAGGCGTGCTACACCAGCTTCTTTTGGAGTATCAGCGGACTGGCGAGGCCGTGACTCCGGAGGATGCGCTGGACGTGCTGCAGGCAAGGCAGTTGGAGTTCTCCGATTCCATGTTCGGGGAAAGCGTCACCAACATTGATGCCTCCTTGAAACAGGGGCGCGGTGTCATCGACCAGCTGGTGCGCACTGTTCGTCCACCACAGACGGCGGTGGAGGCCCTTACCCAGGTCTCAAATGTCGGACCCGTCAAGCCGGCGGAACTGCCGACGTGAGCTGCGGCACGCGCAAGCGGCAAACAGGACCTGTAGGACTAGCAAGCGGGCGCTGGATGTGGATGTCCAGTCGTACATTCCAGCTTGCCTGGCTGCCCCGCGCTCATTTTGCATAACCGCTGCATAACTGGAACGTGCCCTGTGGCACGGAGAGCACATCACTTGCAGTGCGCCTGCCCAGCTCCCCATCAATCGGCGCGGCCTCTTTGGCATCGCACCAAGCCACCCACCGGAGTTTGCCGCCATTTCCTCCCCTGATCCTGTGACCCGGCTGCGTCGAACCCTACATCCGCTCCCTAGGGGTAAGGCCTTCCTGCACGTGAAGCTGCTGGGAGGGAGGGCCTTTGCCGACTACGTCGTGCGGATACCCGGCCCCGAGGAGCAGCTGCAGCTGTCCCTGGAGCTGTTCGGCCAGCGCTTCACCACGCAGCCCGTGGCGGCGGCCGTGGAGCCGGCCTTTGCGGGGGAGGCATTCTTCCAGCTGCCCACGGGGTCGGGGCCTGCCGATCCGCTGCAGCTGCTGGCTCTGCGGCAGGGGATGCACATTGTGGTGATGCAGTTGAACCCCCTGGCGGCCATGGTGGACGGACAGTGGGGTAAGTGAGGACGTGGTGCCCTTGGCTCCCCCGGAAAACCAAGGGCCATGAATTACGGTAGCTGGACAATCAGGGGGACTGCGCATGGAGTACGGTTGGCGCGTCAGCCAGCCGCGGCCGCGGCAGCAGCATTACGCAATTCCGTCCTCATGCATGGTCCAGCGCTGCTGGCTTGTTGCCCTCACGCAAGAAGACCGCTTCGCTGTCGCGACATGCCGCTTGCCCGCCTGCTGCGCGCATGCAAACCGTCTTGTCCCGCCCTCAGACCTGGGCCCCGGTCCGGCCGCTCCTGCCGCCGCCGCCACGTCCGCTCCGGAGCAGGTGGCCCGCCAGCTGTCGGTGCGGCGACTGCTGTGCGCTCTGGGCACTGCCGAGTGGCGCACGGCGCTGCGGCGGCGGGGCAAAGTGGTGGTTTCGGTGCAGCTGGGAGCGGGACCAGGTGAGCCCGGCTGGGGAGGGGCTCGGGCGGCTTGGGATTCGACCGCCGGGCTGCCCAGGCCGTACCCTGAGCTCGGCCGTCACCGTCATGGGGGTTGCCCTGCTGCCTTTGCATGGCGTCGCCATTCCCGGGAGGGGAAGAGTCCCTAAATGAGCTCAGCAGAAGCACCGGGCTGGTTGTGAGGCACCGGGCTGGTTGTGAGTCATGAGCGTGCGCAGCATCGCGGCCTTTTGCAACATGATAGCAGTTGCACCGTCGCTTGCAGCCACTGCAGCAAGCGTCAGCACGGTCATCCGCTCCTCCCTCTTCCGCCGCACCGGCCGAAACCCGAACCTCATCCACATGTTTCCCCTCTCCAAACCCTTCCTTTCCCGTTGATGGATTGGGCTCGGGAGTGGGGGTGGAAGGTGCCAGCGGCGCTATGCCCGCGTCCACGGCGCCCGCCGGCATGCTGACGCTGCAGCTGGAGCTGCGGCCGGCCTTCTCCGCGGCGCTGGACGAGGCGCTGCTCAAGAGCCAGCAGCGCATGGAGCACGCACGGGACGCGGACGTCATGGCCGCCTTTGTTGCGGGCGCCAAGGTGGGCGACCAGCAGCAGCAGCAGCAGCAGCTGCACCGTGTCGTGCCTGCACTCCGCAGCGTTTATGGCGTGCCTGGGTGATAAAGATGTCACCGGCGTCCTGTGCCATCTTCGCCGCCCCGTCCAGCGTCCGGGTGCTTGTGTGCCCCTGTCCGGGTTTCGCCGCCTTTGTTCGAGTCCGTTCGCACGTCAGTGGGCGGGCAGTGGCACAGGGCAGAGATGGTGGGTTGGTGGCTGATGCCCGGTAGCGCGGCACGGCACGCGGCACCCGGGAGCCGCCGGGAGCCTCCCGGAGGAGGGGTGCACAACGCATGGGCGGGCCGCTGTCTTCCCTAAATCACTTTTTATGGCTGCAACCGGCGTTTCCTTTCCAACCACTGTCAGGCATGGTGGGGCGAGTACGCGTCTCAGAACCTGGCCTTCAAGGCGCGACCAATCAAGGTGAGCATCCGGAGGTCCCCGTGGCCGAGCCAACGGCTGGGGTCCTGTTGGCGGCGCCCACGCATCCCGTCGGCGACGGCGGAGTCAGCAGTCAGCCTGCCATCTCCTTCTCAGCTAAAACCGCCCCTACGCCCCCCCTCTCATTGCGCCTGCCCCCTGTCGCGCCCGCCACGACGCACCCCGCCGCCGCCTGCTCCCCCGCAGGTCCTCGCCACCGGTGAGGACGGTAGCCAGTACCCGGTGTGCTGCTTCGTGAGGCCGCTGCAGTTGGGCCGGGCGCTGGCCAACGCGCGCGAGGCGGCCCGCTTCGTGAGCCTGCTGCGGCGGCGGGAGGACCTGGCGGCGCTGCCCAGCGGCGGGCTGAGCGAGGTGGCTGAGTGCTGGTGCCAGCTGCACACGGTGCTGGCGGCGGGGACGGCCACCAAGGTGGGCTGGATAGGGTTGGGGTGATGAGCGAAGACGGAGACCGCGAAGGGCAAGGGGGGGTGATTGGCGCGGTATGTTACGGTACGTGCTCCGGGGAGAGGCGGTGCCATTCGCCACGCCACGCATTTGCCGTTAGGAAGCCTCTTCGCGGTCGTGTGCCACTCTTGTGTGCCCCGCTCATCGGAGATGCGCCGGGAATTTCTGGCGGTCAAAGATTAGGAGGGTGGAGAGGGAGGCGGCCCAAAACCCAAACCATAGTCCAGCTATGTCAGGCCTGGCGGGCTGTGCAAGAGTGCTTGCCGACCCTCGTTCCTGGAAAAGAAAAGAGAAGTAATTAAGAAGGTAAGTAGAGAAGTAAGAAGCGAGGGAGGGCTCAGACTCGACTCCCAGCCCTCCACGTCCCGCCCCCACCCCCGCCCGGTGCAGGAGG
This sequence comes from Pleodorina starrii, assembly GCA_030267565.1. Taxonomy (NCBI): domain Eukaryota; kingdom Viridiplantae; phylum Chlorophyta; class Chlorophyceae; order Chlamydomonadales; family Volvocaceae; genus Pleodorina; species Pleodorina starrii. The sequence goes on along the minus strand of BRXU01000002.1, from coordinate 5,258,435 downwards.
AGATGGCGGTGCTGCTGTGCAGCCTGCTGCTGGGCTTCGGGCTGGACGCGTGGGTGGTCGTGGGGCGGCTGCACGACGGCAGCGGCCACACGTGGGTCATGACCCGTGGGCCGCTCGCGTCGCCGTGCTTCTGGGAGCCGAGCACAGGTTCGTGACGCTGATGGCAGTCGCGCCGGCGCACAGCGGCAGCAGCGCCTCGTGGTTCGTGGTCGGGCTGTGACGAGGGGACCACGCCCGGCAGCCAGTTTTACCCAATTCACCTTGGCGACGAAAGCTAGACACTGAGAAATGCACAAACATGCCGGCTCGGAGGGGAGGTTGGAAAGGGGGTTGGCGGGCAGGTTTCAATGCCCAGTGGGCCGCATGATGCTCAAAGTTACCGCGTGCTGCCGCGTAATGTTGCTCATCGTCACTACCTTATCTCGCAACTGCGAGCGTGTCAGGTCGCTCAACCTCCGATCTGGCTGGCTGCCTAGGATGCAGCAATGCGCCCCTCTCCCCCGCGACGTCCTTCCCGGGTTCTGCTCAACCCTGCAGCCGTGCGCTACTCAATAACGGACGTGGACACCTGGCCGTACCAGTCTGTAGGCTGCGTCTTCAACAACCTGCGACTGTACGCCAACTCCCAGGTGCGACCCGCGTCGACCTGCAGTTTTTGGCATGCCGCCGTTGCCGAGAGCCTGTGCGCGCTGTCAGGGAGACCGCGTGAGGCGTTACGGCTTACACGGGCGCCTGCCATCCAGGACCCCGGCACCCTCACGCTATCTCGGTCCTGGGGCTGTGCCGTGTCCTTCCTCATTTGCTATGCCAGCGCCTTCTCAGTCTCTTCCCCTCCCCCCAACTACACACATGGAACAATTCCGGTCAAGGATGCCCCTGCTCATTTAGCCCCGCGTCATGGGGCACGTGGCGTCCGCTTCCGTGCCCAGCGCGTGTCTCACCAACTCCCGGCAAGGCCAGCGCAACCGCAACCTGACACCACCTGAGCCCAATGCGCCGTCATACCGTACTTCGTTTCCAGAGGCCCATGCAATTGCCGTTGCCGTCGCTGCCAGCCCTCCCTCCACTGTGCGTTTGACCGTCTGATGAGTCGCCCTAACGAGTAACGACTCACCGCCGGCGTCACGTCACCGGCGCCGGCGCCGTCACCGCCGCAGGGCGACGACAGCGCCTTCGGCACCTCGTACGTGCTGGAGGACGCCTCGCTGTGGCGGGAGCTGCCCATGCCACCCCAGGAGCTGCCAGCCATGCCCTGGTCAGTTGGACTTCCCCCGCGCCGCCAACCTTGGTTCCCACGCAGCGTCACTGTGTCTTCAGACTCTTCAGCCCCTCCCCCTCTAGCGTGGCCCCTCACTTGGCACTCGGCTCGCCCGGCTCCGTCTGGCCACCGCTTCGCTCCACTTGCTTTGTGCAACCACCTGCCTTTCCAAAGGCAGGTGGTTGCTCCCACTGCGCGCTGCGCTGCACCCACTCTCTCACGGTTTACCATTTTTTTGGCCGAGCGGCTGACTGACTGACAACCTATGCTGCGACACCTCTATAGAGCAGCAGCCATGCGCCACGCGCCCCACGTTCGGTCCCCCTCGCCCGCTTCCTGAGCTGCCCGCCTGCACCGCCTGTGTGCGCTCTGTGTGTGTGGCTCCTCCGCTGGCGGCGGGGCCGCGCTGCAGGAGCGCCATCCCGCTGGCCCGCAGCGCCATCCCCGACCCGCTGGAGCTGGAGGCGCACCTGGAGGCCCGCCTGCGGTCAGCCGCAGCGCAGCACCGCCGCCAGGTGCTGGGCGCCGAGGTCGCCACCGCGTGGGACGACGGCCTGGCGCAGCTGCTGATGCCCGCGCTGGCGGCCTACGAGCAGGTAAGAGCACAGTCGCGCATATGACGGTCACGCATGGCGCGCCGAGGCGGCCTCGCCGCCCCCCAACGCAGTGGCACCACCCCCGCAGCGTTATGCATGATGCGTTAAGCTGGCTGGCCGGCCAGGTTGTCCGCCTGCCCTACGGGTGGTGATCGCGCCTAACAGGGATCCCTGACGCGCGTACCGGCCCCGCGCCTCGAGCGCCTGTGCGCCGCACGCCAGAATCCCTTGCGATCCTGCCCGGCTACCGCGTGTCTGCCTGCTGCAAGACCGGCATGCCCTGTCCCTTGCACCGCGCAACCCGCCTCGCTCCCCTCTCCCCGTGTCGCCTCCCGCTGCGTCCGTGCACCCACAGGAGGCTGTGAGTGGCGAGGTGGCCCCCGGCAACGACGAGTTCCAACAGGCCATCAAGCGCGCCGTGCCGCTGGGCTGGGTGTTCAAGGCCATGCCGCAGCACCACAGCCACGTGTGCGCCGACCTGATGAGGAAGGCGCTGCTGGAAGATGACCAGGTGGGAGGGGGCGGGTTTGGGGAAGGAGAAGGGGGAGGAGGGACGCTGGTGTAGGGGAAGGGTTGGGCTCTGGCGGGTGAGGTGGGGTCTGTGCGGAAGGATGATGGGGGGGCTTCCCCGGAATAGCGAGGTGGACAGGCGGAGGTGCGTAACCGCCAGGCGAATGGCTTCAGGAGTGAGGCCCGAAGCGCCCGGGCAGGGGCGGGAGGCGCACGGGAGGGTTACTACCTGCGAAACTCAGCCTGGGGCCATGCGCGAGGCCAGCGCGAAAAGCCCACCAATCAAAATCCCTGGCCTTCCTTGAATGCCCCCCCCCCGGTCTCATCCACCCTCCAACCGCCCTTTCAGGGCTTACCGGCATGTGATGACCGCAAAACTGAACTGCCCACCACCCCCTTTAAACCCCTCCTTTCCTACATCGCCCGGCCCCCAACACCCCCCCCAACACACACACACACACCACCCACCACCACCACCACCAAACACACACACGCGGTGTACCTGGGCAGATGCTGGACATCCTGGGCGCCACTGCCGGCACGGCGTCCTTTGCGCTGCGGGTCAAGGTCTTCGCCTACCCCGAGTGCCTCACCAGCGTGTGGATGATGCTGGCAGTCAAGTACAGCGCCGTGGCGCCGTGAGATGACGCTGACATTTGGCGTGAAGTAACGCGAGTGCGTGATGTAGCGTGGCGCCGTGCTCGTCCGTGCTCGTCCTGGGAGAGAGTTGGATTACCGTATCCCCCTCCTCCCCCTCTGGCACGGGCGTGCACGCACAGCGCCGCCGCGCGGTGCGCAGTGTTCCCTCCGACGGGCCGCCCTCCTGGGCGTGACGGCAAGATGGATGGCGTTTGGGACGATCGTCCTGCTGCGCGCGCTTTACTGCAGGTCGGCGCCGGCGTGCCGGGTCGGCGTGCCCCTGGCTGCCAATCGGCCACCCTGAGGGGGAGGTGCCCGGCACGTTGGTTGAGCGCAGTGGCCGCCTCTTGAGGTGGTGTTCACACCGAAGCCGCGGCTGCCGCGGCTGCCTAGCCTCGATTGTACAGGTGCTGCGGTGTATGTTTGGCTGGTCTTGGTAAGAGCCTTCCTGGCCTTGGCCTTGGCGCTGGCCTTGGCCTTGGCGCTGGTGTGGATCGCACATGTTGTTGCGGTTGTTAGGTGGGCTCCGGGCGCAGATGTCAGGTGCGGTGCAACCCGGTGGTAATCAGGTCTGGTATTATTTTCCCCGTTTGAAACGGTTCATTCGGACTAGCCATGGGTCCAGTGACCGAATGCCTGTGACTGGGCGGACGGCAAGTGGGAGGTGGGATGCGGGGCCGGAGCCAGTATTCCAGACGACGTGTCTGCTTTCCATCAGGAGCGTTTTAATCCGAAGTAGCAATCCATCCTCCTCCCAAACGCACGACACCCTGATCCATGCAAACCTGACTTGCTGCAAGCACCGCCCGACACCACCACCACCACCACCACCACATCAACCAAGGCATGAGCTCCGCCATGAGACAGGCGCGCGCTACAAGCTCTACCGCGTGAGTGACCCGCATGTAAACAAGGGGTTGGTGTCGGCTTCCTTGAAGCCGGAAAAAGGGCGGGGCCCCGTTCAATCCGTACGGGTGGAGTTGAAGGGCTAGGGCGGCGAGGGCGTGAAGTGTGAGAGTGTCAACATTCCTGCTGATAGACAGCCAGAGCTTTCAGCAATCCGCCCCATGTTTAGCATCGCGCGCCGTCTCGGCACTGTGCAACTCTTCCGGCCAGCGCATTGGCTGAAGTTACTTGACAGTAGACACGCAGTGTATCATTTACACATCACGCAGGCTGACTTGCCAATAGAAGGACAGCGGAACTGTTTGAGAGGGTCGCGATGAAGTCGTGCAGTTGCCGACGAGAGTGCACAGGCTTCGCTACCGGGGTATTCGTCGTAAAGGAGGCTTGACAACTTTAACATTAGGACAGGGAATGTAGAAGTCCCCTAGGTTGCCGACTGGACTTGTTAGAATGCAAGGATTACAAGGGGAACCGATGTTCATATCGGTTGCTAGCCGTACATGCTAGACGGACTGTTCATCCTACCCCAGGGGCACCCACGGAAGGGTGATGTGATGTTGTTACAAGCTTTGAGCTCGTAAGGCCCAGACGAGCCAGGAGGCTCATGGACCACTTGAACTCGAAACACAAAGACACAGAAAGAAAAGAAAAACGTAAGCCCTGAACTGAGTTGAATAAAGAACTGTTCGTTCAGAGAACCAAAAGTCGACGCCAAGCAGAAGAGTCAGAAGTCGTACAACACGCTCTTGCCCTCGCTTGAGTACCTGATGTCCGCCTGCCCCGACCATTTAGGGGAGAACCCGCTGTTAATCAGGGACCGAAACACCTCCGAAACGGAGGGGTGCCCGTAATATAGGACATCATTACTGTACGGCATTGCGTATAACGATTTGACGCATCCCCGCAATTACAACTGCTATGAGGAAGCGTAAATGATGTGAAATTCAAATGGGTTGACGTTAAAATTTGCGGATCTCCGATTGCCGGCCGCATGCGTACGATAGGAATGACCCCGTCTGTTTTGCTGTTCCGATCACTGTGTAACACCGGCACAGTATTTGAATTGAGGGATCTCATTAACAGTCGATATGGGAGACAAAATGATCCCGTCGGTTTTGAAACACCCACACAATATTTGACGAGAGTGATCTTACTGACGTTGATAATAATGGTCGACATCAAGGACGATACTCCTAATCTGCAATGATAGTTCGGCAAGTGTCCGCGAATTGACAACCGCCCTGCTAATGCATCAATGATTTTTCCGAAGTGGCAATAGCAGGCACTAAGCACTACCGTCCCCGCGGCTGCTCCTTGATTTACGTCATGAACGTTGCGACACTGCTACACGGACGGCCCGGGGGAAGGGGGGTGTGGGGGGATGGGGGGCAACAGCCCCCCGCCCCCCACCAGCGGGGGGAAGGGGCAAGGGGGTCTGGGGGAGGGGGGCGGCAGCCCCTCCCCCCCAGCATGGCCCAACGGCGTTGACACACGGAAACGGATTCATGCATTTAATGTACTCATACTACGATAACGATAATAAAGCATTACGGGCTCCAGGGGCTAAGTTGGGCGGCCCGCAGATGAATCGTGCGTGCTTTGGCGGCTTGGCGTCCAACAACCAGCAGTTGGCCCCTCATGGTTTGCTCCTTGAAACCTTTGTAATAGTAATATGCGTCAAGACGATCGGACCGGCAAGCAGAGCTGCTGTGGTGTGGTCGCGGGAAGAATGTTCGCAATGCACACATAGTTTGTTTCCGAAACGAAGATTCATTTCACGCCGTCATGTCAGAATTTCACTTTATGGCGGATTTCAGTTCGAATTGTGGATTTTGCGCTGTCCTTGAAAGCTGGTGGAAGTGGAAGTGAAAGTGCGAAAGTGGGTTCTGGAGCGGCGGATTGGCGCACGGCGCGGTCCTCACGCCTCCCGCTTTTCAGCAGCTGATCAAGCAAAGTGCCTGCTTTCTGCCAGCAAAGATGTGGAGGCGTGAGCTGGTGTGAGGACCCCAGTCCACGCGCTCCAGAACCCACTTTCGCACTTTCACTTCCACTTCCACCAGCTTTCAAGGACAGCGCAAAATCCACAATTCGAACTGAAATCCGCCATAAGGAACGATGAATCTTCTGGAATTAATTATAGGCCGAGAGGTGTTGGTTTGACCTCGGCCGCGGTCCATGGAGACTGCCAAACTGGTTTGTACTCATGCGATGTTGGGTTCCAATAATAAATTTACCGTGCAATAAAGAATGTAATCTTTTACTTCTGCAGCCTTTCCGTTGGCCGAAAGTCTACACTTGTCCAATTACTTCCCACGTCCCACGTCCCACGGGCACACGGACATGGGCAATCCTACAAGCGCGCGCCCTTTGGGCCGCGGGCTGCCGTAGCGCCCCTTGCGGATGCGGACGCGACGCGACGCGATGCGACGCGACGCGATGCGACGCGACGCGACGCGACGCTATGCTCCATTACGATTCGCTACGCAACGCTATGCTACACTACGCTATGCTAGGCTACATGACGCGATGCGACGCAACGCGACGCTACACCATGTTACGTGACGCGACGTGATGCTATGCTACGCTCCGCGATGCTCCATGCTACACGCCGCTACGCTCCATTACGATCCGCTACGCAACGCTATGCTACGCTATGCTACAGTATGCTACGCTAGGCTACATGACGCGACGACGCGACGTCGTGTTAGTTGCGTTGTGTAGCATTGCAATGTGATCGTGCATGCTGCGCTGCACTACACGATGCGACGCGACGCTACGCGACGCGACGTGACGCGACGCGACGCGACGTGACGTGACACGACGCGACGTAACGCGACACGACACGACGCGACGCAACATGACGCGACGCGACACGCATGACACGACGCGACGCGACGCAACGCGACGCTACACTACGTTACATGACGCGATGCGACGCTATGCTACGCTCCGTGATGCTCCACACTATGCTCCGCTATGCTCCATTACGATCCGCTACGCAATGCTATGCTACGCTACGCTATGCTAGGCTACATAACGCGACGACGCGACGTCGTGTTGCGTTGCGTAGCATTGCAATGCGATCGTGCATGCTGCGCTGCACTACGGGACGCGACGCGATGCGATGCGACGCGACGCGACACGACGCTACACTACACTATGCTCCGCGGGAAGGCGTGTGCGCGACTTCAATCGTGCACGTTGAAATGTGACGTGCGATTTACGATCGTTCACGCTGCACTACACTATGGTACGCGACGCGATGCTACGCTACGCTACGGTACGCTACGCGGCGGTGAGCGGCGGCGAGCGGCAACGAGTAACGAGCGGCGACGACGCGAGCCACGACGAGCCGCGACGAGGCGACAGGCGCGCACGACTTTATTCGCCGACTACACGACGCGACGCTATGCTCCGCGATACGCTCCGCTATGCTTCGTTACGCTCCGCTACGCAACGCTATGCAACGCTATGCAACGCTACGCTACGCTACGCTATGCTATGCAGCATCCTAAGTAGCGCGAGTGCACGATCGCATTTTCCTCGCAAATCGCAAGGCGACTAACTTTGACAAGCCTAACGCTATGATATCGCACATAAATGATTTCTATGATATATCTATATGCGAGCAGCACATCCCGCGACGCAAAAAAAAATTTACGCACTTTACGCGTCGGGGTTTCGGAGCCGATTTACGATCGTGCGCGCTGCACTACACTATGGTACGCGACGCGATGCTACGCTACGCTACGCTACGCTACGCCACGCGGCAGTGAGCGGCGGCGAGCGGCGACGAATAACGAGCGGCGACGACGCGACCCGCGACGAGCCGCGACGAGCGGCGACTAACTTTGAGCCGAGCGCAGCGGAGCGTGCGCGGCTTTAATCGCCGACTTGCGTTAAAGCGATGAAACCGAGCGAGCGAGCGAGCGAGCGACAGCGTAACGAAGCGCAGCAGAACGCAGCGGAGCGCTGCGCAGGCGCGCACGACTTTATTCGCCGACTACACGACGCGACGCTATGCTCCGCGATACGCTCCGCTACGCTACGCTACGATCCGCTACGCAACGCTACGCTACGCTACGCTACGCTACGCTACGCTACGCTACGCTACGCTACGCTACGCTATGCTATGCAGCATCCTAAGTAGCGCGAGTGCACGATCGCATTTTCCTCACAAATCGCAAGGCGACTAACTTTGACAAGCCTAACGCTATGATATCGCACATAAATGATTTCTATGATATATCTATATGCGAGCAGCACATCCCGCGACGCAAAAAAAAATTACGCACTTTACGCGTCGGGGTTTCGGAGCCGATTTACGATCGTGCGCGCTGCACTACACTATGGTACGCGACGTGATGCTACGCTACGCTACGCTACGCTACGCTACGCCACGCGGCAGTGAGCGGCGGCGAGCGGCGACGAATAACGAGCGGCGACGACGCGACCCGCGACGAGCCGCGACGAGCGGCGACTAACTTTGAGCCGAGCGCAGCGGAGCGTGCGCGGCTTTAATCGCCGACTTGCGTTAAAGCGATGAAACCGAGCGAGCGAGCGAGCGAGCGACAGCGTAACGAAGCGCAGCAGAACGCAGCGGAGCGCTGCGCAGGCGCGCACGACTTTATTCGCCGACTACACGACGCGACGCTATGCTCCGCGATACGCTCCGCTACGCTACGCTACGATCCGCTACGCAACGCTACGCTACGCTACGCTACGCTACGCTATGCTATGCAGCATCCTAAGTAGCGCGAGTGCACGATCGCATTTTCCTCACAAATCGCAAGGCGACTAACTTTGACAAGCCTAACGCTATGATATCGCACATAAATGATTTCTATGATATATCTATATGCGAGCAGCACATCCCGCGACGCAAAAAAAAATTTACGCACTTTACGCGTCGGGGTTTCGGAGCCGATTTACGATCGTGCGCGCTGCACTACACTATGGTACGCGACGCGATGCTACGCTACGCTACGCTACGCTACGCTACGCTACGCCACGCGGCAGTGAGCGGCGGCGAGCGGCGACGAATAACGAGCGGCGACGACGCGACCCGCGACGAGCCGCGACGAGCGGCGACTAACTTTGAGCCGAGCGCAGCGGAGCGTGCGCGGCTTTAATCGCCGACTTGCGTTAAAGCGATGAAACCGAGCGAGCGAGCGAGCGAGCGACAGCGTAACGAAGCGCAGCAGAACGCAGCGGAGCGCTGCGCAGGCGCGCACGACTTTATTCGCCGACTACACGACGCGACGCTATGCTCCGCGATACGCTCCGCTATGCTTCGTTACGATCCGCTACGCAACGCTACGCTACGCTACGCTACGCTACGCTACGCTACGCTATGCTATGCAGCATCCTAAGTAGCGCGAGTGCACGATCGCATTTTCCTCACAAATCGCAAGGCGACTAACTTTGACAAGCCTAACGCTATGATATCGCACATAAATGATTTCTATGATATATCTATATGCGAGCAGCACATCCCGCGACGCAAGAAAAATTTACGCACTTTACGCGTCGGGGTTTCGGAGCCGAGCAATTATACTTCACGATAGCAATTCGATTCACATCGCGCCGCCATGTCACAATTCCATTATGAAACGTTGGATAGCAATTGCGATGATTTCCCGGCGCGGAGGCGCTCATGCGACTTCGGCCGCGATCAGCGGAAACTAACACAAACTCAAACATGGCTGAACATGCGTACGGATGCATATCCCGAAATACAGAATGTAATTTGCGATGAGAAATGCCGAAACGAAAAGCGAAAAGCCCAAAAAAAGGCATTACATGACCCATGAAGCTTCGCTTCATTGCCCGGAGCAATTTTTTTGTGAAGAAGGAGGAGTGTCAGAGCGAGTACGATTTGGCCGGGTGGGCCGAGTGTACGGAGCGACAGTCACTCACTCCCCCCCCCCCCACACACACACTCACACACACACACGCACTCACACGCACTCACACGCACTCACACGCACTCACACGCACCACGCACTCACACGCACTCAAATGCACTCACACGTACTCACACGCACTCACACGCACTCACACACTCCCTCACGCTCCCTCACACTCCCTCACGCTCCTTCACGCTCCCTCACGCTCCTTCACGCTCCCTCACGCTCCCTCATGCTCCCTCATGCTCTCTCACGCTCCCTCACGCTCCCTCATGCCCCCTCATGCCCCCTCATGCTCCCTCACGCTACCTCACGCTCCCTCACGCTCCCTCATGCTCCCTCACGCTCCCTCATGCTCCCTCACGCTCCCTCACGCTCCCTCACGCTCCCTCATGCTCCCTCACACTCCCTCACGCTCCCTCATGCCCCCTCATGCCCCCTCATGCTCCCTCACGCTTCCTCACGCTCCCTCACGCTCCCTCATGCTCCCTCACGCTCCCTCACGCTCCCTCACGCTCCCTCACGCTCCCTCACGCTCCCTCACGCTCCCTCACGCTCCCTCACGCTCCCTCACGCTCCCTCACGCTCCCTCACGCTCCCTCATGCTCCCTCACACTCCCTCACGCTCCCTCACGCTCCCTCACACTCCCTCACGCTCCCTCACGCTCCCTCATGCTCCCTCATGCTCCCTCACGCTCCCTCACGCTCCCTCACGCTCCCTCACGCTCCCTCACGCTCCCTCACGCTCCCTCATGCTCCCTCATGCTCCCTCACGCTCCCTCACACTCCCTCACGCTCCCTCACGCTCCCTCACGCTCCCTCACGCTCCCTCACGCTCCCTCACGCTCCCTCACGCTCCCTCACGCTCCCTCATGCTCCCTCACGCTCCCTCACGCTCCCTCACGCTCCCTCACGCTCCCTCACGCTCCCTCACGCTCCCTCACGCTCCCTCACGCTCCCTCACGCTCCCTCACGCTCCCTCACGCTCCCTCACTCCCTCACTCCCTCACTCCCTCACTCCCTCACTCCCTCACTCCCTCACTCCCTCACTCCCTCACTCCCTCACTCCCTCACTCCCTCACTCCCTCACTCCCTCACTCCCTCACTCCCTCACTCCCTCACTCCCTCACTCCCTCACTCCCTCACATTCACGCACTCCCGCACATTCACACACTCATGCACTTACGCACTCATGCACTCACGCACTCATGCACTCATGCACTCACGCACTCATGCACTCACGCACTCACGCACTCATGCACTTACGCACGCACACACGCACGCATGCACGCACTCACACACTCACACACACACACTCACTCACACACACGCACACGCGCACTCACACTCACTCACTCACACACACTCGCATACTCGCACATACACTGACCAGGTGCAGAACTATGTCTAACCGGTAGTTGTACTCTTGTCCCACCCGCTTGCTTTCCGGCTCGTAATTTGCATCCTTCTATTCTATTTTCTATATGGTGTTTGCCTTTTGTATCTTTTGTTCTAAGGTCGCCATTACTTGGTTCGCACGAGTCAGGTCCACGGTTTTGCGAGTCCACTTCACATAGCCTCTTCCCACCCAGAATTTTATGTCATATGATCCCTGTAAAACATTTATTGAACGGCCCATTTTCGGGGCCTTTTGGCGGCGCGCGCTGCATAGTCGACTTGCCATGGACACTTGTCGCCCACTTTGCACAGCCGCGCACGCTCCTCCGACTCGAAAAAGTGGCGCTAACAATAGCGAATGCAATCTCCTGAAAACTTCTGGCTGCCAAAGCCCAGAGCGCACTACTTGCCCTGTGACGGCGGACGGATCACTGACGCACAATTATGGGGTCGTATCCCTCCGCAATCTTCGATTGCTCCTTCCCGGAGCAATCTTCGATTGCTCCGGGAAGTCGTATCCCTCCGCAATCTTCGATTGCTCCTTCCCGGAGCAATCTTCGATTGCTCCGGGAACATCGGACGGACTACATTTCAGTCGAGGTAAGGCCTCCGCTTCTCTAGCTACGCTAGAGGCGCTACGGCGACAAGCGCGCGCCCTTTGGGCCGCGGGCTGCCGTAGCGCCCCTTGCGGATGCGGATGCGACGCGACGCGATGCGATGCGACGCTATGCTCCATTACGATTCGCTACGCAACGCTATGCTACACTACGCTATGCTAGACTACATGACGCGATGCGACGCAACGCGACGCGACGCTACACCGTGTTACGTGACGCGACGTGATGCTATGCTACGCTCCGCGATGCTCCATGCTACACTCCGCTACGCTCCATTACGATCCGCTACGCAACGCTATGCTACACTATGCTACACTATGCTACGCTAGGCTACATGACGCGACGACGCGACGTCGTGTTAGTTGCGTTGTGTAGCATTGCAATGTGATCGTGCATGCTGCGCTGCACTACACGATGCGACGCGACGCTGCGCGACGCGACGTGACGCGACACGACGCGACGTGACGTGACACGACGCGACGTAACACGACACGACACGACGCGACGCAACATGACGCGACGCGACACGCATGACACGACGCGACGCGACGCCACGCGACGGCTACACTACGTTACATGACGCGATGCGACGCTATGCTACGCTCCGTGATGCTCCACACTATGCTCCGCTATGCTCCATTACGATCCGCTACGCAATGCTATGCTACGCTACGCTATGCTAGGCTACATGACGCGACGACGCGACGTCGTGTTGCGTTGCGTAGCATTGCAATGCGATCGTGCATGCTGCGCTGCACTACGGGACGCGACGCGATGCGATGCGACGCGACGCGACACGATGCTCCACTACACTATGCTCCGCGGGAAGGCGTGTGCGCGACTTCAATCGTGCACGTTGAAATGTGACGTGCGATTTACGATCGTTCACGCTGCACTACACTATGGTACGCGACGCGATGCTACGCTACGCTACGCTACGCTACGCTACGCGGCGGTGAGCGGCGGCAAGCGGCAACGAATAACGAGCGGCGACGACGCGAGCCACGACGAGCCGCGACGAGGCGACAGGCGCGCACGACTTTATTCGCCGACTACACGACGCGACGCTATGCTCCGCGATACGCTCCGCTATGCTTCGTTACGCTCCGCGATACGCTCCGCTATGCTTCGTTACGCTCCGCTACGCAACGCTATGCAACGCTATGCAGCATCCTAAGTAGCGCGAGTGCACGATCGCATTTTCCTCGCAAATCGCAAGGCGACTAACTTTGACAAGCCTAACGCTATGATATCGCACATAAATGATTTCTATGATATATCTATATGCGAGCAGCACATCCCGCGACGCAAAAAAAAAATTACGCACTTTACGCGTCGGGGTTTCGGAGCCGATTTACGATCGTGCGCGCTGCACTACACTATGGTACGCGACGCGATGCTACGCTACGCTACGCTACGCTACGCTACGCCACGCGGCAGTGAGCGGCGGCGAGCGGCGACGAATAACGAGCGGCGACGACGCGACCCGCGACGAGCCGCGACGAGCGGCGACTAACTTTGAGCCGAGCGCAGCGGAGCGTGCGCGGCTTTAATCGCCGACTTGCGTTAAAGCGATGAAACCGAGCGAGCGAGCGAGCGAGCGACAGCGTAACGAAGCGCAGCAGAACGCAGCGGAGCGCTGCGCAGGCGCGCACGACTTTATTCGCCGACTACACGACGCGACGCTATGCTCCGCGATACGCTCCGCTACGCTACGCTACGATCCGCTACGCAACGCTACGCTACGCTACGCTACGCTACGCTACGCTACGCTACGCTACGCTACGCTACGCTACGCTACGCTACGCTACGCTACGCTACGCTACGCTACGCTACGCTACGCTACGCTACGCTACGCTACGCTACGCTACGCTACGCTACGCTACGCTACGCTACGCTACGCTACGCTACGCTACGCTACGCTATGCTATGCAGCATCCTAAGTAGCGCGAGTGCACGATCGCATTTTCCTCGCAAATCGCAAGGCGACTAACTTTGACAAGCCTAACGCTATGATATCGCACATAAATGATTTCTATGATATATCTATATGCGAGCAGCACATCCCGCGACGCAAAAAAATATTTACGCACTTTACGCGTCGGGGTTTCGGAGCCGATTTACGATCGTGCGCGCTGCACTACACTATGGTACGCGACGCGATGCTACGCTACGCTACGCTACGCTACGCTACGCCACGCGGCAGTGAGCGGCGGCGAGCGGCGACGAATAACGAGCGGCGACGACGCGACCCGCGACGAGCCGCGACGAGCGGCGACTAACTTTGGGGCGTTAGCCTGAACGTTAGCCTGAACGTTAGCCTAAACATGGGGCGTTAGCCTGAACGTTAGCCTGAACGTTAGCCTGAACGTTAGCCTGAACGTTAGCCTAACCTTGCCACGACATCAAATAATGCCACTATGTCCGCCGCCAATCGACCACCTCGGGCTCGGCCCCGCTCTTCCATACCGGTCATAGATTTACCACCTTTTCTCCCTGCAGTTACGGAGGCCTTGCGCAACAGCGGCGTGCGCCGGCTTCGCCTCGATGCCATCATTGTCGATGCTCGTCGCATCGACCTCTTTCCCCTTCGCCAGCGGATTCGTGCCTGCCTGGCGGAGCGTCTTCAGCCTCTCAAGGCTCAGGCCCGGCAGTTGGGCCACCCCGAGCCCGGATGGGGCAGTGCCTTCCGAATGGACATCAGCGGGCGCAACGTCACGCTCCGCGTACACCTCGACCTGCACGAGGCGCTCATCCCCGGTCTCAAGTCTCTCTACCAAGAGGGACTTCTGGTGACCGCCTTCCCGGCCGAGGGCCACGACGCCGTCCGTTGGCTCGTCACCGGAACCGAGGACGTCGACGACCCGTCGACTCGCTGCCTCCTCGTGGGGGGCTGGCCCGCTGGCACCACGGCGGCCACTGTCAAGGTGCAGCTCGCGTCGTGGTTCGCTGGCATGCGGGTCCTCTCCGCCGAGGGCTTTACTGAGCCCTCCTCGCTGCCCGGCCTCCGGACGGCTTATGGCTTCCTCGTCCGGGTCGTCCCCGGTGCGGAGGCCCCACTCCCGACCACGGGAGTCTTCCAGATGCGGGTGCCCGGCATGGTCCTCCAGGCGAGCGCTGTCGACTACGACCAGTATCGCCTGCAGCTCGTCATGCTGCGCTCCGCCGCCCGCGGCTCGGCCGGGGCGGCGTGGGGGGACGCGGGGGCCCGCCGGCCTCCACCGCCCCGCGGGCCTCCCGGCCCCGCCCCAGCGGCGGGGGGGCCCGGGGCCAGCGGATCGGCCGTGGGCCTATCGGGTGCACGCGGCCTCCCCGCTGGCGCCCCGCCCCCCGCCCCCGCCCGTGGCGCCCCGGGCCTCGCGCCCGTTGGAACCCCCGCCCCGGCCGGGAGTGACCTGGCGGCGGGCCCCGCCCTGGCCGCCGCTGCGGCGGCCGCCCCGGGCGCCGCTGCCGCACTGGCCCCGAACACCACGGTAGAGGCGGCGCCGAGCGCTGCTGCAGCCACGGGTCCGGCCACGGCCCCGGCCACGACCCCGGCTCCCCAGCCCCCGTCCCCCACCGCCCCGGCGAGCCAAGCAGCCCCCGACGGCCCGGCCGCCCTCGGCGGCCCGGCCGCCCCCGGCGGCCCGGCCGCCCCCGGCGGCCCGGCCGCCCCTGGCGGCCCGGCCGCCCCTGGCGCCGCTGCCGCCGGTAACTCAGCTGCCGGCGCAAGCTCTGATGCCGGCGGCACTCCCACCCCGGCCGCTTCGGTGCCCCCCGCCGCCGCTCCCGTCGGCCACCCGACGGGAGGGGGGTCCCCGCCCCCCGCCGCCGGCCGGACTCCTGTGACCCCCGCGCCGGCGGGCCGGGCCCGCATGGACGTGGACGGCTTCACCACCGTTGGCGGTCGAGGCCAGAAACGCCCCTCCTCCCCTGGCCGCGGGCGCAGCCACAGCCGGAGCCGCAGCCCCGCCCGGGGGGACACTGGTGCTCGCATCCCCCTGGGCAACACGTTCGCCGCCCTTGATGCCGTGCCGCCGGAGCCCCAGGGTGGGGCCGCCCTGCCCCACTAATGCCCAGGGTCTCCCCCGGCCGCCTACCCGTGCAGCTGCGGCTGCGCATCGGCACCCACAACGTGCGTGGCCTGCTGGGTGCCCTTGACCACGGTGTGTCGGCACGGTTGCCGGCATTACTGCGGTGCTGGGAGCGCCAGCGACTTGATGTGGTGTGCCTCCAGGAGACCCACGTCCGGGAGGACGAGGTTCCCCGGGCGCAGACCCTGCTCCACACGGTGGCGCGGCAGGAGCGGTTCGGCGAATGGACGTCATGGTGGTGCCCTGCAGTGTCGACCGCTTGCGGCCGGCCCAGCAGAGGCGTGGCCGTCCTCGTCCGTTCGCACCTAATCCGCTCCGGCGCCATCACCGTACCCCCGGACGCCGCCGCCCCTATCCCTGGGGCGGAGGGTCGCCTCCTTCACCTTCCGGTCATGTGGGGCGGGCATTCCTTCACTCTGCTGTGCGCCTACCTTCCCGCGTCCGCGGGACCGCTCCAGCGGGCGTTCATCCAGCAGCACCTGCATCCGCTGGCGGCTGCAGGCGGCTCCCATGTGTGGGCCGCGGACTTCAACTTCGTGCTCGACCCTACCCTGGACTCCACCCAGGACGGGGGGCGGCAGCGGGACGCCGGCACCGCTCGCTGCTTCCAGGAGGCATGCCCCGATTTTGTGGATGGCTTCCGCTACCTGCACCCCTCCCTCCGGTCATACACCTTCACCTGCCCCACTGGCGCCTCCCGGATCGACCGGGTCACCGTTTCCGCCGATCTGGCGGCCGCCCTCCGCGGCTGCGAGGTGTCGGCTGGGTCCCCCTCCGACCATCGCCTCGTCACCACCGTCCTGGCCGCGGCACCACACGCGCAGCCGCCGGGCCCCGGCCTCCCCCGCGTCCGCCTCCACTTCCTTGACTTCCCCGACCTCCGGTGTCAGTTTGAGGAGTGGCTGCAGGCCACCGCCGCCGCCGCCCCAGAGAACCCCGGCGATCTCCTACAGTGGTGGCCCGCTTGCAAGCGGGCCCTGGGTCGGGCCGCTTCCCGCCTTAACCGGCTGGCCCGATACCACCGCATCTCTGCCTGCCAAGCCGCCGCCGCTGCCCACGCCGCCGCGGACGAAGCCCAGCAGCAGTTGGAGGCGGGTGGCGTCGCCGCCGCTGCACGGGTCACGACCGCTCGCGCCGCCGCTGCCACAGCGGAGGTGCGCGCGGCGACCTCCTGTGCCCGCCGGGCCCGCCACGCCTGGCTTCGGACTGGTGAACGTCCCAGCCCGGCCCTCACGGCCCTCCTCCGCCCGCCCGCCGCGTGCCGCCGGATCCCCGCACTGCGGCGCCCCACGGGCGCCCCTACCGCGCACCCGTTGGAGATGCCGGCCGTCATGGCAGAGTTTTGGCAGCGCATCTGCACTGCCTCGCCGCCGACGCCGGATGTCACCGCGGCGCGCCAGCAGATCTTGGCCGCTCTTCAGTCGCACGGCCGCCGGTGCCCCGCTGCCTCCCTCCCGGACCTGGGCCGCCCGGACGTCAGCCCCGCGGAGGTGCTAGAGGCCCTGCGAGCGACCCCCCCGGGGCGTGCGCCTGGCGCCGATGGCATCCCTGCCGAGCTGTATCAGGGCTTCTCTGCCACCTTCGCGCCGCTGCTGGCGCGGATCTTCTCGGCCGCCCGAGCTACTGGCAGTACCCCCGCGGGCTTTCTGGACGGTGTCATCTCCTCCATCTTCAAGGCCGGGGACCCCACTCTCCCCTCCAACTACCGGCCCATCACCCTGCTTGACACCGACTACCGGACCCTTGCACGTGTGCTGGCACGTCGGCTGCTCCCGGTCTTTGGGGCCACCATCGACCCTGAGCAGACCGCCTTCCTCCGTTCCCGCCGCATTGGGGACAACGTGTGGCTCCTGCAGCTGCTGCCCGAGCTGCTGCGGGCGCAGCACCGCCCTGGCCTCGCGGTCTTCCTCGACTTCTACAAGGCGTACGACACGGTCGACCGGGACTTCCTCTTCGCCTGCCTGGAGACCCTGGGCGTTGGCCAGGACTTCCTCCAATGGGTGCGGCTGCTCCACGCCAACACCGGCGCTGCGGCTCTGGTCAATGGCTTCCGCTCTGCTCGAGTGCCCATCACAGCGGGCGTCCGGCAGGGCTGCCCGCTGGCCCCGCTCCTCTACCTCGCCATCGCCCAGGCACTGTTGTGCTGGCTGAAGGCCCAGGGCGTCGGTATCACGGTGGGCGCGGGACCGGCTGCCTCCCGCCCCCTCCCCGCCTCCCAATATGCCGACGACTGCACCCCCTTCCTGGCAGCGGCCTCAGACCTGCCCCGGTTCCTGGCGGTCATGGAGATCTTCCGCCGGGCTTCCGGACAGCGTCTGAACCTCGACAAGGTGGAGGTCCTGCCGTTGGGCCCTGTGCCGGACGGTGGGAACCCCGCTACTGGCGTGGCGAGCACCGCGCTGGCCGCCCCTATCGGGGCGGCTGGTGTGGCCGTCGCCGCCCCCCGCAGCCTCCCTGGCCCCGCCGCCGCCATCACCGCCATCGCCGCCGTGGTGCCAGTTACAGCCGCAGCGCCCGGCCATGCCGCTGCCGCCCCCCCAGCTCCCCAGCCTATTGGCGCCGCCGCCGCCCTTGTTGCGGCTCTCCGGAACCTGGCCCCAGCAGCAGCGGTGCCGACACCGGCGGCGGCTGTCCCTCATCCCGGCGCCCCCGCCGCCCTGCTCGCCATCCTGCGGGCTGCGGCAGCCCGCTTGCTCGTGATCGGCAACCCCGCCGCGCCCCCTCCTGCCCCGGCGGACGGCGGAGTGGGCTCGACGGTGTCCCCCTTGCCCCTCACTGCCTTCGTCGGCCCGGCGGCGCAGCTACGCATCGTTGCCCAGGCCAAAACGCTCGGTGTGGGCCTCCGCAACGACGCTCAGGCCGTGCCGGTGCGGCTTGCTGGAGTGGAGTCCGCGCTGGCTCTGGTTGCGCGGCTGCCTCTCACCACTTTCGGCATGGCGGCGGCAGCGTCGGCCTACGCCCTCAGCAAAGCGCTCTACCACATGGAGTTCCAGGGTCTGCCCCCTCGTGCCGACCTGGACCGTCTCCTTGGCCTCACCGCTGCGGTGGTGGAGCGGAGGATGACCCCCGCCATGTACACGGCTGCGCCCAACGCCCGCCTCGTCGGGGTGAGCTTGGGGGTCCTCGCCCTGCCCCCCGCCGTCGGCGGCTTTGGGCTCCTGCCGCTCGTGGCCCACGTCCGGGCCCGGCACGCGGTGGCGGCGGTGCGCTGTGCCGCAGGGGCGGCCGGCCTCCTCCCCGCCGACCCGCCCTGGACTGATGTCGCCCTGCATCTGCTGCAACGGTGCCACCCGGCGGCCCACCCCTTGTGCCTCCTGGCCCCTGGGGGCGGCCGCGTCCTGGGGGCTCCGGCGCCCCGTGGATGCCCTGCATTCGCCCGGCTGCTTGGTGCAGCCGCTTACCTCGGGCCCCTCATCGTCCCGGAACCCGACGCCATGGCGGGCCCCTGGTGCTACTCGGCGCCGCTGTGGAGCAACCCGGCACTCCGGGGGCCCGGCGGCGCGTGCCTGGAGGTCACCTTCCCGGCACTCTTCGGACTGCGCGGTCTCACCACCCTCGGTGTCGCTGTGCGCTGCTGGGACGCGCTCGTGCCGACGCGCGTCGCTTTGGCGGCGGCGCGTCGTCGGCCTGCGGGCGTGTCCCCCCGCATTGCTCGCCACTGCACTTTGCAGCTACGGCAGCTGGTACTGCGAGGCGTGCTGGGCTACGGGGAGCTTGGCGCAGCGGTGGATGCCAGCGGACCGTCCATCTCGGACCAGCTGGACGACCTTTTGGGCCTCGTCCCCGGCAGCTGGGTGGCGGCGGCCCGGCAGGTCGCGGCCGGCCAGGTGGCTGTGCCGCCCGCCCGGGAGGCTTGGGCGGCGCTGCTGCAGGGGCTCGCCTGGTGCCCTGCGGGCGGCCCGTTCACACCTGTCCTGGGCACCTCCGTCAAGCGTGGCACCCTCCTGCAGCTAGCTGAGGCGTACCATGACTTGAAGGCGCGCCATGAGGACTTCCTCGCGGACGCGCATGAGGGCCCGGTGCCGCCGCTAGCGTTTGCGGCTTTCCGGGACACCCTGCGCCGCCTCTGGCGGCTGCGGTGGGAAAATGACCACAAAGAGGCGCTCTGGCGACTGGCGGTGCATGGCATCACGGGGTTCCCGCTGTTGCGCGGGCAAGCGGGTCGTGGGAGGGCTGCCTGCTGCCCCTGCGGTGCACCGATTACACAGGCTGGACGGTGCTGGGTCCGTCGGCACCTGTTTTGGGACTGCTTTGTTGCCCGCACCCTGCGTGAGGAACTGGAGGCGGTGTTGGGGGCCCCGGGCGACTCGGTGCTGCAGCGGGTTCATCTGTGGCTCGTGTCGCCCCCTCCGGGGATCTGTCCCTGTGTCTGGGATGTTGTGGCTTTGGCAGCCCTGGCAGCGCTGGAACGGGGCCGCCAACGCATGTACCGGGGTGGCGCCCCCGCTGCCCCGCTTGCTCGGGCTCAGTTGGTCGGCATTGGTGCTGCGGTTGTGGCAGACTTCTGGGCCCGTGTCGCGTCGTTTGCAGCCCTAGGGATGGTACCGGATGGCTGGGAGACGGTCCCGGCATCCCACCCATTCCTGGCCAACCGGGCGGACCGTGTTGTGTTTGTCGGTCCTCCAGACACTGGGGCCCCCCCGATTCCCCCTGACGGTCTCGACGGGAGGGCCCCACGAGCATTTCTGGTTCTGCCCGACACTCGCTCTGCTGACTGCGGACCGCGTGTGCACTTCACTTGGTCGTGCTCACCTCTGCACGAACCTACTGTGACCACTCTTGACTATTGTGTGGGTGCGGATCTGCCCAGCCTGGTGGCGTCTTTTCTGCTGGGAGATTTTGACGATGGTGGACCTTGCGGCGCTCTTGCTGCTTGTGTAGGCTAGGGATTGGTGGGCCTGATGGCGCGGTGGGCTTGGTGCGGGTGGGCCTTGGTGGCTTTACTTTTGGCACCCCTTTGCGGGTGCCCCTGGGGTAGGATGAACAGTCTGTCTAGCCTGTACGGCTAGCGACCGGTGTGACAACCGGTCCCTCTTGTAATCACCGAATCCTAACTTTGAGCCGAGCGCAGCGGAGCGTGCGCGGCTTTAATCGCCGACTTGCGTTAAAGCGATGAAACCGAGCGAGCGAGCGAGCGAGCGACAGCGTAACGAAGCGCAGCAGAACGCAGCGGAGCGCTGCGCAGGCGCGCACGACTTTATTCGCCGACTACACGACGCGACGCTATGCTCCGCGATACGCTCCGCTATGCTTCGTTACGATCCGCTACGCAACGCTACGCTACGCTACGCTACGCTACGCTACGCTACGCTACGCTACGCTACGCTATGCTATGCAGCATCCTAAGTAGCGCGAGTGCACGATCGCATTTTCCTCACAAATCGCAAGGCGACTAACTTTGACAAGCCTAACGCTATGATATCGCACATAAATGATTCCTATGATATATCTATATGCGAGCAGCACATCCCGCGACGCAAAAAAAAATTTACGCACTTTACGCGTCGGGGTTTCGGAGCCGATTTACGATCGTGCGCGCTGCACTACACTATGGTACGCGACGCGATGCTACGCTACGCTACGCTACGCCACGCGGCAGTGAGCGGCGGCGAGCGGCGACGAATAACGAGCGGCGACGACGCGACCCGCGACGAGCCGCGACGAGCGGCGACTAACTTTGAGCCGAGCGCAGCGGAGCGTGCGCGGCTTTAATCGCCGACTTGCGTTAAAGCGATGAAACCGAGCGAGCGAGCGAGCGAGCGACAGCGTAACGAAGCGCAGCAGAACGCAGCGGAGCGCTGCGCAGGCGCGCACGACTTTATTCGCCGACTACACGACGCGACGCTATGCTCCGCGATACGCTCCGCTATGCTTCGTTACGATCCGCTACGCAACGCTACGCTACGCTACGCTACGCTACGCTACGCTATGCTATGCAGCATCCTAAGTAGCGCGAGTGCACGATCGCATTTTCCTCACAAATCGCAAGGCGACTAACTTTGACAAGCCTAACGCTATGATATCGCACATAAATGATTTCTATGATATATCTATATGCGAGCAGCACATCCCGCGACGCAAGAAAAATTTACGCACTTTACGCGTCGGGGTTTCGGAGCCGAGCAATTATACTTCACGATAGCAATTCGATTCACATCGCGCCGCCATGTCACAATTCCATTATGAAACGTTGGATAGCAATTGCGATGATTTCCCGGCGCGGAGGCGCTCATGCGACTTCGGCCGCGATCAGCGGAAACTAACACAAACTCAAACATGGCTGAACATGCGTACGGATGCATATCCCGAAATACAGAATGTAATTTGCGATGAGAAATGCCGAAACGAAAAGCGAAAAGCCCAAAAAAAGGCATTACATGACCCATGAAGCTTCGCTTCATTGCCCGGAGCAATTTTTTTGTGAAGGAGGAGTGTCAGAGCGAGTACGATTTGGCCGGGTGGGCCGAGTGTACGGAGCGACAGTCACTCACTCCCCCCCCCCCCACACACACACTCACACACACACACGCACTCACACGCACTCACACGCACTCACACGCACTCACACGCACCACGCACTCACACGCACTCAAATGCACTCACACGTACTCACACGCACTCACACGCACTCACACACTCCCTCACGCTCCCTCACACTCCCTCACGCTCCTTCACGCTCCCTCACGCTCCTTCACGCTCCCTCACGCTCCCTCATGCTCCCTCATGCTCTCTCACGCTCCCTCACGCTCCCTCATGCCCCCTCATGCCCCCTCATGCTCCCTCACGCTTCCTCACGCTCCCTCACGCTCCCTCATGCTCCCTCACGCTCCCTCATGCTCCCTCACGCTCCCTCACGCTCCCTCACGCTCCCTCATGCTCCCTCACACTCCCTCACGCTCCCTCATGCCCCCTCATGCCCCCTCATGCTCCCTCACGCTTCCTCACGCTCCCTCACGCTCCCTCATGCTCCCTCACGCTCCCTCACGCTCCCTCACGCTCCCTCACGCTCCCTCACGCTCCCTCACGCTCCCTCACGCTCCCTCACGCTCCCTCACGCTCCCTCACGCTCCCTCATGCTCCCTCACACTCCCTCACGCTCCCTCACGCTCCCTCACGCTCCCTCACGCTCCCTCACGCTCCCTCATGCTCCCTCATGCTCCCTCACGCTCCCTCACGCTCCCTCACGCTCCCTCACGCTCCCTCACGCTCCCTCACGCTCCCTCATGCTCCCTCATGCTCCCTCACGCTCCCTCACACTCCCTCACGCTCCCTCACGCTCCCTCACGCTCCCTCACGCTCCCTCACGCTCCCTCACGCTCCCTCACGCTCCCTCACGCTCCCTCATGCTCCCTCACGCTCCCTCACGCTCCCTCACGCTCCCTCACGCTCCCTCACGCTCCCTCACGCTCCCTCACGCTCCCTCACGCTCCCTCACGCTCCCTCACGCTCCCTCATGCTCCCTCACGCTCCCTCACGCTCCCTCACGCTCCCTCACGCTCCCTCACGCTCCCTCACGCTCCCTCACGCTCCCTCACGCTCCCTCACGCTCCCTCACGCTCCCTCACTCCCTCACTCCCTCACTCCCTCACTCCCTCACTCCCTCACTCCCTCACTCCCTCACTCCCTCACTCCCTCACTCCCTCACTCCCTCACTCCCTCACTCCCTCACTCCCTCACTCCCTCACTCCCTCACATTCACGCACTCCCGCACATTCACACACTCATGCACTTACGCACTCATGCACTCACGCACTCATGCACTCATGCACTCACGCACTCATGCACTCACGCACTCACGCACTCATGCACTTACGCACGCACACACGCACGCATGCACGCACTCACACACTCACACACACACACTCACTCACACACACGCACACGCGCACTCACACTCACTCACTCACACACACTCGCATACTCGCACATACACTGACCAGGTGCAGAACTATGTCTAACCGGTAGTTGTACTCTTGTCCCACCCGCTTGCTTTCCGGCTCGTAATTTGCATCCTTCTATTCTATTTTCTATATGGTGTTTGCCTTTTGTATCTTTTGTTCGAAGGTCGCCATTACTTGGTTCGCACGAGTCAGGTCCACGGTTTTGCGAGTCCACTTCACATAGCCTCTTCCCACCCAGAATTTTATGTCATATGATCCCTGTAAAACATTTATTGAACGGCCCATTTTCGGGGCCTTTTGGCGGCGCGCGCTGCATAGTCGACTTGCCATGGACACTTGTCGCCCACTTTGCACAGCCGCGCACGCTCCTCCGACTCGAAAAAGTGGCGCTAACAATAGCGAATGCAATCTCCTGAAAATTTCTGACTCTCACACACTGACCAGGTGCAGACTATGTCTTCCCGGTTGTTGTACTCTTGTCCCACACGCTTGCTTTCTCGCTCATAATTTGCATCCTCCTACTCTATATAATGTTTGCTTTTAACATCTTTTGTTCTCAGGTTGCGGTTACATGGTTCACACGAGTCGGGTCCACGGTCGCGCGCGTCTACTTTTGCAAGCGCGCCTCTTTTCCACCCAGAATTTCATGTCATATGATCCCTGTAAAACGTTTTACTGAACGGCCAATTTGCGGGGCCTTTTGGCGGCGCGCGCTGCAAAGTCGACTTGCCATGGACACTGGTCGCCCACTTTGCACAGCCGCGCACGCTCCTCCGACTCGGAAAACTGGCGCTAACAATAGCGAATGCAATCTCCTGAAAACTTCTGGCTGCCAAAGCCCAGAGCGCACTACTTGCCCTGTGACGGCGGACGGATCACTGACGCACAATTATGGGGTCGTATCCCTCCGCAATCTTCGATTGCTCCTTCCCGGAGCAATCTTCGATTGCTCCGGGAAGTCGTATCCCTCCGCAATCTTCGATTGCTCCTTCCCGGAGCAATCTTCGATTGCTCCGGGAACATCGGACGGACTACATTTCAGTCGAGGTAAGGCCTCCGCTTCTCTAGCTACGCTAGAGGCGCTACGGCGACAAGCGCGCGCCCTTTGGGCCGCGGGCTGCCGTAGCGCCCCTTGCGGATGCGGATGCGACGCGACGCGATGCGATGCGACGCTATGCTCCATTACGATTCGCTACGCAACGCTATGCTACACTACGCTATGCTAGACTACATGACGCGATGCGACGCAACGCGACGCGACGCTACACCGTGTTACGTGACGCGACGTGATGCTATGCTACGCTCCGCGATGCTCCATGCTACACTCCGCTACGCTCCATTACGATCCGCTACGCAACGCTATGCTACACTATGCTACACTATGCTACGCTAGGCTACATGACGCGACGACGCGACGTCGTGTTAGTTGCGTTGTGTAGCATTGCAATGTGATCGTGCATGCTGCGCTGCACTACACGATGCGACGCGACGCTGCGCGACGCGACGTGACGCGACACGACGCGACGTGACGTGACACGACGCGACGTAACACGACACGACACGACGCGACGCAACATGACGCGACGCGACACGCATGACACGACGCGACGCGACGCCACGCGACGGCTACACTACGTTACATGACGCGATGCGACGCTATGCTACGCTCCGTGATGCTCCACACTATGCTCCGCTATGCTCCATTACGATCCGCTACGCAATGCTATGCTACGCTACGCTATGCTAGGCTACATGACGCGACGACGCGACGTCGTGTTGCGTTGCGTAGCATTGCAATGCGATCGTGCATGCTGCGCTGCACTACGGGACGCGACGCGATGCGATGCGACGCGACGCGACACGATGCTCCACTACACTATGCTCCGCGGGAAGGCGTGTGCGCGACTTCAATCGTGCACGTTGAAATGTGACGTGCGATTTACGATCGTTCACGCTGCACTACACTATGGTACGCGACGCGATGCTACGCTACGCTACGCTACGCTACGCTACGCGGCGGTGAGCGGCGGCAAGCGGCAACGAATAACGAGCGGCGACGACGCGAGCCACGACGAGCCGCGACGAGGCGACAGGCGCGCACGACTTTATGCTCCGCGATACGCTCCGCTATGCTTCGTTACGCTCCGCTACGCAACGCTATGCAACGCTATGCAGCATCCTAAGTAGCGCGAGTGCACGATCGCATTTTCCTCGCAAATCGCAAGGCAACTAACTTTGACAAGCCTAACGCTATGATATCGCACATAAATGATTTCTATGATATATCTATATGTGAGCAGCACATCCCGCGACGCAAAAACAATTTACGCACTTTACGCGTCGGGGTTTCGGAGCCGATTTACGATCGTGCGCGCTGCACTACACTATGGTACGCGACGCGACGCTACGCTACGCTACGTTACGCTACGCTACGCCACGCGGCGGTGAGCGGCGGCGAGCTGCAACGAATAACGAGCGGCGACGACGCGACCCGCGACGAGCCGCGACGAGCGGCGACTAACTTTGAGCCGAGCGCAGCGGAGCGTGCGCGGCTTTAATCGCCGACTTGCGTTAAAGCGATGAAACCGAGCGAGCGAGCGAGCGAGCGACAGCGTAACGAAGCGCAGCAGAACGCAGCGGAGCGCTGCGCAGGCGCGCACGACTTTATTCGCCGACTACACGACGCGACGCTATGCTCCGCGATACGCTCCGCTATGCTTCGTTACGATCCGCTACGCAACGCTACGCTACGCTACGCTACGCTACGCTATGCAGCATCCTAAGTAGCGCGAGTGCACGATCGCATTTTCCTCGCAAATCGCAAGGCGACTAACTTTGACAAGCGTAACGCTATGATATCGCACATAAATGATTTCTATGATATATCTATATGCGAGCAGCACATCCCGCGACGCAAAAAAAATTTACGCACTTTACGCGTCGGGGTTTCGGAGCCGAGCAATTATACTTCACGATAGCAATACGATTCACATCGCGCCGCCATGTCACAATTCCATTATGAAACGTTGGATAGCGATTGCGATGATTTCCCGGCGCGGAGGCGCTCATGCGACTTCGGCCGCGATCAGCGGAAACTAACACAAACTCAAACATGGCTGAACATGCGTACGGATGCATATCCCGAAATACAGAATGTAATATGCGATGAGAAATGCCGAAACGAAAAGCGAAAAGCCCAAAAAAAGGCATTACATCGGACGGACTACATTTCAGTCGGGGTAAGGCCTCCGCTTCTCTAGCTACGCTAGAGGCGCTACGGCGACAGGGCGGGGCCCCCCTGGGCGCTTCGCGCTGGGGCCCCGCCCAAAAATGAATGCACGTACCGCGGCGCTCGGGTGGTGGTATCGAGTTCTAAAACTAGGGGAGCGACTCTGTGTACCCGGCTGTGTACGGTCCTGCTGCCCTGGACAGCGGCACAGCGCCCTTGCAGTCGCCCCCCTTCCCGCCGCGGCGGATGCACTGTACCAGGAGCCCGTGCCCCCCGCCACTCCGTAATTTATGCAGCAGCAGCCACCGAGGTGGAAGCCAGAGCCTGGAGTGGATGCGTGGTGCCGCCCAACCGAGCACCAGCAACTCAACTGCACGTCCGTCCAGGTCGACCCCGCCGCCCCGCCCCCCATCTCCAGTTCTCCTCAGCCATTCGCGTCCTGCCCCCCCCCACCGCCGCATTCCACCGCCTTCTGCAGTCCTGCAAGCTGCAACGCAACGCGATGGCGAGTTGTCTCGCCAGATGCCGGAACCTGCAACCGCCACGCTCGCATACCGGCATCGCACCGCAACCGTACCTTTTCGTCAACCCGGCCAGCCAGGTCTGGCTAGCCCAACCTGCCAAGCCCGGCAAAGGCGGCAAATACGATATTTCGCCAACCAGCCAGCCAGCCAGTGCACGCCTCAAGCCTTGGGCCGGTTTCTATCGGTCCCAAGCCCCCCCTCCGCCCCCCCCACGCACACACTCTTGTCTCATCCGATGCCTAATGCTGCCACAGCTGTGCGGATGCGTTGGCCGGGCAGTGCTGTTCGGAGGGCACCACAATGGCGAAGTGGCTTTGGTCCACCAGCACCAGCCTCAGCGCGCCGCTGCGCCGCATCTGGGCATCCATCACCCGCTGGGCCACGAAATCCATGGACCTGCGCGGCAGGGAGCACGCGGCGCCGTATGGCGGGGTGGGGTGGGGTACACGATGACGCACCGATGTAAGGCACGAGATGTGAGCAAGAAACGACAAGACATGGGCTTGGTGACAAGACAACGTCAGTAGAGGGCTTTTCCAAGCAACGCCGGCTCTTGGGCCCAGCCAAGCCAAGCTCACGACGAACCCCACGGCGGCCGCGGCGCACTGGCGCACGCAAGGAGAGGAAGGTGTGGGCACGTCCTCACGCCCCCCGGTCCCCTCATACACGTCGCGCCTCCCTCCCTTCCCGCAGCTCCCTCCTCTTCCTCACCTCTTGACCGCCCGCTTGAGCCGCTCCACGTCCACATCCAGATCTCCGTACGGCACATCCTCGTAGTGGTTGCCCAGCCCAGCCGCCATGTTGCGAAACACGTTGATGGCGGGGACCTGCGTGCGTTGCGAGGGAGGGGGAGGGAGGCAGGGGGAGGGAGAGAGGTCTAGAGTGCGATGCGTCGTTGGTACTGGTTGCAGCTGCTAGCCCCCCTCCCTGGATAACCAACATGTCAGTCCATTCCTAGCCAAGAGCAGAGCGGGAGGGAGGGAGCGGAAGGGAGAGAGGGCGGGAGGGAAGAGGAAAACGGTGCGAAGGGAGAGGCGCAACGGGAAATCGGGAGCGGAGAAAGGGATGAGTAGACAAGACGCAGCAGCCACGGCCACATTCGAGCAACTGGCGAGGTGACTAGCAGGTCGGGGAGGAGGACAGCGAACAGCGGGAGCAGGGCGGGAGCAGCACGCGCCGCGCGCCTTAGACTCGTGTTTGCCGAGCTCGGTTCAACCTCGCGCACACCCGTTCATTACCGCACGTCCACCCGCCCGCCCGCGCGCCGTGCTGCCTGCGAGAGCGCACTCACGCACGCACGCACACGGCGGCAGCTCTCGCCACCGCCACGGCGGCACAACTGCCAACGAACAACCGCAAACCATACACTGCGTGCCTGTCCTCATTGACTCTTTCCCTCCCTCCATCCCTTCTTCCCCTTTCCTCCGCCAACTCTACCTTCGCAATTGCCTTCCCAACCAGCTGCAGCACCGCGCTCTGCCCCGGCGGCATGAAGAAGCCGTGCGCCAGCCCCGCGCCGTGCACCCCCACCAACACGCCGCTGCGGAACACCGTCTGCAGCTGCATGTGGTACGACACCCCCTCCTCGCCGTCGCCGTCGCCGCCGCCGAAGCCAAAGCTGCCCTCCACAAACTTGAACAACACGTTGGTGCGCCGGCAGCCATCCCGGGTAGACGGGTCCGCCTCCCACAGCCGATCCAGCGCCACCACATTGTTGCCGATCATGTACGAGTGGGAAGAGCCACCGCCACCGCTGCCGCCACCGCTGCCACCGCCGCCGGCGGCGGCGGCGCCGACATCGGCGCCGTCCTCTTCGTCGGCGGCCTCTACCAGCGTCTGCCGACGCTGTCCGAACAAGGCCTCGTCGAAGCCAGCGGCGGCGGCCGCGGCTTGCAACAGCTCCTCGTCCTCGTCTTCCTCCTCGTCCTCCTCCTCCCCCTCCTCCTCCTCCCCCTCGTCCAGCTGCTCGTCCAACCCGTTATCCCGCTGCTGCTGTGACGGCTCCAAGAGGCTCCGCCGGCCACCAGGAGCCGCCGCCCCGGCAGCCACCGCCGCCACCGCCGCCACCGCCGGGGTCGCAGCCGCCGCCGCCGGGGTCGCAGCCGCCGCCGCCGCCGCCCCCTGGGCCCCTGCCGCCGAGCCGTTGGACTGGGGGTGGGCGCTGGTGGCAGCGCTGGTGTGCACCGCGTTCACCGCCGCCAGCGACCGCTCATACTCCTGCGCAAGGATGGGTCGCGTTGTGTCGTGAAGGGGGGGTTGCGCCTCGCGCACGTGACCATCAAGCCATCCGCCCCCCGCCCTTCCCACACCATCCCACACTATCCCACGCGCGAGCCCTTCCGCTCCCGCCAACTCGCACCCGCACCCCTCATACCACGTCCCCCCCCCCCCACACACACACCCTCAACCCCGCACCTTCACACTCGCATCCCCCCACCCTCACACCCTCGCTCTGGCCTACCCACGCACCCACCCACCCACCCACCTACCGCTTTGACAGTTCGGTCGAACCTCCTCAGCAGGCAGCTCTCCGCGTTCCACTCCTGCACCGCCGCCACCAGGGCCGCCACCACCGCATCCTCATTGCGGACCAGCCGCACCGACTGCCAGTCGCTGGAAGCGTTCAGAAGCAGACGCAGCATCTCCAGGTTCCTGCTCGGGAGCACATCGATGTGGTCACATCGGGCGGGAGCGGAAACGGAGGGAGGGATTGGGATCAGGATCCAACGCACTCCCACGCACCACCCCCAACTCCTCGCCCCCTCACCCCCGCCCAGATCTCCCCCTCCCGCCCACCTCCGCCGCCCTCTCCCTTCCCCTCCCCCTTCCCCTTCTCCCCCCCCAGCCCGCTTCGCACCGCCTGCTGAGCCACAGCACGTTCTTCACCACGATACCCCCCGCCGGCGGCCGCAGCCCGCGCACCCCCGCCGCCTCCGCCGCCGGCCCCGCCACCGCCGCCGCCGACGGCGCCGCCGCCATGGGCGCGCGCGCGGAGGGGTCGCCCTCGCCATACAGCTGCCGCAGCCAGTGGCTGAGGCCCGTCAGAACGGGGCTCTCGCAGGACGTGGTGGCCGGGTTGGCGTTGTGGGCCAGGCCGCCGCCAGCGGAGGTGTGGATGTGGAAGGCGGAGCGGAAGCAGGTGTTGGGCGGGAAGGGGTCGTGCGCCAGGATGCGGAGGCGGTGGGGGCGGGAGATACGCGCCCAGGTCTCCAGGAAGGGGGAGGCGGGGGCGCGGTCGGCGATGACAACCTGGGCAGGCGGGGACAGGGGCGGATGTGGAAGAGGCGGTAGTGGGAGAGGCGGAGGCGGGGAGAGGCAAGGCCGCAGCGGCTGGAGGGCATCACCCCCGCACCCCTCCGCCCCGCCCAGTCGCCCTCCCTCGCCCCCTGCCTCCCTTCCCTCTGCTTACGTAGTGGCCTGGCCGCTGCAACCAGCCAGACCCCCCACCAACCCGTTCACCTTACCATTCCTCCCTCCCCTCCGCCCCCCCTCCCTTCCCTCCGCCCCCCTCCCTCCCCACCCGCCTCCGTCCCTCCGCTGCCCTCCCACCTGCAGTCCGTGCGCCGCCACGTCCTGTGGCTCCAGCGCCGCCAGGAAGGAGAACACCGCAGACAGCGACTCCAGCTCAGCGGCGTGGTTGGCGTGGCGGTCCCGCAGCAGGAACAGAGTGGGGGTGGTTACGAGGCTGCTGGAGTTGGGGGCGCAGGCCCGGGCCACGGAGTGGACGTCCTGCGGGCTGTGCAGGGCGGCGGCACTCAGGCGTGGGAAGAGGAGGCTGCGGCAGCTGGGGGTGGGCGGTGGGGGTGGGGGGGTGTCGAGAAGGAAGACCCGCAGCGACCTCCCCCCCGCTCCCCTCCCCTCCCCTCCCCTCCCCTCCCCTCCCCTCCCCTCCCCTTCCTCCGCATCGGCCTATCGGGCTCCTTTCTCTCGAGGCCCTCACCCACACGGAGGACGCACCCACACGGGGTGCCCGAGTGGAGCCGTGTAAAGTGTGGAATCCCCATGTGACCCGCTCTTCCACCAAACAAAAGGCAGCCATCGAGCCATGGCACACGTGGGAGTACCCGTAACGAAAAGCCCCCCCCCGCTCCAGCTGACCAAGAGAGAAGCCACACAGGTCGTCCTTCGCCAGGCGGCAAGGCGGCAAGCCAAGCCAAGCCAAGCCAACAACGCAGTCCCCGGGGCCGGCCCGGCCCGCCCCTCCCCTCGCCGCATTCGCACCTGCGTCGCTTTCGCCCACCACACGTCGTGTTGCGTGTTTCGCAGCCACTCCAGTTTGCTGCCCCGCTTGGCGACCTGGTCTAGCTTCACCAGCGGGCACGCCAGCTTGACCGCGCCCCGCTCCGGCAGGGGCAACCGCCTGGACAGGGAGCCTGGCGGGCGGGACGCGGGTGGGTGGGTGGGGGGTACAAAGAAGATACGGCAGCGGAGATGGAGACGGCGTGGGGGGCCTCAACGGCGATGTTTGACTGGTGCTATAAGCGGAGGAGCGGAGGAGCCGTATATGGGGTGGTCGGAGGCGGATGAGGGGGGGAAGGAGGCGGCCCGCGGGACCCGGGGGGCGGGGGACAACCCAGGGGGGGCGGGGACTGAGGCGCGCCAGTGTGTTTTTGCACGGCCGGCCGGACGGGCGCCTCGGGGCGCAAGCAGCGCCGGATCTGCCGTACTCCTTACGGTAGGCGCTGATTCAGGGCGTATGCTGTGGGCCGCCGCCCGGGCACGCGCCGGTTGATCGGGATAAGGGCGAAGGCGCAACCAGATCAGATCAGATCAGATCAGATCAGATGAGGTCAGAAAGCGTGGGCGGCTCCCCCGCCAGGCCAGGCCGCGATTCCGCGACCCGCGGCGCTGCTGTACGGCATTGTGCCGTACTGTACTGCACTACTGTACTGCACTACTGTACTGAACATTTACCTGCCTGTTCTCCTTCCAGGAACTTGCAGCTGTTGAGCACAAGGTTCGTGCTCCTGCAGAGTGACACCGAGGTCTTGTCGCCGCTGCTGCTGCTGTTGCTGCTGCTGAGGTTGCCCGCCCGGACGAAGGGCGCCGTGTAGCAGTCGACGGACGACTTGCAGGAGGACGACTTGGCGCACAGGATGTTCACATCGTGGGACGTCTTGGGGCGCCGCGCGGCAGAGCCGCATACGGTGAAGCGGCTACGCCGGATGGCGTCCAGGTATCCTGGCCCCACAAAGCCATGGCAGGCTGCGCTGGTTTTAAAGCCCTCCGGCCGCTTTTTGAGGCGGAGCAGGGCTTTCTGGACGAACGCCGAGGGCTGCAGGGTGCGCCGGGAAACTGTCAGCGGGGCTGCAGGGCGCAGGAGGGCTGGCTGCCCGGGGTGGGATGGAGAGGGGGCACGGAGCCGACTATCCATACCTGCGACAGGAGCGCAGTCCAGTTTGTGCTGCGCACTGCCGTGCTCCGTCGTTTATCGGACTTTCGTTGACAGGATGCTGGAGTTGTGATACTCAGCGCCAACAGCAGGATTAGCCAACTGGTGGCCCGCGCCCGCCGCATGATAACCTCTCGCCGAGCCCCGCGGGCCACAGAGACTCTTGGCAGTCTGAATGAAAGGCTACATCATCCCTACTGATGTCAAAAGATAAAGTACCGGTATGAATCAAAAGGAGGCGCGGCAACGGCAAAAACAGGCCAAATTCAGTGAACTAACCACCAGCATTGACCACAGTCACCAAGCAGTTACTTAGAAGATTTATGGCAATTTTGCTTCGCATTTCAACATAGCTATGTGTCCTAGATTGCGGGTCCCTGCCCGTTCCCAATTTCGTAATCTTCCTAGTGCGCGAGGTTGTGCGTAATCAGCACCGGCAGCCGACACCAGAACCATGATTCTTAAGTAGCCTACGATGGAATACTCATGCCGCATTCACTCGTATCCAGCGACTGTATGTCCGGCACGTAGTCGTTCCTGTCGTTTTAGATGTATTATGCAAATTTGTGCAAGTCTATGAAAAGGGAATATTAAGGGAGATATCAGTCAGTCGAAACTGAGGCAAGAAAGGAGATGTCGGGGCATTGTGCGTTCGCGCCTTCGTGCCTTGCCGTTTGATTTACGGTTAGTCATCGACGGTCAGCCGTCTATCCAGCTAGACGCTACCCCTTTTGCTGCGCGACATTTTCCCGCGATGCCCTATTCCATAATGCTGACTCTTCCATTCATTGGCGACTTGCATTCTCAGTGAGCTGTCAGCGTTACGTAGGGTGAGGTAACCGCCAAGACGGCCAAGTGTAACAGCCTGGCACGGGCCAAGCTCAGGATCAATCCTTGACAGGAGCCATTACAGTTCAAGCACACCCCTCAATAATCAAATCCGCTGTTTCTGAGGCGATCGCCGCGTTGTGGATCATGTGGCATAACACAGCCATGGATTTATTTCTTAGTTGCGGCTTGCTTCTCAAGTATCGAGGGAAATGCTAACCGCCATCATCGCCAACTCCGCCACAGACGGCCGGGATGAGACAGCCTGGAGGGCTTCGAGTTCTTGCCGGTTTTGAAGTCAACTACGCCCTGGGGGAAGTTGGAGTGGGTTATCAGCTTATCACTTCTCGGCGCGAAGTTGGTGCAACGATGACGGCGACAAAATGACATACCAGCCAGTACCAGCATGAGCCCGAAGGCGATACGCGATCTCCTGACGAAAGTCCAGCAAAGTGAGGTGTGCATGAGGACCCGGGAAAGGCGACAAAGCCAATGGCTGTTTGGCTCGCTAGGGCTCGCTGTACCCTGCTGTACATCTCCTCTCCCGCCACATTCTTCCAAATGGCGAAATGGGACTCAGCCCATCCAGACATTTGATATGCGGCGCATGCTCGAGTAACCCAGTTAGACACTGCACATGCAGCACACAACCCCAAGTCCCCACGGCCCCAAGTCTCTGCGGCCCCAAATTCTGCGCGGCTTTCCCTTCTGCTTGCGGTACAACTGGCACGGCCATGTTGGGAGGCCAATCACGCCTTTGCGCAGAATGGTAAAACAATCGGCCTGCAGCGACAAGCAATAACTGCATGCACGCCACGCCGCAACCAAGCGGGGGCTGTTGCGCCTGGTTGCGCTGTTCTGCCTTACAGGCGTTGGGTTTACGACACCGTAGAACGCACAGAAGAATGATTCGGAGCGACTTTTATCAGACCTGGCGGTTAATAGCGAGAGTAATCGAGCTAGGGAGTTGCGTGTGTGCAAGGCGTGTCGCATTAATGGTGCCGTCGAGGACGAGAAGCACTTCCTGATGGAGTGTTCTGCTCTCGTGTCAGCGCGGCAGAAGCTTTGGGACCTGGGCGTACCGGAGGGAGCGAGTGTTTGCGACGTCATGCAAATAGACGATCAGCGCGGTCTTGCAAAGGTTGTTTATGACATGTTTTGCTTTCGGCGCGAGCGCATCGCCGTGTAGAGTCGATGGAGACTCCTTCTCAGGTCATGCTGTGCTTTTGTGACGTATCTGTCTTATGTTGTCTTTATGCCCTTTCTGATACGGTTGATTTTTCCTTACTTTTTGTTCCTTTTGCTTGACTGAGGCGGTTCATGAGCCTTCGGGTTCGTTTGAACCGTACGAGCTCACTGAAGCTTGTAACATCATCATCATCGACTTTTATCAGGTGCATTGTATGGTGTGCACTCCGAAGACCGCCGAAATTATTCTGCTTGTTGGCCGCTTCAGGAAGCTGCACTCGTTCGATAATTGGAACATCGTGAAGTTTTCTCGAAAGACTCACTGTTGCCTATTCATAATTACAAATAGATAGCATATACACTGGAGCCCCATTACGTATAACTATCTCAAATCAGTGATGATGTCGGCAGCATCATGTCAAACCCTTGCCTCCATCAACCGGCGCACATTGCTGGCTGGACACGTCTCGCCCAGGATCTTGGGCATCTCGCACCGCAGTAACATTAAAGCTTCGCCAGTCGACTCGGACCTGCAAAGTCTGCTGGCGCGCTTCGACAGGGATGGTGATGGACAATTGACTTATGCGGAGACGATTGAAGCGTTTGCAGCTATGCAGGCAAGATGCTTGTGAAACACCGAGGGAACACGCTTAGTCTGCGCAAAAAAAACCCGACACCGACAGCTGCAAGGAACCACGCCAAGACGCTGCTGGCTCTGCTTGGATACCATGCTGGAGCACTTGCAGACAAGACGCAAATCCATACAACGGAGTAATCTGTCCCGCAGGCGAGACAGCTGCCCGCCACGCAGCCAGCCAAGGCTGCAGCGCCAGCGCCAGCGCCTGCCAAGCCAGTCAGCCCGCAAGCAGCCCCAGCCACCTGGGACCTTCAGGTACGCCGCCACCCGCTCCCTATCGCCATCCTCTTTCCCTGTGTGCGTCAGCAGCAACACCCGAGTATCGTGGCGGGGCGGGCCCCTTCCAGCACGCGACGCCTTCCCCACCCCGTAAACAAGCACTCTCGCTCGCTCACTTTCGCAACTGCAGGTGGTCAACGGCCTCCGCGACGCACAGTCCCGCGGCCAGAGCCCGCTGTCTGCACTGCTGGCCTTCATGGGCGCCAAGCTGAGAAACCGCAGCAAGGCGCGTGCGTCCGCTTCCGACCTGCTGTGGTCCTTCGTGGGTATGTTTCTGGCGGTGACGGCGCTGGGCGTCATGAACAGCTCCGTGCGCACCTGGCCCGTGGTGGGCGAGTGGCACCAACAGGTGCGTGCGTGCGTCCGTACGCTCGTCCATGTGGGTCAGCCCTCGGCTAAACGGGGTCCCGACCTGGGTCGGGTCGGCGCTCGGTGGGGGGAGGCCCGGTGCGCCGGCCGGACTCCGATCCGCGCTTCCAGGGTGGGTACTGGGTAGGTGGGTGGCACCGCGGGACTGCGCGCGGTTCGCTGCACCTCATGTTCCTGAGCTCAAGACCCCGGCGCTCCGGCGCACGGGATGCGGACCGCCTCATCCCCCTCCCAAAGGCGCCGCCTCCCTGTTCCTGAGCTGCGATATTATCTTCTTCTTTCTTACCCCACAGGGCCTGGGCCTGCTGCTGGGCTCCTTCGGCACGCTCTGCGTCCTCATCTTCGGCCGGCCTGAGGCGGAAGCCGTGCGCGTGTGGAACCTTCTCGTGAGTGCGACGCGGAGGGCGGGCGATGGCGCGGCATTCGCTCGCGCGCCCGGCCCGGCGTGGCTGTACTGGAGGGTGCGACTGTCTGTCTGTGCTCGCCCTGCTGTGGATGCAGCCCTTTTTTAGGCCGGGAGAGCCTTTTCGCGTCGTCGGGCGCACGCGCGCAGCACTCGGGCCCGTATACGGTATGCACCGCGAAGCCCATCCTTGGAATTGTGGGCCTAGGCGCTGTGGGCCAAGGCACTAACCTGGGACCTGCCCCGAACCAGAGCCCGCTTGCAGCCTCAATCCTGCCAGCGGCGTCACCGGGAACGAATCCGAGCATCGGCCGTAGTCGTAGCCCGCCGCGGGACTCGGCGCACGCGCGGTGCATCGATCTGCAGCTCCCGACCGTCCAGCCGCAGGCTGCTGCCCATGCCGGCCAGCAACCTCAGCGCCCGCGTGGACCTCGGTGCGGCTGCTCTTGCGTCCGTCCCTCCAATCCCCAACCGCACAAAACCAAACCGCACCGCACAATCCACGAGCTATCTCACCTCACCTCTTCTCACCGCACCTCACCCCACCTCACCTCATCGCACCTCATCGCACCTCAACGCACCGCATCCCACTGCGCCGCACGCCAGGCGGGCCACGTCATCGCCACCGCCACGGTGCTGACGCTGCTGCACGTGCTGGGCCCGGGCGTCCTCAGCCGCGCGCTGGCCATGGCGTGCATGATCGCCTCCATGCTGTTCACCGACTCGGTGCACCCGCCGGGCGGCGCGCTGGTTCTCATGGCGGTGGACTCGGCAGCTATACAGCGAATAGACTGGTGGGAAGGGGGCCGGTGGGGGCGGGGCGGGGCGGGGCGAAGAGGGCCGGCGCGGAGCGGAGCGGAGCAGGGACAAGGACAGGGAAAAGGGCCGCGACGTAGGGCTGTGTGGGGCGTCGTTGCCAGGTAGCGGATCAAGCCCATGCATAAGGTGTCGTACTGGTGGGCACGAGGCCAAGCCATGTACGGTAGTTGACAGCATGGAGGAGGCCGTGAAGAACGGGCTGCTGGGGCGCGCTTGCGCCGTTGGTGTGTGGGAGCCAGTGCCCGTGCGAGGCATGCCATGCAGCCGTAAAGCCGGCAGCGTCCTCCTCAGGGTACACAGGCCTGCGCTCTCGAGCCTGGAACAGCTGTAGGCGCTGCCCGGGCTGCGAGCCGGGATGTCTGATGGTGTCGGCACATGACGCGTTGTTCAAATCAACCACCTCCCCTTCCCCTGTCGTGATGCTTGTCGCTGTGCTCTGGAGTGAACTCCTACCGCTTTGGCGGCGTCTGGCCTTCCATCCTTCCTTCCTTCCTTGCCCTCCAGGTGGTTTATGCTGTACCCCTCACTGGCAGTTACCATCGCGCTGCTGTTGCCCCTCGGGGTGGCGATCAACTGGCTGAAGCGCAACGTCATGTGCGGCGGGGGGCGGGGGCGGTGTGCGTGTATGTGTGGAGAGGGGACGCGGAGCGCGCGGTGGTGGGGGTGGCGGCGGCTCGTTGTCTGTTGTCTGATGGTCGCGGGTCGGGGGTCGGAAGAGCGGGGCTCGACAGTGGAAGATGCAACGCCGCAGGGCCGCAGCTGCGTCGTTAGGGATCCCGGCGGCACGACGGGGCCTTGCTGGGTATCTGAGGGATCTGCGCGGGCCCGGGGGGGTTTTCCAGGGCTGCGGCAGAGCTGTGCGATACTGAAACCAATCCTTTGGTACAGCTGGAGGGGAGTGGCAAGCCAAGGGACTATCCAGCGGGGGAAGCGATGCAGGGGCAGGGGCAGGCTGCATATCGGTTTGTGGTACGGGAAGGCGAGCACCGTACACTTATTTATCTACCGCACTGCGCCATCGCTGCTGCGGGTGAAACTGATGCCGCCTCCATCCGCATCCCGAGGATGGATTGAGCCATTGCTGCCGCCGGCGCTCGTCTCCGTCGCAGGTTTGACTTCCCTCCCGCTGCCTCGACCTCGGCCTCCGAGCCCGCGCCGTCGGGGCTGCGGCCAAAGGCGGCGTGAAGACGGCGGTGGACATATCCGCACGCGCGGGGAGGCTGTTACCTGGGCTGCGGTCAACGCCAATGGCCTGTGCATGCGGGGACGAGCTCTCCGGAGGCGGCATCCCTCGACCGTGATTGCGGAAGGGCGGGACGTCATGGCATCGTGCTGGGTGACCCCTCCCCCCATCGTGCTGGGTGACCCCTCCCCCCATCGTGCTGGGTGACCCCTCCCCCCATCGTGCTGGGTGACCCCTCCCCCCATCGTGCTGGGTGACCCCTCCCCCCATCGTGCTGGGTGACCCCTCCCCCCATCGTGCTGGGTGACCCCTCCCCCCATCGTGCTGGGTGACCCCTCCCCCCATCGTGCTGGGTGACCCCTCCCCCCATCGTGCTGGGTGACCCCTCCCCCCATCGTGCTGGGTGGGCCGGCCGGTAGACAGTGACGTGACAGTGCCGTGACGCAAGCGATGCGTCCGGTTCGTATTTATTACCCTCGGTGCCTGCTCCCGTTGCTGTAGCAACCTCTGTTGCGCCGTGAGCCGAGTCCCGGCCGGGTGTGTGAGCATCACACGATAGCGGGGGCGATGGTTTCACACAGAACGTACACACGCCTCCGCCATCTGAATTGCGGCGGAATCAGGCGTCACGCGCAGGGCTGCACCACCAGGCACGGTGCGGCGATGGGATGGGCAGGGGGGGTGGCAGGGGGCACAGGTTCCAAGCGTTGCTTGACCGGGCGATCGCGAGCAGCCGCCGGAATAATCGGGTGGTGTGGTGTGGCCGTGTGCTGAGCGGCATGGGAACAAGAAATGCTGAAATGGCAATAAGACTTCGTGCGATTTGATCACTGCGGCGCGTCGTAGCCTGCATTGGGTGAAAGCATACCGTAGCGACGGCGGCGCCGAGCCCAACCTTCGCGGCTTACCTGCAGCGCTGCCATGTATTCTTGTGCGGTCGGGACTCGGGTGGCCTGGTCGCTGCCTGGGTGTCGGATGCCGATGCGAAACGCCATCATGATCGCGCATGACTGGCTAAGTGCCAAATGTGGACACGAGTGCGTTCCCCCTGGACCTTCGACTTCGATGCGTTATCTTGGACTGTGACGGCGTCGTGCGGATGAAGGATAAGCCGTGAATTGTTCTTCCTACACTAATAAAGCGCCGTGGTTTATGTCTTTTTGTACGAATAAAGGCGCGGGATTTGAGCTGTCGGGGCAATTGACGTGGTGAACGCCGTGATGTAAGGTTAGGCCCGGAATCAGGGGGGTTGGTATGTGTAGCTGAGCAGTCGGAAATCTGGTTCCGACTTCGGGGTTTCACGGAAAGGATGGAATTCAATGGGTCCCGGCCACCCGTTAACGCGGACGAGCTGGCGTGTTCAAGGCCGGGGGGCCGCGAGAAGAGGATTGGCGTCCCGCGGGTTCACTATGTAGGTATGAGCCTGTTTCCTTAGGGCGTCTCGGGCAAAGGGTCCTTCGTTTGCAGTCTGTGGTCGCTTTGAGATGTGTTGGTGCGCTTTATCATAAGTGGCCGGGGCCGGTCGCCGACTGGAGAGCCGCATGGCTGATTTCCCCGTGATAGCATACTTCTGTGCTTTCCCCCCGGGTTCGCTCGTTGCTGTCTGATTGGCTCGTGCTGTTTGGTGGTTTCCGCTGCAGTGCACGGCCCGCTGGCTAGGGCTGGCTCTTCCCTTGCTCCAAACAACCCTTTGGGCGCTCTGGTGCCCGCTGCAACAACGACAGCAACAGCAATGGTCGCTACATTGGAAAGACCCAAAGTTATACCTGCGTCACTGGTGTCTTCACAAGGGCTTTGTCGATCGGGCGGGAAGCAGCGACCCCATGATGGTAGTCTGCCGCACAAGACGGGGTGTCAGACAAGGCACGGCCAGCCTGGCCTGTTCTTATGGCCAGCAGTATGGCTTATGGCCGTGTCTATGCATGCCAGTGCATGTCGGTATGTCATTTACTGGTTGACAAAGCTATATTGTGCTGGAGTCGAAGCGATGGCCTGAAAGCCTTGTTGCTGCTCTGGCTGTCTGGCACGCTGGCCGCGGTTAGGCGTCGTTTGCCGTAGTGTGCGCGGTTCAGCGCGAGCAGCCACTATCTGATGCGTTGTGCACGGGATTCCCTGTCATCGCCTACGTCCCCCACGCGTACCCACGCGCCCATGCACAGCGAATGCTGTTACGGACCTTGCTGTAAAATGAGCACCCCTATTATTCCGAAAAATATTGTTCCGAAAAATCTGACAAGTTATAAATAATGTATCCTTAGTTTAGAAGCTCCTTGCGGTGCGTCAAAGGTTAATACTTCCAAGAACGACTTGAATCGCTGTAGGGTTTGCCGGGCTGGGTTTAGTCAGACTGTTGAGCATATTATTGTACACTTGGGGTCATAAACTTATGGGTTGAGACCAGTGCACTGATGAAACAGAATTTTCCGTGTTTTCCGTATGATCGAACGCTGCACAAGCGGTAGGCGTTGCAATATAAGGCGCGCCGCGACGAACGTCACTGACCCTCACTGACGAAGTGGAAAGCGTCTAGTTGTAAGAGTTGTAAGTTGAAATGTTCACTGATCAAATGATGAGAAGTACTTTTATCTTTTTGTTTGTTGTGCTCTTTCATCCGCGGTCAGCAAGACCGTTTCTGGAAGCCATTCGCATTGAAAGGTTGCGCGCCTGCAATTAATATAAGATCACCTTCACATCAATGTTCGTTACATTTGCGCTGATTGAAGCGCATCTCATTGTATAGTTGGGAGAATGTTCTCCGAGTGGTAGTACAAACGGTCAAATGTGTGGTGTCCGCATGTGGGCCACACACTCAAATATCGGCGGTTGTTGGGTTGAAGTACGACCCCTATCCTCCCTTATAAAGCTGGCAGGAAACTGTTCTGTATCCTTAACTTTACACAGTACAATTAAGGTTCAATACAGTATCAAGAAAAATGATGGCTCTGCGCTCCCTCACCTCCCAGATGGCGGCTGCCCAGCCGCGCCGCTCGGTTGGCGCGCGCGCTGGCAAGACCGTGTCTGGCAAGACTGCCTCGAAGTCATCATCGTTCTCCGATGTTGCAAGCGTTGAGTGTAAGTGGACCGTGCAAAGACAACTGCCATCCATGTTTCGAAGCTCCAATTTGCATTCCTAGGCGTAATGCAGTCATTATTTCGTTTTAAGCTGTAATGCACCTTTCAGAGCTGTAATGAACATGCATTTGGCGCTATCTGCAAGCATCGGCACGACGGTTCAATTTCTAACGCCTACACCTCCCATGTTCGTCCTCTTCGTTGTTCTCAACAGACCTGAAGTCGCTGCCAGGTGTCACCGCGCCATTTGAGGATGTCTTCGATCCGGCTGGTTTCGCCCGCACCGCGTCCATTCGTGATGTTCGTCGCTGGCGCGAGGCCGAGATCACTCACGGCCGCGTCTCCATGCTTGCCGCTTTGGGCTTCATTGTCGGCGAGCAGCTGCAGGACTTCCCGCTGTTCTTCAACTTCGATGGTCGCGTTTCTGGTAGGTCGGGACGCTGCGGACAGGGGGGGTTGCGTCGCTTCAGTGGGCTTCAGACCCAACCCCTCGTGGGCCAGGATGAGAAAGGCCCGGAAGACATGCTGGACTGTTTAACATTTATTGGCATCTAATAATAATTCTTTCTGGACCTAGGTTAGCAACTGGGGTTGTAGGTTTCTGGCGTGTCACCTTTCCCTGTGCCGCGCTGCGTTGAGCATGCTGTGCTGCCGCCACAAAACCTATGGCAGAAGGCAAAACTGGAAAACCGTGAACCTAAATCTCCTTTTCCCTCCGCTCGCAGGCCCCGCCATCACGCACTTCTCCCAGATCGGCCAGGGCTTCTGGGAGCCGCTGCTGATCGCCATCGGCGTGGCGGAGTCGTACCGC
Source organism: Pleodorina starrii (assembly GCA_030267565.1). Taxonomy (NCBI): domain Eukaryota; kingdom Viridiplantae; phylum Chlorophyta; class Chlorophyceae; order Chlamydomonadales; family Volvocaceae; genus Pleodorina; species Pleodorina starrii. Next base: position 5,215,894 of record BRXU01000002.1, on the reverse strand, counting down.
GTGGCCGTCGGTTGGGCCACCCCCACCAACACGGGCTTCAACAGCCTCAAGGACGACTACGAGCCGGGTGACCTCGGGTGAGCTGCGGGCTGTTATTAACATCTACATGCGCTCGTGCCAGCGCCTCGCTTTTGGTTGGATTGTCCGCCGTTCGGTGTCGAAGCTTGTGCGAGGGGAAAGCGCTTGTATGCATTAACCCCATCTGCCGTTGTGATGTCTCGAGGGATGTCAGACCTCCGCCATAACAGTTGCCGTAGGACTCACCCATGCGACTGCAATTGCAATCGATTGTGCCCCACAGCTTCGACCCGCTCGGCCTGAAGCCGACCGAGCCGGAGGCCCTCAAGGAGATGCAGACGAAGGAGCTCAACAACGGCCGCCTGGCCATGGTGGGTGTCACTGCCGATCAGGTTACGGGTTTGGATGTTTCCATGCGGCTCCATCTGACGCGGTCTCTTCCAGTGACTCTTCGCCTGTGACTCTATTCAGCCCACTTTATTCTGTGGGGGTTGCCCTCCTGCGAATGACTAGACCGTAAGGGAAGCCCGGTTCAATGTATGAACTGAGGAGGAGCTGCGAATACGCATGTGTTCCGCTTCGTGTGACCTGTTTTGGCTTTCATTGCCCGCACACCTGACCTCTACCCTCCCCCTCCCTCCCCCCTTGCCCAAACGCTGTTCAAACGGGCCACCAACCACATGACTGTTAGATCGCCATCGCTGCGTTCGTGGCTCAGGTGAGCTGACTGGGTCTGTGTGGGGCCGGGACGGGTCAGGGGCCGGGTCGGTATGGGGCGGGGTAAGGGGCCGGGATGTGCGCGGGGCCCTGTTGTGAGGGCGTGATATCCCATCAGGGTTGGAATGTAGCGGTCCGTTGCGCGCGAAGTCACGGACAGATCTGGTAATGCGGGGCGCATGGTATGTGGATGACCTGCAGTTGCCATGTAGGCCTGTAGGCCTGTATTACTATAATGTCATTGATGTATCGCTTTTTTGGCCGTTGGAGCTGAACTGAAGCCGGAGACTGGCACCATGATATCCGTCACCACATGTGACGCTTGTGGTACGGCATGTGAAATTTGTGAACCGTTTCCCCCTGCAGGAGTTGGTGGAGCAGACGGAGATCTTCGAGCACCTGTTCCTGCGCTTTGAGAAGGAGGTTATTCTGGAGCTGGACGACATTGAGCGGTGCGCAGGCAGCTGCATTGGGCATGGGCCTGGGTAGCGGGGGACGCCGAGAGAAGGCAACTATGGGCACATACGTGCAATTGGCGTGTCTGCATATTTGGACCACAGTGTCGCATCTTTGTGCTCTAGTATGCTGGTTCCCCGTATTCGCATAGTTATCTGTTCTGTCACTTGATGCTGCGCAGGGACATCGGCCTGCCGGTGACGCCGCTGCCTGAGAACCTGTCGGCGCTGTAAACGTATGGAGCTTACCGGGCTGAGAGTTTACTCGTCTGGGCACTGAGGAAGAGCGGCATTGCCCCGATGTGCTTTGGCGGGAAAGTAACCGGATGTGCGTAAAATGGAATTCCAACCTTTCAACTTCCCAATTGGAGCTGCAGAGCGAATTCTTTGTGATATTAACTGACGCCAATGGCCAACACTCATTCCGATTCGTTGTTTCGCAAGGTTTTTATCTGTTGATGATGATAGCGTTTAGTCGACGTTCGATATTTCACGCATAGAGGCTTCTAATTGTTGCACAATTTGCACTTCGTGAGCTGGCGACACTTATCATTCTTTCCCTGTTGTGCTCGAATGATTACAGTTTGAATGCTTTCTTTCGCGAGCCCTGTGTTTAGCTATGCGAGAGAGGGAGAGAGCCGTGCGAGAGAGGGAGCGTGTTTTGGAAATGCGGTTGTATGCCAGGATGGGTACCTTGGCACCGTTTACGGATGTCACAAGCAAACGTTCGGACGTGTCCGCAAGCCGCTGGGCCAAGGCCAATGAGGTTAATGGTTCAGGCCGATGTAAAACCTTCGGAAATGTCCCTCAAATGACTCCGGGTTAACTGAGTCTGGAGCCAACCCGACCCCTAGCGGACACACAGCATTATTGACAACGACGCGCCTCACTCCGAATCCACAGTTTGCATGGCATGTTATGCGGCCAGCCGCATACTCCCGACCATCTAAGGTGCCTGTTGCAGCTGCAGATCCACAGCTAGCAGCGCACCACCATTATTTGCTACCGCGGGGCTAAATAGTGCTACGTCGATAAGCTCCGCACGCGCTCTATCGCGCCACCTTCATGCTGCCGCCCATCAGCGGTGTGCGAATGGAATCGGTCAGGCTGGGCCCCAATTCTGCAGGTGGGGACAGCCGGGACACGTGAAATGGGCGCAATTGCCGTGATGTGGGTGACGCGGCCGCTACGTCAAGCAACCAGAGCCAAGAGGGGTCAGCACACAAGCCGCGCCGGATGAGCATGCACACACCCTAAGCCCGACCACCCCCTACAGTGACAGTTGACATGGCAACTGCGGCGGCCTTCAGGTATCGCCAAACATCTGCATGGCTGACTTCCAGGCAAGCCCATAGGCCAAGGGTGCGGAATATAATTGGGAAACCTCCATCCCATCACGTCAGCGTCAGCGACGCTGCGTCTGTGCGTCGTTGTCCGTTGCCTCTTCAACCGTTCAGCGAGCGTCGCGTGCAGAGCGGGGGGAGGCTCTTTGGAGATAGCGGTGAAGAGCCGCTGGCGGAGGCCACCCAGCTGAGAGCGGCAGGGGGGAGGGCGATGGTAGCCGTAGTGCCGTACGGGTGTTTGGAGGTGGCGCCGGCCGGCGACCGCTCCGGATCCCAACGACCGCGGGGCCCAGCTTCGCGTCGGTGGTGGCCCCGAACGTTGCGGCGCGTTCGCGGAGGTAACGCTGGAGGATGCGGTCTGCCCCTGCACGTTGGCAGTACACACGTAGTGGCTTGCCGGGGGATTCCACGTCCGCGGCAACCACGGCGGGCTCTTCGGCTGTGGCCGCGCCAGGCAGAGACCCCTAAAAACCTTGGATGTTCGACCCGCAAACAGGGGAATTGACGCTTCGCTTTATCCATCATATATGCAATCTGACCGGAATTCCTGTGCGTTAGCATGACTTCCGTGCCATTTCAGAGCCCGTATGACACGTCATTTTGTACCGTAGGCGCCCACAGAGCCCACTTCCATGTCCGGACCGTTGCTCCTCTTTTGCAGGACGAAGATCAGGTCATACCACATTCCCCTGTTCCAATGCGCTTGTCGCAAGAGAACGGCTTTCTGTCTGCTCGATACACCCACAATTTCGGTATGCAGTTACGCTCCTGTGTGCAACAGCTGGGAGCCGCCTGCGTAACACGCAGTTCATGGCGTTCACGCGCTCGTTGGCCTACGCGATTACAGAGGCACCAAGCTTCCCCGGGAGGCTGCTCCCACCCACTCAAATCTTCCTGGTGCGCAAATGGTGCCATCAGACAGAACACCTTTCGGGGCTCCTGAGCGCCAGGTCAAACGCTTCTGCATTCTGTACATTCTGTATTACAAGTCAGGACGGACCAGGAAAGTGCCAGACCATGCCAGGCCAGCCAATCGTAACCCGAGGATTCTCGTGCACCGTCTAGCAGCCTCCCCCAGTGTCTGGTCGAACAATCCACCTAGCCAATCAACAAGCAAGCCTCGCAAAACCCTAAATCCCCAAGTGACCCAGTGCAGACCCATGCAGTGCACAAGCAGCGGGACTAAACAGCAAAACTATATGCAATCAGACAACTACCAACATGGACATGCTAGAAAGGCAGACAGTAATAATCAACCACCAATTGTGCGCCCTTCCGGTGGCAGGCAACAACATAATGGGCAGCTGCTTCAAGACGTTGCGGCAGCTCATGCAGCTGCAAGAGGCAGCTGGGTCCCTAACAGCATGCACTTGCAAAAGGTTGCGTCTGCCGAGCGCTACCGTACTGTGGATCATCCCGTAGCTGACGGCATCTCAGCAAATCCGTTATGACAACGCAGTCGCATTTCAAAGTGCCTCTCGTGCGGCTGTTGCGCTGCTGTGGCGGCGTGGCAATGGCGTGGCTGTGCAAGTACACGTGAATGCCGTGCCGTGCCGTGTCGTGCCGCAAAGGTAGGATCCGCGCGTGTCCAGCAGTGCTCCGCTTGCCTGCCTGTCTGCCCGCCGTGCTGCTGCGGAGTGTTGGCTTCCCCCAAATCTATCCCATTGTGTCGTGAGGTGCCGTGTAGTGTCGTGTCAGTGTAGAACAAAAGCAGCATCGTGTCGTGTCGTGTTGCGTCGTGAGCCCGCGGGTCAGCGGCCGTGTCGTGTCGTGTGCCGGGTTACAGTGCGCGTCGGCCAGTGGCGTGGATGCGAGGAGGCGGTTTGGTTCGGTTCGTGTGGATGCGGTGAGCGCGCGTGAGGATGATGCCACAGTGCGCACCGAGTCATGGTCCTGCAGATGCGTGCAGACGGAACCCACGGGAATGCGGTTGCAGTGCCGCGCGAGGCAGTTGCACGTTAGTGAGTGCAGTCGATGTATGCGGGTGAGCGCTGACGCCACGTCAACTGGATGTTGCATGGGAGTTGCACTGCTGATGTTTGGCCGCCTACACCGTGCCAACTCGACCACTCGCAACTTACCATCGACAGTAGCTTGACCACTTACCTCGCGAACGCCGTCGGGCAACGCCCAAACTCTTCCGTCTGAAATACAGGCCTGGGGTTCGCCCTGGCAGCTGCCACGCGCTGCCGACTTACCTGACAGGGGCATGCGCCCTTCCCAACGGCCCCAACCCCCATCCCGCTGAACCCCCACAAATATCCCCGCACCTGACAGCTGGCCGTCGCCTCACGTCCGATGTCCCGCCACTCCCCTTCACTGGTTGGCATCCGCGGACCCGTAGTCGCCGCTGCCCGCGTACTGCCCCTGAGAGCCCGAGTTGCCGTACGCCGGTGCCGGCCCGCCCGTCGCCGGGACGATGCCCTCCCGCGTGTTCGGCGTCTCAATCATCCTGCGTGGGACAAGCAGTGATTAGTTCAGTGCCAAGTTCAACGAAGCACCACGGCGGCAGGCGCCGTGAACAGCTGCGCTAAAACCACCGATGCCACCGATGCAAGTCAGTCATGAAGCCAAGAGCAGAGCATGAAGGCAGGCCCTAAGCCCGGAGCTTGGCTTCCGCGGTTATTGGTCTATCCAATCCTAACCTTGCATGCGGCAGTCACAATTCACCCACCTTCCGTCGACGTCACGCTTGCGCCCAAACGGGTTCTTCGAGTACTGTACCCGGATGGGGCCGCGGTCGCTGTCCGCAGGATTGGGAGTGGGGAAGCAATCGGTCAGCTACAAAAAAACGTCGCAGTTTTGGCAATTTAGAAACTAACCAAGCACACTCGTCAAGCCCGGGATCGGAGTCGAAATGCATGAACCGGTAAACAACTGCCGTCCGCAAAGCACGCCAGCAGTACTCGTGCCTCAGCGGTTTGTGTGGGAAAAACGTTCCTAGCAGCTGCACCAACCTGCTGGCCAGGGCAGCGCCCTGCTGTGCCGAGTGTGCGGCCATGGCGGTCGGCACGTCATCGAACTGCGCCATGGGGAAGAAACAGTGCGGCGGGTCGGAACGAGCGTCCGCTATGACGGTATGGCGAGGACATCGGTACGAAGAGCTCCAAGCAGCAGGGCCAGAAAGCAAGAGCGTAGCGTCCACGTGGCACATGAGCCACTACAACCGCATTACTACTACTACCATATCGGGGCAACATGTGTCAACATTGCGCAAACACCAACACATCGGCACGAACATGTTAAGACCCAATAGGAGTAGACACGTGCGCAGAATGACCGCGTGCCAGGAGCGAGGACACCCGTCCTTACCTCCACGAAGCCCAAGGTTGCCTTGGGCCCCCGCATGAGCTTTATTTGCCGGAAGCCCTGCATGGCAGAAAGGACAACAGCGGGGTCGAGCCGGAGATACAATCAGTCATGCAAACAACGGCATGGCGGTTGAATTTTGATGAATTTTGAGCGCCACAGTGCCGCAGCAAAATTCCCAATCTAGGTCGTTGGGGTGAGACCCACAAGGATGGGTAATCCCATGAAGCCTGTCACACCCAACGAAGTAACCCGGCATGCCGCGCCCGCATGTTGAACACGGCTGGTGCACAACAGATGTATCGCCCGTTCCCCAAGTTTCAGTGAACGCGCACGCAGGTAATGACGCCGCAAGAGCGGCGACCACCCCATACGCCCTACGCCGTGAGGTTCTGAGCTGACCCAGAAAGCGCCAGCGCATGACGCTAGTGGTCCCTCATTGTAGCTCTCGCATCCTACGCCCTGCCTTACCGGAGCGCCCGAAAAGAGGTTCCGCAGCTCGTTCTCGTCCACCGTGTCCGACAGGTTACCAACGAACAACGTGTTGCACGGCGGGTTGTCATCCCGGGAGCCGGCGTCACCGCCAGCACCACGTCCGCCACCGCCACCGCCGCCGTATGCGGCCGCCGTCCGGCCGTAGCTGGGCGCGCCCCCGCCTGCGCAGCGGCGATGGGCACGATGTGTTGCGGATAACCCGCCCAGGGCCCAAACTGCCCGCCAGAATGCTAGCTTCACTGCGCAACCAGCCGTGGCCCCTTTGTGGGCGCCCCTTTGCACGCACGCGTTGTGAGCATATAACGTGCAGAGCGAACATGACTCTACTGACTTTATTCGGCGGCACGAGCACTGCCCGCCCCGACAGTCCAGGCCCGTTTGTACTCACCCTGCCCTCCGTATGCTCCCGCTGCGGGCGCGTTGGGCCTGGGGCGCTTGTTCGGCTCCATGTCCCGGATGTACATGTTCTTGCGCGCCATCTCGCACCGGAGCTGGCTGTTCTCATCAAACCTGAGCGCCCGATTTGGAACATGCAACAAAGCCGAAGGGAGGCGACGTCCAACTGTTTATGTCGGGGTTTGTAATTTACCGAGGGGGGGCAAGGCAGGGGAGCTGGTGCATCCGAAAGCTGGTCACCCCGAAGGCCATACAAGTCGAAAGGCCATCCGGGAAGCCCATCGTGTGTGCGGATGCCAGGGTGTGTACGGACGCCGTGCAAATAGTCCACTTGCCAAGGGCCAGGACAGGATAAGGATTACGCCAATTAATAAGCCATGGGCGGCTGTCCAGCTTGCACGCTCACCTGATGTGCTGAAGCTGGTCGCAAGCTGCGCGCGCCATCGCTCCACTGCTGAACAGCGCAAACCCCTGCGCACTGCCTTTGCTGAAGTTCAATTGCGCCGCCTGGACAAGGACGCACGCATCAGCGAGGGTCAATTGCGTGTTAGAAGCCCCCCGTTCTAATAGCATGAGGAGCACGTCACAAGCGCAGCAGGTTGAACCAAGCATGATCTCGCCACTGAAGGATACCGCCCGCAACACAGTTTGACTCTCTTGGTGCACACATAACGCCATGCACTCTGTGCTGTTCGATTCACCGGCAGGCCTCCCTATCCTCTGCGTTCAGTCAGCCTACCTCGTAACCACCCAGGAAGCGGAGCAAATTGTTGAATTCGCGCTCCTTTACGTCTGCTGGAAAGCCAGTGACGAAAATTGTCCGGACCTCATCGGCGCCAGCTGGGCCAGACGGATAGGACGCTGGCGGAGCGGAGTAGGGGGGAGGATAGCTGTAAGGTGGCGGGGCATAGTTCCCGTAAGAAGGCGGCGGGTGCCCATAAGGATCCGGGGGCGGAGGTCCATGGCTTGCAGGTGGCTGGTAACCACCGGCATAGGGCGGCGGCTCGTAGCTCATCGATCAAAATGAGTGTGGAAGCCCTCGATAGTGCAACTGCAATTGGAGCCCTCGACAGCGGTTTCTGACTGTTATCAACTGCATAAAGTGAGTGTATAGTCAGTCAGCTGGGCAACTGTTTGGACTTGATGAAGTCTTGTTTACGGCAACTGGACGAGCGGCACGAGCCTCAATGAAGGAGTTCGCCTTCAAAGACCGAACAATGCGTTATTATCATGAATTATCGCATGTTATACCCAGCATCTATGAACCGCGCGTGCACAATGCTGAACCGCACGGTCCTCCGGGGCCGGGTCCCATTTAGCGGGGCTCGCCTGCCCACGCAAACAAAGGCGCTCATCACGACGTCTGCCGCAAGCGGCGGCGCCGCCTCAACAACCGCAAAGCCAAACATCTCGGACCTGGCGAAGATGGCGCAAGTCAGCATTTCAGAGCAGGAGGTACATGAGGAGCAGGGGCACGCCCCCATATACCCGCAGCCATCTTTTTGCCCCCATGACCCCGCACCCCCCATTTCACACCGATGACTCGCTCTGCAGGCAGCGGACTGGGCCCCCAAAATCAACAGCGTGCTGGACTGGTGGGCGGGCAGCGTGGCGCAACAACACTTAAACTGGGGCGGGGTTCTGGGTTGGGGCCCTCGCTTCAGCCGGACCTCTTGACCAGATCCAGTCTTGACCCCACAGAAACGCAGCGCACTGCCTCCTCCCTTCTGTTCGTATTCCCCCCTCCGCCGCCCACCCCCATATCTTCGCCGCTGCCCACCCTAGCTGCATGCTCGCCAGCTTCCCATCCCCCACAACAGAGCCCTTTCCGCGGCCCCTTCCTTCTCCCCCACCCCCCGGCCCAATGCTCCCGGCCGCCAGTGCTGCCCCCCCCCTCCCCACCCCCACCCCCACCCCACACACGTGTGTGTTTGTGTGTGTGTGTGACGGTACGACACTTGCAGGTTCGGCCAGCTCCAGTCGGTTGACGTCAAGGGGGTGGTTCCCGCCATCCACGCCTACTCGGAGGGCAACCGCCTCAGGCCCGACGAACCGCAACCCTACCCCGCCAGGCAAGTGGCAGCCAGTCTGGTTCGGGACAGCCAGGCGGCGCAGCGGCGGCGGGGGGGGGGGGAGAAAGAGGGGAGCGCGCGCGCTGTGGGCCGCGGGTTGTCCCGCATGCGGCCGCGCCTTGGCCGTCCCCTTCCCCTTCTTTATCGGCCCACCACGCCAGCTCCGACGGCATGCCAAGCCCTCGAATCGCCCGCCCAATACCCCCATCCCGTCTCGCCCCGTCCCGTCTCGCCACGTCCCGTCGCGCAGGTCCCAGCTGCTAGCTCAGGCGCCTCAGACGGAGAACACGTACGTCCGGGTGCCCAAGACAGCGGGCGGAGGAGACGGGGCGGCGGGAGAGGCAGCAGCGGCGCCGAAGGCGGCAGCGGCGGCGGCGGCGGCAGCCCCTGCCGGCGTCTCCGCCGCGCCGGCGGCGGCCGCATCTGCCCCCACCGCCGCCGCCCCCGCCGACGCTGGCGCTCCTCGAGAGGCTGTTGGGGCTCTGGACATTCGGGTGGGGCGCATCGTGAGCTGCGAGCGGCACCCGGATGCGGAGAGGTGGGAGGGAGGGAGGGAGGGAGGGGAGGGGGGGAGGGAGGGAGGGGAGGGGGGAGGGGGGGAAAGAGAGGGAGAGGGAGGGAGGGAGCGGGAGGGAGAGGGAAAGAGGGGAGAAGGGAGGGAGGAAGAGGGGTTTGGGGCGACGGAGGACCATACCGGTGCTCTAGGGAGGGAGGGAGGGAGGGGGTTGACATGCCGCAGAGGAGGGCTGGGGTCTGCTGGGATCCCGCCGTCGGGCGGGAGGAGGGGATGTCTCAGAGTGGGGCCAGGGCACCCCACGCCACCCCACCCCACACCCCCCACACCCCCCCACCACCTGCAGCCTGTACGTCGAGAAGATTGATGTGGGGGAGGCGGAGCCGCGCACCATTGTGTCGGGGCTGGTCAAGTACGTGCCGCTGGAGGAGATGCAGGTGGGGTGGGGGCGTGCGAGGGGGTTGGGCCCGTGGTGGATGACCCGTGGGTCGGTGGCGGGTCACTGGTGGGGTGCCGGAAAGGCCGCTGGAAATGCTGGCAGCGCGCCCCGAAACTCCTTACGTTCCTTGCGCTGTGTGCAATGGCCGTATACGTGCGACACCTCGTTGGGGCGGTGAATGCCGGGAAAGGCGGCGCCGCCGAAAGGGTGTGTGTGGCAGGGGCCCGGGTTTCGGGCCGGGGGCCCTTAGGGCACAGGGTACTCCATCCCACCCACCCACCCAATCACCCACTCACCCCGCCACCCACCCATCGCCTCCGCCGCTTTCCCCGATCAACAATGGAGTACTTCTTCCTTCACCCCCTTCACGACCAGCCAGTCAGCCTGGACTTTTGGGGACTTCTTTCTCCAAACCCCTTCACGACCTCTTTCCATTACAGTGCACCCCCGCAACCCCTCCATCACCACCACCACCACCTCCTCCACCTCCTCACGGGTCCTGGGGTCCCGTCGCCAATGTGCACCCGCTCCACCGCTGCTGCGGCAGCACCATCTTTTCCCTTATCTGACCCTCCCTCCCCCCTTTTCATCTGTCAACCCTTGTCAGCTTTTGCAGCTCTGGCCTTTCATGCTCTTCTCCCCAGAAACCTTTCCAGGTCAGGACAGCGTAACCGAACCGGCAGAGTAACCAGCCCACCCCTCCCCCTACCCCATCCCCCACCATCTGCCCCCCCCCACCCCCTCAGGACCGCCTGGTGGTTGTGATCTGCAACCTCAAGCCCCGCAACATGCGCGGCATCAAGTCGTTCGGGATGCTGCTGGCAGCCAGCGACGAGCCGCACCTCAACGTGGAGCCGCTGGTGCCGCCGCCCGGGGCGCGCGCGGGTGAGCGGGTGTGGTTCGGGGACGACGCCGCGCAGCCCCCCGCCGCCGAGCCCAAGCTGGTTGACAAGAAGAAGTACTGGGAGGCGGTGCAGCCGCTGCTGAGGACCGACGGCGGCTGCGTGGCGACGCTGGCGGTGGCGGCGGGGGCCGAGGGGCAGGTGGCGCGGGTGCCGCTCAACACCAGCGCAGGGCCCATCCGCGCCGCCAGCCTGACGGGAGCGCGCATCGCCTAGACCCGACCGGGCGGGGGCGGGTGCAGGGAGCAGCCTGGCGTGCAGGTCGCCGTGTTGTGCGGGCCGCGGGCAGGGTGTGTAGGCCGCGGACAGGGTGCCAGACCGTGCTCCCATCCCATCCCAGCCCGGCCCGGCCGCAGGGGGGTGGTTTGGGGGCTATCCACGGATAGGCCGCAGCCCGTGAACGGTATATAGAATGGCGGGAGGTGGGGGGGGACGCGTGTTACGGTGACGGTTGACTCGTGTCTTCCGGTGCCTTGGCATACGGCTGGGCGCCCCCGGGAGTGGCGGAGGCGGTGCGGGTGGGGCGGAGGGAGGAGGAGGCAGCGACCGGGGGGGGTATCCACGTATAGGCCGGAGCCCGTAAACGGTATCGGAACGGTATCGGAACGGTATCGGAACGTGGCTCCGATGGCGTTGCATGATGGGGAGCGCATGATAGCGGCGCCCGGTGCTGCGTGGTGATGTCTTCAGGACGATAAGGCTCTTTTCAGTCCTAAGGGCACACGTGTAGGCGAGCGGAGGCAAAGGGGGAGAGTTGCGCCGCGGTGCCCGCCCGGCGGGGGGGGGGGCGCCGTAAGAGGAGGAACCGCGGCGATGCAAGGAACGGAAGGGGAATGGAGCCACAGCCCGTTGGACCCGGTGTGGGGTTCCGTGGGCTGTGGAGACTGACCCAGGTACAATGGCTGGCGGGATTTTCGGCAGCGGCCCATCACGGCGTTGTGCGTTCTCAGACGAGCGGTGTGTGTGTGTGTGTCTTCCGCCTTGGCTTTGTTTTGAAAGGATGGAGGCAGGGCAGGGCGCCGGGGTTCATTTCACCTGACGTCACTTCACTTGACTGCAGTGCAGTGGTCAAGAGCCGTCTTGGGGGAGGGTTCTGCGCATGTGCAGCGTCTGCAAGCCCTCGTCTGCCGCCGTCAGTGCCGCTGATTCGTGCGCCGCCAAACCCGTGCGCCGCCATGACCCGTTATGGCCCTTTTGTACCATCATCCTGTACCGGTACCCGCTACTGGGGGGCCGCACCCCTCGTTGGTCACGACGCACACGAGCAAGGTTGCGATGATGCAGCAGCTCTCCAGAGCGGTCCCGCCGACACGCGAGTTGGTGGAGGGGGGTGCCGCTGCTCCGCATCAAGTCAACACACCCGGGTGTGACTCGCGCTGTCGCCTCGCTTTCCCATCCCAGCATCCATGCTCCCGATACCGTATCCCCTCCAACCCAGTATCAGCGAGCGCGATGATGGCAAAGAGCATGACAGGTCCGCTGCCCTCGCGTGTGGATGAGAGAGGACAGACGGTAGCCGCCGTCGCGGGTGAGCGGCAGGCCTTCGCCATACGGGTACCGTCACCGCGCAGTCCACCACCTCCCGCATGCAGCTCCCGCATGCAGCAAGGGCCCTTCTCCGTCGCCGCTGCATGTTGAGACGTGCGCATCACGCCATCAAGTCCGGGCGCGCTTTGCCGGGTGGTCTGCAGGCGCGGGGGGTGGGGGGGCGGCGGCGGTGGGCGGCAGGTTGCAAGGCGGACACGGCACATCCGCGCGTGAGACGCAACACGCTTGGCGCAAAAAAGGCTTCGTCCCGGTGGAACGTGGAAGCCAGGCATAATTCACCCCACCCCCCCAGCAATGGCAGCGCTCCCTCCGCCAAGGCGCGCCGCCTAGGCGCGCGTCCTCGGAACCCATCCCAATGGGCACCAACGTCCGGCGCGCCTTTTCTCTTTTCTCTCCCCGCCGCCAAATGGCCATGCGCCACGACCTCAAGCCCTATGCACGCAAGTGCCCCACTTCCACCCGGCGCAACGCCGCCTGTACCTTCATTAGGCTCCCCCCACCCCACCCGCGCCACCTTTCTTCCCCCCGCAGCGCTCACCTGCATCGCCGCCATCCCCCTCCTCCTCCGCCGCCGCCGCGCCTGCCGGCTCAGCAACTGCTCCCACAGCTGCTGCTGCACCGCCGCCGCCAGAATGCACCCCACCCACGCCATCCAGCGCTCCCGCTCCGGTGGCATTCCCGCCGCACCCGCCGCCGCTGCACGGTCCCTCCCCTGCAAGCAACCCCCCGCCACCTCCCGGCCTGTCGTCTGCCGGACCCGCTGCCGCCCCATCCGCGCCAGGCCCCCCGTCCGCCGTCCCCGCTTCCGCCTCCGCTGCCAGCATCAGGCGCCCCGCGTCCTCCGCCGCACCGCAGCGGCCACCCCCCTGCGTCACGAGCTGCTCGCCGCACGCTAGGGGCGGCCGCGCGCCAGCAGCGGCCTCCCCAAGCGCGGCTGCGTCCGCGTGGTGCGTCTGCTGCTGCTGAGGGGGCTGCTCCTCCGACGCTGCCTGCCGCTGCCGCTGCTCCTTCCGCGGCTTCTGCTGCTGCTTCTGGCCCTTCTGCTGCTGCTGCTTCTGCTGCTGCGGTCGCGCGGTGGTGGCTGCCTGCTGGCCCTCGCCCTCCCCGCTCGGGCTGTCTGCCGCCTGCCCCTGCCCCTGCGGCCCCCGCTCCTGCAGCCGCTTATGACAGGCCTGCTGCACCACCGTGTGCTGGTACACGAAGTACCACAGCAGGTTGTCGAAGGCGTGCGGAGCGGTGAACCGCGGGTCGCTCAGTTTGCCCTGCGGACCCGGCAGCCGCAGCGGCAGCGGCAAGGACACCGCGAACACACCACCATCAACAGCAACAACAACGACATCAACCCAATGACGAGCTCAGAGAGAAGGGGTTGGGGGGGGGGGTAGAGAGAGGCGCTGCGCTCGACGGATGGGGTCAATAGGAGCAACAGGGGCAACACAGCAAGCGCACGACCACGCGGCCCACGTTACCGCGAAGAACCGACGTGAACAAACCAACACGCAACGATACGGCACCAGCAACAAACGGACAAACGAGCGTAGCTCGCACAGGCAACTAACACAGCGGCAAGGGAGTGAGCGCCAAAAATGAAACACGGTGGTAAAGCGGGTTGCGTGGCGAGTGTGGCTACCGTGCCGCACTCGGCCCGTGCACCCATCAGGGCGGGGGGCTGTGCCTGGCCGCCTCGCCACCCGGCCCCGCCCGCTTCCAGCACGCAACGGTACGGCGCACGCTGTACGGCAGGCGGAGTGCGACACCGGTACGCCGGACCGCAAAGTCTGCAAAGTCTGCACGGCAGGCACACCTGCTTGGCCAGCGCATCCAGGAAGAAGAACAGCGCCTCGATGGTGCAGACGCCCTCCTCCGCCACGCCGCGCGTGTGGAAGCGCCAAAAGGCCGACCGCGTGCGGCTCAGCTTCACGGCGCGCATGGCGCGGAACGTGTCGGTGCGCACCAGCTCGCCCGCCTTCTTCCTGCGCAAGACGGGAGCGCGGGACGTTGGGGGCCTTAGGGGCTCCACGTGTGCAGATACGCGAGTAGGCGTTGGGAATGGCCGCCGGGGCAGCCCGCACCAACACGGTGTGAAGGACGCCGGTGGCGCGGGGGGCCGCGGCCGTGGACGCGGGGCACAGGCCGCGCGGGGAGGGGTTGGGCGGGGGCGTCAGGGCGTCATGCCGCCAGCGACTTCTCCCTCGCGTCCTCCGTCCCAACGCTGCGGTGTCATCTTTGCTATCGTACCCCCGTGTTGGGGCGGAGACAGCCCCCGGGGACTCGGGGGCAACGACACCGTTACCGCGTCCCACGCCCTGCGCCAACCCCACCGCCAGCCCCAGGCCCGCTGTCGCCACACCAACCAACGCCGGGCTCACCATCTCGAGTCAATGATGAAGAGGCGGTCGATGGAGTCGGGTTCCAGTTGTTCCACCTCAAGTGCCGTGTCACTGGGGAAGAGCACCACACAGCGGGAGGGGTCCACGTCGGTGGGCACCTGGGCTATGCTGCGCGGGGCGGGGCGGGGGCGGGGGCGGGGCGGGGGTCAGGGGTCAGGGAGTGATAGGCTCCTTCATATAACAATGAGTCACTGTGGTCGTTGTTCACCAAGCGGGGGGTGGGGCGGGGCGGGTCGGGAAGGGGGCGTTGGCTTAGTATGCGATGTACCCAGGCGAATCCGAGCGGGCGAGATGACGCAATGGTGGTGGTGGCGCCCCTCACCCCCTCACACCCCCACAACGCCTGTCCTGTCCGCCTTCCCCGCCGCCACACCGTGGCGGCCGTTTCACGGCACGCACCGCCAGGATCGCGCCATCCTCCACTTCCCGCCATCACCCATACAAACCCGCCCCCCGGCGCCCCTTCCCGGCCCCTTGCCCCCGCCCCTTCTCGGCCCGCCCCTACACCCACCCGCTCGTCCACAAGCAAAACTGCTCCGCACCGCCCCATACCTGCCACACACCACCTCATACCCACCTTGCCCCTCCCACCAGCCACCACTCGGGGCACACTCGCACCTGTGCATGTCCACCTTGCCCGCCGCCAGAATGGCCAGCTGCACCCCGGTGTTCTTGGAGGCGCTCTCGTGCTCGTGCGTCACGATGGACACCCGGAAGGGCAGATCCACTTGGGGGAAGGGCACCAGCGGCTGCAGGCAGTCTGAGGCGAGGCAGCGAGGGGAGAGGGGGAAGGGTCGGCGGGGGAGAAGAGGAATGCGGAGGGGGTTATCCAGGTATAGGCCGGAGCCCGTGAACGGTAAAGTAACAGAAGAAGGCCGAGGCCGGCAAGGCGAGATGGGTGGCAGGGTGGCAATGGAGAAGAGATACCGCAACGGGGAGGGGGGAGGGACGGACAGCGGAGGGAGGCAGGGTGCGGTGAGATGGGGGGCGACAATGATGTGAAGTTGGTACTGGTATTGCAGTCATCAGGAACCAAGGGAACCAACGGAAAGATGGGGTGGGAGGGACCGGCGGAGGGACCCGCGGCTGTCCTGGGGCCAGGGGGGAGGGTGGGGCGGGGCGGGGTGGGAAGGGTTTGTTAAGGGAGTGAGGTCAGGGCAGGCCAGGCCAGGCCAGGGCAGGGCAGCGCGCGTGGGCAAGCGCTCAGCGAGACACGGAGAGCTGCTGACTCCGGGGGCTGGAAACATCGGCCCCGTGCGTCATCCTTGTTTATTTGCTCCAGGAGATCGCAGCGCAACGCAGCCTAGCCCGACCCAACCCCGATCCCAACCAACACACGCCAGCTGCTGCAGCAATTAACCCTCTCCCCCTCCATCCTTGCTTCCCTGCCGAGCCTCGGCTGGACACTGCAACTCTGCAAGCCAGCCCGTGCATGGATGGCGTCGAGCCTGCCATTCCAGGATGAACTAGGGTGCCCGCCCTGTCGACCGGGCATCCGTCCAGCCCATACAGCCATATCCCCCCACCGCGACCCCCGGGCCTGTGCCCGCCGTGTCCCGATACCAGTCCCCAGCAGCGCCAGGGACGGCCGCCCTACCGTAGCAGTAGTGGGCGCGGGAGCGGCCGCTTCCAATCCGGAGCGACAGGGCCACCGCAGGAAGGACGGAGGGGAGGGGTCCACGGGTTGGAGGGTGGGGAGGGGCGAAGCGTGGGGTGGGGAGGGGCGAAGCGCCAAGGACGAAACGGGCGGAAGGAAAGGTAAAATGAAGGCGCAGCAAGCGAAGCGGAGGGCAGATGGAGGCGCGTCAAGGCGAGAACGACGCCCGCATGGTGGCGTTAAGAGCCGGCAGGAGGGATGCCAGGCGCCAAGCCTCATGGGCTCAGGGTGGCAGGAGCGTGATCGCACCCCAGCACCCCTCCCACTAGCCCCTGAGATAGGCCTTCTCCAGCGGACATGCAACGCGGCGCGTGTTCCCGTCCGGTCCTTGCGTTGTGCGTGCTGTGCCCTTCCTGGACTGTGTGCAACCGCTGTTCGATACAGCGCCGATATTCTGGGGGCCATCTTACGTGAAGGATAGTGCGGCGATGCATGGCGGGGCGGGGCGGGGGCGGGGGGTTATCCAAGGATAGGCCCCAGCCCGTAAAAGGCGAATCATTGCGTAGTTGAGGCCGTGGGGTTGTCGATGGATAGGCCCGAGCCCGAGAACGGGGGGTGGGCGTGGCCACGGCGGCTGCGCACCCGAGGGGCAGGCACAAGCGCATTCAGCCCGGGTTGCATGCGCCGGCCGCATTGTAGCACTACACCACCAGGGAGGGGGGTTGTGCGATTGCGGCAGGGGCGGCCTTGAGAGAGGCGGCGCCAGGCGCCGTACGTACCACTTGGGGCACTTGATGCGCTCCTTGTGGGTGTGCAGCACGTCCAGCGGCGCCAGCTGTAGGTCGCTGTGGAGCTCCGGCAGCTCCCAGTCCGGTCGCCGAGCGGCCAGCTTGGCAACGGGGTAATGCGTCTCGGCCATTTTCGGGACGTGCGGCGCTGAGCTTGCTGTTAGCTGGCAGGCTGCGCTGGGACACAGCTTCGGTTATTGTCTGTCTACTGCCTGCGGCGTCCCGCTCCCTTTGTCGCTTAGGACAGAGTTGCGAAAACCGTGCGGTGTCGGCAATCCTAAGAGGACGACTTGGCTGCCGAGTAGAGCGACAATTTTTTTTACAGGGATTATAGACGCAGTATGTTGAGCTTTGTCACTTGGGGGGAGACAAATAATCGACAGGCGTACGCGTGCGTGGATGCGCCTGTTAGAATGTGCGACCTAGAGTTGAACATTATTGCACACAGCGCAACCCAAAGGAAAGACTCGTAATAATATCAGCCTCAATGCAACCCTAAGAACACGAATGCCCGTACAAACCCCGCGCTTCAGCGGGGTACAAATAAGTTGTCGGCTGTTTCGGAGCGGAAGCAACAAAGCGCAAATCACATCTGTACAGTGCAGTCCAACATGACGGCCCAACGAAAGTACGTATGAGGCCCGCCCCAGCGCCGATGGAACGGAAGGCCGGTCCTAAGCGAAGTATCTATGCATGCTCTTCTGTACCAATGAGTGTCAAGCACTGATTTGGTCAGGGGTTATTAGGGACCTGGTTCAGTGTGAGATGCTCAGAGTATGTGAGGGAAGCAGGCACACATGTCCTCGTACATGCACTACTCTCGCGTACGCAAGCATCGAATTGCCCGGCATCAAATGGAATAAACAAGGTAGCCCTGTCCGTTGACGTGTCGGGGCTGCCCCTTATTCAGGTTGGGAAATGGCAGGAGGCTGTGCGCGTAGCGTGCACCGAACGCCGCTTAGGCGTGGAGGGGTCGCGTGCGCGGCGTCATGCCGTCGGCGACGGTGACGTTGCCGTTCTGGAGGACCAAGGTCGCGTAGACCGAGCGGAACAGGCTGTAGCACCTGTTGCGGTAGTCCGCCGGCGAGCAGTCGATGTCGTTGGGGTGGCCGCGCACGGCCTCCCACAACGTGTTGAAGCGGCGGCTCTATCTTGATTTTGCAGGAGCCGAAGAGCAGGCCACCCGCCGGGGTGCTGAGGTCAACCAACGCCTGGTGGTGGATGGGACGACAGGGTATGGGACGCGATGGCTCATGCAAGTAGAGGCATTGTAATGTCACGACACACTGCGTTTTTGACACCGTTTGTCCGAAGTCATTGGTAGTTACTAAGAAGCAGAAGAACTTGGCGGTTGGTTAGGATTTCGCGAGGTTAGTTAGGACGTGTTCACATGTGGGCGAAACCGAGGTCGGCTTCGGGGCGTCCCAGCGAATCCTGTTCACATGTGTGACAGTGCTAGGAGAAGCACAGAGCCCGCTCCCCAGCCACACCCCACGGGATCCCGGTGATTTTTAGAGAAAGTAGTTCATATCTTTATCCACTATTGAATATTTCACCACCAGGCTTGTACATGCATCGCGGCGGAAAGCACTAGTAAAAATTCGGCTCGCGCTTTTTGGGCGGGGCCCCAGCGCGAAGCGGATTGCCCATGTCCGTGGGACGTGCGTGGGAAGTAATTGGACAAGTGTGGACTTTCGGCCAACGGAAAGTCTGCATAAGTAAAAGATTACATTCTTTATTGCACGGTAAATTAATTATTGGAACCCAACCTCGTATGAGTAAAAACCAGTTTGGCAGTCTCCATGGACCGAGGCCGAGGTCAAACCAACACCTCTCGGCCTATAATTAATTCCAGAAGATTCATCGTTCCTTAAGGTGGGATTCTGACATGACGGCGTGAAATGAATCTTCGTTTCGGAAACAAACTATGTTTGCATTGCGAACATTCTTCCCGCGACCACACCACAGCAGCTCTGCTAGCCGGTCCGATCGTCTTGACGCATATTGCTATTACAAAGGTTGCAAGGTGCAAACCATGATGGGCAAAATGCTGGTTGTTGGACGCCAAGCCGCCGATGCACGCACGAGCGATGCGGCGGTCTTCGGCGGGCCGCCCAACAAGTCCAGTCGGCAACCTAGGGGACTTCTACAGTCCCTGTCCTAATGTTAAAGTTGTCGAGCCTCCTCTACGATACAGCGGATACCTCGGTAGCGAAGCCTGTGCACTCTCGTCGGCAACTGCACGTCGTCGCGACCCTTGCAAACAGTTCTGCTGCCCTTCTATTGGAAAGTCAGCCTGCGTGATATGTGAATGATACACTCCATCCATGTCTATGTCATGTTACTTAAGCCAATGCGCTCGCGGGAAGAGTTGCACAGCGCAGTGCCGAGACGGAGCGTGATGCTATACGTGGGGCGGATTGCTGAAGCTGCATGCATTTCGGATATAAAGCTCTGGCTGTCTAATAACAGCAGGACTGTCAGGACACTCTCACACTTGACACCCTCGCCGCCGTAGCACACAACTTAATAACCCGTACGGATTGAACGGGGCCCCGCCCTTTTTCCGGCTTCAAGGAAGCCGACACCAACCCCTTGTCGTAAACCTATTATTACATTAGAATAATTTGAACTTTTAGACGCAGGTTTGAGAATTGGTTCTTTGAAAGACGTTGTTTCCAATCCAATCCAGGCGATTCCAGGCGAAACCGGCCCAATCGGCCCCCCCAGACCCGGATTGGGATTCGACCCGGATTGGCACCAATCCAAGGTCGGCTTCGCACGAATCCACCCGAATTCGCTCACATGTGAACACAGCCTTATGTGGTTCTGGAGCTATCTTACTTTGTAGGAGCTGCTCGCGAACATCGCGGCAGCTTGTTGAAATACTTGCCGCATTCATTGCAGACGGTTGGTTTTATCTAGCTGTCGCGCTCGTATTCACAACTAGCTCCCTGACGACGAGCCGGTTCTACATCTATCGTCAGGTCGCAAGGACCGGCCCCACGGGTGGCGCACCCGCTGCTGTGACTTGTAACACTAAATGCTGTGTTACTGAACGCTCGCTCGCTCGCTGCTGCTGCTACGATACGCTGATCTGATCGACTACTCCGACACCTCCTCTCATCGCCGCGCCATTTGCAATCGCGTCGGGCACGTCTGTCCCCGGCGCACCAACCATATTTCAACAAGCTGGAGGAGACATCGGAGGAGGTTCGTCGCTCGCGCCGACTTGCTGGCCTTAGGCCATTGGCTGCTTCTACGGAGTCTGAACAGACGTCTGAGGTGAATAGGGACGCTGAGAGTGCTGATTCTGCTTTGGACACTGCTGCTGGTGCTGACGCTGCTGCTGCGGTTCCGTCATAGGTGATTCTGATAGCGAAATGGCCGCGGAGCTTTCTCTCTTTCTCTCTTCGTATATGAGTGTTGCTCACTCACAACACTCCCCCGTGAGCGACACTCCATAAGTCCTCACGTACTCCCCCAGACTGCCTCGTCCCGACCTCCCAGCCCTGGTCAACAGCCAGCGGGAATCGAACCGGCGGCCTCTCGGCCAGCCGCGCACTTGCAATCGGGGCTCATAACCTGTTGAAGTCAGCACAGCGCCCGGTCCCTCTGTGGGCCGGATTGATTGCTACGACTTCTCTTCGTATATGAGTGTTGCTCACTCACAACATCGCCTTCCAGAAAGATGAAGATGGGATGGGTTAGCGGGAA
Organism: Pleodorina starrii; assembly: GCA_030267565.1. Taxonomy (NCBI): domain Eukaryota; kingdom Viridiplantae; phylum Chlorophyta; class Chlorophyceae; order Chlamydomonadales; family Volvocaceae; genus Pleodorina; species Pleodorina starrii. The sequence goes on along the minus strand of BRXU01000002.1, from coordinate 5,195,194 downwards.
GCCGGCTGAGGAGGATCCGCTGACGTTTTACGCCCGATTTGCGAGCGACGCTGCGGTCATGAAGGCTTATTTTCCGGAGCGCCAGATGCTGTCGATTTTCATCAACGCCTTGCCCACGAGCCTGCACGACAGTATTGAATACTTACTGATTGCCTAATCGTTTTGGACGCTGCGTGAAGATGCCTCCTTCATCTGCGGTTTACACTCCGTAATCGGCGGTCCACAAATCGTAATCTCCGGTTCACACTCCGTAATACGCGGTTTACATTCCGTAAAATGCAATTTACGTTCCATTCCTCCGTAATATACGGTTTACATTCCGTAATATGCGTTTTACGTTCCGTAAAGACCCTCCGTAGACTCTCCGTAATGCAGTTTTGGGGTTGCCGGCGTCTCCGTAAACTACAGTTTATATTCCGTAAAATACTCTCCGTAGGGTCTCCGTAATGTAGGTTGTGATATTACGGAGACCCTACGGAGACACTTTACGGAGAACCATCCTCCGTAAAGTGAGGTTACTTCACGGAGAATAGGCACCCCATTTTACGGAGTCTAGACCCCCCTTTTTGGGCGGGGCCCCAGCGCGAAGCGCCCAGGGGGGCCCCGCCCTGTAGGATTGCCCATGTCCGTGCGTGTGTGGGACGTGCGTGGGACGTGGGATCTGGGATGGAAGTAATTGGACAAGTGCAGACTTTCGGCCAACGGAAAGGCTGCAGAAGTAAAAGATTACATTTTTTATTGCACGGTAAATTTATTATTGGAATCCAACATCGCATGAGTACAAACCAGTTTGGCAGTCTCCATGGACCGAGGCCGAGGTCAAACCAACACCTCTCGGCCTATAATCAATTCCAGAAGATTCATCGTTCCTTAGCGTGAAATTCTGACATGACGGCGTGAAATGAATCTTCGTTTCGGAAACAAACTATGTGTGCATTGCGAACATTCTTCCCGCAAGCCGCGACCACACCACAGCTGCTCTGCTTGCCGGTCCGATCGTCTTGACGCATATTACTATTACAGAGGTTGCAAGGAGCAAACCATGAGGGGCAAACTGCTGGTTGTTGGACGCCAAGCCGCCAATGCACGCACGATGCAGCGGTCTTCTGCGGGCCGCCCAACAAGTCCAGTCGGCAACCTAGGGGATGGACTTCTACGTTCCCTGTCCTAATGTTAAAGCAGTCAAGCCTCCTCTACGGCGAATACCTCAGTAGCGAAGCCTGTGCACTCTCGTCGGCAACTGCACGTCGTCGCAACCCTCGCAAACAGTTCCGCTGTCCTTCTATTGGCAAGTCAGCCTGCGTGATGTGTAAATGATACACTCCATACACTCCATGTCTACTGTCATGTAACTTCAGCCAATGCGCTGGCCGGAAGAGTTGCACAGGCGCGCGATGCTAAACATGGGTCGGATTGCTGAAGCCGCAGGCATTTCAGATATAAAGCTCTGGCTGCCTATCAGCAGGAATGTCGACACTCTCACAGTTGATGCCCTCGCCGCTCGCTTTGGAAATGCCGTATTTCGGTCGATGCGCACATGCGCTCATGCACCCGACGGGATGACGCGCTTCGCGCGGCGCCGGCAGGCCTTGCTAACGACTCGGCTAGCAGGCATTTCGGGAAAAAGCTCTGGCTGTCTATCAGCAGGAATGTCGACACTCTCACACTTCACGCCCTCGCTGCCCTAGCACTCACGCAACTTAACCCGTACGGATTTAGTGGGGCCCCGCCCTTTTTTCCGGCTTCAAGGAAGCCGACACCAACCCCTTGTTGGGCGGGGCCCCAGCGCGAAGCGCCCAGGGGGGCCCCGCCCTGTAGGATTGCCCATGTCCGTGCGTGCGTGGGACGTGGGACGTGGGATGAAGTAATTGGACAAGTGTAGACTTTCGGCCAACGGAAAGTCTGCATAAGTAAAAGATTACATTCTTTAATGCACGGTAAATTTATTATTGGAACCCAACATCGAACGAGTACAAACCAGTTTGGCAGTCTCCATGGACCGAGGCCGAGGTCAAACCAACACCTCTCGGCCTATAATCAATTCCAGAAGATTCATCGTTCCTTAAAGTGTAATTCTGACATGACGGCGTGAAATGAATCTTCGTTTCGGAAACAAACGATGTTTGCATTGCGAACATTCTTCCCGCGACCACACCACAGCAGCTCTGCTTGCCGGTCCGATCGTCTTGACGCATATTACTATTACAAAGATTTCAAGGAGCAAACCATGAGGGGCCAACTGCTGGTTGTTGGACGCCAAGCCGCCAATGCACGCACGATTCATCTGCGGGCCGCCCAACAAGTCCAGTCGGCAACCTAGGGGACTTCTACATTCCCTGTCCTAATGTTAAAGTTGTCAAGCCTCCTTTACGACGAATACCCCGGTAGCGAAGCCTGTGCACTCTCGTCGGCAACTGCACGACTTCATGCATCGCGACCCTCTCAAACAGTTCCGCTGTCCTTCTATTGGCAAGTCAGCCTGCGTGATGTGTAAATGATACACTGCGTGTCTACTGTCAAGTAACTTCAGCCAATGCGCTGGCCGGAAGAGTTGCACAGTGCCGAGACGGCGCGCGATGCTAAACATGGGGCGGATTGCTGAAAGCTCTGGCTGTCTATCAGCAGGAATGTTGACACTCTCACACTTCACGCCCTCGCCGCCCTAGCCCTTCAACTCCACCCGTACGGATTGAACGGGGCCCCGCCCTTTTTCCGGCTTCAAGGAAGCCGACACCAACCCCTTGTCCCAGAGTGGTAGGCTATGGATGTAATGTGCAGCATCCTGCCGGCGGATCGCCTATTAGTCTAGCCCTCTTGCAATCGCCCCCAAACGCCACGCCAGGTAGGAGGAGGATGGCATTGGGAGTGGGAAAAAAGGTAGCTGGCAGGTTCAGCCGCACCTTGACTGCCGTGTCCATGCCGGCGTGGAAGATGAAGCCGGCGGCGGTGAAGACGGGGTTCCTGAAGCAGGGATAGGGGACGGGGCCACAGGGTTGTAAGTATGCGTGTGGGAAGATCGTGGAGTTGTGATACGCATGCTGGTGCACACCCAACTCGTAAGAAGGGTTCAATTTCCTGCACTATCTGGTGCGTGCTTGGTTCGCTTAAAGTGTGGTTGCACGGATCCTGTTGCAGAGCCGGAAGCTTGGTTTACTTACTCGTCCTCATTGCTCAAGAGCGAGCATCGGCTCACAAAACCCTAAAGCCCACGTTCCGGTGAGGGATCCCGTGAAGTTGGCCACTGCATCTTTGACCCAGATGCGCCGCAACTGCCGTGGAGGTACAGGGGCATGATGAGGGAATCGGTGATGGGCGCCAGCACCAGAGACGTCCTCTCATTGATGACCGCGGACTCGCTGAGGATGGCAGCGTTGACCGCCAGCAACACACCGGACTTGGTGATCCACTTGTCGAGCACCAGCGTGAGGAGGTGCGGCCCAAGGTTCTCCTCGTGAATCTGTGGAAACACAGCGCGGGAATGCGGGGGTGGAGAGGGTCAACACCAAGGTGTGAGAAGCGGCGGACGGAGAGGTGGAAAACGTTGGAAGCAGTATGAAGAGAGATAATAGCGGCGTTACAGCTGGTACATTTGGATGCTGGAGAAGGGAGAAACCTTAATGAACATACGGCCCCAGGGGACTAACACGTCTAAAACACGACTGTGGAATGCAGACAAGGGCAGACATGTAGCAGAAGAAGAAGTTTGCGCCCAAGAGGGACATCTGAGTTACTATAAGCCGCCCGGATGCAGTCATCAAGCTTCACGCAAAACGTTGCACACCTGAATGTCCGTACGAATCATGGACAAGTCGTGCGTGTCGTTGCTGCGGCCGATCAGGAAGGAGGCGGCGCTGCTGATGACGGTGTGGTGCTCATCGTGCACGCAGAAAACAGTGCCTGAGTCGGACGGCGCGCCCGAGTAAACCAGCGCCCAGCATTTGTAGGCGCTGTCGACTTGGCCCAGTGCCGTGTCCGAAAGCCCAGAAATGTCCAGGTTGACGGTGCCAATGTCCTGGTGAATGGAGAAAGTATACAGGGATTGCGAGGGTAGAGACGTGACGTCAACACCATGTGGACGCAGCGAGTTTTATACATGTGACGGGAAGATGAAGGTGTACCATGACTGGAAGATGAAGGGGTACCACGAAACAAGGGGTTGCAACGTTGCAACCCCTTGTTTCGTGGTACCCCTTCATCTTCCAGTCGTCATGGTACACCAATTGGTGTCGGCTTCCTTGAAGCCGGAAAAAGGGCGGGGCCCCAATAAATCTGTACGGGTTAAGTTGAGTGCTAGGGCGGCGAGGGCGTGAAGTGTGAGAGTGTCGACATTCCTGCTGATAGACAGCCAGAGCTTTTTTCCGAAATGCCTGCTAGCCGAGTCGTTAGCAAGGCCTGCCGGCGCCGTGCGAAGCGCGTCATCCCGTCGGGTGCATGAGCGCATGTGCGCATCGACCGAAATACGGCATTTCCAAAGCGAGCGGCGAGGGCGTCAACTGTGAGTGTCGACATTCCTGCTGTTTGCGAGGGTTGCGACGACGTGCAGTTGCCGACGAGAGTGCACAGGCTTCGCTACTGAGGTATTCGCCGTAGAGGAGGCTTGACTGCTTTAACATTAGGATAGTGAATGTAGAAGTCCATCCCCTAGGTTGCCGACTGGACTTGTTGGGCGGCCCGCAGAAGACCGCTGCATCATGCGTGCATTTGCGGCTTGGCGTCCAACAACCAGCAGTTTGCCCCTCATGGTTTGCTCCTTGCAACCTTTGTAATAGAAATTGCGTCAAGTCGGTCGGACCGGGTAGCAGAGCTGTGGTGTGGCTGGTCGCGGGAAGAATGTTCGCAATGCAAACATAGTTGGTTGCCGAAACGAAGATTCATTTCACGCCGTCATGTCAGAAATCCACTTTGAGGAACGATGAATCTTCTGGAATTAATTATAGGCCGAGAGGCGTTGGTTTGACCTCGGCCTCGGTCCATGGAGACTGCCAAACTGGTTTTTACTCGTGCGATGTTGGGTTCCTATAATAAAGATCCCATGCAATAAAGAATGTAATCTTTTACTAATTTAGTATTTCCGTTGGCCGAGATTCTACGAACATTATCCCTTCCCTTCCTTCGAACATTAGACACCACAGTTCACAGTTCACAGGCCACAGGCACGGACATGGGCAATCCTACAGGGCGGGGCCTCTTAAAAGTGAGGGCAAAAGGATAGGCCGTCGGGCGTGTACGAAAGGATATGCGCTCGGAAAGGATCGTTGTGAGGAAGGGCCAGTAAGCGTCTGGGCTCAGGGACCGGCAGCGAGCATGCTCGCTAATTACAGGTGGAACCGGCAGCGAGCATCGTACCGTATTTGACGAAATTTATTTATACATGAATGAATAGTATTATCCCCTATTGGTACGTCATGCGAGCATCGCGAAATTCCTGTAAACATCTTTGGGTGCTTCATGCTGGTATGACCAAAGTAAACTTCCCCATACGACCATGTCACTTGTTTCTACTCAGGGTTTCAATTAAAGGGCCATAGCTGTAATGCGTTGTTTGCGCGAGCACGGCATTTTGTTTACGATTTTGGGAAAACGCGCAATGGATGAGCGAGCAGGCCCTGGGTGCTCGCATATTTCTCGAAGGCAGGACAATGCAACGCGCGCAGATACCGGATGATCACTTTACGTATGATTTATTTGGCCAGCGAGCATGCGCGTACGCGCAACGCGGGAGTGCAGCCGGGTTGTAATGGATGAGCGAGCAGGCCCTGGGTGCTCGCATATTTCTCGAAGGCAGGACAATGCAACGCGCGCAGATACCGGATGATCACTTTACGTATGATTTATTTGGCCAGCGAGCATGCGCGTACGCGCAACGCGGGAGTGCAGCCGGGTTGTAATGGATGAGCGAGCAGGCCCTGGGTGCTCGCATATTTCTCGAAGGCAGGACAATGCAACGCGCGCAGATACCGGATGATCACTTTACGTATGATTTATTTGGCCAGCGAGCATGCGCGTACGCGCAACGCGGGAGTGCAGCCGGGTTGTAATGGATGAGCGAGCAGGCCCTGGGTGCTCGCATATTTCTCGAAGGCAGGACAATGCAACGCGCGCAGATACCGGATGATCACTTTACGTATGATTTATTTGGCCAGCGAGCATGCGCGTACGCGCAACGCGGGAGTGCAGCCGGGTTGTAATGGATGAGCGAGCAGGCCCTGGGTGCTCGCATATTTCTCGAAGGCAGGACAATGCAACGCGCGCAGATACCGGATGATCACTTTACGTATGATTTATTTGGCCAGCGAGCATGCGCGTACGCGCAACGCGGGAGTGCAGCCGGGTTGTAATGGATGAGCGAGCAGGCCCTGGGTGCTCGCATATTTCTCGAAGGCAGGACAATGCAACGCGCGCAGATACCGGATGATCACTTTACGTATGATTTATTTGGCCAGCGAGCATGCGCGTACGCGCAACGCGGGAGTGCAGCCGGGTTGTAATGGATGAGCGAGCAGGCCCTGGGTGCTCGCATATTTCTCGAAGGCAGGACAATGCAACGCGCGCAGATACCGTATGATCACGTTACGTATGATTTATTTGGCCAGCGAGCATGCGCGTACGCGCAACGCGGGAGTGCAGCCGGGTTGTAATGGATGAGCGAGCAGGCCCTGGGTGCTCGCATATTTCTCGAAGGCAGGACAATGCAACGCGCGCAGATACCGGATGATCACTTTACTTATGATTTATTTGGCCAGCGAGCATGCGCGTACGCGCAACGCGGGAGTGCAGCCGGGTTGTAATGGATGAGCGAGCAGGCCCTGGGTGCTCGCATATTTCTCGAAGGCAGGACAATGCAACGCGCGCAGATACCGGATGATCACTTTACGTATGATTTATTTGGCCAGCGAGCATGCGCGTACGCGCAACGCGGGAGTGCAGCCGGGTTGTAATGGATGAGCGAGCAGGCCCTGGGTGCTCGCATATTTCTCGAAGGCAGGACAATGCAACGCGCGCAGATACCGGATGATCACTTTACGTATGATTTATTTGGCCAGCGAGCATGCGCGTACGCGCAACGCGGGAGTGCAGCCGGGTTGTAATGGATGAGCGAGCAGGCCCTGGGTGCTCGCATATTTCTCGAAGGCAGGACAATGCAACGCGCGCAGATACCGGATGATCACTTTACGTATGATTTATTTGGCCAGCGAGCATGCGCGTACGCGCAACGCGGGAGTGCAGCCGGGTTGTAATGGATGAGCGAGCAGGCCCTGGGTGCTCGCATATTTCTCGAAGGCAGGACAATGCAACGCGCGCAGATACCGGATGATCACTTTACGTATGATTTATTTGGCCAGCGAGCATGCGCGTACGCGCAACGCGGGAGTGCAGCCGGGTTGTAAATGATGAGCGAGCAGGCCCTGGGTGCTCGCATATTTCTCGAAGGCAGGACAATGCAACGCGCGCAGATACCGTATGATCACTTTACGTATGATTTATTTGGCCAGCGAGCATGCGCGTACGCGCAACGCGGGAGTGCAGCCGGGTTGTAATGGATGAGCGAGCAGGCCCCGGGTGCTCGCATATTTCTCGAAGGCAGGACAATGCAACGCGCGCAGATACCGGATGATCACTTTACGTATGATTTATTTGGCCAGCGAGCATGCGCGTACGCGCAACGCGGGAGTGCAGCCGGGTTGTAATGGATGAGCGAGCAGGCCCTGGGTGCTCGCATATTTCTCGAAGGCAGGACAATGCAACGCGCGCAGATACCGGATGATCACTTTACGTATGATTTATTTGGCCAGCGAGCATGCGCGTACGCGCAACGCGGGAGTGCAGCCGGGTTGTAATGGATGAGCGAGCAGGCCCTGGGTGCTCGCATATTTCTCGAAGGCAGGACAATGCAACGCGCGCAGATACCGGATGATCACTTTACGTATGATTTATTTGGCCAGCGAGCATGCGCGTACGCGCAACGCGGGAGTGCAGCCGGGTTGTAATGGATGAGCGAGCAGGCCCTGGGTGCTCGCATATTTCCCGAAGGCAGGACAATGCAACGCGCGCAGATACCGGATGATCACTTTACGTATGATTTATTTGGCCAGCGAGCATGCGCGTACGCGCAACGCGGGAGTGCAGCCGGGTTGTAATGGATGAGCGAGCAGGCCCTGGGTGCTCGCATACTGATCGAAGGCAGGGTGCGCGGGGCGGGGCTGGGCAGGGCGGGGCGAGGGCTGGGTGAGGGCCGGGGACGGCGTGGCCGCGGCGGGCGGAGCCAGGGCGGGGCGGGGCAGGGGCGGCCTGGGCAGGGCCGGGGATGGGCAGGGCAGGGCAGGGCTGGGCAGGGCTGGGCTTGGCAGGGCTGGGAAGGGCTGGGCAAGGCTGGGCGAGGGCGGGGCGGGGGGGGGGCCGGCGGGGCCGGGGCGGGGCGTGTCAGGGCAGGGCAGGGCAGGGAGAGGCACGGCGGGGCGGGGCCGGGGCGGGGCGTGTCAGGGCAGGGCCGGGCAGGGCGAGGCCGGGCGGGTCTGGGCAGGGCTGGGAAGCGCAGGGCAGGGGAGGGCAGGGCGGGGCACGGCGGGGCAGGGCGGGGCACGGCGGGGCAGGGCAGGGCTGGGCAGGGCTGGGCAGGGCTGGGCAGGGCTGGGCAGGGCAGGGCTGGGCAGGGCAGGGCAGGGCAGGGCGGGGCTGGGCGAGGGCTGGGCGAGGGCTGGGCAGGGCTGGGCGAGGGCTGGGCGAGGGCTGGGCAGGGCTGGGCAGGGCTGGGCAGGGCTGGGCAGGGCTGGGCAGGGCTGGGCAGGGCTGGGCAGGGCTGGGCAGTGCTGGGCAGGGCGGGGCGAGGGCTGGGCAGGGTTGGGGACGGCGTGGCCAGGGCGGGGCGGGGCAGGGCTGGGCAAGGCTGGGCGAGGCACGGCGGGGCTGGGCAGGGCTGGGCAGGGCTGGGCAGGGCAGGGCAGGGCGAGGCCGGGGCGGGTCTGGGCTGGGCAGGGCTGGGCAGGGCTGGGCAGGGCTGGGCAGGGCTGGGCAGGGCTGGGCAGGGCTGGGCAGGGCTGGGCAGGGCTGGGCAGGGCTGGGCAGGGCTGGGCAGGGCTGGGCAGGGCTGGGCGAGGCACGGCGGGGCTGGGCGAGGCACGGCGGGGCTGGACGGGGCAGGGCGGGGCAGGGCAGGGCTGGGCAGGGCGGGGGGAGGTGCAGGGCAGGGCTTCACTGCCCTGTTCAGCAAGAGGCGTCCCATTCGCCAAGGCCTACATGCATGATAGTTAACCAACAGAAGGATATCCTCGTCCGCGCCTCTTGGGACTGGCGTGCACCTGGATGGCGTCAAGCCAGGGACGCTGTGGGCAGCAGAATATACCTCCCTTGGCTGCGCCGACGGAACCGTTTTCGGGGACAGTGGCTTCATCTGGCCTTTGCGACAGGCAGAGAGTGGCGCTCACACCAGAGCCAAACCGTTGCATGAGGCCATGGGCAAAGCGCACAGCGGCAAGCCTGCCCCTGCGCCGTACACACGCTACATGTGGCCACAGCATGCCGTGCCTAGCGTTTCGATTGTGCTGTTGGGCGGTTGCGGCCAACAGATCACGAGTGGGCAGAGTTCATGTCCGTAGGACCGAGCGAAAATGTCCCTGCTGCGTTGCGGATGGTCAAATAGGGGACGAGAAGCATGTTCAAACGGAATGCCCCTCCTTACAGTAGCATCCGCGCAGATGAAGGGTTCCCTCAATTCGAGGGTATGGAGGAAGCGATGAGATGGGATCCCCCTCGTTTGGCGAAGATGCATGAGCGCATCTGGGCCCACCGCAACTATATTGTCCCCTTTGGCCGCTAGTACCTCCTTCTCCTACATGGACGGCTTTCTACTGTCGTGCTCTTAAGCGTTTTTGTTCCCTTGGGCCCCCGGCTCGTATGGATATTTTGTTCATGAGAGGGGCACGCACCCCCAACCATGTAACAAACACACACACGCTACTGATGTGGCGCCTGGTGTGTCAAGCCGGGGTGGTGAGCGCCGAGGGCAATCGGAGGCTGGGGTTGCATGGTCAGGCACAGAGGAGGCTAGCCGGCTGCCAGCAGTGCGGATGCGTGCTGGAAGGGGCTGCCGCTGGGCGGCAAGCAACGAAAATGCGACTGGCCAAACCGCGGTCATAGTCAAGCACCAAGCCCTTCTTGGGTAGAGCCCACGGCAACTAGCCTGTCAAGATTAAAGGCACGGGGGGAAGCAACCCTACCGCGGCATCCAGCAAGGCGCTCCACCCAACCCAAACCCCGGCGTCCAGCCTTTGGCAAGACAATGAACCCACGCCGTCAGTGGTCAGTGGTCGGAAGCTTGAAATTTTGGACATGCAGATCCTTGTTGAGGGTGTTGACAAACACCGGACCGGCTGCTCAACCCACCTCGCCCTGCCCGACTACGGTGCAGGGCTTGAAATGATATCGCGCCCGGCCTATTACCTTACCCAGCTGCTAAACGTGCCCCCGATGCCGCATCCAGCTCCTGCGGAAGTGGGGAAGGGGCGCGCTACTTGACGACCGTGCACCAGCACATCACTGAACCTTGCAATTCGGCGGCGCATCCGTGCTATCGACGCTGTACGGCAGTGGGAACAGGGGACGCTGTTGGACGCTAGGGCACGACAGCGCTGCACAACTAAAGCTCGCGCACCTAAGCCAACGGACCGCCGCTACCCGGATTGCGATGGGCGGATCCAGATATCCGCCCTGCCCGACAACCCAACCAGCTGCTAAACGCCACATCCCTGCCCCTGCCCGCGATCCGGTACAACCCTGCCCTCGACGCTCAAGTGCCCGCAGCCCGGCACGCAGGCCCGGCTACAGCCGGAAGCACGGCGCATCGCTACTGCCCTCACCCGTCCCCGCGCTTACCTGCAGGCTGCACAGGGCGTCCACGCCTGCCAGCTGCTGCTGCCCGCGCGCGCCCTGGCCCCATGCACGGCAGCATTAGCCTGTAGGGAAGGGGGTTAGGGCCATTGGCGCAATGGCGATGAGAGGAAGCCGGAGTCACTGAGTCACGGAGTCACTGATCAAATATACCTGTTACCTTAGCGGCGAGGTTGACGGTGCGCGGCCCAAACCGACAAGTTCACGCGACAGCGCTGCAACGGACTGCACACCCCGACAGCACATCCCGACGTAAGATAGTACTCACCTGCAATTAGTTGGGGAACGGATGACGGCGGAGTGGCAGGGCAGCACAAAGATGTGAGCAGGTTGCATCGTCATCAGAGAAAAAGCAAGGTCGAGAGCAGGCCAGCAGGCATCACACCCCATCTATCAGCGGCTGCACGGCGTGAAAGAAAGGGAGTTCTTGGGCGCAAACCAGACCTAGACCTGACAACCGACCACGGACGCCCCCACCCCAGGCACCAGACCCGGACCCCCGCAAAAAGCGCGCCTGCAGCCGGCGCGACGACGAACCATCGAACCGCGACGGGACCGCTGGCCCTGGGCGCGCAGCCCGACACCGCAACAGACGCGCCCGCAATTGGCGCCCAGACCCGCACCCGAACCCCGACGGGACAGACCCCGGCCTCGGGCGCGCAACCCGCTCCCTCAGAACAGACGCACCCGCAATTGGCGCCCCTACCTGCACCCGAACCCCGACGGGACAGACGCCCCGGCCCCGGGGAAGGGAAAGGGGGCGCTGCTGGACGCTTGGGGCACGACACCGCTGCACAACCAGCCCGCACACCTGGGGCAACGGACCGCCGCTATCCGGCTTGCGATGCGCCAGCTTGGGGGCCACAGGGTTATGCCAGCGGCGGCAGGTGTTGTTGGGCACGCACGCCGGCACGCGCGGTCGGACAGCATTTGCAGTGGCCCTCTCTCATCTGTGTGATACGTGGAAACTCCAGCTTATACATATTGGAGGGCGAGGCGTCCGCAGGGGCGTCTGCGAACCCGTCGCGCCTTTGCAGCACAGTGCCCGGCCTGCTCCTTGCAATAGCCCACGCAAGCAGAAGAAGAGGATTTTAACCCTGTATGCGGCCTTCTACATTTGCGCTATACCCGCGGCAAGCTGCACAACCATTTCCGCAAAGCTGCTTCCGCAGCTGCTGCAGTACTCGCCAATACAGTTAAAATTGTTCATACTAATAGCCTGGACATCGTACTTGAAAGGCGTGACCTTCGCTATGAACGCTGGAGAAGGGCAACCATGGTTGCCCTTCGGGTCAAACAAGGTGAGGACACTTACAACCTGCAAAGATGGAGTATTTGTATGCATTACTTATTACTAAAGCACAAAAGAAACAAGATAACCTCAAAAATACTGTTGAGTGTACGGGTGGCCAAGGCATGTGCACGGATTTGATTAGGGACAGCTTGGAGACTCGCCCGGACGCACTGATGCGCTTGCTCGGTGCTTTCGTATGCTAAACACTTATCAAGCATATCGGTCACGCGCGGCGTTGAGTATCTCACCTCGCAACGGTGGGAGCACCGCTCACCTGCTCGCTGAACATCTGAGACCTGACGACTCGCCCTGTTGCACGTATGCACATGCTCGCTACTTTCATGTCATGATAATATACTACATAACCTGGACATGCCAGCGGGTTAGTCTCTTGCCTTCGAAACTGTGAGAGCACCTCACCCTTGCTCGCCGGACTTTTAGAACCCAGTCACTCGCCTGGTTGCGCGGATGCACATGCTCGCTGCTTGAATACAATGCAGATATAATGATCAAACTTTAAATGCACATGCTTCGGGAATTCCCCGTCGCAGTTGCCAGAGCACCTCAAGTGTGCTCGCTCAACATCTAAAACCTGGGGACTCGCCCGGACGCGCGGATGCGCTTGCTCGATGGTTTAAAGTGTTGATAATATCCCCTATATACTGTACAAGCAAGCGGGTTTGTGCCTCGCCGTACCAACTGCGAGAGCATCCCACCCCTGCTCGCTGACCACCGTAGAACCCTGTGACCCTCTCGTTACACATACGCACATGCTCGCTGGATATTATGTGTCCAAAATATACCAAAGCAGAATTGCGGGCTTGCTGGGACCTAGCCATCTAAAGGGACACCGCGCCGGACATCTGGCATGCGAGCATCATGTCGTTCGCTCAATTCATAAAAGCCTTCAACGAATATGCTCTCCTGTTGTAGCGTCATTTTCACTGGTGCTTATTTGCACGGGGCAAGATTACAGAGTGTATGCTGGGAGTAGTAAGAGAGCACCTCTCAACTCGATGGCGAGCATCTTGCGACTTGCCCGCACAATGGAACCGCGTTCATGAATGCTTGTCGGACCCTTCGATATAGTTTTTGTTATTTACAACATATGTCTTTGAGCTCCAGTCGAACGCGGCTTCCTAAGTAAGAGCATTGTGGGGCCGACCATTTGAGCATTAACTCTAAAATAACAACTTTTTGCCATGCTTGCGCCTAGAACTTACCAACATTAGTACCATTTATATATACAGCTGAACAGATAAAAGCGATACGGTCCTATCGGGGAGTCCCCCATGGTCGTAGCTATTTGAAGCACTCAAGGTCATCAGCCAGGAACTCGCAATGCTCGCATGACGAACCAATAGGATATTATCATTCATATGTAAACATGATAAGAGCAGCGTAAAATATGATACGATGCTCGCTGCCGGTTCCACCTGTAATTAGCGAGCATGCTCGCTGCCGGTTCCTGAGCCCAGACGCTGCCTCGGAAGGGGCCCCGCCCAAAAATGTTTGCCTAGTTATTTTTAACTCGTGAACATGCCTCCGTAATATGCGGTTTACGGTCCGTAAATTGAGGTTCACATTCCGTAAAATACGGGTTGCATTCCGTAAACTGTTCCGTAAAATACGGTTTAGAATTCCGTAATATACTCTCCGTAGAGTCTCCGTAGGGTCTCCGTAATCTTGTAGTGAGATTACTAAGACTTCACGGAGACTTTACGGAGACGTTACGGAGGCACTTTACGGAGAACCATCCTCCGTAAAGTGCGGTTACTTTACGGAAAATAGGCACCCCATTTTACGGAGTCTAGACCCCCCTTTTTCCCACCCACACCACCGCAAGGAGCTTCAGACTTGTCCATCGTTGGTTACGAGCGTCCCAGCCGTTTGCGGTTCCGCTTGGCGGTTACGTTCCATTCACCTGGGGGTTATAACGATAGTCGGTGTTGAGTGTCCTAACTGCATGGTCGTGGAGGTCGGTGCATCATGCTCGGGCTTCCTTGCTGCCCGTGCCTATCTAGGGTGTAAGGTTGAGGGCTGGGGCCCCGCCCAAAAAATACAGCAAACTAACAAACAGCGCTAGTAGTGCCGAAAGTGTCGAAAGAAAGAGGTAGAAGAAGAGTAACCGGTCAACGTAGCCTGTTAAGGCTAGTGGAAAGGCGCTGTCGTAAACTTACCGGCACGATATCCTGTTGTGGATCGAGAGTCAATTGGTAGACATTCCGATGTTACAAGTAAGACAGACGATGCTCTGCTAGGCAAAGCACCCCAGATAGAGATGTTGTACAGTTCCGGAGCAGTGCAAGTCTGAACGTAATCGTCCGAACCTCAACACTCCCACACGGTCAGATCTTGCACACCCCCATGCTCGCGCGGTGCTGCTCAAACTTCTCCGTCGGCAGCGGCTTCGTCAAAATATCGGCTACCATCTCATCCGTCCGGCAATCAACCATCACAACCGAACCAAACATGACCTGCTCGCGAACGGAGTGATACCGGATCGCGATATGCTTCGATTTGACCGACACAACCGGATTCTTGATGACCTTGATCGCGCTCTGGCTGTCGCAGTTGATCGCTGTCGGGCGGACCTCGTATTTCAAATCCGACAGCAGTTGCCGCAGCCATAGCGCCTCCTTCGAAGCCTCCGAAGCCGCCATATACTCGGCCTCCATGGTTGAGACAGCAACGCTCCGCTGGATCTTGCTCGCCCAGCTGACAGCGCCACCGTGCACCGTAAACACGTAGCCAGTCGTCGACCTCCGGCTGTCCAAACAGCCCGCGTGATCAGCATCACTAAAACCGACCATTCCTTCGCTCACACGCTCTCCTCCGAAAACGATCCCGTAATCGACAGTACCCGCCAAATAACGCACGACCTCCTTTGCGGCCTTCCAGTGCGCCATCGACGGATTCGCCATGTGCCGCGTCAGAACTCCCATGGCATAGGAGATGTCGGGGCGCGTGCACCCGGCGATGTACAGCAGACTGCCAACAAGTTCGCTGTACGGGCACCTCCCACGATCCAATCGCTCCTCACTGCTCGCCTTGACCAGGACGGTGCCCTGAGCCATGGGAACGGGCTTAGGCTGCGCACCTTCCATGCCGTAACTCGACACCAACTCCGAAACCATGCGCTTCTGGGACAGAGCCAGGGTTTTGTGCTCCCTGTCCTGCTTGATCTCCATCCCAAGGAAAACGCTCGCTTCACCCATATCGCGGCACTCGAACTGGCGCATGAGCTCGGCCTTGGCCTGTAAAACCAGCTCATGGCTGACCGACGCGACCAACACGTCGTCCACGTACACCAACACGTACACCTTCTCTCCATCCTTGATGCGCACATACAGGCTGGGATCCGCAGCAGACTGCTCGTACCCCATAGCCGTCAAACGCTCGTGCAGGGTCTTGTACCAAGTGCGCGACGCCTGGTGCAACCCGTACAAGGCCTTGTGGAGGCGGGCCACCACATTCGGCCCACCCACTTCGAACCCGGGGGGCTGCGTAACATATATCTCCTCCTCCAGCTCCCCGTTCAGGAAAGCGGTCTTCACATCGAGCTGGTGCAGCTCCATGTTGCCGGCCGCAACCATGGACAGGAAAGCCCGCAGCGTAGACTGCTTGCTAACGGGCGCAAAAACCTCCTCGAAATCGACACCTTCTCTCTGCATGAAACCCTTTACAACCCATCGCGCCTTAAAACGCTCGACAACTCCATTCTCATCCTGCTTGAGCGAAAACACCCACTTGCTACCGAGAGGACGGACACCAGGGGGCGCCTGAACAAGGGTAAACGTGCCCTTGGTGCGGTGTGAAGCCATTTCCTCCTCCATCGCTTCAACCCAAAACTCTTCGTACGGCGACGCCTTGGCTTCGTCAGCCGTGGTTGGAGCCGGTACCTCCGAAGCCACAGTCCCGACGTACCGCGCAGGCATCTTCCCCTTATTCATCCGTGCAGATCGCCGAACAATCCCCTCCGGATTCGCATCTCCCTGCGGGTCGCCCCCAGGCGGGGAATCAGGCGGGTCGGCGCCCTCGGGCTCTCCCACGCTACCCCTTCCATCACCGGAAGACTCATCCTCCTCTTCGTCGCCTGGCCCGTCACCGTCCGCATCAGGGTCGGTATCGGGGCCGGACTCATTCTCCTCCTCCTCCTCCGGACCCGAAACCGAGCTGGAATCCGAGTCCGAGTCGAAGGACTGCTGGGGTTTTCGCCCCCAGCGGCGTTTCTCATCAAAAACGGCATCTGTGCTCAAATGCAACTGCTGGGCAACTGGGTCCCAAATGCGCCACGCACTGAGTCCCCCCTCATAGCCCACCATGACCCCCTTTATCGCGACGGGGTCCAGCTTCTTCCGCTTTTGGCCTGGTACCATCACGTAAGCTACACTCCCGAACACCCGCAGCCTTGACAAATCCGGCTTTTGGCCGGTAAAGCGCTCCCACGGCGTCAGCAAACTGTCACTCGTGGGGGTCACATTGCGGAGCAGATTGGCCGTCAGAATGGCCTCGCCCCACATCTCCTGCGGCTGCCCGGAATCGATCAACATAGCCCGCACGCGATCCATGAGCGTCCTGTTCAGGCGCTCAGCCGCACCGTTCTGCTCGGGGGAATACGGCGCGGTCTTCTCATGCAAAATGCCCAAATCCTTGAACGCTGCGAGTAGGTCGTTGTTGACGTACTCGGTGCCCCGGTCCGTATGCACGCGGCGGACTTTGTCGCCCGTCTGCGTCTGCCACAGGGTCAAAACCTCTCGAACGGCCTGAGGCACATCTGACTTCCGTGCAATGCACCGCACCTCCGAAAACTTGGTGAACTCATCATAAAAGGTGGCGAAGTACCCCTTACCGCCCGCCGAAGTGATGGGCATGACTCCCACGTCCATGTGAACCTGGTCCAGCCGCCGAGCCGCGACGTGGCCAGTGGACGGGTGCGGTTGCTGGGTCTGCTTGCCCAAAGCACAGGGCTCGCACACGGTGCGCTGCGCTGCCCTAATTCCCAGCCTGCTCACGCCGGTTGGCACCCCACCTCTTGACAGCCTCGTAAGGGATCTGAAACCAGCATGCCCCAGGCGGCGGTGGAGCAACAGGGCTTTCCGCTTCTCCTCTCGCTCCTTGACGCGCTGTAACGTTTAAGCTACGCTACGCAGCGGAAGGGAACTCACCGAGGTACCAGGCGTCGCCAGAGCGACGACCGAAGAACGACCAGTTGAAGGAGACGAAGACGGCGCCCACCTAAACAGCTTACCAAGCACTAATCTAACTAATATCAGAAACATACAGTAGTAAGAGGTGGTGTCAACAGACACCTGAGAAATAGAATTCAATCCCATAAGCTCCACCAGTCGGCATATGAGGCCGACGCCTTGAGATCTTGATGTACGACAGGGCTCCGCAATTATCGTCTCCAACTAATCCAACGGTCGTTCCTCACTTTAGTGAGTTCCGTTAACCATTGGTTATAAGTCGGAAATATTATAAGTATAATTATCGTTACACTCCCCCCCCTTTGAAGCGAACGTCCCGGGAGCGATGCCAGTATTCACCGGCGGCGCTGTCCTTTGACGCGCCTGTGCCGAGATGTAGGCATAACCCGGGGAGGCGGTGCCTGGGTGCGCTTAGTGAGGAAGGCATCGACCTCCTCGGCAACCAAGGAATCCCTTCGAAGGGACTCTTCAGGCTCCCAAGTGTTATGTTCGGGACCAAATCCGGCCCATTTTACAAGAAATTCGCGGCGTGTTTTACGCCCGATTTTGCGTTCCCGTACGTCGATGATACTGTCCACGCTCCAGTACTCCTCGCCTTCCAGTACAAAGGCGGGCGGCGGTTGATAAGTGCCGTCACCTTTGTAAGGCTTTAGGAGCGAAACGTGGAAGACTGGATGAATTTTGTATCCCGCTGGCAAGTCAAGTTTGTAGGCCACCGAACCTACGCGCGCCAGGATTTTGAAGGGCCCAATGTATTTGGGCAGCAACTTCTTTGCGCCAGGGGACTTCAACGTAATGTTGGATGTAGAGAGCAACACGTTTTCTCCAATGTCAAACGAGATATCCTCTCGTTTGCGGTTATAGGCAGTGCGTTGGCGATCCTGAGCCGCTTTCAGGTGCCTGCGGGCCGCAGCGATGCGTTCCCGCATAATGGAAGCAAACTCTTTGGCCGATGGGACTTTGCCATTCTCCAATTCGATGTCAACATCCGCGGGAACCCGAGGTTGGTGACCCGAATTGAGCATGAACGGCGTTGTATTGGTACTGCTCTGCTTCGAGTTATTGATTGCAAACTCGATTAAGGGCAGATGTTTGTCCCAATCATCCTGCGTCGGATTGACGTAGTGCCGAAGGGTTTCTTCCAAGAGCCGGTTCATGCGCTCCGTCTGACCGTCCGTTTGCGGATGGTAAGCGGTGCTCATGCGTAGTTTGGTGCGAAGGCTCTTAAACAGCTCCTGCCAAAAATGACCGGTGAATTGAGTTCCACGGTCAGACACCAGGGACCTGGACAGCCCATGATGCTTGAAAACGTGTTCGAGGTATAGCCACGCTATCTCCTCAGCACTGACGTCGGTGTGAGTGGCAGCAAAGTGCACCATTTTGCTGAGCCGATCCACAAACACAAGTACGGCGTCGTGGCCCTTAGCGGTTTTCGGTAGCTGCGTGATCAAATCGAGTGACACGCTCTCCCAATTTGTCTCCGGTATTGGGAGGGGCTGTAGCTTTCCATACGGCTTATGGTTGGAAGGCTTGTTGCGCTGGCATTCGGGGCATCTTCCGACATACTCGGCCACGTCTGCGTCCAGAGTGGGCCACCAGTACGAGCGGGAAATAACTTCCTTTGTGCGGCTTATTCCTCTATGCCCAGATGTGATACTGTCATGGTATTCAGCCATGATCAGATCGCGCAACCCGTCAGCGTCGGGGATCACCACCCGTTGGCCTTTTTGCCAGAGGCCTCGCGACGTGTTATAGTACAGCCCAGCTATCCGTAATGGGTCAGCAAAGGATGGGTCCTTGTGGTACCCTCGCTGGATCCGCGTCAAGAGATCAGCGACGATGCTTGACCGTGTGAGCGCAGCTGCCACCGTAGGCTCGTGTACCCTGCTAATAGGGTCGGCCACGTTAATTCTGCCCGGACGATATTCCCATTCGAACTTGAAACGAGAAAGGTATTCCATCCAGCGCGCTTGGCGGCGCGAAAGCAAATTATTGCTTTTCTGGTCTTGCAGATATACCAGGGGTTGGTGATCGGTGACTAAAGTGACGTGCTGTGCCCCGTCAAGATAGCACCTCCATTCGGTTAACGCATGGATAACCCCAAGGCATTCCTGGTCGGTGGTTGTGTAGTTTATCTCCGCAGGAGTAAACTTCTGGCTTGTGTAAGCCACCGGCCGACCGTCCTGCAAGAGGATGGCACCCGTCCCGAATACGGACGCGTCGGACCAAACCTCAAAAGGTTTGTCCAGTTCTGGCAGAACTAACACCGGTGCGTTCGTAAGTGCGTGCTTCACGCCATTAAACGCGGATTGGCATTCCGGTGTCCAATCCCAAGGTACTTGAGCACCCGTCAATGACGTGAGTGGGGCAACGAGCGATGAATAACCCTGTATAAATCGCCTAAAATAATTCGCTAATCCCAGGAATGACCTGAGACGCGAAACGTTTGTGGGAGTGGCCCAGTCCTGTACCACTTTTACTTTAGACGGGTCGACCTTAAGGCCGTCCCTGCCCACGATGTGCCCCAAAAACTTCAATTCCGCTTTATTGAAGTCGCACTTAGGCAATTTTGCCCTGAACTTGTGCTCACGTAACAGCTCAAGTACAATACGGAGGTGCCGTACATGTTCTTGTGCCGTTTTAGAAAAAATAAGTATATCGTCCAAATACACGAGAACAAATCGACCAATGTGCTCCCGAAAAATCGTTGCCATGGTGGATTGGAACGTTGCGGGCGCATTAGTCAGGCCGAAACAAAGGACCTTGAACTGAAACTGTCCCTCAGGCGTGAGGAAGCTCGTTTTAGGTCTGTCCTCAGGTGTAATGCGGATTTGGTAGTAACCCTGTTGCAAGTCAAGGCTTGAAAAGACTTTTGCGCCTTGCAACTGGTCGAAGAGGTCGGTTATGGACGGCATTGGGTATCTCCGCTTGACGGTGATTTTGTTTAATGCTCTATAATCCAAACACATTCGAAGGGTCTTGTCCTGTTTTTCGACAAACAGAACAGGCGCACCGAATGGGGAGGTGCTCGGTTCGATGAACCCTTTAGCAAGCAAATCCGCTACTTGCTTTTTGACCTCTTCCCGCTCAGCCTGAGTTAAGCGGTACATACGTTTTGCGGGAGGCTGAGCGCCTTCTACCAAGGGAATAGTGTGACCTATTCCCGGACGCTCCGGTGGAGGCTCGTTCAGCTCCGCGAAGACATCTGAAAATTCGGATTTCAGTGCTTCTATTTCCGACTGCGGTACCAGGTCGATGGGCGCAGGAGCATCAGTTGACGTAGCAGCCCCAACCGTCGCGGATTCGCAACGAGTAGGGTCCGCGGGCTCAACGCTATCTTCGCGTACTAGCATTAGGTACGATCGCGCACCCCGCGTAAGCAGCTTTGCAGCTTGCTTGGCGCTCAGAAGCGGAACCGACGTCGCTTGGTGCAACCGCGCGCACACGTAGTTCATGACCGCGATTGGGTCAGGTTCGGTGTCAGCCGACCTGTGTACGTAAGTCGGGTGCAGTGTAAGGCTCTTCCCCCCCCTTTGGAGGGTGAGCGAATCACTGTCCCAGCTCATAACGGCCTTGAGCCGCTTGAGCCAATCTGTCCCAAGCAAAATGTCCGTGCCTGGCATGCCGCCTGGCATTACAAGGAGGCGCACCGTGTCACGATATGTGCCCATGCGGATGGGCACGGCGACTTGACCCAACAGTTGCTGGAGCGAACCGTCTGCGAGGCGTACGGAGGTAACCGCCGCTGGCTGCACCTTAAGGCGCAAGCTGTTGACCAGAGTTTGGCCAACAAAGCCGTCGGCAGCTCCCACTGCACAAGCCCCGCTGTCAACGAGCGTTTGGGCCTCTTTGCCGTACATTTTGCTGAGGAAGTGCATGCTGTAGCCCGAGTTGTTCTGTACGGAGCGCAGTACAGCCTCCGTTTTGGGAGGATCGTACCAAAGCTGGACCGGCCAAGGGATACCCATGAGCTGAGCTTTGCCCCGCTCGTTATTGGGAGTGGTGAAAAGCCGCTTTCCAATAGGGTACTCCTTAAAGAGCGCGTAGCCTAGAGACTGAAAGTGCTGCTCAAGCACGGGCCACTTGGGGGCTACGAACATGGCACTGGTGGTGCTGGGCTGTGCAGCTTTGCATTTCGCGTAGTGCTGCTGCCATCTGACCACTTCGTGTACTGGTGGATTTATCCAGAGGGTTTCCCCGCCAACGTCCTTATCGAAGAAAGATTGGCTGGGTGAGGCAAAAGGAACGCACAGAGCATTGGTGCCAGAATTGTTACATGCGGCATCAAAGGTAAACTTGACGCCCAACTCCGACTGCACCCGAGCAAACTCTCGACTGCAAAACATGCGGTCGTCGTTTCCCGGCGGTGGAGGTGGAGGAAGCTCAAAAACGACCCCCTGAGCGGCCGGCGGAGACCCCAACGTATGGTCCGGGGGTCCCGCCGCGCCTACGGCACCAATTCCACCATCCCGAACACCTAGAGCGTGGGATACAGCAACGCGCGCAACCGGCAGGTTAGGACCTGCTTCGCGACAGCCTAGAGCTTTCGACACACGTGCTGGCTCTGGCGGGTCAGAACCCGCACCCTCCGCGTCCTTGCCAAGCGCCTAACGCTTGCCATCTTTGCGGTCCGCCTTCTTGCCCCTGCTGCCGTCCTTGACCAACCCGGCCTTCAGCTTGCGCTGAAAGACGTCGCACTTTCGCAAGTGCGACGGCGGGAAGCCGTCGGGGAACTCCTCGGCGCAGTGAATGCACCTGGGGGGCTTCTTGTCTCCGTCCTCGGAGCGCTCGGAGCGTTTCCGCTTCTGCTTGCGAGGTTGGGAGGGGGTAGAAACAGCGGCCACCGTAGCGTGGGTGTTAGAAGCGGATTTCGCAATGTTAGCACGAAGCTCCTGGCTCAGTGCAAAGCGAATGAGATCTTCCACCGAGACCCAGTCCTTGCCCAGGGCGTCCGTAGCGCATGCCTTCTTAAGTGCGGGGAGAAGCCCGTGAAGGTACCAGAAAATCTGATCCACCTGAGACATGCCCTTGGCATCCCGCACGATCGTGCGGAAGCGCTGCGTGTACAGGTTGACCTTTTCGCCCGGTTTCATGCTGTGCTCCCCCGCGTGAAAGCGTTCGCGTGCGGACTGGGCAGTGTGACGGCGGATATCGCCGAACTGGACGAGGAAATCGGTGCGCAGCTGCTCGCGCGTCACGACGACCCCGCTAGTCAGCGCGTCGCCCATGTATCCCACCACCCACTCTTGTGCAGCCCCCGTGGTGAAGAACGCTAGGTTCTGAATGGGGTTGATGTGAGTGGTGTCGCAGTAGGTGATGAAGGTATCGAACCACGTTTGCACGCACGTGACATGCTTGTCCGTGGCCCCCGTGAACTTATACGGCTCCGGAACCTTCTTTCTCACCTCCTGGCTTTGCCAGCCGCCGGCGGTACTGCCGCCGGCGCCGCCGTTGCTTCCGCCCGCGCCGCCGTTGCTGCGGAGGCTGGCCAGCGCCGCCTGGACGTCCGCATCCCGCGGCATATCAAATTCCAGGTGCGACAGGTAGGCGCGTGGGTCCAGCTCGGCGCCGGACAGAGGCACCCAGTCGTGCAGGCGCATGTAGCCATTGCCGCGCTCCTGCCAGGAGGCGACGAGCTCCGACGCCGACATCTTGGCAGCCTGGGCCGGCGTTAGTAGGCTGGCGAACGTTTTAGCGAAGCCCTTCATGGCTTTGCTGCGCTCGCGGCCCGAGCGCATGTCCGTCTTCTTCAGCTCCGCAAGGATGTGCTTGCGGGTGGACTTGATGATGCGGCCCGCCGGCGACGCGTCATCGTCGTCGCTGCTGTCGCTCTCCTCAGAGCTGGTGTCCGAGGAGGGGCCATCTGCGCCTGCGCCATCGGCTTCCATGGCGTCAGCCGCCGCCGCTGCGGCCATGCCCGCCGCTGCAGCTGCGGCCGCTGCCTGGTTGCCATTAGCGTTGCTCGCCTTGAACTCGGCAAAGCGCGCGTCCATGAGCGTCACAATCTGGCCCATGGCGTGTTGAAACACGTTGGTGCACACCTGGTGCACCTGCGCCAGCGCCTGCTGAGAAAGGCCTTGTTGTGCCTCCACACCCGGTTGACCGGGTGCGGCCGGCTGGCCGGCCGCGGTTGCCGCGGCATCGAGAGCCGGGGCGACGTTGCGGCCGTCCTGCCCGGCAGCGAGGGCCTGCTGCTGCTGTTGCTGCTGGAGCTGCATGGCCTGTCCGAACTGCTCCTGGCTGTTTAAGGCAGCCGCAAGGGCCGCCGCCGGCGCCGCAGGGTCCATGTTGATGCTCTGCGCAAACGCAACGAGATCAGCGGCAGGCAGCGAAGTGAAGTTAGCAGGCAATTGAATGTCTTTCATGTCTGCAAACTTTTTAATGAAAGTCCGCCATACGCGTCGCGCGCTTGCATTTGCGATGGTAGCGGCGACTTGCGGCGGAAGAGTTTGTGGCTGAATGCCGGCCTCAGGCATAGATCCTTTGGCCTTAGTTGCTCCTTGAGGAGACGAATTAGTACCCGTAACCGCGACTGGAGTCGCTCCGGGGAGAGGATTGGTGTGATCGGCCGCAGCCGGCTCACGACCTGATACGACTGGAGTCGCATCATCCTCAGGAATATTAAAGGAAGGTTGTTTAGGAACAGCCTTGGTCTTGTCCTTCTTCTTGGCCATTCTTGGTCGGCGAAGGCGACCTAGAACTCGATGCCAATTGTAACGTTTAAGCTACGCTACGCAGCGGAAGGGAACTCACCGAGGTACCAGGCGTCGCCAGAGCGACGACCGAAGAACGACCAGTTGAAGGAGACGAAGACGGCGCCCACCTAAACAGCTTACCAAGCACTAATCTAACTAATATCAGAAACATACAGTAGTAAGAGGTGGTGTCAACAGACACCTGAGAAATAGAATTCAATCCCATAAGCTCCACCAGTCGGCATATGAGGCCGACGCCTTGAGATCTTGATGTACGACAGGGCTCCGCAATTATCGTCTCCAACTAATCCAACGGTCGTTCCTCACTTTAGTGAGTTCCGTTAACCATTGGTTATAAGTCGGAAATATTATAAGTATAATTATCGTTACACGCGCTCACTGTGCACCTTAGCTACCCGAGTGATGTGCGCGACCTTCTTCTCAGCGGCCACGCGCGCGCTCTCCACCGCCATCTCATGGTTAACCCTACGCCAGGCATTCTCCTCAAACCACTGCGCATCCTCATACCGCTTCCGCAACGCTCCATTCAGAAAAGCCTTATCCCCCGCCGAGAGCCCTGCGTTGCTCACTGGGACGTTAGCCGGGCCACTGGAACTCTGGACAACCGAAATCGTGGCCCCCCGGGGAGCGGATGGCGGTGCTCCCCGGTCCCCTTCCGGCGGGTGATCTCGCGACGAGCCGGGCCCCTGCGCCGGTCCGGGGCCCTGAGACGGGACGGGTCCCGGTGGTGATGCCTGCTGCTCCTGCTCTCGCAGGAAGTACATCCCGTCCCTCTCATAAACCTCCATCGCGGGCTGGCCGTCCACCTCAATATTCGATCCCGGCCCCCCGAGGTGCGCGCTCACCGGGCACCCCAGCGCTTCTTTCAACGCCTTCACCGAGAACAGGGACTGGTCGAAACCCGGCACGACGTAAACCTTCTGCAGCGTCACCGAGGTCTCGTACTTCTCCGACCAAAACGTGACCGACCCCACCCCCGACGGACGCGCAAGCCGTTGGTCAGGCAGGCGGAAAATCACATCGCACGAACTGCCCACCGGAGTGAATCCCTTCACGTTCGACGCGTCGCCCGTGAGGTGCTTCTCGGCGCCAGTGTCGACCAGCCACTCGCCGGATCCAGCCCTCACTCCAGCCACGAGGTTGACAGCGGCGATCAGGTGCCGCGGCTGTGGCTGCTGCTGCCGCGGCCCTCGGTTGGCCTGCGGCTGCTGTTGCTGTCGCTGTTGCGGCGCTCCTCCAGCCGCCGCGGCGGCCTCGTCGGCCAGCCGCTTGCGGCACTCGGCCCAGTAGTGGCCCTTGTTGTTGCAGTAGTTGCAGCGGCCCTTCCGGCCGTTGCCGTTGGAGCCGCCATCGCCGCGGCCGCCGCCGTATCCACCGCGGCCGCCGCGACCCCCACACGCGCTGAAGCCGCCACGGCCGCTGCCGTAGCTAGTACTCGCCACGCTGTTAATCAACACCTGCGCGCGCTCCTTCCTCTGAATCTCCAGCTCCTCGACCATCAGGTGGGGAAGCAAATCGTCCACCTTCTTGATCTCGCCCGAATGGCGCAACATAGTGCACAGCTGGTCGTAGGCTGGCGGAAGCCCGCCCAGGATGTGGCTGATGGCGATTACGTCGCTGACGTTCTCGCCGGCGCTCGCCAGCTCGCTCCGCAGGGTCTTGAATCGCGCAATATACGCCTTTGTGGACTCGCCGCCGTCGAGGGTGAACGTATTGAGGCGCTTGATGAGCGCCATTACGGCGGCGATGGACTGCTGCGCGTAGTCATTGCGCAACGCCTCCCACAGGCTCCACGCGGTCTTGTGGGGCTTGTAGAGCGGCTTCTCATTACTGGCAATAAACTCCTTGATGTATCCGATTGCCTTCTCGTCGTTGTCGGCTGATACGAGCTTGCGCTTATCCGCGTCTTCGTCAATGGCTTTCGCCAAGCCCTTGCGCTGGAGCACTCCCTTGACGTGCTCGCTCATCTCCTCATAGCTGGTCTCCCCAAAATAGAAACCATTCCTGGTGCCAGAATCCTGGCCGCCCATCCTATCCGCTGCCGAGCCTGCCGCCGCAGTTGGCACTTTATGGATAAGGTTCGCCTCTGCTGCGCCTATGCGCGGGGCTCATAACCTGTTGTGGATCGAGAGTCAATTGGTAGACATTCCGATGTTACAAGTAAGACAGACGATGCTCTGCTAGGCAAAGCACCCCAGATAGAGATGTTGTACAGTTCCGGAGCAGTGCAAGTCTGAACGTAATCGTCCGAACCTCAACATATCCTTGTCGATTTTAATTAGCAAACATCAGGCAGCAGAGTTAAGAACCCCAGTAGCTTGGCGACGTGGCGTACAAAAATGAGTGCCAAGGGCGGCTACCCGCGCGTCATTGCTGATGATGTATTGTACATCACATGCCACTAAAAAAACGCAGAAGTGACATTATGAAAGAGAAATGTTGCAATAACAACATGCGTCCATTCCCGCATCAACCTGGTTTTGACTGCCCATCTGGAAAGCATGGCGTGCTTCCAGCCGTGGCACTGTCAGCCCTGGCACTGTCAGCCCTGGCACATGTCACTTCTGCGTTTATTCGCAAAAGTCGTCGTGTGCGCGCAGAACAAGTGCTTTTTGCTATGGGCGTACGGCGGTGACCCCCCTTTGGACAATGGAAATTATTATTGCTACCCGAAAAGCGCAGTACCCCGGAACATATTTTCACTGGCCTAGCTTCAGGTGTACGCTTTATCACTGAACATCGATGTTGTCTATTTATTTATATTTATTATTATACACCGAATGCATTAGGGTAGGCGGGTCGCTTAACTTAGGCCAGGCACGCCGCAACCATGTAAAATATAATGGTTATCAAGCCTGGGCAGGCGCTGTGAAGCGTGTTGATAACGCCAATGGCATGGAGGAGGAATTCTGTTCATATGGTGGCAGCGGCTGCGAGGCGGACGGAGCAGGCGATGACCTCCAGCACTCTGGGAAACGAAATCCTTCGTTAAGTGCCTACCCCTTCGTAAGACGTGACGAAGGGGGGCATACGAAGCCAGTCTGCCTTCGCTGGCCTTCGTTCCGCCCGTCGGTGACTGAAGACGAACTTCGGCACGCCAGCCAAACGAAGAACTCATTTCGAAAACCATTTTACAAAATATTGCACATATTCCCGAAGAAAGCGTAAAGAAAGCACGCCAGAGAACCCGTTAGGGGCTTCTCTGGCTGCTTTCTGCTTTCTCGGGCATGCCAGGGACTGCCGTTCGTTCCTTCGTTCGTTCGTTCGTTCGTTCGTTCGAAGGCACAGGTGGAAAGAGCTGGTTGGCAGAGAATAAAATTGCAATATTGCAATATACGTGCATTATACGGATGTGTACGGGACAGCGTTGACGGTAGTCATGCACCGAGCCGACGTCGTGAGCTCGATTCCTGCGTGGTGCAATACGCGCGGCGGTTAGCCCGCGCGAGTGGGCCACTTGGGACTTGGGATATCGGCAGGACACTTTCGGACCACTCAGTGGGGGCTGCAAGCACTGTGGAGAGCGGTGCATTACAGAAACTGCAGACCAGGTCACACGTCAGCTTCGCTCAGCAAATGGAGTAAACGAATCCCAAAACAACAGAACAAAAGAGTACCCGGTAGGGGCTTCTGCTTCCGCGTCCTCACCCGCAAAAAGCTTAAGGAAAGCACGACAGAGAAATTGAGGACGGCACACGTGGGGCCGTACACCCGTAACGTAATGTGAGGCCGTGCAAGGGATTTCCGAACGCCTGTTGCGCTCAGGAGCGCCTCGTTAATTCCAGGTTCAATAAGTGTACACCAGAGTGGGTACTCCGAAGGATGTTGAAAGGCTGGTGGCACTGTTGGGTGAAGGAGGACGGCACACGTGGGGCCCGCCGTATCGCCGTAAAGGGGCAGTGCAAGGAAGTTCCGTCTGCCTGCGGGAGTCAGGAGCGCTTCATTACATGAATGAATGCTGCAGCACAACGCCGGCACCACGCACGGACAGAAAGGGTAAGAGCCGGCTCGCGACGGCACGAGCCGGCACGCCGCCGAAATGACCCATGGGTCACTTGGAGCCGCGCGTCCATTCTGCCTCGGTCGCCGTAGATTGCGAGCTTCGTTTGGTATCGGTAAGCATGAAGCAAATACAGTAGTGCGTTGGCGGAGAATAAAAAGTGTGATAGGAGCGTGTACGTGAAGGGCTGACGTTAGGGATGTCGGTCATCGCTCAGCCTAGCCGAGGTGCCCGTTCCTCGGACGCCAATCCAAAGTGCTCGACTGGCGGACACAGACGGTTGGCCGCTGGCTTCATGACGTGCTTCCCATGGTTACGCCGTTATTGAAGTGCGACTGTTGTTGGAGAGGGTGCGGCGGCACTCCGCGCTTTTAACCTCGTTCTGCGTCCGTTAAAGAATCGTCTGAGTTATTACGTCTGACTAGTTGTAAACACCGCGACAGGAGCCGGCTCGCGACGGTCGCGACGTCGCCCACATGACCCATGGGTCACTTGGAGCCAACAATTGCGAGCTTGATTTGGTATGTCGGT
Source organism: Pleodorina starrii (assembly GCA_030267565.1). Classification (NCBI taxonomy): domain Eukaryota; kingdom Viridiplantae; phylum Chlorophyta; class Chlorophyceae; order Chlamydomonadales; family Volvocaceae; genus Pleodorina; species Pleodorina starrii. Next base: position 5,166,559 of record BRXU01000002.1, on the reverse strand, counting down.
ACGCATGAAGCAGTGTGGGAGGGACGGAAGGCGGGGCAGGGGAGAAAGGGCGAAGGGGCACAAGGGCAAGGGCAAGGGCGAGGAGAAGGGAAGAACGACGGCGGGACGAGCGGAAAGGGCAGAGGCAGCGGGGCGCGGGAAGATGCGATGTGCAGGAGGGGCCGGGTGGCGGAGCGTGAAGAGTCGGCTCCCCACCACACGGGCCGAGCACGCAGGCCACCACGCATGAGGGGCCTGGGGCGAGGAATAATAATAATAATATTACGCCGGGCAAAAACCCTGGCGTGGTTTATGGGGGCGGGTGCGATGAGGCTCGACTAGGAGCCTGTACGCCGCCACCACCAGGGGAGCTCCACAAAAAGAACCTTACCCTACCCCTTGACGATTGGACATGTAGCATGTGGGTCCCTCGAGGGAGCGTCGCCGTAGGACTATGTTATTCAGGTACTTGATTGCGAGGTCATGAACGCGCGCGCAGCATTGTGTGGCAGTGTCTGGTGGCACGCCGAGCTCGGTGATAAGGGGCTTTAGGTCATTGCGAATCGTCCCACCGAATCCAAGTGTGATGGCTTCCTTCGGTGTATACCGCACTTTCCAGCCGTTGGCCTTGAGCCTGCGGGCTAGCTTCGCGTGCTGTTTTGCTTTTTGCTCATTCTTTTCATCATGTCGGAGGTCCCCTGTGTATCCTATCTCGATCACAAACACTGTGTGATTTGAGCGGTCCGGTGGTCCGTTATACGGTGTGGTTTGCTCTGTGGTCGATAGTGGTAGGGTCGGGATAAGAAGGAGATCTGGTCGCATTTTCTTCCTCTTTTTTTCCGGGATATTGGGTAATAGCCATTTCGGCAGTCGAGTGCCAGATGAGTAGTCCGGGCTGGCGTCTTCTGCACAGGCGTCAATGATGGTGTAGCATCCACCATACCTGCCTTTGTGTATGGTATCTGCGATAAGCAGGGCAGCGGCGTTGTGCCGTTTTATGTACATGGCTATATGACCAGTTTCTTTGCATCCTCCCAGAATATGTCCGCCTGAATCTGGTAGGCCGCATAGGGGGCAGGGGGCATTGTTCTCCTTCGCGGTGTTGGTGTGCACTTCTAGGTGCTTTGTTGGTATGCCATATCGCTTGGCAAGGCCGGCGTGCCATAATTGGCCCCACCTGTAGTCGAATACTCGCTTAAAAAGGCTATGTCCGCCTCCGCGGGTGATCGTCAAGTTGCTAGTTCGTGCGCAGAGTTTAGGGCTGGCTTTTTCCCATAGATCCGTATATACGCCTGAGGGCGTAAAGCCATGATGGGTGGTTTTGTTGAGGAGATTTGTTATGCCACGGTTGAGGTCGTTACCGTACAGCTCGGTCGTGGTTTGACGAAACCAGAAGATTTTATCGAAGGGGTTATTGTCACTTTCTTCGGTTAGTGTGGCTTCAGCATCGCCTTTTGCGACGGCGGTTGCCCCTTGGTCGGCTTTATCATTGCCGAGTGAGGCGTTAGCGTGCGCTTTGACCTTGAGTAGCACGGTTCGGAGTCCCTGTGAAGCCCTGTGCCATAGTAATTCGTCGATGTTAAGTAGCAGTTCCTTGTGTTTGCTAATATGGAGTTTGGATTTTTCAACGATGGCACGCCGGGTGAGATGAAGAGAGGCTGCAGAGTCTGTAAAGAGGTACAGGCAGTCATCGTAAGTGGCGTATAACTTCAGCGCTTGATGTATTGCAGCAAGTTCAGCGCGTGTGATGGTATTGGTGGGCCCCTTGCCGTTGGGTGCCACATGGTGCAAACGGTCGGTGGCAGCGTCGTAGATGGCTGCCCCTAGGATGTTCAGGTCGTGTTCTGGGTCCTTGACACAGCTACCATCAGTGTACAGCCCGGTTTTGGGAGCATATCGTAGGCGGGTATGCACTGGTTGGCTGTCAGACAGGCGGTACCGCTGTCCTGGTGTTGTCCGCTCGATCTCCCAGGCTGTAGTGCTGAAGGCCGGGGTAGACTGCCCTTTTCGTAGTTCATGTAGGTGTCGCTTTGCCCACCGGGTGCGGTCTGGTGTTGGGCAGGGGCCAGGTGTTCGTTGGGGTTGGTCACGTCCCAGCAGATTGTCAGTGTTCATTGCAATCTTAGGACCGATTGTGTGCGTAAGGAGAGCAAGGCCGCTGATGTTGCCGACTGCTATGACGTCGAGACCGGATTTGTAAGCCGTTGCGTCCGTTGTGCTTCCTCTACCCTGTTGCAATTTCGCCAGCTCATGGGTTGCTGGGACGCGACCTAGGCGCCGCACTGCGGGGTTTCCCATATGCTTGCTATACGGGCCGTTCAGGCTGTACTTCAGAATTAGGATAGTCAGTGTCGGTTCAGGGTTTTCCGATGCTTCCTGTGCCGAGAGAATTGCCCAGGCAAGCGCATGGTTTGACGCCTCAGGGGTGGGGTCCGGGTGGGCAATGGACAGTCCGTTGAAAAGCTGCGAGTACGCGTCGAGGTTCGCTCCAAAGAGTTGGTCCTCCCCGTACGCGCTGAAGTACTGTGTCGTGGAGTTATCGACGTTGAGAGGTGATGCAAACCTCTCACAAGTTGCTTGTGTCGCGTCTTGTAGTACAACGCTAAGCTCAGGACATATTGTGACTTGGTTCTCGAGGCAGGTTCTGATTGTTGCTTGATTCTGGTGTGTGCCGACACCTGGTCGTCCATTCCTGTGTTTCTTTTTAGGTGTGACTTTATATCTTAACAGGAGTTTGGCTACGTCCTCATCAAAGCCTCCTCTGGCAGCTAACTTGTTGTGGGCGTCGGGCCTGGTTTGCCGTGAGTGCTGGTATCGTGCATAAAGGGAGCGCACCCGGTCGATTTGGAGACTTCCTATCCAGGCGCCAGTTGGGTCATACACGTGAAGTTCGGAGTCGCTAGGCTCCCCTGGTATGATTACGTACTTCCCAGGTGGTTTTATATCTCTGTCTGGGTTGCAGGGTACCGTGTTGATTGTCACATGTGTTAGTGTACGCCTGGTGCGTGCACTCGTATCAGCGCTCGGGGGATCCCATCTGCCTTGTCGTTGCGCGTTGGAAAGGTGAGTATCAAGTGGGGCTGGTGGGAGTTTGACGGTGGTCTGCGTTGCATTACGCACTTGGTGGGTGGCGAGTAAGGTGGGCCAGTTGTGTTGCCCTTGAATGTCGCGGAGAGGCATGTCTGAGTCTTCCCAAGAGACTTCGTGTAAGTATCTTCCAGCTCCGCGTCCGTACTTGGCTATCGTGTGCTTGCTCGCTTTGGCATGGTAGTTAAGCAGCCGGTAAGCACTGATCGCGCCTGCACACACGATAGTGTTGCACCACTGTACTCTGTGGTAGTCCGCGTGTGTGCTGCTTGGGCCGCCAGCCAGGCGGCCGTCTGTATTTCTTGGTGTTGGATTGGGTGCTCCCGCACCAGTAGTGTTCTTACCTCCGTCAACTTCCATCGTCGTGCCTTTGTCCTGTGGGTCCCCTGTCTCGGTGAGGTCGATGGTGGTTGGGCGTTTCTTATTGGGGCGTTTGCACCGTGTTTTTGGCTCTACGGTTTCTCGCTTTCGGAATGGTCCGTAGATGATTCGTTCAACAAACTCACAATCAGAGTAGAGGCTGCACACGAGCTGGTTAGCCAGAGTGCTATCTGGGTGCTGGCGATCTGTTAGCGGGGGGTTTACACGAAGCAGTTGCTTTCGTGCCAGTCGCCAGTTTACCTGCTTCAAGGTTGTCCTGCGTTGCAGTGTAGGCAGTTGGTTTTCCGAGGGGGGCTCTGCGTTGTCGTCGGGCTGGGTATTGGCATGCTCGATTAGAGGGTGTGTTTGTAGTTTCTTTAGGATAGGGTTGTTGTGCGACAGGGTTGCAAGAAGCTGCATTGTGTTCTGTAGCTTCGTGGAGAGCGATCTCTGCCGTGTTAGGACAGGGGTTGAGTTTGTCGGAGAGCCTCGTCCCAGTGTAGGGACAGCTAACATAAGGTTTGTAAAGAAGGATCGGGCACTCATGGCGAAGCGAGTGTGACCAGGGTTGGCCTCTTCATCTTCGTGAACAGCTTCTCCCATCCGTACGTGGTCGTCTTTTATTTTGGGGTTGCTTGTGCGTGTGTTCGCGGCTATCCAGTCTGGGGTGAGGTGAATGCGGCCAAGGGTGGACAGGACAGGGACAGGGCAGGGACAGGGCGGGGCAGAGGCGGGGCAGGGGAAAGGCATGCGGGGGGGGGCAGGGGGGGGGGGGAAATGGGGCAGGGCACGAGGGCCAAGGAAAAACCCAGCACGGTGGGCATAGCGCACGAGCAGACAAGGGGGTATGCGGGGACCAAGGGGGGCATGCGCGGGCGGGGGGGGGCGGGGCATGTGTGTGTGTGTGTCTGGGTCGCTGGCTGGGTGAGTGACTGGGTGGGTGGCTGGGTGGGTGGCTGGGTGGGTGGGTCCTTCTGCTGATGTCGTGCATCCATCCTGTTAATGCACCAGGTTGACGCACTGATCGGACATTTACGGACACCCCCCGCAGCCCGAACGTGTGTGCGCAACTTATAGCTTGCAACTTTCGGGAGTGGCGTCAAATGAGACGTGCAGCACAGCACAGACATGAGTGATGATGATGGATGCTCATATACATCATTGGCAGCACCGCAATGCCCGCTGAGGACCGTTGCTTAACCGTTTGGTTGCAAAGAAACGGACGGGCAAGTGTTATGTGTTGCTTTCGAGTCTTAACGCGGCATACGGTAACGGCTCTAGTGGGATTGTCATTGTACGGCATGTGTACACAGGGTCGTACAGGTGCCGGATGGTTCTGGGATGGTCCCGGCGGCCCACACCTTCCTGGCCAACCAGGCGGGCCGGTTGTCGGTTCTCCGGACGCTGCCTCCCCTTGTTTTGTTACGGCTCGTTCTTTCTCACGCAAGCTGTTGTTGGGACCTTCCCTCTCGCTTTCTTCGGGCTACAGATCCGTAGGATCCCTAACTTATATGTTAATAATCAATTGTTATTTAACCCTAAGCGAGATTGGGGTCGTCCAGCAGCGACGACATAGGCCCACCATTCTTCGTTACTCCTGGTTCGTTTGTCGTTGACGAATCCCACAAGGACGAAGTTTGTGACTGATGTCTAGACCATATGGTTCGTGGTCAACAGTGTTTTTTAAACATCACCGCGATGAAAATAGGATTTCTTAAGCATGAAATCATATGCACCAAGTATACGGATTCATTCATTTTTAGGCCCCAAATACGAATTAGAAGCTTTCTGTAGACCTTGTATGACCCTTTCTTCGGTAAACACTGCTTAAAACGAACATGACAACATCCGGGGTTTCACGCTGGTACTCAATTTCCATTTGCGTGTTGGCATGCTTCTAGCTACATAATAATTGATAACTAGGCAAGGCAAGGGATATGTGCACGTGACGTAGATAGACCATTACGACAGATTACGAGCCAGCCAAGCATATGCATGGATGGGCGAGCGAGGGCTTCTCGGTGTAGAATAACCGGTGGCTAAATTATTATAATTATTGCGGCTACAGGGGCTGCACTGTGCGGGCGGGCGGGGAGTATGGGCAGGGCTGTCACAGCCGGCTATGCGGGCGGGCTGCTGGGCGGTAGGGGCTGCAGGGAGACAGATGAGATGCAGGGTGCCTGGCCCTTCGACACCCGGGGTTCGCACAACCAGCGGTGCAGAACACATCAGGTGCCGGCAGCCGCCGGGTGATTGATGTCCACGGTGTGCTCGAAACGTGAAGGCCGACTGAAGCTGCAGCCTTACAAGAGTGCCGTCGTTACAAAGTGTTAAGTTTGATCCGGCCCCGGCCCATTGCCAGTACGCACCACACAGGCGCAGTATCGCATGACAGCCCCTCCCCCGGCACGAATGAGTGCAACGACAGACTCAAGGGCTCGTACAACCGGCTCACCTTGGGCCCTCCCCTCCCCGTGCCGACCCACATCCACATCCTAGCCATGCCGTGCGCAGTATAGCTGCCCCCTCGTCCCGGTCCTCCGTCGTCCTTCCTCGCCCGGTACTGCCGCCGACTCCCTTGCTGCAAGCAACCCACTTCCCTAAACCCCTATCAAACCCTCCTACACCCACGGCGAACCGGCCAAGGAACACACGCACAGGCACAGGCCCCACACCAACCGCCAGTGCCCAGCCCGCTTAACACCCTGAACCCAATGCTCATCGGCATGGGCCTCACACTAGCGTGCTTGCTGGCGTGCAGGCACTCCCGCGGCGGTGCGCGCAATCCCGCCCGCCCACCACGACACATCGGTCCGCAGCACCCGCCTGCACGCACGCGAAGGGACAGGGCGGGAAGGGTTGGGGGATGGGGATCGGGCGGGTCAGCAAGAGGTGCGGGGTTGGGGGGTGAAACAACAAACTCGAGGGCTCGTGCAACCAGCGGCGCAGCACACGGCAAGTGCCGGCAGCTGCCGGGCGATCAAAGTCCGTGGCGCGTGTGGAACGATGCGAGTCACAAGCCCTCGCCCTCCCCCTCCCCTTGGCCCCAAAGGGGGAAGCAAGCCCTATCCCACCGTCGCTAAAATGGCCCAGCGCCCAGCCTGCCAGACACCCTGAACCAATGCTCACCGGCATGGGACCCACACTAGCGTGCGGGCACGTCCAGAAGCGCTGAGCTACCGGTAGTCCCGGTTGGTGAAGTGCGTGTACGGCATGAAGTACACCGTCCCCTTGGTCAAAGTCCGGTTCTCCACGGGGGCAACACAGAACTTGCCCCTCAGGTGGGACACTGGAAGGCCGTACTTGAGCCACCTGGCATTCTTCGAAGGGTTGGACAGGTCGACGTGAAGCAAGCCCAGGTCTAGCACGTCTGCGCGGTATAAATCCACGACAGCCATCTTGACACCAAGCGCCCCCTCCACTGGCAAGCCTGGGGCATCCACGAAGAACTCTAGACGGGCGACATACGACGCGACGGCGCCTCCCTCCTCCATGACCACAGATGCCCAGCTGGTGGTACGCTGGGTGTCGCGGTGACTGCGGAGCAACTAAGACTGCTACACGCGGCCGTAAATGTCGCTGTGATAGCGCTCCTCATCCGCGGATTCCGCACGCGCAAAGATGCGGGCCTTCGGGTTTGGATCGCTGTCCGTGACAGGGGGGGCCAGGACAAGTGCTGCATGCTCCTTCGACCACGTGCCGACATTCTCTGCGTTCTGCGTCCGAATGGTACTGTAGCATCTGGCCAAACGCGGTGAGGACGCTGTCCGCCTCCTTGCTTGTGTAGACGTAGCTGACCGCCGCGCCCAGCAGCAAGCCATCTGAGCCCGGCTGGTCGTACTGCGGGGCGTTGTGGTTGGCTCGGCGGCGAGCGACCAGCTTATCCAGTTGCTCCGCAGCCGTGAGTACGGGTGCGCCATCAGAGCCGTTGGCCCCCAGGGACTTGGCCGCGTGCCGGACGAGGCACAGGCGCTGTGCATACACCTTCTCGGGGGCCTGCGTCACCATGCGGCCACCATCCCGCTTGACCGACTGCATAACACGCTCGACCGGCAGGTCGGTCATGCCCGATGTTGAGCCAAGCTCCACCTCCTGACGGTACAGCCTGGGATGTGGGAGCCATGTAGGTGAGTGCGTGCACACAGCGGGACATGGGTTAACATGAACCCTTGCCAATCGGCCGGGATGCACCAGAAGCGGCGGACACGAGCGGCCGGCACACCGTGAGCCCCGCATAGCTGGCGAGCCCAAGTACCACGCGCACTGCTATGTAACGCCGAGCCATTCAAGCTAGCTGTGATCTAGCAAGCACCCCGCGGCCGCACCACTGCACGTAACACCTGGGCAGGGCTGGTGCACATTTCGCTAATCCGGACGCCCTGCAACCGCTGGGCTAATAACCGTAGCTGTTGCACACGACAATCATACCTGCAGACGGCAATGTGCAGATTGATCGTGAAGAGGCGCTGCAGCGCTGCGCAGGTCGGGTTCTCCTCAAGCAGCCTCTCCAGCGCCACTGCATACGCACTGAGCTCGATGGAGGCCCGCTTCGCCGCCGCGCGGAATTGTTCGACCGTCTCATCCGCCGGGCGCGGGCGGAAGTAGTGCTGGATGACGGGCACGAGCTGCGCCCAGAGCGGCCGGAGCTTGGTCGGAAGGACGTCGCCAGTGAAGACATACAGTCCGAAGGTCTCCACGAAATGCAGACAGTCCTCCAATCCATCCAGTAGCCGGCGCTGTTGGGGTGGCAAAGGGTGCGTGGCCGTTTTTTTAAAGCGCATGCCCAAACCGACCGCACGCTAACACGCGTGTGTGCGAGCGTGCTTACCTGTGTGCTTGCTTGCGGGCTTGCGCGCGCGCGTGCGGTGTGTGTGCGTGTCTGCGTGCGTTCCTTGTGTGTGTGCTTGCGTGCGTGCGAGCGCGTGCTTGCACGTTTGCGTGCGCACGCGTGCGTGCATGTTTTCGTGTGTGTGCATGCGTGCATGCATACGTGCGCGCGTCTTTGCGTGCGTGTTTGCGTGAGTGTATGCGTGTATGTATGCGTGCACGCGCTGGTGTGTGCGCGTGCGTCTATCTATGGAAGGTTGCTTGTGTCCCTGTGCGTGTGCGTGCGTGAACCGACCACCATAATCTAGTTACGTTTATGACGCACAGCATAGGCTCACTCAGGGTGGAAGGGTATCACTCACCTGTGGCGCAGGACGCACTTATACCGCCTCCCGAAGTCAGACGTGACAATGATCCGCTCGCCTCGTGCGGTGTAACATTTTGTGTTTTAGATAGGGGTAGTTTAGATGTCGTTCAGATGAATGAAAAACAGAGTTCGCTATAGCTAGGTATATGCGTCTCGGTGTTGCCTCACCCTTTGAGCGGCGCGCTTTTGCTTTCCCCCACCCTGCTGTCTTGACTTGCACTTACCGGTCCTTGCAGTCGTTGAGGAGCGAGTGTTATGTGCAGCGCTGGTTGTGATCACGGCCCAAGCAGCTGCGCTAGTGACGGGGCAGGGACGTTGGATGGAGGGGAGGAGGGAGCGGGTGGTGGGGGGAGAAGGGTGGGGGGCTGGGAGGAGGGAGCGGGTGAGTGGAGCGAGGAGAGCAGGGAGGGTTATGGGCAAGGGGAGGGCTGGGCGGGCGGGCAAGGGTTTCCAGGCCGCGGGCCTCGTGGGCTAGCAGGAAGGGGAGGGTGCGGGCGGCCAGGGACGTACCGTAGGGGTAGGTTTCTCTGCGTGGTCGGCGAGGGCAGGGTGAGTCGTGCCCAGTAGTGGGCTTTCCAGGGGGGCGCCGTGCCGGCTTGTCAACCCCCCCCCGCGGCCGTAGGTGTTTTGTTCTGCCCCGCGCTGGGCAGTGTCGGGGAACCCGTAGCACCGAGGAGGGGTCCCGCCTTGCGGGCCAGCGTGTGGGTGTATCCCTTAGCGAGTATCCTTCTCCGGCGGGACCGTGCTGGGTTTTTTGGTGCTGGGTTTGTGGAGGTGCGCGGGTACCGATCATCTGCACACTTTGGCCCGTATTTTGCTAGGTTGTCGTGCAAGGGGATGTACGGTCTTGTAGGTTCGTGGCTTTTCTGAGCGGTCAGAGGGATGTACGCGCACGTTAATGGTTGGGCAGCGCCTCCTGGTCGCACGCGGGGCGTTTGGCAGCACGGTTGAGGTCTGAGCGCGGTGAGGACATGCCTCACCCTTTGCCGCCGCCGCGGGAGTGGGCGTGTCGTGGCGCGCCGGGTGGGAGGGAGGCGTGTCGTGCCGGGAGTGTCCAGGGTGACAGTGGGTCTGCGTGGTATGGCTTTGGCTCAACTCAGTTGCCATGTAACTCCCGGGGTTTGCTAGTCTCTGCTCTTCACTTGTGCATCCTTTCATGGCACCGTCATCACAATTATTCCAGTCTCATCGGAGCCACGAGGTTACAGGTTCCGAGTCGCTCGCCTCACTACAGTTTCCATTCTACGATCGTAATATCTTCTTATTGTCGTCACGATGGGTGCGTGCAGGATCGCCATGCCTACCTATCTAATGACATGCGAACATACAGCGGTGCGCTTCGGGTGACTGTATTGTACCGAATTCCTGGCAATGACAAACAATAAAGTCAACCGATAATCTGCCGTTACCTTTAACTTGTTTCCTATGACAGGCCCGGCCATCCGTATTTTACGGAAAAATGAACCTAAAAAGTACAAGTCTGTGCTTAACGCTATCTGGCTTCAACATTCATTGATCTACCTTTCTTAACAATATCTCATTTGTTTTTCAGCTGAAACGTGATATGTGCTTTGGCGGGCTCCCCAAACTCCGTAAAATAGGCAAATTGAAGGTTACGTACGGCGTCCAAACTGCACTTTACGGAGAAAAAAAACCATTACGGAGAAAATACTTTCCCAGAGTGACCGCCCGGCGATGCTTTTTGTACGTAGCGGACGCTGCTGTCGGTCGTTGTTGCACCGGCTTGTGATGAGCGTCGGGCTATGGTTTCGTATTGTTTGAGCAGGACGCTAGCGGGCCCCTTCTTCTTGCGAATAGAGTTCACTTCAGGCATTCGTGTCGCGGTGCTGCCAACGCTTGTCGCTCGTGCTTCACCCTACCCTAAGAGGAGAGAGAGAGGGGGGCAGGGCGCCGGCAATCCGTCCGAGTAGCCGTACGGGCGCCCGCCTCGTCCCTTCGGAGAAACCCGTTCGGTGGCAAAGGCGGCGAGAGATGCCGCCGGCCCTTGCCCACCGCCGCCGCTAAGGGGTCCCGCCAGCAGCGCACAACGTTCCGCATGATCTTGGTGAACCAGTACGGACTGTTGAGCCACCCCATTCGGAGCGCACGCATTCAGCTCGTACAACACGCCACAAAAACGAAACGCGAAGTACCGGCGGCGATCCGCCGGCCGGATGGGAATGTTGTAGAATGAAGGCATCGGCCAGGTCAACCTTGACCATCCAGGCGTCCTGGATCCCCATGCGCCGGTGCGTGCGGAGGGACTCATACCGACACTTATACGCCTTCTGGGCGATATTCATGCGCTTCAGATTAACTACCAACCGCCAGGACACGCTGCCCAGCTTGGGCACACAGAACGCTTTCACCATGTGAGCAACAGACCGGGCGGGGTCCACCCGGGAAGTGGCGCCCAACGCAACCAGACGCGGTTCTTCCGTCTCCAACCAGTAACCACCAACGACGCTGCGCAGCATCGACAGGAAAACTGGGAGGCTCAAACGCTGGCGGTGAGCGACCCCCGAAGAATTCGACGGGAACGCCGTGCTTGAACACGTGCAACGTGCGTGCATCCGATCCAATCGCCTTCCACGCAGCTACCCAGTCCGTGATCCGCGCATGCAGAGGGGTGGCGGGGGCACCCATGCATCGCTCTGCCCCGGGCCTGACGCGCCCGAGGCGGCGGCTGCCGCGGCGGCCCGATTTTGCTGGAAGCCCCGACCACCATTGCCGCTACCACGCCCACGACGCCCATGCCCGCCAGTGTTATTCTGGAACTGGCCTAGATTGCCGTTACGGCTCTCAAAGTTTGAGAGCCGTACCAGGGTGGCTATCATCAGATATGGATATATATTCGGGAGAAACTTTTTGAAATCTGAAGATACTTTCGCCATGCAAAAAGCTGAAGGTTTAGATAATCCGGCCTCACAGGTGGGCATCATATCTCCCGGGGCCGTGTTTAGCCGGGAAAATCCCCTCCTAGACAAATCCTGACAAATACTCTCAGCGCTTCTGAGCCAGGAGTATCTCAGGCCGTAGATACTCGGCAAAATAAGATAGCCACCCTGTCTCAAACTCCTTCTTCGCAAGGGCCTTAGCTCTAAGTGAAATCCTCTGCCCCACGGAACTGGGTTGTGCACACGGTGCCGCATGCATTAACGTGCGTCCGGACTGGCTTCAACCTAGGCATTTACAGGTTCTCGCGAGAGGTCCAGCCAGCTGCTCGACCACGTGCACCGAAGGTGCTTCTGGCGTTCGCTGTAGTATGATGATTCTGTTGATTATAATAGCGTGGGATATAGGTTCTTCATATCTGACCCCGTGCGAGACGGAACCTGCAATCCATCCAAACTTCCAAGCCGACCTGTTAATGCTGCGTGCGTACCGCTGGCAGCAGCACACCGACTGTCGTTCGTCTTTCTATCAACCCACGCGTTCCACAACTCCACGGCGCGACCAAATTCCGGGATCGCTGCAGGGCCTTCTTGTTCGTATATGTCTCCGTCCCAGACTTCGTATTTTCCGTCGCCACATGTGTGTCGGATCACATGACTGCACACGAACGAACCATGTGCCTACCCCGGACTCTGGGAATGACGCGCTGCATCCACACGTGGTTGCTCCAGGTAGACAAAGCCGTTTACACATGCGCCAAATACAAACAAGGCGCAACGGCAATGCGGCACACTTTCGACGAGGCATCACCGTAACGTAGGATCAGTCCGCCGGCTGCTGGCGAAGTCGGCTCCACGCAGAACGGCTGACCACATAATGCTGCGTATTGCACAAATGGTGCAAATACGAGGACGATGGGAGTGTCTCGGCCACAGGAAGGGAAAAGAGTGACGATGAACGACCTTACATGTCTCTTCCGCTAGGCCAGGTCCTTAACCTAACGAAAGGGGCCTACTAGTTGCTCACAGGCGACTGCCTGAGAGCAAATCGAGACGAGGCAACAAGCCAAAGACTCGACTAAAATACGCAAAACAACTGTACGACATCCTACCCCCGAGATCTTCACGTAAGCTATACTACGTTACGAACTCGAAAGCGAACAACCAAGACTGACGCAGAACCAACAAACTACGCAAATCCGCAATAACAGGAAATACGGACGGTAAACTGCCGGTGACGGTAAACTGACCCGACATGTGCAGCTTGCTATAAGTGGCGCGCGCGGCTAATGGAGGCGGCAGTTTTGTTGCTTGCGTCAACCATAGGCGACATCTGGGACGGTGTCACTCTTCTTAGTTCTTACGAACACGAACATAAGCATAGTTCTTATAGAAATGTGTGTGTGTGTCAGCGTAGCTCAATTGGAAGAGCACTCGCTTGGCAATTCGATGGTCATGGGTTCGATCCCATACTTGGTCGGATTGTCAATGGGTAGATGTGGGTTCGAACTCCACCACTAACCCCCTGGCAGTTGGCCAGGGTGTAGAAGGTTGGATGGCAGCTAACCAACCGGTGTCGTTGGCGGGGGCAGTTGACGAAGACGGTAGATGTTGTTAGTCGGAGCTACTGGGCGGGACCGTACCCCTGGGAGGAGGAAGCCTACCACTCAACACGAAGGCGGTAGCTACGAGCATCAAGGTTCCCGAGGTGGAGCTCCGGAGCTGGAGATGGAGTCGAAGGCCAAGTTCGAAGAATGAGCGGGCAATTCCCAGGCTATCTGGTAGTCGGTACTAGCGAGGTGGCTGCTGAGGTGTGATCAGGAGGGCCAGGCTCCGGCTAGTAGCACTAACTGGCCGTGTTCCCCAGCGATAATGGGGTGAGGAGAACGACTGCGATAGTGTCGTAGATCGTCGTACAGGTGTCGTGCGGATTGGACCACAACTGGTGGCGGCTGGTCGGCTCGCTATATAAAGCAAATGCCAGAGTCCCGGCGGCAGGCCCCCGTCCCCTTAAACCACGCCAGAGCGTGCTCGGTGTAACAATAATAATAATAATAATATGTGTGTGTGTTTGTTACATGGTTGGGGGTGCGTGCCCCTCTCATGAACAAAAACCCATACGAGCCGAGGGCGCAAGGGAACTAAAACGCCTAAAAGCACGACAGTAGAAAAACCGCCCATGCAGGAGAGGGAGATACTAGCGGCCAAAGGGGACCATTGAGTTGCGGTGGGCCCAGAGGCGCTCAAGCATCTTTAGAACGCAAGGATTACAAGGGGAGCCATCGTTAGATAGGATGCGGGGTGGGGGTCTTGGGATGCGACGATTACAAGGGGAACCGGTTTTCACACCGGTCGATAGCCGTACAGGCTAGACAGACTGTTCATCCATCCTACCCCAGGGGCACCCGCAAAGGGGCGCCAAAAGCAAAGCCACCAAGGCCCACCAGCACCAAGCCCGCACGATGCACGAAGCATGAAAGAGGCAGAGACAAGGAGCGCCGACCATGCTCCTGGAGAACACCACGCAAGTAGCTCCCAACCGAGTATTTAGAATGCAAGGATTACAAGGGGAACCGATGGTCATATCGGTTGCTAGCCGTACATGCTAGACGGACTGTTCACCCTACCCCAGGGGCACCCACGGAGGGGTGCCGAAAGCCAAGCCTCCAAGGCCCACCAGCACCAAGCCCGCACAACACTCAAAGTGGGACAAGGGGTTGGTGTCGGCTTCCTTGAAGCCGGAAAAAGGGCGGGGCCCCACTAAATCCGTACGGGTTAAGTTGAGTGCTAGGGCGGCGAGGGCGTGAAGTGTGAGAGTGTCAACATTCCTGCTGATAGACAGCCAGAGCTTTCAGCAATCCGCCCCATGTTTAGCATCGCGCGCCGCCTCGGCACTGTGCAACTCTTCCGGCCAGCGCATTGGCTGAAGTTACTTGACAGTAGACATGCAGTGTATCATTTACACATCACGCAGGCTGACTTGCCAATAGAAGGACAGCGGAACTGTTTGAGAGGGTCGCGATGATGACGTGCAGTTGCCGACGAGAGTGCACAGGCTTCGCTACCGAGGTATTCGTCATAGAGGAGGCTTGACAACATTAACATCAGGACTTGGAAAGTAGAAGTCCCCTAGGTTGCCGACTGGACTTGTTGGGCGGCCCGCAGATGAATCGTGCGTGCATCGGCGGCTTGGCGTCCAACAACCAGCAGTTGGCACCTCATGGTTTGCACCTTGCAACCTTTGTAATAGCAATATGCGTCAAGACGATCGGACCGGCTAGCAGAGCTGCTGTGGTGTGGTCGCGGGACGAATGTTCGCAATGCAAACATAGTTTGTTTCCGAAACGAAGATTCATTTCACGCCTTCATGTCAGAATTCTACCTTAAGGAACGATGACTCTTCTGGAATTAATTATAGGCCGAGAGGTGATGGTTTGACCTCGGCCTCGGTCCATGGAGACTGCCAAACTGGTTGGGTTCCTAAACGAGGTTGGGTTCCAATAATAAATTTACCGTGCAATGAAGAATGTAATCTTTTACTTATGCAGCCTTTCCGATGGCCGAGATTCTTGACTTCCCCTATTACTTCACATACACGCACGCACGGACATGGGCAATCCTACAGGGCGGGGCCCCCCTGGGCGCTTCGCGCTGGGGCCCCGCCCAAAAAAGCAGAAAACATAGCCCCAGAAGCACAGGGCCTGCAAGAGGTCCAGACGCACGAAGAACGAAACAAGACAAACAAGAGAGCGTCCTCAGGACGCCTGCCACCGAGCCGACAGACCGGCACTAATCGCGCCGACAACCAGAAATGTTATATCCGTCTCACCGACGAAGACAAGCACACACACGGCAAGCAAGGACAAATCAAACAGAGGGCAGGACACAGGCGCCCGCGGGACACTCCCGCCGAAACCGTCAGGGAAAGCCGGGAGGGGAGACAGAGTCCGGAGGGCCGACAAACACAACACGGCCCGCCTGGCTGGCGAGGAAGGGGTGATCCGCCGGGACCGCCCCCCAACCAGCCGGCGCGGTCCCAAGGGCCGCGAACGACACAACACGGGCCCAGAAGTCGGCAACAACCACGGCACCAACGCCGACCAACTGAGCCCGAGCAAGGGGGGCGGCGGGAGCACCCCCCCGGTACATGCGTTGACGGCCACGCTCCAGCGCCGCCAGGGCCGCCAAAGCCACAACATCCCACACGCAGGGACGGATCCCGGGGGGGCAGCACGAGCCGTAGCTGAAACCGTTGCACCACCGAGCCGCCCGATGCCCCCAACACGGCGGCGTCCAGCTCCTCGTGCAAGGTGCGGGCAAGCAACAAAACAGTCCCAAAACAGGTGCCGACGGACCCAACACCGCCCCTCCTGTGCAAGCGCCGCGCCACACGGGCAGCAGGCAGTGAGCCCACGACCTGCATGCCCACGCAGCAGCGGGAACCCCATGATGCCACACGGCCAGCCGCCAGAGCGCCTCCTTGTGGTCGTTTTCCCACCGCAGCCGCCAGAGGCGGCGCAGGGTGTCACGGAAAGCTGCAGACGACAGCGGCGGCACCGGGCCGTCATACGCGTCCGCAAGGAAATCCTCATGGCGCGCGCGGAGATCACGGTACGCCGTGGTAAGCTGCAGCTGGGGATGCGGAGTTTACAAGGGGGCCCGTAATGTAGGGTGACCATTCGGTACGGCAGAGCGTATAACGATTGGACACATTCAAGCGACCTCGCGAGGGCAGTAGCACTGAAGCTTATATGGAATCTGAATCTCTGTTGCGTGGGGGTGTTGGCCCTGTTCGTGGCTGCCTGGCTGGCTGGCTGCCCGGCGGAGTGACGACCAACCTTGATGGCTGGATACACTATAAAGGTCAATTAATAGCCATTAATACTCGTAATACTATAATAGAAACTTAAAATCAATAGTGCATGTATCAGTATGAATGGCTGGCTGTCTGCCCGGCTGAGTGACGAGCAACCTTCGTGGCTGGATACGCTATCAACGCTAATTAACAGCCCTTAATACTCGTAATAATATATTAAAATCAATAGTGCATGTATCAGTATGACAGATGTTCGACTGATGAGTCCGTGGTCCGAGCAGGTCCGAGGCTGCACTCGCTCCAACGCATCGGGAACTTCTGTTCCTTCCATATTGTACCGTTGTCGTCAATAAATATTCACATGGCGGCGCTTAATCTTTCCGACATCCAAATAATTGCATAGCGAACATGTTTCCGCGACCACACCATAGTTATGCTAGCCGGCCCGACGGCCTTGACGCATATTACTAATACATAAATAACAAAACTCTGGGACAAACTATGAGTGGCAAAGTGGTTGTTGGACGCCAAGCCGCAAAAGAATACATGTTGTTTGCATTCATGCTGGTGAAACATGAACATTTTGAGACCGAGGTCGCCTTCCTTTGTAATTCCACGGTTAGCACGGACTCTGCAATTCAGAGTGCGCGGGTGGAAGGGGGGTGTGGGGGGATGGGGGGCGGCAGCCTCCCGCCCCCCACCAGCGGGGGGGAGGGGGTCTGGGGGAGGGGGGGCAGCAGCCCCCCTACCCCCAGCCGGGCCCAACGCCTGGAAAAGTAATGAAATATTATGCATACGACGCATCGTATTCAGTAATGAATTGATGCAACTCCATTCTCACATCAATCTTGCCATCCCAGCACCAACTCCCCAACGACAACATCTACCGATCACACCGACCTACATTACGGGCCCCAGGGGCTAAGTCGCCAAACGGGGAGGATCCCCGCCATCTCATCGCTTCCTCCATACCCTGCTTTTGGACGCGATTCCAGAAACCAACAACCTGCTTTTGGACGCGATTCCAGAAACCAACAACCTGCTTGGCCATGTAGTACTGCAGCGGGAGCTGTGCCATTTCGGCACCTCAGCATGCCGAAGAAACCCGCGACCAACCACGCAGCATGCCGCCTGCACGCACTCCGGCACTCGAGCCGGCTCCTGGTTCCCCCGCGCCCTCAGCCAGCCCACCAGCAGACACACGACCTCCACAGGCGAGTAAGGGGGCCTTGCAGCAGCAGGGGGCTGCCGCCGTGTGCCCTCACAGCGCCTGCCACAGAGTGCGCGTGGCCAGTGGGTTCCGGCTCACCAGCATCAGGTCCCCGTGTGACCACTGCCAATTGGCGAGGGCACTGATAGTGCCCCGTCATGTTCGGTTCCCGTCACGCCACATACTCCCGAGCCGCCCACCTGATGTCACAACAGGCACACGCCAGCAGCAGCAGCTGCAAGTTGAGATCGTCGGCCCCCTTCATGCGAGGGAAGACCTGCACCGCCGACCCCTTCGCCACTTCTACGTACCACGCATATCCGTGGTGCAAATATGTGCTGCAGGACTGGCTTGCTTGGAGTGGCTTGGAGTCAGGGGAAACTCCAGACTCCAGACTCCTGGCACCGTTCCTTGGAGTTCGGAGTCTGGAGTCGTTTCTAAACTCCATGGAGTTCCCCGCCGACTTCATGGAGTCTTGTCCTAAACTCCAGGAGACTCTTTCCAGACTCGCTCCGCGGAATCTCCCCAGAAACTCCATGGAGTCGGGCAGACTCCAGCACCCCACCAGCACTCCTCGACCCCCTGGAACCCCACGCAACTCCAAGACTCCAAGGACTCCAGGCACTGAGCACCATCAGGAAGGACCTACGCCCTCTACTCCACACCCTAGGCACGGGCGGCAAGGAAGCCCGAGCATGCTGCAACGACCTCCACAGCCATGCAGTTAGGACACTCAACACTACCGGTATCATTATAACCCGCAGGCAAATGGAACGTAACCGCCAAGCGGCGGGAGCTGCAACCGGCCGGTACGTAACCAAGGATGGACAGGTCTGACGTTCCTTGCGGTAGGTTGTGAGGTGCGAGGGGGGGATGCGGGGGACTGGGACCGGCGGGGAAACCCGTCACCCACCCCCTCTGCTCCCATAACCCACGCCTCGGCTCCCGGCCGGGCATATCATTTGTATTATTATTATTATATTGTATGTACTGAAAGCAGGCATCACTGAACGCAGACTTCACTCGGTTAACTTCGTGCTGATTGTAGTATCTCATGCATGAATATGGGGCCTTCCCTGACATTCACCCATGGGCCTTCTTTGGTGAGATACAACACTGATCAATTGATCAATTGCTGAGGGGGGCGGGTTTCGTGCAACTAACATGCACGCACGCCGTCCCCCGCCTGCACCGAACTAACCGCATGTCTTGCATGCAATGCATCAACAGCATCTGCATGCATGCGTTACTCCATGCATCAAGCAGCAGCATCCGGCACCTGACTGACTGGACAGCAGCTGAAGTCCGCGTTAGCGAGCAAGTAAACGCAGCTATTGCCGTAGCACAGCCCCTCCGGAGCTGCACACGTGCTCTGGCGGGCCAGTTCCATGCACATTGTCAGACCGCCGGTGGGGGTGAGCGGAAAGGTGTTGGCCAGCTTGCTGATCCCCATGAGTCCATACGTCTCGCCACGAAATATCTTGAGGAAATAATAGGGGTACACGGTCTTCCCGTTGATGGTGACCAGACGAGCAGCCTTGGGACTCTCCTCCACACAGGCGCGGTCTGTAAACACGCACAACAGATCATAGGGATCGGGGAGAGTGAGTGTGAGGCCGTGTACAAAGAAAGAACGCGGAACCAGCGGGCCCCTCGCTGGGGAGTGGGAGAAGAGGCCCGAGACCTCGGTTGGCCAAGGGGGCCTGCAGAAGTAGGCTGGCTGGGACCCATACATGCCCATGCATGTGGCATTAGTCTCTAACGTGATAATATATAATTACTGCTGTTGCGGGGGATTACTGCAAGGGCAATCAATGGTATATAATGGTGATCCGTTGGTGCGTCGGCGCCTAGCTAGCGTGCGGGACTGCACAAGTGGCGGTGTTTGATGCTTTGTATGTATGGGCTCGGTGCCATCCTGAAGCAGCCACCGTGTCCTCAGACCTGCGCGCGCCAATTAGTTGCATCTATCTGTGTATGCGCCTGCTGCAAGTGAAGCGGCCACGCATCCAAACATACATTGCACCAAACTGCATATGGCTGGTCGGCGACCACCTGCCCCAACACAACGAATAAGTTGTAGACATCAAATGAATGAAGGGGCCGTGCATGCGTCTCCCACGGTTATTTGCCCTCCGAACACTCGTCATCCGCCAGCCCCTTCCATGACCGACCCGGTCATGTCATCACTTACTGACGATAAGCTCTATCTTGTTTATTACGATGGATGCACACGGGCTGGCTGTGTCTGCCGCCGCCACAGCAGCGATCCGGAAGCAGTACGCGGCTTTAGAGGAAGTCGAGTTGAAGGGGCCCATCGGTGCGGACATACGGTACGGGGTCAGAGCAGCATCTCGCGTGTTACAGGCGGCGAAGGGGAAGCTCTTGACCAGCACATCATTGCTGGGTTGCCCGGGAGGTGCACGGAAGGGACTTGGGGGTGGTGGTATAGGGGACAAGGAAGTTGGGGGGGGCGAAGGACGCGATGGAGGAGGTGGAGATGGGGACGAAGGGAATGGTTGTGGCGGTGGGGATGGGGACGGCGGACGGCGCGACCGCGGCGGTGGGGTTAAGGGTGGAGGGGATGGAGGGGATGGAGGGGATGGAGGGGATGGAGGGGATGGAGGGGATGGAGGGGATGGAGGGGATGGAGGGGATGGAGGTGGGGATGGAGGTGGGGATGGTGGAGGTAGGGATGGAGGTGGGGATGGCGGGGATGGAGGGGATGGAGGGGATGGAGGTGGGGATGGAGGTGGGGATGGTGGGGATGGAGGGGATGGAGGGGATGGAGGGGATGGAGGGGATGGAGGGGATGGAGGTGGGGATGGAGGTGGGGATGGTGGAGGTAGGGATGGAGGTGGGGATGGTGGGGATGGAGGGGATGGAGGGGATGGAGGTGGGGATGGAGGTGGGGATGGTGGGGATGGAGGGGATGGAGGGGAAGGTGGGGATGGAGGTGGGGATGGAGGTGGGGATGGTGGAGGTAGGGATGGAGGTGGGGATGGTGGGG
The DNA here is from genome assembly GCA_030267565.1 of Pleodorina starrii. Lineage (NCBI taxonomy): Eukaryota > Viridiplantae > Chlorophyta > Chlorophyceae > Chlamydomonadales > Volvocaceae > Pleodorina > Pleodorina starrii. The sequence goes on along the minus strand of BRXU01000002.1, from coordinate 5,146,009 downwards.
ATGGAGGGGATGGAGGGGAAGGTGGGGATGGGGACGGAGGGTGCGGCGGCGGCGGCGGGGGTGGGGACGGAGGTTGCGGCGGCGGCGGTGGGGATGGGGACAAACGGCGCGGCCGTGGCGGTGGGGCTAAGGATGGAGGGGTTGGTGGTGAAGGTGGGGATGGGGACGGAGGGTGTGGCGGCGGCGGTGGGGGTGGGGACGGAGGTTGCGGCGGCGGCGGTGGGGATGGGGATTGAGGGCGCGGCGGTGGCGGTGGAGTTAAGGATGGAGGGGATGGTGGTGAAGGTGGAGATGGGGATGGAGGGTGTGGTGGCGGCGGTGGGGCTGGGGGCGGAGGTTGCGGCGGCGGCGGTGGGGATGGGGATTGAGGGAGCGGCGGTGGCAGTGGAGTTAAGGATGGAGGGGATGTTGGTGAAGGTGGAGATGGGGATGGAGGGTGTCGTGGCGGCGACGGTGACGGCGATGGGAAGGGTTGGTCTGGTGAAGGTGGAGAAGGGGAAGGAGGGGGAGGCAGTGGAGGAACCGGTGGAGGCTGTGGTGGGGGAGGCGTGGGAGGAGTAGGGGAAGGATGAAGTGGGGATGAGGGTTGCAGTAGTGGTGTTTGAGGGGAAGGTGGAAGCGGTGCTGTGCCAAAGGGGGCCGAGGGACTGGAAGATGGCTTGGGTAGAGGGAATAATGATATGGCCGTAATAGATGTCGGTGGGGGTGGGGGTGGAGGTGGAGGTACCGGTAGCCCAGGTGGGGTTGGCGAGGGTGGCATCGGTGGTGTAGGGGGGGCTGGAGATGGAGGAGGTTGCGGGGACGGTGGTAATGGGGACGGTGGAAGAGGAGGTGGGGGGCTGGGTGGCAATGGGGAAGGTGGCTCCGGGGACGGTGGCAGGGGTGGTGAAGGGCTGGGTGGGCTGGGTGGAAATGGGGATGGTGGCTGTGGGGACGGTGGCAGGGGCGATGAAGGGCTGGGTGGGCTGGGTGGCAATGGGGAAGGTGGCTGTGGTGATGGTGGCAGCGGTGGTGAAGGGCTGGGCGGGCTGGGTGGCAATGGGGAAGGTGGCTGTGGTGATGGTGGCAGCGGTGGTGAAGGGCTGGGCGGGCTGGGTGGCAATGGGGAAGGTGGCTCCGGGGACGGTGGCAGGGGTGGTGGAGGGCTGGGCGGGCTGGGTGGAAATGGGAAGGGTGGCTGTGGTGATGGTGGCAGCGGTGGTAAAGGGCTGGGCGGGCTGGGTGGCGATGGGGAAGGTGGCTGTGGTGATGGGGGCAGCGGTGGTCAAGGGCGGGGCGGGCTGGGTGGAAATGGGGAAGGTGGCTGTGGTGATGGTGGCAGCGGTGGTGAAGGGCTGGGCGGGCTGGGTGGCAATGGGGAAGGTGGCTGTGGTGATGGCGGCAGCGGTGGTGAAGGGCTGGGCGGGCTGGGTGGCGATGGGGAAGGTGGCTGTGGTGATGGTGGCAGTGGTGGTGAAGGGCTGGGCGGGCTGGGTGGCAATGGGGAAGGTGGCTGTGGTGATGGTGGCAGCGGTGGTGAAGGGCTGGGTGGGCTGGGTGGCAATGGGGAAGGTGGCTCCGGGGACGGTGGCATGGGTGGTGAAGGGCTGGGCGGGCTGGGTGGCAATGGGGAAGGTGGCTGTGGTGATGGTGGCAGCGGTGGTGAAGGGCTGGGCGGGCTGGGTGGCAATGGGGAAGGTGGCTGTGGTGATGGCGGCAGCGGTGGTGAAGGGCTGGGGGGGCTGGGAGGCGAAGGGGAAGGGGGCTGTGGTGATGGTGGCAGTGGTGGTGAAGGGCTGGGCGGGCTGGGTGGCAATGGGGAAGGTGGCTGTGGTGATGGTGGCAGCGGTGGTGAAGGGCTGGGCGGGCTGGGTGGCAATGGGGAAGGTGGCTCCGGGGACGGTGGCATGGGTGGTGGAGGGCTGGGTGGGCTGGGTGGCAATGGAGAAGGTGGCTCTGGGGGCGGTGGCAGCGGTGGTGAAGGGCTGGGCGGGCTGGGTGGAAATGGGGACGGTGGCTCCGGGGACGGTGGCATGGGTGGTGGAGGGCTGGGTGGGCTGGGTGGCAATGGAGAAGGTGGCTCTGGGGGCGGTGGCAGCGGCGGTGAAGGGCTGGGTGGGCTGGGTGGCAATGGGGAAGGTGGCTCAGGGGGCGGTGGCAGCGGTGGTGAAGGGCTGGGGGGGCTGGGTGGCAATGGGGAAGGTGGCTCCGGGGACGGTGGCATGGGTGGTGACGGGCTGGGCGGGCGGGGGGGCAATGGGGAAGGTGGCTCCGGGGGCGGTGGCAGCGATGGTGGAGGGCTGGGCGGGCTGGGTGGCAATGGGGAAGGTGGCTCCGGGGACGGTGGCATGGGTGGTGAAGGGCTGGGCGGGAAGGGTGGCAATGGGGAAGGTGGCTCCGGGGGCGGTGGCAGCGGTGGTGAAGGGCTGGGCGGGCTGGGTGGCAATGGGGAAGGTGGCTCCGGGGACGGTGGCGTGGGTGGTGAAGGGCTGGGTGGGCTGGGTGGCAATGGGGAAGGTGGCGGCGGCGGAGGAGGCGGCGGCGACGGAGGCGGAGGCGGCGGGGTTGGAGGAGGAGGCGGGGGCGGCGGCGGCGGTGGCGGCGGAGGGGGGGGTGGCGGCGGTGGAGGCGGCGGCGGCGGGGGTGGAGGTGGCGGCGGCGGCGGCGGAGGAGGAGGAGGCGGTGGCGGCGGCGGTGGCGGCGGAGGGGGAGGCGGCGGCGGTGGGGGCGGCGGAGGCGGAGGCGGGGGAGGAGGCGGCGGCGGAGGAGGTGGCGGCGGCGGAGGTGGCGGCGGAGGAGGCGGCGGCGGCGGAGGAGGAGGTGGCGGCGGCGGCGGCGGAGGAGGAGGTGGCGGCGGCGGCGGCGGCGGCGGTGGTGGCGGAGGGGGAGGCGGCGGCGGAGGGGGCGGCGGCGGCGGAGGCGGGGGCGGAGGCGGCGGCGGCGGCGGCGGAGGCGGCGGTGGCGGCGGGGGCGGCGGCGGCGGTGGCGGCGGAGGGGGAGGCGGCGGCGGTGGGGGCGGCGGCGGCGGAGGTGGGGGAGGAGGCGGCGGCGGAGGTGGCGGCGGCGGCGGAGGTGGAGGAGGTGGCGGCGGCGGCGGCGGAGGAGGAGGTGGCGGAGGCGGCGGAGGAGGAGGAGGAGGCGGCGGCGGCGGCGGCGGCGGTGGCGGCGGAGGAGGAGGCGGCGGCGGTGGGGGCGGCGGCGGCGGAGGCGGGGGAGGAGGCGGCGGCGGAGGAGGAGGAGGAGGAGGAGGCGGGGGCGGCGGCGGCGGTGGCGGCGGAGGGGGAGGCGGCGGCGGTGGGGGCGGCGGCGGCGGAGGGGGGGGAGGAGGAGGAGGCGGGGGAGGAGGAGGAGGCGGAGGAGGTGGCGGCGGCGGCGGGGGTGGCGGCGGCGGTGGGGGAGGAGGCGGAGGAGGTGGCGGCGGCGGCGGCGGCGGAGGAGGAGGCGGCGGCGGCGGGGGAGGGGGAGGTGGAGCGGCGGCGGAGGAGGAGGAGGAGGAGGAGGAGGAGGAGGAGGAGGAGGAGGAGGAGGAGGAGGAGGAGGAGGAGGAGGAGGAGGAGGAGGAGGAGGCGGAGGAGGTGGCGGCGGCGGCGGGGGTGGCGGCGGCGGCGGGGGAGGAGGAGGAGGAGGCGGCGGAGGAGGAGGAGGCGGCGGAGGAGGAGGAGGAGGAGCCGGCGGAGGCGGAGGCGGCGGCGGGGGCGGAGGCGGCGGCGGGGGGGGAGGAGGTGGAGGAGGTGGCGGCGGCGGAGGCGGCGGCGGAGGAGGCGGCGGCGGCGGCGGAGGCGGAGGAGGGGGAGGAGGCGGAGGAGGCGGCGGCGGCGGCGGAGGAGGCGGCGGTGGTGGCGGCGGCGGCGGCGGGGGAGGCGGCGGCGGAGGAGGCGGCGGCGGAGGAGGAGGCGGAGGGGGAGGCGGGGGCGGAGGAGGGGGCGGCGGCGGCGGAGGCGGCGGTGGCGGAGGGGGCGGCGGCGGAGGAGGCGGCGGAGGCGGAGGCGGCGGCGGTGGAGGAGGAGGAGGAGGAGGAGGAGGCGGCGGAGGAGGAGGAGGAGGAGGAGGGGGCGGCGGTGGAGGCGGCGGCGGCGGAGGAGGAGGAGGCGGCGGCGGAGGCGGCGGTGGCGGAGGCGGAGGCGGAGGAGGCGGCGGCGGAGGCGGGGGCGGTGGCGGAGGCGGCGGCGGCGGGGGGGGCGGCGGCGGTGGGGGAGGAGGCGGAGGAGGCGGCGGCGGTGGGGGAGGAGGCGGAGGAGGTGGCGGCGGAGGAGGAGGCGGCGGCGGAGGCGGCGGCGGAGGAGGAGGAGGCGGCGGCGGTGGAGGAGGAGGCGGCGGAGGAGGAGGAGGAGGAGGAGGAGGCGGAGGAGGCGGAGGAGGCGGCGGAGGAGGAGGCGGAGGCGGCGGAGGGGGAGGCGGCGGCGGCGGCGGCGGAGGAGGAGGAGGAGGCGGCGGCGGAGGGGGCGGCGGCGGAGGGGGCGGCGGCGGCGGCGGCGGCGGCGGCGGCGGCGGAGGCGGAGGCGGCGGAGGCGGCGGAGGCGGCGGAGGGGGGGGAGGGGGCGGAGGAGGCGGGGGGGGGGGTGGGGGCGGCGGCGGCGGTGGCGGTGGCGGAGGGGGAGGCGGCGGCGGTGGGGGCGGCGGAGGCGGCGGCGGAGGCGGCGGAGGCGGCGGAGGCGGCGGGGGCGGCGGCGGGGGCGGGGGGGGCGGGGGCGGCGCCGGCGGCGGCGGCGGAGGAGGAGGAGGAGGAGGAGGAGGCTGCGGCGGAGGAGGAGGCGGGGGCGGCGGCGGTGGCGGCGGCGGAGGGGGAGGCGGCGGCGGGGGGGGCGGCGGGGGGGGCGGCGGCGGAGGTGGCGGAGGCGGGGGAGGAGGAGGGGGGGGAGGAGGAGGCGGCGGAGGAGGCGGCGGAGGAGGCGGGGGCGGCGGCGGAGGAGGGGGAGGAGGCGGAGGAGGAGGCGGCGGCGGAGGCGGCGGAGGCGGAGGTGGCGGCGGCGGAGGAGGCGGCGGCGGAGGAGGCGGCGGCGGAGGAGGAGGTGGTGGAGGAGGCGGGGGTGGCGGCGGCGGCGGGGGCGGCGGCGGAGGAGGCGGAGGCGGGGGAGGAGGAGGCGGCGGAGGAGGAGGCGGCGGAGGAGGCGGCGGGGGCGGCGGGGGCGGCGGCGGCGGTGGGGGAGGAGGCGGTGGAGGGGGCGGCGGCGGAGGAGGCGGAGGAGGAGGCGGCGGCGGAGGCGGCGGAGGCGGCGGCGGAGGAGGCGGCGGCGGCGGAGGAGGTGGTGGAGGAGGCGGGGGTGGCGGCGGCGGCGGGGGGGGCGGCGGCGGAGGCGGCGGGGGAGGCGGCGGCGGAGGCGGCGGTGGCGGAGGCGGCGGCGGAGGAGGAGGAGGTGGCGGCGGCGGAGGCGGCGGAGGAGGAGGCGGCGGCGGAGGCGGCGGAGGCGGAGGAGGAGGAGGCGGCGGCGGAGGTGGAGGTGGTGGAGGAGGCGGCGGCGGGGGAGGTGGCGGAGGCGGCGGCGGCGGAGGCGGCGGTGGCGGAGGCGGCGGCGGCGGAGGAGGAGGAGGCGGAGGAGGCGGAGGAGGCGGCGGCGGCGGAGGAGGAGGCGGCGGTGGTGGCGGCGGCGGCGGCGGGGGAGGCGGCGGCGGAGGAGGCGGCGGCGGCGGAGGAGGCGGTGGAGGAGGCGGCGGCGGAGGAGGAGGCGGCGGCGGCGGAGGCGGCGGTGGCGGAGGAGGAGGCGGAGGCGGAGGAGGTGGCGGCGGAGGAGGCGGCGGCGGCGGAGGAGGTGGTGGAGGAGGCGGGGGGGGCGGCGGCGGCGGGGGAGGCGGCGGCGGAGGCGGCGGGGGAGGCGGCGGCGGCGGGGGAGGCGGCGGCGGAGGCGGCGGTGGCGGAGGCGGCGGCGGAGGAGGAGGAGGAGGCGGAGGAGGCGGCGGCGGCGGAGGAGGAGGCGGTGGTGGCGGTGGCGGCGGCGGGGGCGGCGGCGGAGGAGGAGGCGGTGGAGGAGGCGGATGGGGGCAGCAATCGACCCCGAACCTGACGTAGCCAAATGCATGCCCAGTATATGTAGGGCATATACTAGGGTCGGGGACGATTCTAGAGTCCCCAATTATCGTACCAATCGCCCAGAAATTGCCGACACCGAAGTCAAAAATGGCGCCCATGAGGACTAGCCGTGTCACCGAGGAGCAGGTAATGGTCGGCATCGTACTGCTCCAGTTAGACAACGAGCTGACAGATACTTGATTACTTGTAGTGATGAAAGCTCTGTTGTAGTATACAACAGAGTAAGGGTTTGTGCATTTACCGCCTCCATAGTAGGTGGCGAACTCATCCTCGGTAAAAAACCGTAAAAAGACTACACTGTCTTGGGTTCCTGCTTGCCAATACCAGGATGGTTCTGTATTTGCGAAGGTGCCATCGGGGTAGGTCACATCCGTAATAAGCTTTGTCATGTTGGCGCGGACTGCCGGTGCGCCGCTGTCAGTGTAGGCCCAGACATCCACCCCATCCAAGACAAGCTCCGGCACACGTACTCCATCCGAGTTGTAAAGACGGTACTGACAGGATGCGGTACCCAATCCAGCTGCCAGAGAAAGCGATGCCAGGAGTGCAAGGACTGTCGGCATCATCAGCAATACTTTATGAGCAATGGCGCGCGGGTAGCCGCCCTTGGCACTCATTTTTGTACGCCACGTTGCCGAGCTACTGAGGTTTTTCACTCTGCTGCCTGATGTTTGCTATTCGCGAATTCGCTGTCAGGCGAGCGCCAAACTACTTGATTCCCAGCAGGTACGGAGTCGTGTCACCAAGCGCGCCAAAAATGGATAGATATAGACAGTCAAAGTCACAAAGCAAATGATGACTGAAAATACTGCGGGCTTAATAATTTAATATTTTTCTCTTGGCCGTCAGAAAGAGTTATAACCAAATGCAGCAGCTGCACATGTTGCGACGGAAAATACGGAGTCTGGGAGACGTACAAGAAGGGTCGGCGCGATCTCGGAATTTGGTCGCGCCGTAGAGTCGTGGAACGCGTGGGTTGATAGAAAGACGGACGACAGTCAGTGTGCCGCAGCCAGCGACACCAGGCGATACGCAGCAGTACAAAAAATTTCGTGAAGCCACCCCCTTTGGGGAGGGCTGGAATTGTGACGTAACACGATTTCGCGATGCCATCACGAATTTTGTGTCACGAAATCTAAGTAGCAGTACGGTAACAGGTCGGCTTGGAAGTGTGAATTGCAGGTTCCGTCTCGCACGGGGTCCAGATTAGAAGGATTTCTATCCCACGCAATTATAAAATCATCAACACAATCATCGTACTACAGCTAAAGCCGGAAGCACCTTCGGTGCACGTACGGAGCGAGTCTGGGAGACATGTACGTATGCAAGGTCAAGGTTTCGTCGTTGTTGTGTGTTTGTGACCTGCTTGCAAGCAATCTACGGTTTGCTTTCTGTAAATTACAGTTCTTGGGTTGGCGACCCTTTTTGGGCGGGGTCCCAGCGCGGTTCCGCATGGGGTTACGTTCCATTTGTCTGCGGGTTATTACAACGATAGTGTTGAGTGTCATAACTGTATGGTCGTGGAGGTCGTTGCAGCATGCTCGGGATTCCTTGCTGCCCGTGCCTAGGTTGTGGAGTAGATAGAGAGTGTAGGTCCTTCCTGATGGTGCCCGCAAAGCCAAGGCTGATGGCTTCCTGTGTTGTGTAGCGGACCTTCCATCCGGTTTCCGCCGTGAGGAGTTTGGCCAGTTCTGCGTGTTGTATGGCCCTGTCGTGCTGTTTCTGTGTGGACGCGCAAGGGGGGCTGCCGGGGGTGAGTTCGTAGGTCCTCTTTCTGAGTTAAGTTGACTCCAGGTAGGGGATCCCCTAGGAAGTGCCTGAGAGTTAGGGCACTGAATTTGTGGCCGTGCGTGAGGTCACCAGTTCGATCCTGGCCTTCGCAGAGGTCTGGGTGACCGACGGGGGCCCTGGTGTGGGAACGAACGAACAGCAGGTGATCGCATGGCTCTGTAGCCATGTCCCTGTCCCCTCTACTGGTAGAACTCATCACGGTTGAATGTTCAACAATGATGTGTCTGGCATATCTGGGAAGAATGCGTGCGGGTACCCAGATGTGATCTGAGTGAGACGGACCCCAGACACGGAGTGGGTGGGAGAAGCAACCCATCTTAATAAAAAAGGCGGTCACTGCGGTAGTGGGCTGTACCCGCCGAGGAGGCATCAGTCGGCTCCCTTAACACACGCTAGGGCTTACGGTCCAGCGTAAACTTTCCTTGTCCTTGACTCCAGTGGCTTCATGTGCATACGCCTGCCCAGATGGCTGCTCCCGGAAATCGCGGATGAAAAACGCCTCAAAATGCGGCGGCCTGATATACTCCTTATTATACCCGACATCCCCCTCCATGAAGCGCAAACACTCGGGTACATAGGACCCCCGGACCCCAGCCAGCACACATTACACATTGTTGAGGTCGGCTACACTGCCGACGCAAACCACACACGCACGGATGTACACGGTCATATATTATACGCACGGATTTACACGATAATACGCACGGATTTACACGATAATACGCACGGATTTACACGATAATACGCACGGATTTACACGATTATACGCACGGATTTACACGATAATACGCACGGATTTACACGGCCATATATACATGCGCCGTGTTAACACGCCCCCATCCAGCCGTGTCTACACGGCAGTGTAGTCCAGCCGTGTCTACATGGCCGTGTAACATACTATCCGCATTTTGTTCGTTCCATACACGGCCATATAAAACACGGACCATACACGATGTATACACTAGGCCCAAATCTACAAACGCATCAGCCTCGGCTCTGCCACTCTGGGAAAAAGGGGGGTCTAGACTCCGTAAAATGGGGTGCCTATTCTCCGTTCAGTAACCGCACTTTACGGAGGATGGTTCTCCGTAAAGTGCCTCCGTAACGTCTCCGTAAAGTCTCCGTGAAGTCTCCGTATTCTCAATACGAGATTACGGAGACCCTACGGAGACTCTACGGAGAGTATATTACGGAATTTAAACCGTATTTTACGGAACAGTTTGCGGAATGTAAACCGTATTTTACGGAATGTGAACCTCAATTTACGGAGTAAAAACCGCAAATTACGGAGGCATGTTCACGAGTCAAAAATAACTAGGCAAACATACTTCAAATCAGTTCACCACCTTCGAGCAGAGAAACATCTCTGGAACAACTGGAATAGTTCCACAACAAAGCAGAAACGGCGGAAGGCCAACTACGTTCTAAGAGGCCCGGCAGTAAGACCCTACGCGCCGGATCACTGCCAGCAATAATAGCATTCCGTGTCGGAGGCCCTAAATGTGCCGGACCAAAACCGTGTGCACGCGGCATTCAAGCTGGAGCCAACGCTCTCACTGAACCTGAACGTCTGCAGCCAGGCGCAGTGGGTACGTTGCGTTGAGGCGACGGCGATGAGCCACCGGGAACGCCTGGAGGACGCGGCCTTCGCTGCAGCCTGTGAGCGGCAGGCATCTGCGTCGGGAGCTCAATACGAGGATTCGGACTCGGCGCGTGTTCTGGCAGGGGAGCTCCTACAGAAAGCCGTGGACACTGCAGGCCGGGAGTCATTCAGCGGATGCATGGTGCCCTTCAACCGCGGTTGGGTGCAGTGGATCGAGGACCGCTTTCGCGCCGACATCAGAGGGGCTTCAGCCGCGGTAGGTTGCATTGAAGGCACATTCTTTTCGTCGTCCCCGAGACTCCTACTGACGGGAAACAAGGGTTGCAAGGGCTTCACGACTGCGGGTCCTCGGGTATTAGTAAGGGAGCCTGCCCCTTGGGTCGTGGTCGTGGGTTCCGTGAGCATAGGGACGGTATGCACTGATTACATGGCCTTGTCTCTTCATTGTGCCTCATGCAGGATGAGCCACGGCGAAAGGCGTGCAAAGATCGCCTCGACAAGGCGGTTGCCCTGCTGCGCGGTGGGACGATAGACACCCTCCTGGCGACGGGGGCGACTTCAACTTGGCGAAAGAAGATGCTGCAGCTGGCGAAGGTCACACAGCGGGTGTAGCAGTGTTGGGCCAATGTCACACAGAGGGTGCAGCGGGGATGGGTCAATGTCACACAGCTCGTGTAGTAGGGGGAGGGCCAACGTCACACAAAACTGTGCTTGGTGTTGCTGGGTTTCTGGAGGTGCACGGTGCCGATCATTTGCACACTTTGGCCCGTTGTGTTGTACGGTATCGTAGGTTCGTGGCTTTTCTGGCGGTCAAATGGATGTACAAGCATGTCTATGGTTGGGGCAGTCCCCCCCTGATGCGTCGCACCGCGGGGGGCTCTGGGGTTTGGCAGCGCGGTTGGGGTCTGAGTGCGGACAGCCTCACCATGCCGTGGTGCGCCGGATGGGGGGAAGGCGTGGCGTGCCGGGAGTGTCCAGGGAGACAGTGGGTCCGAGTGGTGTGGCTTTGGCTAAACTCCGTTGCCATGTAACTCCCGGGGCTGCCAGTCTCCGCTCGTCTCTTGTACGTCCTTTCATGGCACGGTCGGAATCCTTCGTTCCAGTCAGCACCTGTGCCGCGCCGTAGTGGGGCTGCTCACGGCCCTGGGCTTCACCCTGAGCCTAGAGAAGTGCCAGCTACGCCCGACCCAGTGCGTCCGCTTCCTGGGCCTCTTCGTGGACACCGAGTTGGAGTCGTTCGTGGTGCCCCCCGACAAGGTACGGCAACTGGAGGAGACCGTCGGGCGCCTGCTGGAGAAAGCGGGTCGGGCGGAGGTCACCACCCGGGAAGTGGCGAGCCTAGCCGGCCGCATCATGGCCTTGAGCCTGGCCGTGTCCACGGCCCCGTTGCATGCGAGGGTAGTGGGGCAAGCGCTGGTAGGGGTCGCGGACTGGGACGCGGCGGTCGGCGACCCCGACACGTTCCTGGCACGGGCGCGCCTGTTCATCGAGCTGCTGCACCGCAAGAACGGCAAGACTTGGTGGCGGCGCGGGCCGGCGCTGGTCCTACGGGTGGCGGGGGACGCATCGGACAGGGCGTACGCCGCGCTGCTGCCCGAGGCCGAGCTGGGGCCGGACGAGTCGAGCCGGATGGTGGTGCCCTTCACCCCGGAGGAGACGGCACGCATGCAGCGTGGTGAGATGTCCAGCTCAGAGCGGGAGCTGCGGACGGTGGCGCTGGCGGTGGAGTGGCTGCGGGCACGAGGGCCCCACCTGCTGGAAGGAAGGCTGCTGCAGTACCAGACGGACAGCCAGCCGGCGATGTTCTGCTTGAAGAGCAAGGGCATGTGCCTGGTGCGGGTGGACGAGCTGTACCGACTCTGCGCGGAGCTGGACTTGGAGTTGCAGCTGGTGTGGTAACCCTGCACCGTGGAGCTGCAGCAGCAGGCCGACGCCTGGTCGAAGTACGAGGATGGCTCGCAGTGGTGCCTGGGCGAGGCGGTTTACCGCAGCCTGTGGGGCGAGGGCTGCCTGGCGGGCCGCGGGCCGGTGCTGCTGGACGTGTTCACGGACGAGTACTCCACGAAACTGGCCGGCCGGTTCTTCGTCCGCTCGTGGAGCCCCCAGGCCCTGGCGGTGGATGCCTTCGCGCAGCACTGGGGGGAGTGGGGACGCGGGGGCGTCCTGTACATTAACCCGCCGTTCGAGGAGATGGGGCGGGTGGTGCGCAAGATAGCGGACGACCGGCCGGACTGCGTGCTCATCGCGCCGGTGTGGCCGCGCTGGTGGCGGACCCTGCTGGCCCGCTTGCCGATCAGGGCGAGGAGGCCGCTGTACAGCCGAAGCATGTTCCGGCCGGGCCCGCAGGTGCCCAACGCTAAGGCCCGGGGGCCCAAGGCCCCCAAGTACACGGTGGAAGCGGTGTACATCCTGTGGTGAGAGCGGAGATCACGGGACCAAGGAGTGGCCGGAATGCGGTTGGGGAGGGGGCAGAGGCCCAGGCGCGAGGCGGCAGGAAGGCGAGATGGGGAAAACAGGCGCAAGCTGGTCTCGAAGGGGTGCAGGGACAACGGGCGGGTTGGCAGAGACCGAGCGAGCACGGCGATTTTGACCGCGGGGGTAGGACGGCACGGGGACCTTGGTGGAGAGCAGCACGGGGCCTCCCGGGGCTTACAGGAGTAGCCGGCCGCAGCCGGCACGGGGCATGAGGCCTACCCATGTTCCGCCGAGCGGTGTGTTTGGGTGGTAAACTAGCTCCAGAAATCGTTTTGGAGCAAGAACCACGGCGGGTCGCAGGACGCCAAACAATGTTAGTCCGGTACGGAGCGACGAGCATTAAAGCTTAAGCACTTCCAGAAGATTCATCGTTCCGTTAAGTGGAATTCTGACATGACGGCGTGAAATGAATCTTCGTTTCGGCAACCTAAAGTTATACCCGGCCCCACGGACGGGCCTAGGCTAGGCGGGGAGGAATGGGGGGAAACGTACCGTGGGCTGCCGCTGCTGCAGCCACAAGGCTGGGGACAGGGGAGACACATCCGAGCCTCCTGTGTTTGCATCCAGGCCCCTTTTCGCGCGCACGCCATATCCATGGGTCCACATTAGCAAGATGCGTCCAGTACAGGTGGGAAAGCACGGGGCAGAAGGCTAGGCGGGGAGGAATGGGGGGAAACGTACCGTGGGCTGCCGCTGCCGCAGCCACAAGGCTGGGGACAGGGGAGACACATCCGAGCCTCCTGTGTTTGCATCCAGGCCCCTTTTCGCGCGCACGCCATATCCATGGGTCCATATTAGCAACATGCGTCCAGTACAGGTGGGAGAGCACGGGGCACAAGGCTGGGCGGGGAGGAATGGAACCTTGCAGGAACTGGTGGGGTACCCATAGAGGGACGGGAGACGCACAGTTGACTCTCTTGTTTGAGCAAGGCCCGCTCCGACCGCGCACTAAGCGAACGAGGCATGGGGATGTCAGGGAGCGCGGGGGAAAGCCGGGCGCGGTTGGTGGGGGTGGCCGGGCACGGTGGGGGTGGCCGGGCACGGTGGGGGTGGCCGGGCACGGTGTTTGTGTCGTCGTTTCAGGTCCTTGCTTTGGATTATTGTATGTATTCTTTCCATGCAACATTTCTTGCATGCTTCATGAAACCGGTAGTACGCCGCGCATCGCCCAAGCACGCACCAGCTGCCCTCACAACGCTGTTAGCCCCATTCCCAGATCTTCAGCAGAATTTCCATATATCCCAATCGTGTTGAAGATGAACATCCGCATATACTTGAAAAGCATTGGTTTTACGCGCCAGGCTCCAATAAACAAGCGAAATGGTAACAAATGTACGTGGTCTTCATCGTTTCGAAGGGCTGCACCGCCTGTGGTCGTCTGGGCACAACATTCAGCAACCATGGCACTGCATTTCGCCCTTTCGAGCGTCGGAAAGCAAGGACGCGGTCGGTCAAAGACTATGGTCATTTCCTTAACATGAATACAGGTCTTGGGCAACTTTAGTCAGCACATTTCCGGTGGTTTGGACATCGTCCGTTTCCCGTCCGGAGCCCCGTCTAGCAGGCTGTCGTACCCCGTCCGGCCGGGGTGGCTCCTGCAGCTGCTGCCCGAGCTGCTGCGGGCGCAGCACCGCCCTGGCCTCGCGGTCTTCCTCGACTTCTACAAGGCGTACGACACGGTCGACCGGGACTTCCTCTTCGCCTGCCTGGAGACCCTGGGCGTTGGCCAGGACTTCCTCCAATGGGTGCGGCTGCTCCACGCCAACACCGGCGCTGCGGCTCTGGTCAATGGCTTCCGCTCTGCTCGAGTGCCCATCACAGCGGGCGTCCGGCAGGGCTGCCCGCTGGCCCCGCTCCTCTACCTCGCCATCGCCCAGGCACTGTTGTGCTGGCTGAAGGCCCAGGGCGTCGGTATCACGGTGGGCGCGGGACCAGCTGCCTCCCGCCCCCTCCCCGCCTCCCAATATGCCGACGACTGCACCCCCTTCCTGGCAGCGGCCTCAGACCTGCCCCGGTTCCTGGCGGTCATGGAGATCTTCCGCCGGGCTTCCGGACAGCGTCTGAACCTCGACAAGGTGGAGGTCCTGCCGTTGGGCCCTGTGCCGGACGGTGGGAACCCCGCTGCTGGCGTGGCGAGCACCGCGCTGGCCGCCCCTGTCGGGGCGGCTGGTGTGGCCGTCGCCGCCCCCCGCAGCCTCCCTGGCCCCGCCGCCGCCATCACCGCCATCGCCGCCGTGGTGCCAGTTACAGCCGCAGCGCCCGGCCATGCCGCTGCCGCCCCCCCAGCTCCCCAGCCTATTGGCGCCGCCGCCGCCCTTGTTGCGGCTCTCCGGAACCTGGCCCCAGCAGCAGCGGTGCCGACACCGGCGGCGGCTGTCCCTCATCCCGGCACCCCCGCCGCCCTGCTCGCCATCCTGCGGGCTGCGGCAGCCCGCTTGCTCGTGATCGGCAACCCCGCCGCGCCCCCTCCTGCCCCGGCGGACGGCGGAGTGGGCTCGACGGTGTCCCCCTTGCCCCTCACTGCCTTCGTCGGCCCGGCGGCGCAGCTACGCATCGTTGCCCAGGCCAAAACGCTCGGTGTGGGCCTCCGCAACGACGCTCAGGCCGTGCCGGTGCGGCTTGCTGGAGTGGAGTCCGCGCTGGCTCTGGTTGCGCGGCTGCCTCTCACCACTTTCGGCATGGCGGCGGCAGCGTCGGCCTACGCCCTCAGCAAAGCGCTCTACCACATGGAGTTCCAGGGTCTGCCCCCTCGTGCCGACCTGGACCGTCTCCTTGGCCTCACCGCTGCGGTGGTGGAGCGGAGGATGACCCCCGCCATGTACACGGCTGCGCCCAACGCCCGCCTCGTCGGGGTGAGCTTGGGGGTCCTCGCCCTGCCCCCCGCCGTCGGCGGCTTTGGGCTCCTGCCGCTCGTGGCCCACGTCCGGGCCCGGCACGCGGTGGCGGCGGTGCGCTGTGCCGCAGGGGCGGCCGGCCTCCTCCCCGCCGACCCGCCCTGGACTGATGTCGCCCTGCATCTGCTGCAACGGTGCCACCCGGCGGCCCACCCCTTGTGCCTCCTGGCCCCTGGGGGCGGCCGCGTCCTGGGGGCTCCGGCGCCCCGTGGATGCCCTGCATTCGCCCGGCTGCTTGGTGCAGCCGCTTACCTCGGGCCCCTCATCGTCCCGGAACCCGACGCCATGGCGGGCCCCTGGTGCTACTCGGCGCCGCTGTGGAGCAACCCGGCACTCCTGGGGCCCGGCGGCACGTGCCTGGAGGTCACCTTCCCGGCACTCTTCGGACTGCGCGGTCTCACCACCCTCGGTGTCGCTGTGCGCTGCTGGGACGCGCTCGTGCCGACGCGCGTCGCTTTGGCGGCGGCGCGTCGTCGGCCTGCGGGCGTGTCCCCCCGCATTGCTCGCCACTGCACTTTGCAGCTACGGCAGCTGGTACTGCGAGGCGTGCTGGGCTACGGGGAGCTTGGCGCAGCGGTGGATGCCAGCGGACCGTCCATCTCGGACCAGCTGGACGACCTTTTGGGCCTCGTCCCCGGCAGCTGGGTGGCGGCGGCCCGGCAGGTCGCGGCCGGCCAGGTGGCTGTGCCGCCCGCCCGGGAGGCTTGGGCGGCGCTGCTGCAGGGGCTCGCCTGGTGCCCTGCGGGCGGCCCGTTCACACCTGTCCTGGGCACCTCCGTCAAGCGTGGCACCCTCCTGCAGCTAGCTGAGGCGTACCATGACTTGAAGGCGCGCCATGAGGACTTCCTCGCGGACGCGCATGAGGGCCCGGTGCCGCCGCTAGCGTTTGCGGCTTTCCGGGACACCCTGCGCCGCCTCTGGCGGCTGCGGTGGGAAAATGACCACAAAGAGGCGCTCTGGCGACTGGCGGTGCATGGCATCACGGGGTTCCCGCTGTTGCGCGGGCAAGCGGGTCGTGGGAGGGCTGCCTGCTGCCCCTGCGGTGCACCGATTACACAGGCTGGACGGTGCTGGGTCCGTCGGCACCTGTTTTGGGACTGCTTTGTTGCCCGCACCCTGCGTGAGGAACTGGAGGCGGTGTTGGGGGCCCCGGGCGACTCGGTGCTGCAGCGGGTTCATCTGTGGCTCGTGTCGCCCCCTCCGGGGATCTGTCCCTGTGTCTGGGATGTTGTGGCTTTGGCAGCCCTGGCAGCGCTGGAACGGGGCCGCCAACGCATGTACCGGGGTGGCGCCCCCGCTGCCCCGCTTGCTCGGGCTCAGTTGGTCGGCATTGGTGCTGCGGTTGTGGCAGACTTCTGGGCCCGTGTCGCGTCGTTTGCAGCCCTAGGGATGGTACCGGATGGCTGGGAGACGGTCCCGGCATCCCACCCATTCCTGGCCAACCGGGCGGACCGTGTTGTGTTTGTCGGTCCTCCAGACACTGGGGCCCCCCCCGATTCCCCCTGACGGTCTCGACGGGAGGGCCCCACGAGCATTTCTGGTTCTGCCCGACACTCGCTCTGCTGACTGCGGACCGCGTGTGCACTTCACTTGGTCGTGCTCACCTCTGCACGAACCTACTGTGACCACTCTTGACTATTGTGTGGGTGCGGATCTGCCCAGCCTGGTGGCGTCTTTTCTGCTGGGAGATTTTGACGATGGTGGACCTTGCGGCGCTCTTGCTGCTTGTGTAGGCTAGGGATTGGTGGGCCTGATGGCGCGGTGGGCTTGGTGCGGGTGGGCCTTGGTGGCTTTACTTTTGGCACCCCTTTGCGGGTGCCCCTGGGGTAGGATGAACAGTCTGTCTAGCCTGTACGGCTAGCGACCGGTGTGACAACCGGTCCCTCTTGTAATCACCGAATCCTAACCGGGCCCCCTTGTAATCGTCGAATCCTTAATGTGTCCAGAGTTCGGCGGTTGGTCGTCCAGTCCCGCCCGTACCAATGGCGTCATCGTAATTTTCAAACAACGACATTCGCATGCAAGCGCACGCAGAACGAGCTGCAGCGCACACTACCGGTATGTATTGTACTTCACATGCCACTAAATAAACGCAGAAGTGACATTATGAAAGAGAAATGTTGCAATAACAACATGCCTGCATTCCCGCATCAACCTGGTTCTGACTGCCCATCTGGAAAGCATGGCGTGCTTCCAGCCCTGGCACTGTCAGCCGTGGCACTGTCAGCCGTGGCACTGTCAGCCCTGGCACTGTCAGCCGTGGCACCTGGTGGCACTGTCAGCCCTGGCACATGTCACTTCTGCGTTTATTTAGTGGCGTGTGAAGTACATTACATAGTGTGCGCTGCAGCTCGTTCTGCGTGCGCTTGCATGCGAATGTCGTTGTTTGAAAATTACGATTCCTATGATGTAATTTGCGCTTGGAGTCGCTCTCCTCGATAAGGATGACGCCATTGGTACGGGCGGGACTGGACGACCAACCGCCGAACTCTGGACACATTTAGCGATTTAGGGTCGTCGTCTCCCGGTTGATGCACCGTATCGGAACTGGCGGTTGAATTCTTACTGACCTATGACTGTATCAATCCATCCATCCCTGCAAGGGGCCCCGCGCGCTCGCTTTCACATGTGTTCCCAAGACTGTCCCCGTACGACGAACGCTATCTCAAAATGGACTGATGGGATAGCCATTGGTACACATGCGGCACTCTTGTGAAACGAAAAAGGCGCCCCTCACCAACGACAAGGGTCCCTGCTCCCCGGCAAATGAAAGGACCAACTGCCAAGGGGTGCCAACGGCTCGTGTGCTGAGCCAGCGTCACTCGCCGGGAGGGGAGGTCGGGCCCTGTCGGGCCTCATCATCCGTCCGGCACACCATGCACACCCGGGATAGATGTCTTTCGTGTTATATTTACCAAAGCCATGTTTGTCTGCTTTTGCAGGGATGGAGGTCGTGCATCGACCCAACCCAGCCGCGCAAGACGAAGGTCGATAACCGCCAACCAACCATCACGAACCGACGCAGAGCGCGTAACGCTTGTCTGGTGCATCGTGTACTCGTGTGCGCGTGCGCAGGTTCTGATGAGAAACGAAACCCTGAGTTGAGACCGAGGCCCCCGGCTACAGAAGCTAACAGTCAACTCGGGAAGTCGGGATGGGATCAACTCTTGAGTGCACAATAATACTTTGAATGCGTGTCAGGTGTGTCGCATTGGGATATGTTACTGATATCCGTCTGAACTTGGGTGTGTTCAGCGGGTGACAAGCAAATCGGGGGTGGGTGACACGGCACCCGCCGCCTGGCGCGCATCAAGCTCAGGCCGATTGGCCCGGCCCCGCCGCCCCCGCCCCCGCCGCCGCCGCCGCCACCGCCCGCCAGTGTCTTCCCAGGAAGCCCAGCGCTCGCGGCAGTCGTCCCGCCCACGCGGCCTCCGTGTGTGTGGCCCCCTCCTCCACCTCCACCTCCAGCCCCTCTCCGCGCCTCAGTCCCCCCCTGGACTCCAACAGAGCAGCCAGCCGGTGCGTCAGAGCCACCAGGTGGGAGTCGAAGGTGGGCTGCTTAGGCGTCCGGATGCCCGAGTACTCCTGCGAGGGAGGGGGTGGAAGAGATAGAAGAGGAGAGGAGGAGGAGCAGGTGGAGGGGGAGGAGAGGGGAGGGGCGCACGTGACGGGTGACTTAGGGTACCGTACCATGAATGAATGTGCACCATGACGGGCACCGGCACCGTCCCGTAAGAGCAGGAGGGTTGGCAACGGCCGGCCCTTGGCGCCAGACTTCCCCGGTTACGTTTCCTCAGCCTAAATACCCCCGGGAGGTCTAATGGGATGGACAGAGGGGGGAGCGAGGATAGGCCGACGGTGGTGTTCCTTGCCCCCCTGCAGCTGGCCCCCCTACCGCCTCCCACTACACGCTACGGGCTACACGCTGCAGTCGAGCGGCTGTCGGCTGTCGGCTGTCTGCTTCCCCCTTCAGCTTCCTTCACGCCGCCCTCCCTCCCCCTCCCCTCCCCTCCCCTCCCCTCCCTCCCCCTCCCTCCCCCTCCCTCCCCCTCCCTGCCCCGCCCCCCCCCTCCCTCCCCCTCCCCCCCCCTCCCTCCCCCTCCCTCCCCCTCCCTCCCCCTCCCTCCCCCTCCCTCCCCCTCCCTCCCCCTCCCTCCCCCTCCCTCCCCCTCCCTCCCCCTCCCTCCCCCTCCCTCCCCCTCCCTCCCCCTCCCTCCCCCTCCCTCCCCCTCCCTCCCCCTCCCTCCCCCTCCCTCCCCCTCCCTCCCCCTCCCTCCCCCTCCCTCCCCCTCCCTTCCCCTCCCTTCCCCTCCCTTCCCCTCCCTTCCCCTCCCTTCCCCTCCCTTGCCCTCCCTTGCCCTCCCTTGCCCTCCCTTGCCCTCCCTTCCCCTCCCTTCCCCTCCCTTCCCCTCCCTTCCCCTCCCCTCCCCTCCCCTCCCCTCCCTTCCCCTCCCTTCCCCTCCCTTCCCTTCCCCTCCCCTCCCTGCTCAGTCAGCGAGTCACGTTTCCCGGGGGCCCACACCACATCACAACCCTTCCCGTGTTGCGATGGGAAATGCATACCGGTACTTTGCGCGCGGCCCGCCAGGCCCCCACCCACTTTATCTCCCTCCCTGCCCCCCACCTGCGTCCCCATTGCCAGGAACATCCTGGCCGGCCAGGGTCCCGGGAAGGCCGGCATCTCCTCCCGCAGCATCCGCTCCTCCCCGAACCACAAACTGGGGCTCTCCACCAGCAGACCCCCGAACACGCCGGGGTGGCGGGTGGCGGCACACAGCGCACAGATGCCGCCGAAGGAGGAGCCGCCGAAGCAGCGGAGAGAAGGCTCGGACAACACGCCGTACGCTCGTTCCGTGTACGGCAGGATCTCGTCCACCACGGACCGCAGGTAGGCGTCCACGCCGCCGCCGGGCCACTTGTCAGCATCCAGGCGGAAGCCGCCGGCGTTGCCGGGTGGGTACGGCAAGTAGTCGTACGAGCGCCTGCACGGGGGCGTAAGCGGCGCGTTGCCACCACCGATTTGAGCTGAGCCCAGCCCCCCGGCGTGGGGGGCGAGTTGGGCGAGAGGGGCGAGAGGGGCAAGGGGCGAATGGTACCCCGCTATCACTAACACCCGCCAGAGGCACTGACCCTTCGTCCCCGCCTCACACTGCCTCGGGATTCTGGACAGCTGAACAGACAGAACCCCCCCATCACACACACACACACAACACCTGACCCCCCCCAACTACCCGGAGGGAAAGGAAAATGGTTCGGCAGCGAAGGGACGAAGACGGCGTTAGCGTACCCGGTGGGTGGGAGAAGGTGTTGGGTTCTGCTTCAGCTCTCTTCCCGCCCCATGTCCACACACGAGACCCCCGGTACCCATCCATGTCCCATCCAGACTCTGTCTCTCTCTCTCTGTCTGTCTGCCCACCCGCCTGAGGGCCCTCCAGCACCCCCCGACCCACCCGCGACCCAGGTCCTCAAGCCGCCCGCCCAGCCCCGCCCCGCCCCGTCTCACATTGCCCCCGCGTGGTCGATTCCCACGACCACGAACGGCGGCAGAGCGCCCCCGGCAATCAGCCCCGCGGCCGCCTCCGCCGCGTGCCAGGACTGGCCGCTCAGAGTGGGCATGTCGCCGTACAGGTTCTGACCGTCGTTGAGGTACAGTACGGGGTACGGCTCCCGGGCGGCATCCGCCCGATTATACCCTGCGGCCGTGACGAGTGTGGGTGGCTGGGTGGGCGTGTGTGTGTGGGTGTGTGTGCCTGTGTGGGTGGGTGACCGTCACCGGATTGGGGTTATCGGAAAACCTGCCCGGAGCGCCGGAGGGACGGAGGGAGACAAAACAAGAATACGAGTCGCAGCGATGGAACGGAGGGAAGGGCCCCTGCAACCTGCACCCACCCGGGCCCGGAGGGAGGGCCCCTCGGAGGGGATGTGCTGAAACCCGCACGGAGGTTGACGATGATGGTGGGGGGGGCGATGAGGGCTCTGACGCGTAGCGCCTGTGTAGCCTCAATCTTTGCTCTTTATTGCGGCGAATTGCGGCGGGAACAAAAAGAAGGAGAAGGGGACACGCCAACTCCGCCGAGCCACTCTCCTATGGGGCCCACGCGCCAGCATACGCGCACGTGGACGCCGACGAGGCGGCCTCAGCCCTGTCGTCCGGATATACGCACTCATCGACACGCACTCACTCACTCACCCGGCGGCGTCCATATCCGCAGCATGCGCCCCTCCCGCCACTGCACAACATCCAACTGGCCGCCCGAGAGGGGGCTGCTGCGGGACAGGTCGAACGCGCCGGCGGCCGGGGCGGCAGCAGCCGCGATGATGCCGGTGCGAGCCCGCGTGCCAGGGCGGCCTCCAGCTACACCCCCAGCGATGAGGATGGAAGCAAGCGAAGTATGGCATGGTGGAGCAGCCAGCGCTGGGTTTGGATTTGGCGCTTCGCTTTCCAGCCCGCGAAATCGACCGTTCCGGCGGGATTGAGGGCGGAAAGCCGCACAGCGAGGTAGAGGAGCGGATTCAGGTGCACCAGCGTACCCCCTGTTTAGCAATGGGAAGCCTTGTCGATTATGTGACTGGATTACGTTGCCGGAATGAAAAGAACCCCAGCTGGTCGTTACTGGAGCGGTTGCCATTGCGGCCCTTTTGTGGATAGTGCACTGATTCCCATTAAAGGCGATCAAGTGAGGCATGTTGTGTGAAGGATCTGCGAAATATGGCGTCTCGGGGCTGCTCGTTGAAACGGTTGTCACAGTTTCGGGGTCGGCAGTTGAGCCGTAAAATTAGGCTACAAAGACGCTAATTAAAGAAGCGTATATATAGATGTATGTATTATCTGCAAGCATTTACGTGGGCATCATTAATACAACGGATTGTGCCTCTGATCGCCTCGCTTTCCATGGTTGTTCCCTCCCCCATGTTGCGTGGCCCAGCACTGCTACAAGATGTATTTGTAATTGCTGTGACGTGTGAATGGGCGTGTAATGAGTACAATCCAAGGGCATCGGCGACGTCGGCAATGCGGCCAAAGTTGCCAGAAGCGGATGTCGAAGGAATGGACCTCATATATGCAGAATAAAAGAAATTGTGTGCTATTTATCACCTCCGGGGGCTTCAGCGCGAGAGTTGGACATTCCCCCCCATCGCACATCGACCCGCCGGGTCGCTTGTCGCCACCTTGGACGCTGCCCCGCTACCTACGACCGCCTACGCAAGCAACGCCCGGCCCTCAAAAACCTCAACTCCCTCATCTGCCATCTCAACCCGCATTGCTGTACCAGCCCACACGCCTCAACCGCAACGTCCAATGCGCACCGCCGACGTCCCCGCATTGCACCCAGCAAGCTGCCTCGTTCCCATTTGTTGAGACCGTCAGCCCATCCACAAACCTTTTGTCTCGGCAGCCCCGAATCCATCACTGCTTCCTGCCTCGAACCCTTAACAGAGAATCCCTCCCGATATCGAACCTCGCCAGCGCCAGCCGCAGCAAGTGGAGAAGCGGGACTGCCACGCGCTGCACCCCGATCAGCCAGCGAAGCGCCCCGTCTCCACTTCCAGTTCCAGTTCCAGTTCCAGCTCCGGGCGGGGATGGCGGCTCAGCTGGCTCTGGACAGCGCCCTCACGGGGCTGCTGCCCGAATGGTTCCGTCGCCGCTTCTTTTGGCGGCCGCAGCATGACATGCCTGACCTGTTCGGAAAGGTCTACATCGTGACGGGCGGCAACTCGGGAGTGGGATACCAGGTAACGGTATATCATCACGAGGCACACGAGCAGCAGATTGGGTCGGCGGCAGATTGGTGGTGCCGATTGGCGCAGCAGCCGCCGGGGGGGAAGGAAAGCGCACATCATACTGGGATCGGAGGGCGTTGGGGGGAGGGGGGGGCGTCGCGGCGCGGCCCCTTGCGAAAGCCGTGGAGGGTGGGCGCGGGAGCCTTTCTCTTCTCTTCGAGCGTTGGGAATCGCGGTAGCGCTGCTTTGCCGCCATCGCTGCTTTGCCGCGTGCGTGCGTGCGGCCGTGCGGCCGTGCGCCTTTTGGGTCGCCTTCCTTCTTTCCCGCTGTGGGTGCCCGCTGCTGTTGGGAAACGCCAACCGTACTGTACCGCGTCACTCCACAGCCCGGGGCTAATGCCGAGTGACCCATGGGTCCTGACCAGGAGTACCGTAGTGACCAGGTTTGGGGGGGGTGGCTGGCAACTGGCAACTAGCAACTGGCAACTAGCAACTGGCAACTAGCAACTGGCAACTAGCAACTGGCAACTAGCAACTTGCAACTGGCAACTAGCAACTGGCAACTAGCAACTGGCAACTAGCAACTCGCAACTAGCAACTGGCAACTAGCAACTGGTAACTAGCAACTGGCAACTAGCAACTGGCAACTAGCAACTGGCAACTAGCAACTGGCAACTAGCAACTTGCAACTAGCAACTGGCAACTAGCAACTGGCAACTAGCAACTGGCAACTAGCAACTGGCAACTGGCAACTAGCAACTAGCAACTGGTGAGTCGTGGGTGAGAAAAACGAAACCACAGCGGAGGCGAGTCGTGGGGAGGCGCGGGTGGCATCAAAGGACACACTCCCCCGCGCCCTACTCGCTCACACCCCCGCGCGTGCGCACCCAATCTACACACATATACACACATATACACACGCACTGGGTTGCCAACACCCCCCCTCCACCTTCTTGCCCCACCTCCCCTCCCCGCCCCCCTCCCCGCCCCGCCCCGCCCCTCCCCGCCCCGCCCCGCCCCTCCCCGCCCCGTCCCCCCCTCTTTATACCCCCCCCCAGGTGGTCAAGTGGCTGGCCGCTAAAAACGCCACCGTCATCCTGGCGACCCACAACATGCCAGGAGCCAGAAAGTACGACACATCCCCCCTCGCCCCCCTTCCCGTGTGGCGCCCCCCCCCCTTTCAAGTCTCATGTCTGACAGCCCGGGTTGTTCGGGGCGGTGTTGGGGTGTTGGTGTGTGTGTGTGTGTGGGGGGGGGGGGGGTTGGGTCTGGGTTGACGTCAGGGATTGTGGGTCGCGCACGCGGGGGGGAACTGCAGGGGACGAAAACGTGGGCCCCTCACTTCACTTCACTTCACTTCACTGGGCGCTTCATGGCCGCCTCGTACTCTCGTTCCGTCGAAACGCCTCAGCTGGGGCGGGTTCTGAGACGCGGGAGGCGCTGCTGCGGCGATCCGTTGTTGCGTCAAGCGGCCTTTCGGTCGGCCCATCGGGGGAGGGAGGTTGATCGTTTGGGGGCCTGCGCCGTTTGGGGGTCAGGACAGGCCTCGAACCGGCGGTCTCGCACTTGGCGGCGAATGCATACGCGCCAATGCGCCAATGCGCGCCCCTGGCTGGCTGGCTGGCTGGCTGGCTGGCTGGCTGGCTGGCTGGCGCTCGGTCCCCTCCGCCCTCCGCCGCCGTCCTTGCTGCCGCTGGTGCTGCTGCTGCTGCTGCTGCTGCGTGCCGCCGGCCTCCGCCGCAGCCGTGCTCGGCTTTCCTCGTCGTCTCCGCCACCGCCTTTCCACCCAGCCAGCCACCCAGCCACTCCTACACCTGCCCGACAGTCTTTGCCTGCCCGACTCGACTCCGCACCGCGCCGACCCACGCCCGCACCCCTCCTTCCCCCTCCGCCCTCCCTGCTCTTCTCACCAAGTCACCCTCCCTGCACACGCATACACACCCTCACACCCCCCCCCCCTTCACACACACGGGGCCATCTTTTCTCTTAGCCCCCTCCACACAGGCACACACACCCATACACGCACACACATACACGCACACACACCTACCTACACGCACGCTGCTTCCTCCCCCTTCCCCTCCCCCTCAGGGCCTTCCGAGACATCCAGCGGGACCTTCCCCACATCACCGAGTCCCGAGTGCACCCCATGTTCCTGGACATGACATCCATGGGGCAAGTAACCGAGTAACCGAGTAACCAAGTACTTGGGGGGGGGCCTGCTGTACATTACCGTACTTGATGGTGGTTGCCGTACAATTTGTACTGCCATTCATTACCGGTACCGTATTTGTGCCGCTTGATGTCCTCGGGAAGCGTAAGAAACACGTGATTGGTGTGGGGATAGGGCGAGCGCGGGTGATCCAACCGGCCGACCCACCGACCCGCGGGTCGTTGCGGGTTGGGCTGGCCTCTTTTGAGCTTCATTCATGACGGGGTCGAGCTTCAGGGCGGCATCCTCATATGGGACATATCGGGCGGCGTATCGAAATGTCTGCGCGCAATCGTGATAAGGAGGAGGCCTTCTATTGATGCGTGGGCGTGCTCGCGGGATGGGGGGGGGAAATAAGAACGGCCCGGGGCGAGGGGAACGCAACGCAGTTACCTGGGGGGAGGGGAAGGGAAGGGGATGGAGCCTTTGGGTAGCGGCGAGCGGTGAACCCCGCACCACACCGCACCACACCGCACCGCACCGCACCGCACCGCATCGCACCGCACCGCATCGCACCGCATCGCACCGCACCGCATCGCACCCCGAATCGCAACCGCACCGTGCAATGGTGGCACCTCAAGCGCACCTGAACGTCGAACCCGAAGGGGGTCCTGAGACCCGCGGGTCCCTCAGGAGATCCCTCCCGCCCCGCCCTGACCCGACCTGGCCCCTAGGCCCTAGGCCCCCGCTCCGTCGCTGTCACCGATACCGTTTTGCCTCCGCCCCCGCCTCCGCCTCCGCCTCCGCCTGCCTGTCGCTGGGCTGCCGCCACTGCTGATGATGATGAGGATGACGTCCGCCCCCGGGACATCATTTCCCCTCCCCCCACCCACCCCACACACACACCCACACCCCCTCAGGAGCATCGCCAAGTTCGTGTCGGACTTTGCGGCGACCGGGCTGCCGCTGCACGGACTGGTCAACGCAGCGGGTGCGTGACTGTGACTGTGACTGTGTGTGTGGATGTGTATGTGAGGGCGGGCGGGCACGTGGGTGGTGCGGGTGCGCCCATGGACCGCACAGCTGACCACTGCGCCGACCGATGCGGCTGCCGAGTGCCGAGTGCCGAGCCGTCGAAACACGGTCAAGTCATACACACAACGCACGCGGGCACACAAACCACACACGAGGCGGGTCTGCTGGTCGCACCTCCTCGGCACGGCACCACGCCCACAGCCCATACAGACCCTTACAGACATGCACATGCACACACCTATATGTAATTTGTTACCAGCGCCTCCGCTCGGCCGCTCCTTCCGTGCTCTCTCCGTCTCTCTCCCCCATACACACACATACACATACATATACACACACGTACAAACACACACAACACACACACTCACGCGCCCCGCCCCGCCCCGCCCTGCCCCGCCCATCTCGCTCCTCCTCCCGCCCCAGGTGAGGCCATGGGCCCCCCCGGCCGCGGCGCCGACGGCAAGCTGCCCAACCACACCCTGGCCACCAACTACTTCGGCCCCTTCTACCTGACGCATCTGCTGCTGCAGCCCCTCACCGCCTCCGCCCCCTCCCGGGTGGTCAACGTGTGTTCCGCTCTCGGGGAATACATGGGCCGAGTGGACTGGGAGGACCTGCGGTGGGTGGCTGGGGGGGGGTCGGGTGGCTGGGGGGTGGGGGTGGGGGTGGGGGTGGGTGGTCGGCTGGGGAGGGCGGGGTAGGGAGTGGGGATGGGGAGGGAGTGGGGATGGGGAGGGAGTGGGGATGGGGAGGGAGTGGGGAGGGGGAGGGAGTGGGGAGGGAGTGGCGATGGGGAGGGAGTGGCGATGGGGAGGGAGTGGGGATGGGGAGGGAGTGGGGATGGGGAGGGAGTGGGCATGGGGAGGGAGTGGGCATGGGGAGGGAGTGGGGATGGGGAGGGAGTGGGGATGGGGAGGGAGTGGGGATGGGGAGGGAGTGGGGATGGGGAGGGAGTGGGGAGGGAGTGGCGATGGGGAGGGGGAGGGAGTGGGGAGGGAGTGGCGATGGGGAGGGAGTGGGGATGGGGAGGGAGTGGGGATGGGGAGGGAGTGGGGAGGGAGTGGCGATGGGGAGGGGGTGGGAGTGGGGAGGGAGTGGCGATGGGGAGGGAGTGGCGATGGGGAGGGAGTGGGGATGGGGAGGGAGTGGGGATGGGGAGGGAGTGGGGATGGGGAGGGAGTGGGGATGGGGAGGGAGTGGGGGTGGGGAGGGAGTGGGGAGGGGGAGGGAGTGGGGGGGTGGTGGGGGTGGGGAGGGAGTGGCGATGGGGAGGGAGTGGGGATGGGGAGGGAGTGGGGATGGGGAGGAGTGGGGATGGGGAGGGAGTGGGGATGGGGAGGGAGTGGGGATGGGGAGGGAGTGGGGATGGGGAGGGAGTGGGGAGGGGGAGGGAGTGGGGAGGGAGTGGCGATGGGGAGGGAGTGGCGATGGGGAGGGAGTGGGGATGGGGAGGGAGTGGGGATGGGGAGGGAGTGGCGATGGGGAGGGAGTGGGGATGGGAGGGAGTGGGGATGGGGAGGGAGTGGGGATGGGGAGGGAGTGGGGAGGGGGAGGGAGTGGGGAGGGAGTGGCGTATGGGGAGGGAGTGGCGATGGGGAGGGAGTGGGGATGGGGAGGGAGGGGGATGGGGGAGGGAGTGGGATGGGGAGGGAGTGGGGATGGGGAGGGAGTGGGGAGGGAGTGGCGATGGGGAGGGGGAGGGAGTGGGGAGGGAGTGGCGATGGGGAGGGTGTGGGGTTGGGGAGGGTGTGGGGATGGGGAGGGAGTGGCGATGGGGAGGGAGTGGGGATGGGGAGGGAGTGGGGATGGGGAGGGAGTGGGGAGGGAGTGGCGATGGGGAGGGGGAGGGAGTGGGGAGGGAGTGGCGATGGGGAGGGAGTGGGGATGGGGAGGGAGTGGGGATGGGGAGGGAGTGGGGATGGGGAGGGAGTGGGGATGGGGAGGGAGTGGGGATGGGGAGGGAGTGGGGGTGGGGTGGGAGTGGGGAGGGGGTGGGAGTGGGGAGGGAGTGGCGATGGGGAGGGAGTGGCGATGGGGAGGGAGTGGGGATGGGGAGGAAGTGGGGATGGGGAGGGAGTGGGGATGGGGAGGGAGTGGGGATGGGAGGGAGTGGGGATGGGGAGGGAGTGGGGAGGGGGAGGGAGTGGGGAGGGAGTGGCGATGGGAGGGAGTGGCGATGGGGAGGGAGTGGGGATGGGGAGGGAGTGGGGATGGGGAGGGAGTGGGGATGGGGAGGGAGTGGGGATGGGGAGGGAGTGGGGAGGGAGTGGCGATGGGGAGGGGGAGGGAGTGGGGAGGAAGTGGCGATGGGGAGGGAGTGGGGATGGGGAGGGAGTGGGGATGGGGAGGGAGTGGGGATGGGGAGGGAGTGGGGATGGGGAGGGAGTGGGGATGGGGAGGGAGTGGGGGTGGGGAGGGAGTGGGGAGGGGGAGGGAGTGGGGAGGGAGTGGCGATGGGGAGGGAGTGGCGATGGGGAGGGAGTGGGGATGGGGAGGGAGTGGGGATGGGGAGGGAGTGGGGATGGGGAGGGAGTGGGGATGGGGAGGGAGTGGGGAGGGAGTAGGGATGGGGAGGGAGTGGGGGTGGGAGTGTGGTTTGGGTGTTGGTGGTAGGGGTGGGTGGGCGCGTGGGGCAAAAGGGGAGGGGGTTGGGGGTCGGGCAAGGCGGTTAAGGAGGGGGTGGGTTGGGCTCGCCCCTAGCACCTCGCAAGCTACCGTATGCTGCCCCGACCCCCGCAGTTTCCCCAAAGCTGCCCCTTCCCACGCCCTGCACCGCACCGCACCACACCGCACCTCTCAACCCCATTGCGAACGCGCCCGCCGGTGCGCCGCCCGCCGGTGCGTGTTCCCCCCCTCCCCGGCCCCCGCCACGCTCATCCCCGGCTCCCCGCGCCCAACAACCTCGTCCCGCTCGCTGTCCCGCTCTGCTGCATACCTCCTGCCTCACACGGTACCTCTCACTTCCAACGCGCGATCCAACGCATCCAGACGCGCGCGAACGAGGCCGAACGCGGCCCTGCAAGCTGCAACGCAACGCAACGCAATGCACGCCCCCAAACGCGCCGCCAAACCCACATCCGTCCGTCCGAAACCGTCCCAACACGCCCCAACTGCAGCGGTGAGCGGCTGGCGGACTCCGACCCGCTGTCCGCCTACAACGCTTCCAAGCGGATGCTCAGTATGGCCACCCGCGAGATGGCGGTGCGCTGCCGGGGCACCGGTGTCGACGTGTTTGCCGTACACCCGGGTGAGTACGGCACAATGCAGCGGCCAGCTGTCGTACCGCGGCCACCACGGACACGAGTGCTGAGACGGCTGAGGACTCCAGGGGCAGAGGACTGGCTACGGGCCAGGCTAGGCTACGCCGGGTTCATGTCGTTTCTTTTTTCCTCGTGCCGCCGTTCCCCTTGCTTGTGTGTGTGTGTGTCGGCTGGTCGGATCAGGGCATCAGCGCATCACACGTGCGGCCCTGAACATCAGAAGGGCTCACGCCATTCCCAGCCGCCCCCTCCCCTGCCCTCCCCTTGCCGCTGCCGCTGCCGCTGCCGCGCCTCCGCCCCCACATTCTCCCCCGCCCACCCTTCCGCCTCCTCCACTCCACCCCTCCCCCTCCGGCCTAAACGTGGATAACCCCCCCTTCTCCACCCATCCCCCAGGCTTCGCTGCCACCCAGCTGTGGCACAAGTCCCTCCGCCGCTACCCCTCTGCTCGCCTGTTCAATTTGGCCGAGGAGTGGTTCGCGCAGCACCCCTTCTATGGCGCACTGCCGGCGCTGTTCGCCCTCTCCGAGCCGGGACTCCAGGGTGGGTGTGCCGGGGGGCTGCCGGGCTGCCGGGGTGCGTGCTGGGGGGCTGCCGGGGTGCGTGCCGGGGGGCTGCCGGGGTGCGTGCCGGGGGGCTGCCGGGGTGCGTGCCGGGGGGCTGCCGGGGTGCGTGCCGGGGGGCTGCCGGGGAGGGCCCCGGGTTATAGCCGTCGGGGCAACCTCGAGACCTCCATCCGGACATCCGCATGTCTGTCTGTCTGTCTGTCTGTCTGTCTGTCTCTCTCTGTACGCACTCTCTGTGCTTTTGACAGTGCAAGTGCGAGAACTGCAACAAAGACCAAAAACTGCAAGACCAAGAACTGTAAGACCAATACCAAGCGCAAGTTCAAGTGCGCACAAGTGCGCGAGCTGTGTTGGAGCCTTGCCCGCCGCGTCGCCACCCCCCGCGCACACGGCGCGCCCACTACACATACACCCGCCCGTCCGCCCCTCCCCCCCCCTCTGCGTCCCGTGCCCTCCCCTGTCGCCCCTCAGGACGCAGCGGGCTGTACCTGGGCCCTCCGCTGATGTGGCCGCTGGTGCGCCACACGCGCCTCGGCGACTACTGGCTGGGCGAATCGCGGGACGAGGTCAAATGCGCCAGCCTGTACGACGCGACCGTCAAGATTGTGGGCAGTATCATCAGCGACGGGCTGCAGGGGGCCAGCGGCGCCGGCGCGGAGTGAGGGGAGAAGGGAGGGAGGGTTTTAAAATAAAGGGTTTATTTAGGGGGCCCAGTATTGGACCGCGAGTGGTAGATCATCGGGCGCGTTTGTCGACGGATGACCCGTGGGTCGGTGCTGCCGCGTTCGCGTCAGCCAAAGCATTGGGATCGAGGCGCGGTCTTGAGTTCACAAGTCTGGCTGTGGTTTGCAAACGGGCCTGGAGCTTGTGGCAGGGCGTGGCGTGGCGATGGGTTGGCATTGGGTGGCATTTGGTTTGGCATCAGGTGCTCGGTTGGTGTTGGGGGTTGCTGCGGAGGAGGAAAGCAACACCGCCTGTCATAGTCCGTGTGACAACCGTCGATGACCGGGGTTGGGCTGGGTTGGAAGTTGGGCCTCTGCCGTAAATCGGATGCGCAAAGGGACGGGACACCCTGAGTGGGCGGCAGGCTGGCGATTTCGAAGCAGTGGAGCAGTAGCGGGTTTCGTGCAGGGGCAGCAATGCGGTCCCCAGTGCGGTCCCCAATGCAGTGCAGTGGACGTAACGTCATTCGCCCGGTCAGGTCTCAGGTGGAAGGCAGGAGAGGGCGAAACACATCAGCGCTGCACATTTGGAGGGCGCAGACCCCCCCTCACCATCCCCCCGCACGTCGGGTGGCACGTAGGCACGGGGCGGCCCATTCCAACGCCCTCCCACATCTTCCAAGGTTCAAACAGCAGCAGCGGCAGCAGCTGCTGCCTCCGGTGGCCCCCCGCACCGCGCACCGCACCCCACCGCCAAGCCTCCACGTCCCGGCCAACGGTGGCATCGCCCCCCAGCACCAATACCAGTACCAATACCAGCAATGCGCCTCCTCCTTGCACCGCCGCTGAGCGCCTGCCTCGTGCCGTCATCACCACCATCCTTCCAGTCCAGTCCCCGCTGACATGGTTCCCATCCGCCGGCCTCCCCATAAGCCACTGCTCCCAAGCAGCAGCAATCAGACAGCTCGCGAACCGCCCAAACCCTAACCTGCCGAGCCACACACACGTCGGCCCGCCCCGCCCCGCCCGGCCAGGGACGCTTGCGCCTGCTCAGAGCTCGGCCAAGGAAAACCGTTCCCGCTCCGACAGACTCCGACCCAAGGTTACCCCACCCCCTCCTTGCTCCCCTCCGCTCGCCTCGCCCTGCATGTCACCATGTGGCACCCTTTCCTGCCCTGCCCTGCACCTCCCTGCACAACCCCGCTACAGCACCCTTTTCCTTCCCGTTTCCCTTGTCCCGTTCCCCTCCCGTGCCCCGACTTCCACTCCTGACGGTACATATATACCAGCCGGGCCCAACCCTTCCACCTACCTACCCAGCTACCCAGCTAATTAGCCGGCACCGCCTGCGGTCCCACGCCCATCCCAAACCCAGCCACGCCGCCCAGCCCCCCCGACCCCGACCCCGATCCCAGCTCTAGGGACGCCAGCCACTCCCGCGCCAGCTGCTCCCGTGCGCCGGCTCCGCCGGCGGCGCCGCCGGCAGCCAGCACCGACAGGAAGTTTCCGCAGAGCTGCCCCACGCGGCCCATCAGGCGCATCAGGCGGGCCCGGCGTGCCAGGCCGGCGGCCCCCGGGGGTGTGTCTGTGGCGAGTGCCAGGGCCTCGGAGGCGCACATGCACTGGTCCAGCAGCGCAGAGAGGTCGCGGGGGCGGGGCCAGGCGGGGCCCAGACTGGCGGCCTCACCGGGGCTCAGCTGCGTCGGGGCGGGTGGAAGGGTGGGGGTTGGGTGGGAGGGGAAGGGTGGGGGTGGAGGGTGCGGAGAACGGCGACGTGGGGGGTGGGGTTATCCACGTATAGGCCGGAGCCCGTAAACGGTATTAAATCAGAAGAAATCGTGGGGGGTGGGGGTGGGGGTGGAGTCGGAAGTGGAAGTGGAGGGTGGAGAAGGCGAACCGCAGCGGGGGGTGCTAACGTAGTGGTGGTAACATGGGAGGGCTCCAGTTCAGGGCCAAAGCTCCGACAGGCTGACAGGCTGACTGGACGTACTGCCAAGGCGAAGGGGAACCGATGTGGGGGAGGTGGGGGCGGAAGGGAAAAGAAAGGACAGGCTGGGTTGGGTTGGGGTGGGGTGGCAGGGGCGGGGTGCACAGGTGGAGGGGAATGTAAGGGAGGCAGCGGCGAGCCGGGGGACCCGGGTGGGGACCCGCCCACAGCCGCAACCACCGGGGGACGCGGGGTCACGTACAAACCACACACCCGACCCGTCCCGTCCCGGTGGCCCCCAACTCCGGCGTCCCCACCAAGCCGCCGCCACAAGCGCCACACGGCAAAACACACACGCACACACACACACACAGAAGACGCGCTCTTGCGCGCGCTCTGTGCCGCGTTGCTTTGCACTGTGTCCCCTTCATGTGTGTTTGTGTGTGTTTGCGTGTATGTTTGCATATGTGGTGTGGTGGGGGGGACGGGTGTGTGTACATGTGCCTGCCCCCTGCCCGCACAGCCGCATCCTGCCACCTCCTGCCACCAGCTTTCCGACCCCCACCTGCGGCGAGGAGGCCACCAGGAACAGCAGCGCATGCTGCGCACACGTGTACAGCTTCTCCGCCATCTGAGCGCTGTACTCACTGCACACACCACCACCGCCGCCACCGCCACCGCCGCCAATCGCCGCGCCGCCACCGCCCGGCGTCGCAGCGCCGCCGGGCGTCCCCAGCGCCGCGCCCAGGCCGCTGGCGGCCCGGCTTGGCGACGCTGCCGCCGGCCCACCGCCGGGCAGCGGCGTGTACGGCGGCGTGGCCTCCGATATGCCCCGGGAGAGGCTGCCGACGCTGGGGATGGCGCCGGCGATGGGCGAGCCGATACCGCCGCCGCCGCCGGCGGCGGCAAGAGACGCGGCGGCGGCGAGCTTGGCGGCGGCGCCGCCGCTGGCTGCCGCCGCCGCTCCGTGGGTGCAGGCGCGGAACCAGCCGTCCGCGGCTGGGATGCCGGGGGCGGGGGTGGCGGCCAGGGCGGCTTCGCGGGGGGTGCGGGGCCGGCAGTCGACGGCGAAGGACTTGGCGAGGGTGGGTTGGGCCAGCCAGGTCAGCAGCGTCGATACGGCGGTTCTGGAGCAGCAGCGGCAGCAGCAGCGGCAGGGGACACCACGGCAAGGGAAACGGGCAAAGGGGGGCGGAGGGCGTCAGAAAATCGCTGCGGGAGGCAGGGAGGGTGGGTGGGAGGGTGGGAGGGAGGCGCACGCGCCCGCCCTGGCACGCACGCATAAGCAGCGCGCACACACAGGCACAAATGTGGACACAATGCACGCACACATGCACCGGCGCCGCCCTTGCCCTTACAAACCACGGCACGCAAACCACACTGCCCGGGCGCCGGGCGACCACGCGGGTTGGAGCAACCCAACCCAACCCCTGCCTGCACCTCCTGCTAGTCTCCCCGTTTGTCTTCGGGGAAGGGGGGCAGGTTGCTGCAACCAACAACGTACCAACAGCGCTTCCCACTACAACCCCTCCCCGGCGGCGACGCGGTCGCAGCGTATTTTCAGCTCGGTAAGGTTACAGGTATGTTCGGTAAGTATTACTGGGTTCTGGGTCCGTTCGCTAACGCCGTCTCCGTCTCCGCTGCGGTATCACTTTTTACCCCTCCCCCTTTCTCCCCCTCCCTCCCCCTTCCACTCCCTCCCTCCCTCCCCACCTGAAGTTGATGAGCGATGCCGGCAGCACCATGTGCCACCCCCCCAGGTAGGCGGTCATCTCCCCCATCAGGAACAGCGCCGCCTCCAGCTCCACCAGTCCCGCCAGGGTGAGGGGCTGCAGCAGGTCGCCCCCGGGGGGCAGCACCGCCAGCATCAGCCGGGGCTCTACGGCCAACATCAGGTCGAGGGCCTGGGGGGGCGGGAGGGGTGGAGGAGGGAGGGTTTTAGGGTTTTAGAGGAGGGAGGGAGGGCGGGAGGGAGGCGATTATCCACGTATAGGCCGGAGACGGTAGACGGTAATGAAGCAGAGGGCGGGAGGGGAGGGAGGGAGCGTCCTCAAATTGGTAGATACCGCGGGACCGGGACTGGGACTGGGACGGGCGGGATGTTGGGCATGGCATGGCAGGGAGCAGCGGCGGAGTCCCCGTTTGACCCGTCCCGACCCGATAAGCTCCCCCCAACCCAGCACACACACAAACATACCCCCAACCCTCCCCCCCCCAACACGCACGCACACATTCACACACACACAAAAGTAACCTCCCCCCGCCCCCCCCCCCAACACACCCACACACACGTGGTCACGGACGCCGGCCCTCACCTCCCGCTCCATGCTCACGTGCTGCCCCAGCGTCCGCAGCAACGCCGCCGAGAACTGCAGCAGCGTGCACCACTGCCGGTGCACCGGAGACCACACCTCGCCCTCGCCCGCCTCCGCAGCCGCCGGCGCCGACGGCAGATACGCGCCGCACGTATCGGCATGCGGCCCGCCGCCGCGCGCGACCGCGGCGGCGCCGCGGCCCGACGTCGACGCGTACGTGCCGTCAACCCCCGGCCTGTACGGCCCCGTACCCGTCACCGCAATGACGGAGAACGCCGCCAGACGGCCGCCGGATCCGGAAAGCAGGTGCCGGCCCGCCGCCACCAGTTGGTCCGCCACGCCCCTGTCATACAGCGCCCGCGCGCCGTCGGGCACCTGCGCCACCGCCAGCGCGAGCGCCAGGATGCCCAGGTCGCCGGCGGCGGCGGCGGCGTCGGCGCCGCGGAGGGCGCCGCCGGCGGCGGCGGTGGCGCCGCCGCTGGCGGCGGCCGCCGCCGCCAGGGCGGCGGCGCGGCTGGCTGCCGCCAGAATGTGTTGTCCTAGGTCTAGGTTGTTGAGCAGCAGTGGCAGCCAGTCGGAGGGAGCCAGGTGGCGGGTGGTCTCCAGGAGTAGTTGGGCGGCGAGGGAGGTGGAGAGGGTGCCGCTGGCGGCTAGGTCGCACAGCTGGGGGGCGGTGCGGTGCGGGTTGGGAGGAGGAGGACGGAGGCAGGCGCGGGGGGAGGGGGGGCAGGGTTAGCCATGTATGAGCCGCGGAGGGGGGTAGGGGCGGAGGGAGGCAGGAGAGGGAGGGGGGGTCAGGCGGCATGCCAAGGATGACACCGCAGGGGGAGGAGAGTTCAGGGGGAGGAGGAGGAAAGGGTTGTTTTTAGGGTTTTAAGTTTACTTAGGGTCGACCCTCAGTGGGCCGAGGGGCTGAGGCAGAGAGCAAAACCAGCTGCGGTGGAGCGGAATGAATGGAGGGGAGCGGGGAGGACGGAAGAGTGAATGTAAGGGGCGAGGTAGGGGGGTGTTTGGTGGGTGCGCGGTGTAGGACCAGGAGGCCCAGGAAGCCCAAACATGCACCGCTGGGCACCTGACACTGCGAGCGGAACACACGCACCAAAACACGCACACACACATACACACGCACGCGCAGGGATGCACACACACCTGCGGTATCATCGACAGCAGCGACGCCGCCAGCTGCTGCCGGTCCGCCCACTGCTGCTGCTCCGCCGCCACCGCCACCGCCGCCTCCGGCTGCAGCGGCTGCAGCGCCAGCAGCAACGACCCCGCCAGCCCGTCCGTGATCTGCGCCGCCGCCGCGGGCGGACACTGCGGCAGACCTGCCGCCGCCACCTTGCGCGACCACGCCGCCAGCTGCCGCGCCAGCGCCACCACAAACGGCAGGTAGGCAGGGTCGGCGGCGGCGCCGCCGGCCGCCGCCGCCGCCGCGGCGGCGGCGGCTGCGCCGCCGCCGCCCT
This sequence comes from Pleodorina starrii, assembly GCA_030267565.1. Classification (NCBI taxonomy): domain Eukaryota; kingdom Viridiplantae; phylum Chlorophyta; class Chlorophyceae; order Chlamydomonadales; family Volvocaceae; genus Pleodorina; species Pleodorina starrii. The sequence goes on along the minus strand of BRXU01000002.1, from coordinate 5,110,140 downwards.
GCCGGCCTGCCCTCGGCGCCGTCGCCACCGGCGTCAGGGCGATAGGCGTGCCGAAGACGCCGCCCAGGCCGGGGCTCCGGGCGGGGGTGGCGGCGGCGGGGGCGGCGGCCGCCGCCGCCGGCGGCGGCGGCGCCGTCAGCGCCTGCCGCGCGCTCTCCAGTACGGAGAGCAGCAGTCGTGAGGCCGCCAGGGCGGCGGCGACGTGGTGCGCGTGCAGCCGCCTCATGCCCCAGTCGGGCTGCATCGCCGCGCGGCTGTCCGGACTGTCGCACCAGGCCAGCAGACCGCTGACGGCGGACCAGCAGGCGGACTGTACGGACGTCAGCAGGCCGCCGGCGGCGCCGCCAGCGGCGGCGCCGCCAGCAGGAGGTGCGGTGCTGGTGGACGGGCCGTCAGCGGCGGCCGGCGGCGGGTCGAAGAGCGCCGCCGCCGCCGCGGCGGCGGCGGTGGTGGTGTGGGGCGGCAGCAGGCGGCCGTCCTGTGCCAGCACGGAGATGAGGGCGCAGGCGGCTTGCAGCTGCGCCTGCAGCGCCTCACCCAGGGAGGACCTGCCGGTTGGGAAGAGAGGGGGGAGAGGGGGGAAGCAAAGGAGGATATACGGCAGCGGGGGACGGGTAAGGACTAAGGAGGCGGGGATAGGCAACAACTCGCACCTTCATCAACCCCTCCCCTCCCCTCCCCTCCCCTCCCCTCCCCTCCCCTCCCCTCCCCTCCCCTCCCCTCCCCTCCCCTCCCCTCCCCTCCCCTCCCCTCCCCTCCCCACGTCATGTTGACCTCCGCCAGTGCCCCCAGCAGCAGGTCAGCCGAGTGCAGCTGCTCCGCCGCGGGGCCCAGCAGCGCCAGCAGCCGGGGCCGGGAGAGCAGATGGTCGGGACCCAGGCCGGGGGGGGCGGGGCCGCAGGGCAGCTGGGCGAGGTCCGTGGTGGCAACGTGGCACCTGCAGAGCGGGGGGAGGGCGGGGGAAAGGGAGGTTCGCGTGGTTTGCGGGTTTTTTCCGTCCGTCTCGTGTGCAGTGTTATTGACCGGGCAGCGTTGACGCAAGGCCACCCTTGCGTCCCCGCCCTCCCTCCCCTCCCCCCCCCGATGGGGTCCACACCACCGGAAGAGACCGCCGCAAGCAAGGGACTTGTGCGCAGGTAACACTGCCTCCCCACTCCAACCCCCACTTCCCCACCCCCGGGTAAACAGCCCTTCCCCTCCCTGCCCTTCCCAGCCGGCCAAACGTATCGCGAGTTGGACCGCCCCTCCTCCCGCCCCCCTCCCTCTCTCGATCCTGCAACTCGCGAGTCGCTCGTCGCCGCCCTCTTGCCTTTACCTCCCCCCCTAAACCCCTAACCCCCACCCACCCACCCCAAGACCCCATCCCCCGCCCCCCCCCCACCTGCTAACCAGTGCCGCCCCCAGGCACTGCCGCTGCAGCAGCTGCGCCAGCGGGTGCGTGGGCGGCAGCTGCAGCATGGCGCTGTCGTCCAGGGAGGGCGAGTGGGCGACGCCGACGGGTGGTGACCCGTGGGTCGCTGCCGCTGCCGAGTGCTGCAGCGCCCCCGCTCCCACCAGCAGGTCGTCGTGAGCCGCCTGGATGTCCGCCAGAGAGGCGCCGCCCTGGGCCACCAGCGAGCGCACGGCGGACAGCTCCTGGGGGAGCGGGGGGTGGGGTTGGGGTGGGGTTGGGGTGGGGGGGGGTGGGGGAGTTGAGAGTGGAATGCAGCATACCGGTAACTGGTTGCCACCAGCAGGTAAGGGGAAGGGGAAGAAAAGGGGGTTTGGTTGATCGACCGGCAGATGCGGCCGTGAGGTGCTGCCGTGGCTCGCTGACCGGGAGGGAAGAGCTGCGAGGCGCCAAGCGCCAGTGCTGCCAGCCTACTACGCCTCCTATAAGGCCCCCCCCCATGCACGCGACAGGCGGGCAGCTGCGATGCACAGGCTGCGACGAGGAAGACGGGCGTGCACCCCCCCCACCACTACCACCAACACCCCGGCTTGCTCCCGGCTTGCTCCCCGCATCGGAGGCCCTTGCGGCCCACCACACCACGTCGCCCCCAATGACCGCCTCCGCCTGATCCGCCTAATCCGACCGACTGACTGACCGACCGACCGACCGACACGCACTCCCTCCCACCGGACGCCGCTAACGCCGCCTCCGTCCCTCCGCTGCGGTATCTTCTTTTTTACCCAACCCACCGGCCGCCGCCGCTGCTCACCTCCCGAACCGCGGGCCCCACCGACACCCCATCAGGCTCGCCCGCCGTGCCCCACAGCTCCGAAACCACCCCCGCCCCCATCTCCATGTACAGCGCCGCAGCGGCCGCCTGCAGCGTGCCCACAGACCGAGCCTCCACAGCCGCTGCCGCCGCCGCTGCCGCCGCCGCCCCGGCCGGCGGCTCCGCCGCCGCCGCCGCGGCAGCGGCGGCGGCGCCGCGCAGCAGCCGCAGCAGCAGGCCGCCGCGCGCCAGCTTATCCAGCAGCGCCTGCGCCTCCGTGCCGTCCGTCGCGGCTGCTGCGGCTGCTGCAGCTGCGGATGCGGCTGCGGGGAAGCGCGCCCGCGCAAAGGCCTCCGCCGTCAGGATCTGCAGCGCAAACGCCTCGCACAGCGCCCGGTGCGCGCGAGCCTCGCTGGCTGCCAGCTGCTGCTGCTGCTGCTGCTGCTGCTGCGTCTGGTGATGGGCCTGCGGGGAGCCGGGGGAGGGCGCTCCGCCGGCGCCGGAGGCGCCTCCGGCGCCGCCTGCGGCTGCTGCTGGTCCTACTTCCTCCGTGGGCTCCAGACACGCCTCCAGACTGCTCCACAGCGCGGGGGCGGCTCGCAGCACCGACACGGCGCGGTGGGCGGCGGCGGGTTGGCGCCACATGGCGGCCACCACGCGCAGGGAGGAGGCCAGGACCTGCGGACAGCGCCGGGGGAGGGGGGGGAGGGGAGAGCGCGCGGTTGGGGCCGGCGGGGCAACCGTCCGCCCACCTCACCCAAAGCTTTACTTTCGGCGCCAAGATCAGAGCACACCGCAGTCCGGTGCCGCTTACTTGCGGGGCCAGCCAGCCAGCGTAAACCCCTCCTGCGGCCGTCTGCGCCGCACCGCCCCCCCCCTCCCTCCCCTCCCCCCCCACCCTCCCCACCCCCCCAGGTAACTGCGTTGCTTCCCTCACCCCGGGCCGTTCTAACACACGCACACACTCACCTGCGGTTGCTCCCGCTTCAGCCTCGCCGCCTGCTGCAGCGTCGCATACAGCCCATCCAGCGCCTGCCGCGCCCGCGGACCCCTGCGTGCCCCCACCGCCTGCCCCCCACCCCCTCCCGCACCACCGCCTCCCGCCGCCGCCCCCTCCGGCGCCGGCAGCGCCAGCGGCGGCGCAGCCCCTGCCCCTGCGCCTCCGCCGCTGCTCCGCTGCCGCCGCTGCTCCTCCTCCAGCTCAGAGGGGAAGAGCAGCGCATCCAGAAGCTCCGCATGGCAGCCCACCGCATCCGCCGCCAGTTGGGCGGAGAGGGCGTGGTGGGCGGGGTGGGCGGCCGCCGCGTCGCCGCGCAGCAGCGCCCGCAGACAGGCCTCCGCGGGGGAGCCGCCGGGGACGGCGAGCGCCAGGGTGACGCCAGGGAGGGAGCGGGAGACGGGGCGGGCGACGCTGGCGGCGATGGAGAGGAGGGCGCGCAGGGCTAGGTAGCTGATCTGCGGGAGGGGGGGGGGGTAAAACAAGAAGGTACCGCAGCGGAGGGACGGAGAGTAGAGGCGTTAGCGAGCGGACCCGGAAGGGGTGCGAAAGGGGGAAGGGGGGTTATCAACGTATGGGCGGGGGGCGGAAGAGAGGGGGCGGGGGAGATGCGGAGGAGCCGGAGGGTGGGTGGGTGGGTGGGGAAGTGGAGGAGGAGTGGGAGGGAGGTGGGGCGGAGGGAGAGGGTGGCTGCTTGCGTTGCGTTGCGTTGCGTGACGCAGCAGCCGAACGCTGTGCGGTAAGGCGAGAGAGAGGGCGAGGGGGCGAGGGCGAGGTGGCGTTATGTTTGGAGGCAGAGGGCCCCTTCCCTTCCGTCCCCTTGGGTTCCGTCCCCTCTCTTCCTCCCCCTCTTCCTCCCCCTCCCTCCCTCCCTCCCTCCCCTGCCGAGTGGCCCCCACCTGCCGCTCCGCGGGCGTCACGTCTCGGTCCGCCTCGTGGTAGGCAATGTACGACGCCACGTGGGCGGCGGGCGTGGGCTCCTGACCCGCAAACATAAACTCCTCAAACGGCTGCTCCTGCGGGTCAGCAGCAGCAGGCCACGCGCGTCGCGCATTTCACGCACCTCGCGCGCGCGTCTTTCGCGCGTTTCGCGTCCTTCGCGCGCGAGCCAGGCGAGTCAGCCGCCTGCCTTGGGGGCCCGGCGGAGAGACAACTGCGTGGCCTCCTACCTACCTGCCTGCCTGCCTGTCCACCCGCCTCGCGGGTTCAACGCAAAACGCACGCCGCGTCGTCGGGGCTCCGCGCCGCACACACACACCACACCTGCCCCCGCCCCGCCCCCGCCCCGCCCCGCCTTTCACCCGAAAACCGGAACGCACCGCACCCTCCCACCACACGGGTCAGCTCCCCAGCATCACCGGGAGCCCACCGATCGAATCGACTGACGCCGCGAAAGCCCCAGCCCCGGCCCCAGCACCCCTCCCATATCCAACAACCCGGTTTCGGAGCTCGACCCCGAGGGGGCCAAGCTACCAAATGCCGCCCCGCATCGGAGGTACGCCGATATGGGTTTCCTGCGCCACCCCCACCCCCCACACCCAAGGGCCCTAACAGCCAGCTTGCCAGGCTGGCCCCTTCACTTTCACACCCAAGCTCCCGGCCCCGCCCCCGCCCCTGCTGGAGATATCAGGTAATCCTCAGGTAATATCCCAGGTAACTGCGTTGCGTTCCCTCGTCCCGGGCCGTTTTCTTTTGCCCCCGCCCCCCGGTCCCCACCTGCGGGTGTACCCCCGCGGCCGCCAGCAGCGGCGGTATGAGCTGCACCATCTCCCCCGCGCACTGCTCCAGCAGCGGCAGCTCGGGACGGGAGGGGTCGTCGGCACGCAGGCGCTGCGAGCGGGGGGGCGGAGGGGAGAGAGAGGGAGAGAGGGAGAAGGGGTGTGTGTGTGTGGGGGGGGGGGGGTAAAAAGAAGATACCGCAGCGAAGGGACGGAGCGGTGGGGGGGAGGGGCCCGAAGCGGTAGGAGCCGCAGAAAGCGGGAAGGGGGAAAGGGGTGGAGGGGTCGTGTGTTCCGTTCTGTGAGGCGGGAGCTAGTACCGTAACCTTGAGGTGCACTTGCCGCATCCTCCCCTCCCCTCCCCTCCCCTCCCCTCCCCTCCCCTGCCCTCCCCTCCCCTCCCCTCCCCTCCCCTCCCCTCCCCTCCCCCCCCCTCCCCTCCCCTCCCCTCCCCTCCCCTGCCCTCGGGTACCAGTCAGGCCAAAAGTATGCTCGGTGCGAATCGCTTGGGTCCGTTCGCCCGGATCACCTCGTTGCGACCCCTCCCTCCGTCCCCCCTCTCGCCCCTCCCCTGCCCCTCCCCCGCCCCATGCCTTCCGCTTCCCAACTACGCCTCTCGTCCTGTCAGTTTGCGCAGCCATAATCTAACCCCTCCCCCTCTGTCCATCCGTCCAAAAAAGCTGCGTTTTGATCGTCACCCTCCCCTCCCCGCGCTCCCCCCCGCCTCACCTCCAGCACATCTGCCGGCGGCGGCAGGGTTCGCGCCAGCAGCACCCCGCCATGCAGCAGCAGCAGCTTTAGCAGCGCCGCCGACAGCACCGACACATGCAGCCGCGGACCCGCCGCCGCCATGATCTCATCCGGCGTCAGCGACGCGCCCGCCTCCTCCTCCCCGCCCGCCGCCGCCGCCGCCGCGGCCGACCCACCGCCGCCACCGGGGTACGTCAGCAGCAACGTCGGACCGCCGCCGCCGCGGGCCGGCAGCGTCAGCGCCGCCGCCTTCGGCGGCGGCGGCGCCGCCAGCACCGAAATGTCCGGATCCGAGACGAACGCCCCGGCGGTCAGGGCCAGTCGCAGCACGCGAAGCGACCCACGGGTCAGCGCCCACCGCTCCTTGGCGCTGGCGTAGCGCCACTGGTGGTGGTTCGGCAGCAGCTCATACAGCACAAACAGCGCCGCGACCGGCAGCGGCGCCGCCACAAAGCCGCGCTCCAGCAGCCCCGCCAGCAGCGCCAGCAGCGCGCTGGTGAGCGGGTAGCGACCCACGGGTCGCTCCAGGTCGCGCTGCAGCGCCGCCAGCGCCGGCAGCAGCCCGCAGAACGAATCGATGCAGGACGGCACCGTGAACGCCAGCAGCGCGTCCAGCGGCACCGCCGGCGGCAGCCCCGCCAGCAGATCGCCGCCGGGGGACGCCAGCAGCGGCAGCTGCGGCAGCAGCGCCAGCACCTTACCCGGGGACAGCTCCGAAACGGCCCCCAGCAGCTCCGCAGCGTCGGCGAGCAGCTGCAGCGGCGGCGGCGAAGCCGCCGCCGCCAGCTGTGGCCCGAGCGCCAGAACGCCGGCCACGACGTCCAGCCAGGTGCGTGTGGTTCCGGAGCCAAAGGGCACGGATTGGACCATGAGGTCGGCCACCAGGGCGGGCTCCAGGGCGCACAAGGCCGCCAGCAGGGAGAGCGTGTCGGAGAGGTCGCGCAGCAGGGTGGGGTCGGAACGCTCCAGGGGGAGGCTGTGGAGGAGGGCGTGCTCCAGGGAGGCGACGCAGTGGGAGGCGCGGCCCAGGAGCAGGATCTGGGGGGAGGCGGGGGTTTAAAGGGGGTTTGCGCGCGGGGGGGGGGGGGGGGAATGCGTTGCAGTAGTAAGGCGCTGCTTGGTTGCGGCAATCAGTGCCAGGAGGGGAGGGGATTTGAAGAGTGTAATGCAAACACCCCTGTGTGGTTGGCAAGGCCCAGCCCTTCAGAGTTCAGATCCACGTGGCTTGGCAGGGGGGTCAGGGAGTGATATGCTCCATTAACCATTATATAACATGAGTCACTGCGGACGCAGGGGGGCCACACGCAAGGACCGGCTGCGCGACCGGTGGAAGTGGAAAGAGCAGCGGCCGAGTGGCCGGCGCGGCGAGCAAGCCAAACGGGGTGGGACGTGGGAGGGGACCCCGGAGGGGCAGGCAGGCGACCGTTGAGCCCCGATGGTGGCGCTGCACGCAGGAAATATAAAACGAGGGGACAGGGTATGCAGCATGCAGCATGCAGGTAGGGCGGAGGCAGCAGGCAAGCGCGCCGCCGGGCACCCTCCCCCCCTCGGCACTCCCTCCCTCCCCCGCCGAACGCGCACCTGTCCGCGGCTGTTTCCTCCTCCTCCGCTTACGTCGCACTCCCAGGAGACCAGCATGTAGCGGCCCCGCAGCTCCGAAAGCACCGCAGGCAGCGGACACAGCGTGCCCACACAGCCCTGAGGTGAGGCCCGGGGGGGTTGCGGTATCCACGGTTAGGATGCGGGAGTTACAATGAGGGACCACTAGGGTCCTGCGCTGGCGCATTCTGAGTCAACTCAGAACCTCACGTATAGGCCCGGGGGGAGGGGAGGTTCGAAGAGTGAATGCAAGAAGAAAACAACGCCCCCCCCCCCCGGGAGGGGGCGCACACGTGCAGGGCGCAGACGTGGGGTTATCCACGTATAGGCCGGAGCCCGGGGAGGGGGCATGCCAGCAGGGCCACCCCGCTCCACGCCCAGGGCCAGCCAGCAAGCCTCACCGCCCCCCTCTCCTTGCCCCATCCCCCTCCACCCTCAACCCCCGTCCCTCGCCCCATCCCCCAACCGCAGCCCATCCCCCAACCGCAGCCCATCTCCCGGTTCCGGTTCCGTTCGCTAACGCCGTCTCCGCTGCGGTATCTTCTTTTTACCTCCCATCCACCGCCCTGCACACCTGCGGCAGCGCCAGCCCCGGCACACTGGGCGCCAGGTTCCATGGCAGCTGCGCCGCCAGCTCCACCTCCCCACCCCCCAGATGTCGGATGGCCGGCTCGCTGGCGGCGTGCAGCACCACCAGCGACACGCCGCGCTGCAGGAAGGCGTAGGCGGCGCGGGCCGTGTCGGGCGAGGCGGCCGTCAGGCGGAGCAGCTGCAGCAGGTGGTGCGGCACGGCGGGGAAGAGGCGCGCGGCGGCGGCCAGCAGCGAGCGCAGGGGGGCGGTGGTGGGCAGGGACTCGTCCCACAGCGAGGCGCAGGCGCGGGCGTCGCCTACGGGGGACAGATCGCCGGGTTGGGAGTGAGATTACGTCATTGGTGCGGGGGGAGAGAAAGACGGTCCAAATAGGTAGTCCGAGCGGTGCGGGTACAGGAGAGAATCCTTACCCCCCACCTCCTCTTCCCCGTGCTAGTCCGGCCCTACCCCACCCCTACCCTTCCTGTCCCAGCCCTCTCCGTGCCTGCATCTAAACTCTCAAAACACACACATCCTCCTTCACACACACCCCTTTCACCCTCAACCATCCCTACCCGACCCTACCCTACCCCATCCAGCCCTACCCTCCATGCACAGCTTGATCAGCGCCGTCACCGCCTCGTACATGGCCGGGTCAACGTTGTCCACCCCCAGGTCAAACGCCGTACACAGCACGCACAGCGCCTTGGCCGCCACGCCGCGGTACACCAGCAGCAGCGCGCCCACGGCGCCGCCGCACAGCGCCGCCAGCGCGCCCACGGCGGCCGCCAGGCCGCCCACAGCGCCGACGCGCGCGTCCAACTCCCGCGTGGCCCCATCCAGGTCGCGAATCATGTGCCCCCCGCCGCTGACGTCAAGCAGGCGCAGACAGCCCGCCCAGGTGAGCAGCAGCAGCGCCGTGGCCGGGCTGGCGGCGTACTGGCTGATCTGGTTGTGCACGTCCATGGTCTTGCCGCCGAGCGGCAGCGCCGCGTCGGCGGCGCCGCCGGGCGGCGGCGCCGCCGCCGCCGCCGTCAGGCGCACGTGCCCCGGCAGGTCCAGGCAGCTCATGAGCAGCAGCGCCGCGAGCTGCTGGCTCAGCGCCGTCGGCGCGTCGGCGGCGGCGGTGGCGGCGGCGCCGGCGCCGCCGCCGGCGGCGCCGAAGGAAGCAAAGACGCGGTCGAGCAGCAGGCGCGCCAGCGCCTGCGCGCGCTCGGGCTTACAGGCCACGCCGCAGACCTCGTACAGCAGCAGCAGGCAGTTGAGAAGCTCCAGACGCTCCGAAACCAGCTGTGACCGCATCTCGCCGTTGACTGCCGACAGCCAGCTGAGGCTGGCGGCGGTGCCGCCAGCGGGCGCCGGCGTTGCCACGACGGCGCCGCCGGCGGCGGCGGCGCCGCCGGCGGCGCCTGCGGCGGCCGCGTCGCCTGCCTTGAGTCGGCGCGTTATGGCCGCCGCGCCGCCCTCCAGGTTTTCCCGCAGTCGCGCGTGCAGCTGTTCCTCGATGTTGGACTGGACGAGGCGGGACAGCAGGTCAGCCAGGGCGCTGCCGGCCTCGTCCGCCTCGCCCGCTGGGGCCGCAGGTAGGTGGGACGAGCGGATGGTGTGGCGCCGTCCGGGGGAGAATTGGGAGGGGGACTAGCTTTGTGGGCGGTGTGGGGACGGCGCGCGGTGTGTGAGCTGTGTCTGTATGTGTGCCTGTGCTTTCCGGGTGACTGTGTGGAGTGCGGAGAGCGCACACGAATAGGCGATGCGCGCAGGGCGATGCGGGCTAACCTCGTCTTCTGCTGCCTTCGTGGGAGCGCGCTAGCCACATGAGCCCCGCTGCCCGGCCAGGCTCCGTGTCGCCCCTCACCCTCGCAATCCGCCTCCACCGCCTGCGCCTCTAACGTCCCCCCCCCCCACACACACACACATGGCGTTCTTCCCCACGTGCCCGTGTTGACCTGCGCCTGCGCCGCGCCGTCCGCCGGCAGGCAGTCGCCGGTAGCTGCCTGCTCGCCCCATTCTCATCCGCCTCTCCCTCCCTCCCTCCCTCCAGAGTCCGTTCGCTAACGCCGTCTCCGTCTCCGCTGCGGTATCTTCTTTTTACCCTCCCACCCTCCCTCCCTGCGCCCAGCCTTCCGCTCACCCTTCAGCATGACCACCTGGATGCACTTGAGCAGCAGCAGGCGCTCCGAGTTGTAGTAGCGAAGCACCTAAAGGGGCAGGAGGCGGGGACGGGCAACCACGATGAGCAGCACAGGCCCCGGAGGGGTTGAGCGCGCATGCGGCAAGCGGTACTGGTTGCAGCCATGTCGCCCGGGAGTGGGAGTGGGAGGGTTCGCAGGCTCAAGGGGGCGATGGTCATCACCGAAAATGGTCGAGTCCGTAGGCTGACGCGCATGTCGGCACCCAGACAGGCCCGCAGGACAGACAGGCCCGCAGGAAGTCAGGCCAGGCGCTCAGCGGGGCGCCGTCCCGCCTGCGGTTGGCCGCTTACTCGACGTGCTGATGTGCACGGACCCATGCCATTCGGTACGCCACGCAGGGGGGGGCTGAGAGCGAATGCGGCAAGGAGAATGGGTTTCGTGCGTAGCCTTCCACAGACATATGTAACTGAGAAGTCCCTTCCCATCACGTTGTTAGGGCCCGAGGGCGGGGGGCGCGCAGGATAGTGCTGGCAAGTTCCCCTTGATGCCCCCCCCCCTGTCCTGGGGGCCTGCCTCCTGAACCCTTCCCGCCCTTTACAACCCCGCCTGCCGGGAGAAAAGCCGGCGGTCTTGCTCCTCGTCACCTGAAGCATCAGCTCGCTCATGGCCGCCGGGTCGTTCTCCGGCAGGTCCTCCAGTTTAAGTTCGGGCTCGCTGTCCTTCAGCCAGCGCTTGAGCAGCAGCATGACCTGGACCTCATCCAGATCCTGCAATTCCACCGACATCAAGCCCTCAGCCCGTGTCCCCAGCCACGGCGCGGCGGACGAGCGTCGCAGGCCGTGGCGGAACGTTGGCGCCAAACTCGGCGGCGTCGGCCTACCAGCAGCTTGGCCGCCCGGAGTGCCAGCGGACGCAGCTTTGCATCATACACAAACGACTTTCCCTTAACCTCGAGCTTGAGCTTCTCCATGATCTGCTTTCGGGAGGACTCATTGCACGGCTTGAACTTTTGTGTGCCGAGTAAGAGCCATTCAAAATGATCATCAAGCGCTGTTTTTGAAAAGTTGCCATCTTGTAATTTTGGGTGGAAAGCAGCGTGTGAAGACCAGAACAGCGAGTCGAAGGATTGTGCCATCTTCAAGTGTTGGGGTCAGTTAAATAACGCAGCGTGCTTTACATGTTTTTATCATCAGATAAGTCTGTGTGAAATTATGGAGATAGCAGCTGCGGGCAGGGAAACATGGGTAAAGTTGCATTGTACTTGCGGCAAGGCAGCAGTTGGAACACGAAACTGGATCGATAATAGTTAAACATCATTGTGATCACAGGTTGATATATAAAAGACGTATCTTTATGCATCCATGCACCGTGTTATTGCCCATTGAACAATAATGCGTAGTTGTTGACCCCTTTAACACACGGATTGGTTTATGTGCCGGTGCCATGGCGTCCAATCCAACCACGGGGCTGTCAGCCGCGTCATTGGCGCCGGGGTTAGCGCGCAAAGTGAAGAAGGTGCGCGAGGAGGGCCTGCGATCAACGCAGCGCAACTGTGCACCCGTCACGCTCGTCTTTCGCCCCGTGCGCTTCGACAGGTCTTGGAGATAAAGACCGATTCTCCGGAGCTTCTGAGCTCGCTGCAGACGCTGTCGTCCTTCTACGGCGAAAACACACCAGCGGCCCGCCGGGGGCTGCGCACCACCATCGAGAAGCGCGGCTTGGCCATCAATGAGCGCTTCATCGGTGCCGCAGAGTCCGTCATCAAGGTGAGCCCTTTCGCGCACCGGGGGGGGCGGAGGCTTCACCGGCCTGAGAGCAAAGCAGCCCGGCGCGACCACGACTTCCCCCTCCCCATCCTGCCCCCTCCGCCCCCGCCCAACCCCACGTCGCCCATCTCAGCACCTTCCGCCTCCGCCCCCGCCCAACCCCAACCCCCTCTCTTGCTCCCCGGGCCCCCGACCTATCCGTGGAAACCTCCCCTCCCCTCCCCCGCTGCGTTCGCCAACACCGTCTCCGTCTCCGCTGCGCTATCTTCTTTTTACCTCCCCCCTGCTGCGGTATCTTCTTTCCCCCTCACACACCCCCAGGCCCTGGACGAGGTCCAGCGCCATCTGGACCTTCTGTCCACCTCCTGTTCCGCCATCTCCCAGGTGGTCTCCTCCACCAAGACCTCCTCCTCCTGCCTGCTGGCGGACACGGAGCGACTGAGCAGGGACCTGGACGGAGTGGAGCGGAAGCAGGGGCTGGTGGCGCAGTTCCTGGACACCTACCAGCTAACACAGGAGGAGGTGAGAGGGATTTGGGGGGGGAGGGGGAGAGGGGAAGAAGGGGAGAGGGAGGGGGAGAGGGAGGAGGAGAGGGAGGGGGAGAGGGAGAGGGAGGGGGCGGAGAGGGGAGGAAAGGGAGGGGGAGAGGGAGGGGGGCGGAGAGGGGAGGAAAGGGAGAGGGAGGGGGGCGGAGAGGGGAGGAAAGGGAGAGGGAGGGGGGCGGATGGGGTGTTGGGGACAGGGTACGACGTCGGCCGCGGGGGGAAGGGGGGAACAGGGGGTGAGGAGCGGAAGGGCGGTGGTGAGGGGGACGCGTGTGGGTGTTGGCATTGGCGCGGTGAGGGCGGGAGCGTGCAGAGGAAGTGGGCGCGGGCGGGCAAGGACGTGAAGGGTTGCCGGGGCCTGGGCGCGAGGGAGCGGGGCGTGATGGGGGCGCCAGCTGGCGGGGCCGAAGGGTTGCCGGGGAAGCCCTGGACGGACGGGAAGGCGCGGACCGGGTGGGGGCCGGGGGCCGCCGCCGGGACTTGGGGGCGCTTGCGCAGGGCGGCAGGGGCCGCGGCGGGGAGGGCCCGCGGGGAGGGGAGGACTCCTCCGGGTCAGGAGGAGTGGAGGAGGGGACCGGGAGCACCCCTTAAAGGCTGGGTGGGCTGGCTTAGGGTGAGCACGGGGCGGGTGCCGTACCGCGCGTTGGCGCTGTCATCCTTCCCCACGATGAGGAGATGGGTGGCGGAGGGGATGGGTGGGCAGGCCGCGGAAAGGTGGCGGGTCAGCGTCGCCCATCTCAGCACCTCACACTTCGCCCTCGCGCGCCCGCCCTTCCAGACCCCCTTCCCCACCATCCCCTTTTCCCTTTCCCTGTGCCTACATGTGGATAACCCACCACAACCCCCTTTTCCTTTCCCTTCCCTGACCCCCCCTTTCCCTTCCCTTCCCTTCCCGCCGCCCGCTCTGTGCCGTCAGGTTGCGGCGCTGCAGGGCGAGGAGATCAGCCCCGCCTTCTTCTCCGCTCTGTCCCGGGTGCGCACCATCCACGACAACTGCCGCCAGCTGCTGCGCACGCACCACCAGCGGGCGGGGCTGGAGCTCATGGACCTCATGGCGTCACACCAGGAGAGCGCATACGAGCGGCTGTGCAGGTGGGGAGGTGTCGGGGCCGCGGGGCTGGGCGGGGAAGGTGGGGCAGGGGGGGCGGGGATGGGGGGCGGGGGTCCCTTCCGCTCCCCTCCCCTCCTCCATTCCTCTCCCCTCCCTTCACCTCCCTTCCGCTCCCCTCCCTTCCCCTCACCTCCCCTCCCTTCCCCTTCCCTTCCCTCCCCGCCCTGGGTGCCGCAGGTGGGTTCAGGTGCAGTGCCGCAACATCGGCGAGTACGACGCTCCCGAGGTGGAGCCGGCGCTGCAGACGGCGGTGGCGGCGCTGAGGGAGCGGCCGGTGCTGTTCAAATACTGCGCGGAGGAGGTGAGGCCGGGGGGGGGTAAAATGTGGGTCGGGGGGTAAAAAGAAGATGCCGCAGCGGAGACGGAGACGGCGTTAGCGGAGACGGCGTGAGCGGGGGGGATGAGGGCGGGGTGGGGCAAAGTGGAACAGTGGCGTGGGGGGAAGGAGGTGGGTGAGGGAGGGGTGGGGAGGGGGACTGGGATTGGGACTCGGGTGGAGGCGGGCGGGCTGGCGCTGTTGAAGGGGGGGTGTGGGGGACGGGGACGGCGTCCGGACGGAGGTAAGGGGGGAGGGAGCTTTTGGGGGGAAAGAGGGAGGAGGTGGGGCGGACGCCGAGAGGGAATCATTTTTCCTGTTTTGCATACCGTTAAAACTCCATCTCCCCGCCCCCCGCCCCGGCTCCCCCGGGCCCACCCCCCTCCGTGCAGGTGGCCACCGCCCGCCACAACTCGCTGTTCCAGCGCTTCATCACGGCGCTCACTCGCGGCGGTCCGGGGGGAGTTCCGCGGCCCATTGAGATCCACGCACACGACCCGCAGCGCTACGTCAATGACATGCTGGCCTGGGTGCACCAGGTGGGGGTGGGGGATGTGGGTGGGGTTGGGGGTGGGGGATGTGGGTGGGGATGTGGGTGGGGGTGGGGTTGTTGGTGGGGCGCGGGGGAGGGGAAGGTGGAGGGATGTGGACGGGGGAGGGCTGTCTACGAGGCAGGGACAGGTAAGCGTCCGGGGAGGAGAAGGGAGGGGGAGAGGGGGAGGAGGGAGGAGGGAGGCTGCCGCCCTGCGAGTCTTGTGGAGGCCACAGGCTGGGCCGGACCTCGTACGTCCATGTGCATGGGCATGTGCACGTGCATGTCAATCGTGTGGAGTGATGTGGCCGCCATTAGTCCACCGGCACTGGGGCACTCGGGCCCTGTCCGCCCGGTATCCCTGCTCCTGGAGCCGCCCGCTTCGGAGGGATACATGTCAGCGCATCGCCGTCGGTACGCATGGCCCCCCTAGACTCAAGCTCCGCAGTGCAGCAGCCACCCTCCCCCCTCACCCAAGTCCGCCCCCACCCAAGTCCCCCACCCGTCCCTCCGCCGCGGTATCTCCTCCATTGCCGTACCCCTGCCATATCCCTACCTACCTACCTGCCCGAACTGTTCTACTTTCCCCCCGCCCCGCCCCCAGCCCCCGCCTGTGCCGCCTCCGTCGCCTGCACACGCGCCGCTGCATCCTCCCGCTGCTGCTCAGCTCCCGCCCCGAAACCAAACCCCCCTTCCCCCCGGGGCGATGCATTCCCTCGCCCCGGGCCGTTCTTATTATCCCCCCGCCCACCGTCCCTCCACGGTTTGGTCCCGCAGGCCCTGGCTTCGGAGCGCGAGTTCGTGGTGGCTCTGTTCGGGGAGGAGACCAGCAGCGCCGAGGCAGCCAGCGAGCAGATGATGGGTGCGTGGAGATGATGGGTTTGGGCCCGTGGGGGGCGGCGGGGGTGCGTGAAGCATACAGCATGAGCCAAAGGGGGGGCGGATAAGGGAGAAACGACCCGCCCCGGGGTGCGTGGAGGGGGTTACAGATCAAGAACCTCGCTTCTCCCCACTCCCACCCCTTCTCCCCCCCCCCACGTCCCCCACGTTCCTTCGCTGCGGTTATCTTCATTTTTACGATTTTACCCCACCCACCTACCTGCCCGCCCATTTGCCCACCCGCTCGCCCACCCACCCACCCCGTTCAGTACGCATTGCTGTGTCCGGGGGCCCGTTCGCCGCCATCGCCTCCGTCCCTCCCCTGCGGTACCTTCCTTCCACCTCTCACCCCGCCCCCGCCCCCAACCCCATGATCAACAACGTCCGCAGTGACTCATTTGTATATAAAGGAGCTTATCACTCCCTGACCCCAACCCCCACCCACCCACCCACCTACCCCCCGCCGCCCTGCAGAGACCCTTAGCGGCAGCGACTCGCTGCACACCCCCGCCCTGCTGGACCGCATCTTCGACTCCATCTGCCGCCCCCTCAAGCTGCGAGTGGAGCAGGTGCTCATGACCTCACCCCCCACCCTGCTGGCCTTCAGCCTGGGCCAGCTGCTGGCCTTCTACCACGGACTGGTGGCGCGCATCCTGGGGCCGGTGGGCCAGCTGACGGCCACGCTGGGGGCCTGCCGGGACATGGCCACGCGCGTGTTCTTCGAGCAGCTGCGCAGCCGGGGAGACAAGCTGAGGCGCAACCCGCCGCCGCCGCCGAAGGATCTGTCGCCGCCGCAGCAGGTGGGCGGCGATGCGGCTCGGGGGGGGGGGGGGGAAGAAGGGAGTGATATGCTCCTTTACCGTATATAAGAATGAGTTATTGCGGACGTTGTTGACGGGGGGAGAGGGGGTACGGTATCCACGGGGTAACCGCGGATGGGCCGGGGAGGAGAGGAACTCGAAGTTACGACCCTGAAGCCTGGGTTCAGGGTTTAAGGGCGGTGAGGGAGGCGGCGGTGGTGCGAGGGAAGCGGGGGGAGGGGGGAAATGGTCGGAGGTGTGGGAGCGGGGGGCGGCCACGGACGGCGCGGAGGGCTGCACTGCACGCTTGGTCGATCCCGCCGGCCGCCGCCCCGGGTCTTCCTCCCTTATCCCGCGAGCATCGCTTCACCCACGGTTAGCCCTCACTTGCTTTTCATCCCCGCTTCCCCTCCCCCCTCCCCCGCCCCCCCCCGCCCCACACACACGCACACACGTACACACACACGCAGGTGGCCGAGGCGGTGCACCACCTGTTGGAGATACTCAACGCCTACGAGACGGCCATGGAGTCGCGGCCCCAGCAGCCCCAGCCCGGCACCTCCGCCTCCGCCACCTCCTCCGCCTCCGGTGAGGACCTGGGCCCCGTGCTGGCTGCGGTGCTGGACCCGCTGGCCGAGATGTGCGAGCGGAGCGCCGAGGCACTGACCCCCGACGCGCCCTCCCGCGTGGATGAGGTGGCACGACTGGACCCGGCCGCGCACCGCATCTACCTCATCAACTGCACGGCGGCGGTGTGGGCGGTGCTGCAGCACCGGGCGGCGGCCAGCGCGCGCGCGAGGCTGGTGGGTGTTTTTTTCAAGGGCCGCGGCGACTGGGCGGCAACTGGGCGGGCGGGCGCGGAGGGAGGGTGGGTACAGAAGGAGATACCGCAGCGAAGGGACGGAGACGGCGCGGGGTGGGGGGAAGAGGTAGAGGGAGGGGGAAAGGAGGACAGCCCGGAAGGGGGAGGGGGAAGACAGTTGGAGAGGTGGGTGGGGTTGGGCGCGGGTGAGTGGGCAGCGTGGACTTGAGTGAACCCTGTGTGTGTGTGTGTTTGGGGGGCGCAGCGGTGTCTTGAAACCGCCCTTCATCGTCTCTCTCGCCGCGGCGGCTCGCTGGCGGGCCATGCCGCTGGCGCGCCTTGCCGGTGGGTGTCTTCATCTTCATTTGGCGCCGAACTGGCCGACCAAGCCGCGGAAGCAAGCAAGCTCTGTTTGTCCGTGTGTTGGTGTTGGTGTTGTTGCTGCTGCTGCTGTTGTTGTCCCCCCCCCCCTCCGCTTCATTTTGCAAATTCACTCTTCAAACCCCTCCTCCGCTGTCAGGTTCTGGACAGCATCGAGGCGCACACGGCTGCCCTGGTGGGGGGCGAGGTGGGGCGGCTGCTGGCCAGGTGCGGGCTGGCGGAGGTGGTGGAGCGGCTGAGGCTGTACCAGCAGGCGGAGGTAAGAGGGAGGGCGTGTGTGTGTGTGTTTGGGTGTGGGTAGGGGAGGGGAGAGGAGGGGGGGAGAGGTGGGGGGGTGGAAATAACTCCCGTCACCGCGAATGAGCCGGCGCATACCGTAAAACACAGAGACTGAAGATAGTCTAGATACTCCGAAGCGAGAGACCGAAGGGTACCGGTACTCTAGATATTCCGAAGCGGCTAGTTCAGTTGGGCAGCCTGTTGCGAAGCCTGTTGCGAAGGCAAGCGCAAGCCCTTCCGAAAGAAACTGACTCGCCAGCGAGGATATTGGTGGAGTAGAAGCGCAAGCGGAGGCTGAGGGAAGGATAGCGGCGCCGTCCACTGGTCGCTCACCCCCCCTTGGCCCCGATCGCATCCAGGGCCGCGGGCAGGAGGAGGGGGAGGGGGAGGGCGATGGCATCGCGTCCTCCTCCGCGGCGGCGGCGGCGGCGGCGGTGGGCAGCCCCGCGAGCGACCCGGCGTTGTCGCTGTCGCGGCTGGCGGAGGCGCTGCGCGGCTTCTTCGTGCTGGTGTCCAGTCCGGACGCACTGCCCGAGTTCAACGCGATCCAGGTGGGTGGCTGCTGGCTGGGCTTCGATCCAGGCATGTCATGGCTTTTGGGGCGGCTTCGGGGAATTTGGGTCGGGCGAGGGCTTTTTTGGGTTTTGGGCCGGCTTCCGCGCAAGGGCCAGGTGCTAGCGTAGTCTTAAGGTGAGTTTTTTTGGGGCGCTCACACAGGCATGCTGGCTGGCTGGCTGGGCCAGGCAGGGCACCGAGAGGCGTGTTTACCACTGCGCGTCAGGCTGTGCTGCTAACGGTGTTTGAAATGTCGCTGCTGTTTTTTTGATGTAGGTGCCCCGGCTACGCGCGGACGCGGTCTCGCGGGTGTGCCGCTCGCTGCTGGAGTGCTACGAGCTGGTGTACACTACAATCGAGGACCCGCGGAGCGGTTACCTGGAGCAGGGCGGCGCATCCGTTGTCAAGCACACGCCGGCGCAAGTCCGGACGATTTTAGGCGTCGTGTAGACGGAGGAGCTGACGGGTTGGTTTGGTCGACACCTTGAGTCATGTGGTCTTGCGAAAGTCTTGTAGCGCCTTTGGGTCCAGTCAACCCTTGCGTCATCACAAAGATTCGAGGGGGAACGTAACGCTGTGATGTGCCTTGTGATCGATCAAGGACGACTGGACGAGGGAACATTCGGTGCTCCGCCGTACGCAACGTGGCACGACAAGTCTTTCTTCTCTCGACATTTTGGGTGGAGTGTGCCGCTGCGGTCAAGGAGCAGCAATTGGAGCTAAGGCAGTGCCGTAGGGCGTATAAACCGCTGCAAAGAAAGCGACGTCAGGGGCGCAACTTTCTTCTGAGCCACGACTGTGAGGGTGTCCTTTGCGACGCAATCTTGATCAGTGCTTTAAAAGTTACCGCTTTTTAGATCGAACGCAATGGCAACCAGCACGGGGAGAATCGCAGGAGCGAGCAGGAGCGGAAACTCGGCCATGGTGCGCAAGTGTATGTGCTGATCTATGGGACGGCCTTGCCTTGCGTGTTACAGCATTTTGTAATAAACGAACGGCTCAGCGATGAACGGAAAAACAGGTTGACTTTGAGCCACGAGGTCCACGTGTGACTGCCGCCCGTCTCTCTAATTTGGCTTGTTTCAGCAGTCTCTGAGTTCGAACATTTTTATAAAATCATTTTGAAATCATCATGAAGCTCCTAGCTGCCCGGGTCCTATCTTGGATTATGAATTGAGCGAGCTCGCCAACCGTTCGTGTGCGCCGACGTAGCACCGAGGTCGTTAGTCCCGATTTCTCCGCAATCCGTGACCAAGGTGTGACATGTCGGCCCGTTGACGTAATTTTTGCGTTGCCGCTTTGCGCGCACAGGCGATGCCAGCGCCGATGCCCCAGTTGCATCACCAACCGCACGCGCTCCTCCAGCAGCAGCACCGGCACACGCCGCTCCTCGGCACCTCCTGGCCGTCTCCATGCACGTCGCCACCGTCGCCACAAATTCCAACCACCTGGACGCACAGCCTATCGACCTCGCCCACCGCCCCGTCGCTACGCGGAAATCTCCTGATCACACACAGCTGCGCCGGCGGTGTCTCCTCCTCCTCCTCCTCCCGCCCAGCCACCTGCCACTCCTCCACCTTCGGCGGCTTCGCCGCCACCCTGCACCACATCACCTCTCCCGCCTCAGCCCCGCGCCGCAGCGCCGGCTCCAGGACCCCAGCTCCGGAACCGACCGCCTGTTCGCCGCCCTACACCGCCGCGCCCTCGGGCACCTCCCAACTCGCCGCATCGTCCGCCGCCTGCAGCTCCCCGCTCCGAACCACCACCACCGCCACCACCGGCGCCGGCGCTAGCCACCGATGGCCCGCCCCCGCCCGCTGCCGTGTCCGCGCCGGCGCCGTGGCCCAACCCGCCGCGCCCGCGCCGCCCGCCGCGACCCACAGCGCAGGCAGCGCCGCCGCCGGCGCCGGCGCCGGCCCCGGCGGCGGAGCCGCCGCCGCCGCCGCCGCCGCCTCCACGCGTCCGCCCTCCCCTCCTCTGGGTCTGACTCTCAGCTACTTTGAGGGTTTCTGTCCCGAGGGAGCCACCGAGTGCTCCCCCGTGTGGGAGCAGCTGCGCTGGTGCTCCACCTGGCAGCAGATGCGGCAGGTGTACGACAACCTGCTGCGAGCGGAGGCGGCGGAGACAGCGCTGGCGGCAAAGCAGGCTATTGCCGCTGCCGCCGCCGGAGGCGGCGCAGGCGGCGCAGGCGGCTCCGCCGCTGCGGGCGCCGGTCCCGGCGCTGCGTCTCTGGCCAGTGCTCCGGGTCTGCTGTCCCGCGATGAGACGTACGCCTTCTTGTTGCAGTTGCAGGACTTTTACCACCTGAGGCTGGAGGGGGGGGAGCTGGGGGAGCTGCAGGTGGGAGGGGAGGGGCGGGGGGGGGGCGGCCGGGGGGGGTGGAGGGGGGCTTTGTGGGGGTGGAAGGAGGATGGGCAGTGAGGGAGGGAGGGGACTAGGCTAGAGGCGGACAGGGAAAGCGCCGGTGGCTCGTCTCGCGCCGACGGCGGCGGCAGCGGCGGCGGCGACGGGGCACCAAAAAAGAGCGGGTTTCGGAGCCCCTGACCGCGACGGCTGCGATGGTGGCCGCCTGGGCTCCATCTGGCGGTGGAGCCTCCGACGGAGGCCCCCCCTGGACGCGTCAGCAGCGCGGTTGGCGACCAACCAACTTACCAACCAACCAACTTACCAACCAACCAACTACGGTAACAACGACGGCACATCGTCCTCTCCCGCCTCCTGCTCCTGCTGCTGCTGCACGGGCGCATACACACAGGCCTTCCGCTGCCGGCTGGTTCGTGATCTGTCCGTGTACGTGCGGACTCTGAATGCGGAGCAGCTGGAGGCGATGTGCTGCGCGTCGGCGGTCAGCGGCCAGTGCCTGACCAGGTGGGGGGTGGGTGGAGGGGTGGGGGGGTGGAGCGGAAAGGGGGTGGAGGGGTGAGCTGTGGGTGGGTGGGTGGGTGGAGTGAAGGGGTGGGTGGGGGGGTGGAGCGGAAAGGGGCTGGGGGGCAGTGGGTAGTGGGACGGGCGGGGCGAAGAGAGGCGCTGGTGTCGCCGCTGCGCTGTTCCCTGAGCCGGTGAGCCCTGAGCCCCGAACCCCGGGGGTGAGAGGTGGAGTAGGGCTTTGCTCTCGCCCGTCGACCGTCTCGGCGTGCGCTGCTGGGCGGTGCCGGACGCCGCCGCCGCCGATGCCCACCGCTATCGCCGCCGCCGCCACTGTTGCTGCTGCTGCTGCTACCGCAGGGAGAGCGCGGATGCCGTACAGCAGCGGCTGCTCAAAATCCTGACCAGAACGTCGGCGGGGCCCGCCCACACTCACGGCAGCGGTAACGGTAACGGTAATGGCAACGGTCACGCCGCCATGGGCAACGGCAACGGGCATGCCAACGGTAACGGCAAACGCACCGGTAACGGTAACGGTAACGGCGGCAGCGGGCGGCGCGCCGTGTCTCCGGGCGGCTTCCAGGTGCTGACCCCCGCCCTCAATACCATCTTTGCGCTGTACGACCACGGCTACCTGCCCCAGGTGGCGCTGCTGCAGGTGTGTGTGTGGGGTGGGGGTGGGGGGGTGTTGAGGGGAGGGGTCGGGCGAGTGCGGGGGCCTTCGAGAGTCCGGCGACAGGTGCCTCTTTGCCGCACCGAAGGTGTCCTCGGCTTAGGCTGCGGCCGCGCCCCTAAATACCGCCAAACGCAGCCCGCTTTACACGGCCCCCTTGCCCCGCCCCTTTGCTCCCCTGGCCCCCCTGGCCCCGCCCCCTGGCCCCTCCCTGCCCCCCCCCCCCGTCTGGCCCCTCTCTCAGGCGGTGTTCCGTCAGGCGGTGGATCACTGCGGGGAGGTGACTCGGAGCCAGTGGCACGGACTGCACGGACTGGCCAGGAGGTTCAGGTGGGGGGGGTAGGGGTAGGGGGAGGGGGAGGGGGGGAGGGTAACGGGAAGAGGAAGGGCTGGTGACAGGCTGCTTCACGGACAACACGGGACTCCTCCCCGTGTGGCCCTGTAGACCAAAGGAATGCCGCGTACCATGCACACCCCACCCCACCCCACCCTACCCCACCCTAGCCCACCCCACCCCACCCCCCCCGGGGGTTGCGCAGGTTCCTGCTGGATGACACCTGGCTTGAGGACCTTCACGCGCACCTGCGGGAGCCGCTGTGGTGTGCCGCCACCGACTTTGGTCGCACCGCCTCCATCCTGGGATGCATCTCCGCATTCACCGCCAATGGGGCCATGGAGGCGCTGGATACACGAGTGCTGGTGGGGAAAGAGGGGGGGCGGGGTGGGGGGGGTTACCTACCTTCCTATCTATCTACCTACCTATCGACCTACCTACCGACCTACCGACCTACCTTTCCAACAATCCACCGGTACCTGCCGTAATGCAAAGCCCACTCCATCTCCGCCCCACCTCCTTTCTCCCACCTCTACCTCCTCTCCCTCCTCTTTCACCTCCCACCCGCGCCCCTTCCTCTCCCCCCGCCTTTGCCCCATCCCCCCTGCCCCTCCCCTCGCTCCGACCTATACGTGGACACCCTCCACCTGCCCCCTGCCCCCCCTCGCCTCCTGCCCCATCCTGCCCCCTCCTGCCCCCTCCTGCCCCCCCTGCCCCTCCCCCCCCCTGCCCCCCAGGTAATCGTTGAGGCCATCGAGCGGCGCTACGACGAGGGTCGCTCCCTCCTCACCTCCCACCAGCTTGTTGTGTTCACCGCCCTGCTGCTGGACATGTCCTCCCCCTTCCGCTCCAAGTGGCTGGGGGCCTGTCTGGACCACCTGGCCTCATGCAGGAGCCACCTGGCGGGACTGCCACCAGCAACACTGCTACTGGCGGTGGAGCTGGTGCTGAGGGTGAGGGTGGGGGGGGGAGGGGTGGGGGCGGGTGGGCGGGTGAGGGTGGGAGGTGGGGGGGGGGGGGTGAGGGTGGATGGGTGGGTTGGGGTGGGTGGGTGCGGGTGGGTGGGTGGGTTGATGGATGCCGGGGGACGCGCAGCAGCAGCGGCGCAGCAGCAGCAGCAACGCCCATTCACCCCCCTCCCCGCGTTCGACGAGGGGTGGTTGGGAGACGCCTGGGGCGGGGGCCTGCCCCTCTCGCCCAGGCTGGGCTGCTGCAACCGTTGCCGTTTGTCCGTTTGTCCGCGTTTCGATCTCGGGCCGTCGCCCCCGTAAGGACATGACCTCTCCCGCATCCCCCGCTTTTGCCGACAAAGCCCCGCCCCCCCCCCGTACCCCATTAACGTTGCGGCGCCGCGGTTTCGTCTCCATTTCCCCTCCCCCCTACCCTCTTCAGACCACCCCTCCCTCCCCGCCTCCCCCTCCCCCTCCCTGACCCCGTTGCTCGTCCCACAGGGCCGCGGCTGGGACGAGCAGCGCCTGCTCACCCAGCTCCTCCGCCACCTCTTCGCCACCTACGCCCAGCACCCCACCGCCGCCCTCCGCTCCCCCTCCAACGTCGCCGGCTGCCCCCCGCGCGCCGCCTCCCGCATCATCTCCAACCCCACCTCCTCCTCCCCCTCCTCCACCCTCCCCCCCGCCCCCTCCCTCTCCTCAATGGCCGCCGCCGCCGCCTGGGACGTCGACGTCGGCGGCGCCGGCGGCGCCGCCTCCCCCTCCCTGGACCTCGCCTCCCTCATCGACTGGCTCGCCTCCAAAGTCCCGGCGGAGCCGGGACCCGAGCGCTCCGAAGCCCTGGAGCTCCTGCAGCCCCTGGTTTCGGGGCTGGTGGAGGGCGGCCGCGAGCAGCTGGCCTCCCTGGACCCGCGCGCCATGCCGGGCCTTATCCGCGGCGTGTCGCAGCTGGGAGTGAGTCCTAGTCGGGAGTGGGTGGCGGAGGCGTTTCACCGTGTGGCGGGCGGCGCGGCGGGGCTGTCGGGTGGTGAGCTGGTGGCGATGCTGCGGCTGAGTCACGCGCAGGCGCTGCCGCTGCCGCACGCGACGTTGGATGCGGTGTGTGCGCAACACGCGCGCATCCTGCCGCTCATGCGGGCGGTGGACTTGCAGAGGCTGCTGGAGTGCTGGGTGGCGGATAGGTGAGGACTTGACTGACTGCGAGAGAGCTGGGTGTGTGACTGTGTGTGTGTGTGTGTGCGAGGGTGTGTGGGGGGCTTGTGTGTGAAGGGGGATGGGGTGGGGTGGGGGCCTGGAGAGGAGGTGTGTGTGTGGGGGGGGACGCTGTCGTTCTGTGCCATTCCAGGGGCACGAGCGCGCGCACGAGCGTGCCACGCTGCGCTCCTAACCCCCCTTTACTCGCCGCGCCCTGTAGCTAGCACCGTCACCCCCCTCCGCCGTCCCCATATCCCTGTCCCGCTTTGGCTGCTGCCTCTTGCTGCGGCGGCTGACTCTGCTTCCGTCACTGCTCCTGATCCTGCTGCTGCTGCTGCTTCCGTCACTGCTGCTGCAGATACATCCCCTCCCGGGAGCAGCTCGAGGGCTTCTTCGATGCCGTGTGCGACGCCTTCGGAATCGATCTGGCGGCGCTCAAAAAGGCGGCGACGGGGGGCGGCGGTGGCGGCGCCGCCGCCGCCGCCGCCGCCGCCGTCCGTCGCGGCAGCCTGGCGGCGCTGACGTCGATGGAGGAATCCTTCGACACCGACTCGGCGTCGCTTCCCGCCTCGGCGGCGAATGGTGGCGGCGGCGGCGGCGGCGGCGGGTGGTCATCCCAACGCCGTGCGGCGTCTCAGATGGATCTGGAGCTGTTGCAGGCCGCCGGCGGGTCGGTGTCTGCGGGGGCGGCGGACGGAGTGGCGGGGAGCTTCCGGACGCGGCCGACGGCGGGAGCGGGCGCTCCCGCCGCGGCGGCCGCGACGGCGGCGGCGGCAGCGGCCGCCGCTGTTGCGGCGGACGCGGCGGCGGCGGCGGCGGCGGCTGCCGCCGCCTCCGAGTCGCAGTTCAAGGTGCCTTCCTCGCCCTCCCTGGACAGTTTGGATGGGCGGCCGAAGGGCTCACTGCTGCAGCCCGAGGAGGCGCAGTCCATGCTGTCGCTGCTCGACCAGTACAGGTACGGCATGTACGGCAGTGCATCCTTCTCACCCCCATCACCCGCCCGCCCACTGCACCAACACACACACACACACACATACACACACACACACACACACGGTTTGGGGGGTCACTCAGCCGGTTTGGGGGGTCACTCAGCACCAAGCTGCGCGACCTCTCCGTCCGCCAAGCCACCCTACTGCAGATGCAGCCGGTAACGGAGCGCCGGGCCCGCCTGCACGCAGCCTACGAGCGGGAAGCCCGGGAGCAGCCCGCAGCGGCGGCAGCGGCAGCAGGAGCCCACCCGCCGGGACATCAGCCAGCCGCCGCCGAAGTGGCGCCAGCAGCAGGCGTACTGGCAATGCTCCGGCGAATGTGGCCCATCAAATGGGAGCGCGAACACTTTGAGACGCTCTGGCGGTTGGCACAGGACGGCGTGCCGCTTCCCGGCAACAGCCACATAAGGGGAGCGGCACCAGAACAATGCAAGTGCGGCGCGTACGGGGGAGCCGGCCCACACGCATGCTCGCCGCGCGCACACCACTTCTGGGAGTGCCCGGTGGCGCAAACGGTGGTGCAGCAGATCGCCGCCCACGTGCCCGGGCCCATCACCCGGGCGAACGTGTGGCTGGCGGAGCCACCGCCAGGCGTACAGCAGTGCGTGTGGGACGTGATCTGCCTGGCGGCGCTCACGGCCATGGAACGGGCGCGCGTGGGGCTGTGGGCAGTCAGGAACTCGCCCACCGCCCCGGATGCCCCAGACCCAGTCGAGGTGGCCAAGGCGCGCGCAGCGCTAGAATTTTGGCAGCGTGTGCGGGGGTTTGCGGAGCTAGACGTGCCAAGGCGGGGATGGGAGGGGGTAGGGCCTGACCACCCCATCCTGGCGGTGGTCAACGGCCACTTTCAGTGTGTGCAGCACGCAGGGATGGGTATGGAGGGAGGGGGAGGGGAAGTGGAGTGAGGGGATGAAGGGGCTTTAGGGGTGAGGGAGGGAACTTAGGGCGTCGAGGCAGGGAGGCGTGAGAGGAGGGGAGGAGGAGGGGGGGGTTCCTTCGGGTCCGAGAGGACTTAGGGTGCAGAGACCGCCGCAGGCTGCCTTTTGTAGGCAAGGGAGGCTTTAGGGAGCGGGTTTAGCGAGAGTGAGGAGAGTTGGCGAGGTGCCGCCTAGTGCGAACTATAGCTCCGTCACCTAGCCCGCTGCCGCAAGGCCCGCTCCCGACCTCCTGCCGCGTCGAGGCCAAGCGGCGCTCTGGAGCTCGGCCTCTAGGGGCCACCCCCCGGCCTCTCCGGGGCCGTCGTAGTAGGAGTAGTAGCAGGGGTAGGGCGCGCGCTGTCTTGGGTTCTCCTTTGGTGCTGACCGCCCACGAGCCGGACCAAGCTCGGGGCAGGTTCTCAGCGCTTTGTTTTCGCGCCTAGAGGAGCACCGCCAGCCGGTAGCAGGCCGGCCGGGCGCCCCGGCGCTGCAAGGACTTCAGGGCGGGCAGGACAGCGCGGGCGCCGCGTAGTGCGCCGGCGCGACTGCTGTTTGTGCGGACGAAGGGCCCAGCTGCCGTATAAGGCAGGCTGTGAGCTCAAGCCTTTGGGGAGCCGCTGCGCCGTACACCCGTATATGGGGTGTATGACGCAGCCAGCTCTGCGTCGAGCAGGAGGGGGTAGCGGCCCCTCACGCCCTTCTCCCACCGCAAGGGGGAGAGTGCTTAGGCGGTCTTTCCGTCGGGGCTGGGTTAGCAGCCCCTGGCCAGCGTCAGGGCCCGGTCAGATACTGTAACGAGACACACACACACACACACACACACACACACACACACACACACACACACACACACACACACACACGTATGTCCCCGCGGCCCCTCTCACTCCACCTCTCGCCCCTTTCTCTCCCGCCTCCTGCCCTCCCACCCTCTCGCTCCCGCCTCACCTCGCCCCGCCCCCCCCCCCGGGGTCCGCAGGGCGCTGTTGCTGGCGGCGAAGCGCTCTGACCTGTTGGTGCTGATGAACACGTACCGCAACGCGGTCACGGCGGCGCTGCACGACATGCGTAAGGCCCAGGGCGCCGCCAGACCGCCCAGGAGCGCCCGACTGCTGCAGGCGGTGCTGCGGGGAGGAGGGGGAGGAGGAGGAGGGGGAGGGGGAGGAGGCGGCAGAGGCAGCGGAGCCGCAGCGGCGGCGGCGGCGGGTGGAGCAGCGGCGGTAGGCGGCCGGACAGCAGGAGGCGCGGGCGGCGGCCGCGTCTCGCGTGGCTAGTGGGGGGAGGGTCCTTGATATCTGTCCCCGGATCAGCCCACGGAGCGGGGCGAAACGGTGATGGTGAACGCGTGGGCGGGCTCGGCGGCAGGGAGCAGGAGGAGGAGGAGGAGCCCCACAGCCCCACAGCCGCACCTTTTCCGGGGCGGGCCGCAAGTTAAACCGCTCCTCTTGGCTCCTGGGTCGCTTGCTTGGGTCGTTGCGCTGCGTGGGGCGTGGGGGGCCTACGCCTCGAGCCCCGCCGCGTTGTGGTGCAGGTTTTGGCGCGTAGGTTTGGTTTTGTCGCTGTGGTCGTTGGTGGACATCGATTCTTGCAGACGGCGTTCTTTTGATAGCGATGGTGGTGGTTGTGGTGGCGGCGGTGGGTCCGGGCCGGGGCGGGGGCCCGGGGCCGGGTGGTGGTTGGGAAAGTTGCGTCCGCGGCCGGCGCCTTGGGTGTCGATACACATATATACATAAAACGTTTTGGGTGGGGCGCGCGCGTGCGCGGGCGACGGGCGCCGTCAACCGCACATCCTACGTGCCGCGGCCCCGCACTTACCGTATATGCTCGCGTGCTGTTGAAAGGCTGTTGCACTGTTGCAAGCTCTTGTCGTACGCGCACGCGCGGCGGTGTCTCTTGTCCTTTTTGAGGAATTCCGCGCGGCGTCGTTTTCGCTTCCCTTTATTTTCCGTTGCGTTATGCATCATGCGTTCTGCGTTGCCTTGCCCATTGTTGTGTTTGTGTTAAGCGCCGCCGGCCTTGCTGCGCCTTGCTTTGCTCTGTTACTGCGGGGCTCATCGCCACCGCCCTCTCAGGAAGCAGCTGGGCAGCTCGCGCTGGGGCCGTCGGGCGCTTTGTCTGGATTCGACTTGCGGGCGGAGTGCAGTGGATTCCGTGTTTCCGTCACAGTTGGTGCCCAGGGTAGGGTTGCAGTCGGGCGGCGGCATACATCCCCTTATGTCTGCTCTCCAAGTTTTGGAAGAGAGAGGGAGGGAGGAGAAAAGGAACAGCTTCCAACTAGCACGGCTTTGGTTGCGCCCCCCAGCTGCCTGTCGGCGGATGATGATTTTGGTTTCGTCGTGTAGGGTCTGCGCCGAGAGCCTGGAGTGCCGGGAGGCCGGAGGGCCGGGGGGGTATCCACGTATAGGCCGGGGCCCGTGAACGCGGGCCGGGGGGCGGGGGGCGCGTTGGTGTGGGGCCGCAGCCGCCGCTGCGAGTGCGGAGCCGCCGCCCGGCCCCCACTGGGAGGGTGGGCGGGTGGGTAGGTCGCAGTGGGGCGTGGGTGGCGGCGGGTTGGAGAGGATCGCAGCGAGCAGCAGCGTTCCGTATCGCTGTTCGGGGGCTATAGCTGTTCGGGGGCTGTAGCTGTTCGGGTATCCTCCTGCGCCTGCTGTAGCGCCCCGACACGTCCCAACCATGCGTTCGCAGAGAGCGAGAGAACGAGAGGGAGTGAGAGAGAGGGAGGAAGAAACGCTGAAAGTGAGGATGTGCGATAAAGAGACATAAACAATAAATATATACATTCGACAGAGGATACAGCGCACACACATCATGGCCGGTGTCCATGTCACACCGGCGGTCTGTCCCGGCGGGGAGAATGGGGGCTGAGGGCTGGGCGGCGCCTTCCCGAGGAGGGTCTTCTTGTCGTTTGTGGATTGTGGTGCGGCTGTAGCGGTGCTGGGTCGAGCCCCTCTGGGTGGGAGCCGTCGGAAGGTCCGGTGTGGCGGAGCTGTCTGGCTGCCGAGGGATAACCCCCCCCCCCCGGGGCTCCGGCCTATACGTGGATAACCCCCCGAGGTGTGGTGTGCACGGGCCAGGAGGCGCTCCATCGCGCGATGAGGAGAGGTGAGGTGAGGTGAGGTGGGGCCCGCGAGCAACCACCGAGGCAGACTTACCTTACATGTGAGGTCCCTCGACCCGTCCCGACCCGACCCGACCGTGCGGGCCCGCCTGCACCATATCGCAGCTTCACTCACACCTGAGTACGGCCGACAGCCCACCCAGAAACCCCGAACGGCATGAAGAGCGGGCCCCTGCCGGCACTTTACCGCCATGCCACTCCACCAGACTACACGTCTTTACACAATAGCTTTGGCAGGAGGAAGGACAGGAAGAGTTACTCTCGCCGCCTTTTCGTTGTATGACTGGTGGACGTACGCCGGGCTTCGGACGGCGTTTCGTACCCCTTCAGTACCTTGCGCCGGCCGCTCGACTGCAACGGCCCTTCGGGGACGTTGAGCCACCGGGACCATGAAACTGAGATCACTGGTTGGGAAGCGGAGAGGCAGGGTGGACGGCATGCTCCTGCACGACCGGGGGTTCAGTTGTGGGTGTTCGCTGGCGCTCCCTGCGACTCCTCGTGTCATACTATTTTTTGGAAATTATCCTGAGGCCTGATGCCGGGGGGACGGAGGCTGGCTATGGCACAAGTGTAAGGCAACTGAAACTTTCATCAGATTGGCTGAAACGCAGGCCCTCCGGCAAAGAGGGGGCACCCCTCGGCACTGGTTGCGCCAGAACATCAAATTGTGATTCGCCTATTGTAAGCTTCTTAAGTGCAATTGCTCCCGATGCAGATGCAATCTGCAAGGAGGGTAATTGTGGCAGAAATTTTGGGATTATACACACAACATCCGGTAATGAAAGTACGACCAAAGGTACGGAAAGGTAGAATTGTTGGGTTTTTCTTGGTCCTTGAACTATTTCTTAAAGAGTGTATCGCAAAAAAAGTAGAGGAGACGCTTGGGTGCTTGTTCAATCTATTTCCCCTCCGTACGACAAAAAACTTTTCTGCGCCACTTCGGGTACGCAACTCCTTTGTCAACCGCTGTGGTGAACGAATACCGCCGAATTTGTGTAGTACTTATTGTAGAAGTTATTACGAGCAGGGACCGTGAGCAGGGACCGGTTTATCTCCAGCTTACCGGTACTTCGTTTCACTGATGCTTCACTCGTGAATACTGTTCGCGGCTGCATGAATACTATTTCTTGAGGCATGCGTGGGTAGGGCGGTACCTCTACATCGGAAATTATCTACCGTAAAGGTGACAGTGTGGGGGCCAACAGTGGCCTTAACGCTGAGTTGGAACCTAGACAACGATGGGGCAATGCCTCAGCCAGTCAGCAGGGACGGCTCCTCGCGCGTCGGGAGACGGTGCTCGGACTAGAGAGCCACCCGCGGTGAGCACTTTGATAGGCCCTTGCCGAGATTTGAACTTGATAACACATTGGGTGGCGACTGTGAAATTGTAGGCCAAACAGCCGGAAGGCCCGGTGAAGGCGCAACCTGCTAGTGAAGGGCCGCCCTCGCAGAATGCTGGCCCCCACGCGCTTAAGCCAGGCGGCAAGGGCCCCGATGTGTATCTAGTTCCGAGCAATGCGTCAGACGGCACTTCAACGCTGGCCAGCGTGGCGCACGTCACCACCGAGAGCTCGGTCGCGCGGGAGACACCCGCCCAAGCAGCGCCAGCTTGCCAGGCTGATGCGCGGCAGCTAGATCGCCCCCCAAGAGATCCTGGGGAAGCCAATGAGCTGGCGGTCAGCCCCCTGGAACAGGGGCGACAGGAGCGACCGCCGGCCTCATTGTCGGTGTTGTCAACATGCGTTTCGGGCACGGAAGCAGCCTGCCGGCGCATGGAAGCGGGCGCAGTAAAGGAAAAGCACGAGAACAGCGCTTTGGATGAGAACGCGATTGTTATCAGCAATATCGGCTGCTGTGCCCCCGCTGTCGGAAGGGAGCTCGATCCCGCGTTCAGCGCCACCACGGAAAAGGTGCTCAAGAACGGGCTGGCGGGGTTACCTCACGATGTCATCAAGTGAGTGCTTATCGCATCACGCCGTTTTCCGAGCCGTCGTGCGCCTGCAAGAGAGGGCCGTACGAGCCAAGCCTGCAGCCCTGTCCTTCGCAGCCCTCCGAACGGTTCGGAACGCTGGGCGAGCCCTGTAGCCCCCCCCATACCCGGTAGAGCTTGTCGTTTGTCGTTTGTGGACAAACAAGGCCACCCGGCAATCGCCCCCCATGATGCCGTGAGCGGGCCGTGTTCTGTTCTGACAAGGAGCACCTCGGCCGAGGGAACCTCGGCACGCACCACGGCAGCGGCTGCGGCTGCTGCTGCGAATGGGATGTCGTGGCGGCGGGGCCGTGCCCCGGGTGCCGTCCCCCGGCTGGGCGAGTGCCCGCCGGCACAGCGCGCTCATTGTTAGCTGGGGCCGAAGGCAATGGTGGGGGGGGCGGGAAGGGGGGCCCTCGCTCGCTCGGCCGCTCGCTTGCTCGCTCGGGTGCACAACGCCACCGGAGGTCCCTACCCCTCTCCCCCCCTCCGGGGCTCATGCCGCGGCCCCTGACACCTCACCTCACTCGGGCTGGGCTGGGCTGGGCTGGGCTGGGCTGGGCTCGGCTACCCGGGGACGGCTGCCCGGGACTGCTGCCCAGCCCTGTGGGGCCGAGGCGGCCGCAGCGGCCCCCGTGTCACCGCGATCGCGCCGCCTCAATCACCTGGGGGTCACCCGCACACCCGCCGCAGCCAGCGAGGGTGGAAAGGAAAGGAAAGGAAGGGGGCCCTCGGGGGGGCAGGGGCGACTTTTGTTGCCGCGATTGTCGTCATCATCATCATCGCACACAACCGCCCCATCCCACACACCCACTCACACCCACCTACACACACACCTACCTACCCACACACATACACTCGGCAAGCCGCTTCGCGGGTCGTGTGTGGAGCGGGTTGCGGACTCGGGGCCCGTCCGTCTGTCCGTCCGTCTATCTACCCGCCCACCTCAGTACGGTAATCATTGATCGAGGTGTCTCCGCAGCCGCCGCGGCAGCCGCCCGTCACAAGCGCCCGTCCCCCCCCCCCGCCGCATATCACTCCCTGAACCCCCCCCCGCCGATCCCCTGTGTGTGTCCCCCCGTGTGCCGCTGCTGCACGTGCCCTCGGCGTCCCCCTCCCCCCCCCGCCCCCCCCCCCCCCCGTGTGCAGGTACGGCGCCCCCCGTCCCGCTAATGAGGAGTCGCGTATGGCCACCGTTCGGGCGCTGCGCAATATGGGCATCGAGGACTGTCCTGAGCTGGACCTCATTCTGAAGGCGAGCGAGGGGTGGGGAGGGGGGGGGGGTGGGGGGAGGGCGGGGCGACTGGGAGGGGAGGGGAGGGGATGGAGGGGCGGGGTAGGGGGTGGCAGGAGTGGAGGGATGGGGAGGGGAGGGAGGGGTGGGGGCTGAGGGTTACGGCATGTGGCAACGGACTCGAAGCCGCTTCGGCAGAATCCCCGGCTGGGGAGGGAGGGTGGGTGGCGTGGGGCGGGGCGGGGCGAGCAGCCGCTGTAAGCCGCCAGGTGGATGCGGCTGGGCGCTCCGAAACCAGTGGGAAACATTTGGCGGGCGGGGCTTGGAAGGGAGGCGGTGTATGCGCACCCCCCCCTCCGCGCAACAGGGAGCAGCACGCCGCCGCGTCAGGGGCTGTAATGGGGCGGCTACAGGGAGGGAGGAGGAGGGGGGGCCGGCTGCGGGTCCGGGAGGCCAGCTGGGGGTAGCCCGAGCGCAGAGGGACGGCTCCGGCGGGGGCCGAAAGGCGACGGCAGCAGCAGGCAGCGGCAGGATCGCTGTTCTCCCCCCCCCCAACACACACACACACACATACACACACAGAGCGGCTCAAGAGCTCCTGAGGCTCTTGGTGGGGGAAACGGCAGCAGGGCCCCCCCGGGGGAGGGAGGCGGGTCCGGCAACAAAAGGCTGTGGGCTTGGGTTCAGAGGGGTGAGGAGGCTCCAGGGTGGGATCCAAGGGAGGGGAGGGTGCATGCAAGGGCAGGGGTGTGCGGTTGTGTGTGTGTGTGTGTGTGTGTGGGCTCTGACCCGCGGGTCGCTTCTGCGCCTCCCCTCCCTGCCCCCTGCCTCTGCGCTCTGTGTTCTGTGCAGGTGGTGTGCCGCATCTGGCAGGCCCCCTCGGCGTGTGTGACACTGCTGGACAGCGACCACGTGTTCATTTGCAGCGCGGAGGGTGAGCAGGGAGGAGGGAGGGAGGGGGAGGGGGAGGGGCGGGGAGGGGGGGGATATCCACGTATAGGCCGGAGCCCGTGAACGGTAACGTAACGTAACAGAAGAATTCCGTCGCATCTGCAAAAGAACAGCGAGGTAAGCTGGCAAAACAGCAGGGGACGTTATATACAAACCGAGAGGGTGTAGCAGGTACGAGCGGAGCCGCCGCGGTGTCGAGGCGCGATGACGACGAGCTGAGGCTGGTAGAGAAGTGTAGGAAAGTCGCTGAAGTGGCCGGAGCCCGTGAAAAGAGATGTGGCATGTAGGGTGAAGTGTGAAACGCAGCCCGACGAGGCTGACTGACTGACCGACTGACTGACTGGCTGATCGAAGTAGTCGAGGAGGACCCCCCTTCTCCAGCCCCTCCCCTTTTTCATTCTTGCAAATCCACTCTTCAACCCCTCCCCCCCTCCCCCCCTTCCCCCCCAGGCGGCCTCACTCCCGCCCACCGCCCCTGGGCTCTCGCCATGTGTCCCTGGATGCTCCTGAGCCCCAACCCCACCGCTATGGCTGTGGGGGACTTGTCGGCTGACGCGCGCTTCTCCAAGTCCCTCCATGTGGCTGGGGGCACCCGCTCCTATCTGACCTCACCGCTGGTGGCCTCGAACGGACACAGACTGGGAGCCATTTGCTTTACGGATGTGAAGCCGCGCAAGTGAGGGGGAAGGGCGGGGGGTTGGGGGAGGGGGGGAGGGGGAGGGGGAGGGGTGGGGGGGATGGAAGGGCGGGGAAGAGGGGTAGCGACAGGGCCGGGTGGAAATGGATGGTGCCGGGTTGGGTGAAGGTGTCGTCGTTCCCTGGCCCCCTCCCCTCCGCCAGCGTGTCTCTCCGTTCCTTCGCTGCGGTATCTGTATTACCCCCCCCCCCTGCGTGAGTCTTTGAGGGAGGGGAAGCTCCGAATGGCATGGCGCCTCCGGGCTCCCCGCTGTCTCCCATACCCCCTCCCCTCCCCACATACAGACATACACACACCCCGACACACACGCACATGCACACCTTTTTCCGTCCGGGTGTTGGTGGTGATCTTTTGCGCCGCTGCTCCCGCTTCCGATCGTTGCCGTCCCTACGGAGGGCATGTGGTGTGTATTTAGCCACCTCCCCTCCCTCTCCTCCCCCTCTTCCTCCTCCTCTGGCTCACCCCCCGACTCCCCCATCCGTATGCTCTCTCTCCCCCTGCTCCCTGCCCCCCTCTTCATTCAATTCACTCTCCAAACCCCCCGCTCCCTCCCTCCCTCCCTCCCCTCCCCTCCCGCCCCCTCCCTCCCTTCCCTCCCTCCCTTTCCTCCCTCCCTCCCGCCCTCTCCCTCCCTCAGGTTCGATGCGGGCGACTGCCGACTGATGAATAATTGCGCTGAGCTAGCCATCCGGGCGCTGGAGGTGGGGGCGGGGGGCGGGTTGGGGTGGGGGCGGGTTGGGTGTGTGTGTGTGTGGGGGGGGGGTTGGGGGCGGGTTGGGACGGGAAGGGATGGGAAGGGAACATTGGGAACCCTCGCCCCACCCCCCCACGCACCCCTGCACGAGCGGCCGTCCTACACACCCAGACATACCCCCGATAGACAGACGGACAGCTGTATGTGCCCCCGAACACCCCCCCCCAGCCCTCCCCTCCGACTGCGACCGCCGCCCCCTCCACCCCGTCCGGTGCCCACCCACCCACCCACCCACCCACCCACCCACCGCCCCCCACCCCATTCTCGTCTCATCCTTGCAAATTAACTCTTCACGGACCCACCCCCCATCTCGCCCCGCTCTCTCTCGCGCCCCCCCGACCTATACGTGGACACCCCTCCCACCACCACTCAGTCGCATATGAGCTTGAAGAAGCGGCTGGGTGTGCCGTCCCCCGGCAAGGGCAAGGGCGGCCGCAGCAAGCCGTTGTCCCGGAGGGCCGCCGGCGGCAACCGCCACAACCACCACCAATCGGGCTCCAGGGGTGGTGGTGGTGGTGGTGGTGGCTTGTCCGGTCGGGCTGCGGATCTGGATACAGACGATGGAGAGCTGATGGAGGAGTTCGCCAAGTGGGTGACAACCCCCCCACCCCACCCGTGTGTGTATTTGTGTGACAGTGTGGCTGCGTGTGTATTTATGTGTATTTGTGTGTGTATTTGTGTGCTTGTGCGTGTGCGTGTGTGGCTGCGTGTGTGGCTGCGTGTGTGTCCGCGTGTGCGTGTGTTTTTATTTTCTTGCGAGGTTGCGAGGCTGCTCGCAGATCCTTACCGACCGCATCGTCGCCCTCCCCCCTCCCCTCCCCCTCCCCTTCCTCTCCCCCTCTCCCGCTCCCCCTCCCCCGCTCCCTCTGGCCCGCCCCCTCTCCCTGTGCAGCCGCGTGCGCGACGTTGCCGATTGTGACGAGGCGGTTGTGTTGCTGTTGGACACTCGCAGCCCCGGCTGGACCATCCTGTACGTGTCCCCCGGCTGGGAGGCACTGACGGGGGTGGACCGGGCGGAGGCGATGGGGGCCAAACTGAACGAGGTCAGCGGGGGGTGGGGAGGGGTGGGGTGGGAGGTGGGGTGGGGTGGGAGGGGGTGGGTGGGTGGGTGGGTGGGGGCGGGGTCGGGGGGGTGGGGGGCCAGGATGCGGGGAGGGGAGGGGAGGGGAGGGGGGGAGGTTCGTCGCTCGCTGATGCAATAACACCCCAACCCCCCGGGGGGAGGGCGGATTGCTGCCCGTTGCGCCACGATCCTTATGCTCACCCCGCCCCTAACCCTCCCCTCCCCTCCTTCCCCGGACCCATCCCCGGCATCCCCTCCCCTCCCCCCTCCACTCCACTCCACTCCACTCCATTCCCTCATCCGCTGCGGTTTCGTCTGCTATCTGCCCCCCTTCCCGCTACCGCTGCCGCTACCTCTACCGCTGCCTCTGTCGGGTCACAGCGGTGTCATCCCCTCTCCTCCATGGCCCTCCACCCGTCCCTCCCCCCCTCCCTCCGCCGCCCCAGGTGATGGCCCACGTCAACGGTGACCCGCGGGTCGTTTGGGAGGGAGTCGAGCGAGAGGCGGCAGCGGGCAAGGCCTTCGTCACGCCGCGGGTGGGTGGGTGGGTGGCTGCCGGCTGCCGGCTGCCGGGATGTGGACGATACGGGCGATGACCCCATCGTCGGTGCAGCAGCGCAGCGCCGGCAGCGCATGCGTCCTTCTGGCCGAGCAGTCTCCCCCTTCTGGATGGCGCAAAGCCCCCCCTCCCCCCACCACCATGCGCAGTGAAAAGTCGACCTAGGCTTGCACCTCCACCTCCACCTCCACCCCTCCCCTTTGGTGGCTGGCGGCCGGTGGCTTCAAGCAGCACCTCTGCCGCTGTCTTGGTTTCGCCCTCAACCCCGCCCCCCCGCACCCCCCCGCTGCCCCTACCCGCGCTCTCCGCAACGTCCATCCGCTCCCTCCCTCCCCCCCCCTCGTGTCTCCACCCAGGTGTACTGCAAGGGCAGCCCCGCCATCACCTTCTATCTGTCCTTCCGCCCAGCCGCCTCGGAGGACCTAGACGACCAGACGGTGACGCTGGGGGTGCCGGCGAGTGTGCCGCAGGTGTGTGTGGGGGGAGGGGGGAGGGGCGGAGGGGGGAGGGGGTGGGTTTGAGGGGCGGAAGGGGGGTTAGGGAGCGAGTGCCGGGGGGCTGCGGGTTGGGTGGGAGGGAGTAATAAGAACGGCCCGGGACGAGGGAACGCAACGCAATTACCTGGGATATTACCTGAGGATTACCTGATATCTCCAGCAGAAATAAAGCGAGCGCGTGGCCGGGAGGGAGTATGGGTGTAAGGGAGGGAGGGGGAAAGAGAGGGGCGGCGAGGTCGGTGTGGGGGCTGAGGGGGCTGAGGGGGCTGAGGGAGGGAATCCTGGGCGGGGGCGGGCTTCTGACTTGTTTCGACAACTCGAGCGCCAGACCAACATTACCCCTTCCCTCCCGTCCCTCCACCGACAAAAACCAACACACACACACGCATGTCCCCCAAACACCCCCGGCTGTGTGTCTCTCCCAACCCCTTACCCCCTCCCCCCAGCTTGCCAGCTTTGCTTACCCACCACGCCACCACACCACCTCCATATACACACACACACACACACGCATACACCCACACTAACCCCTACTTTACATCTACCTCTTGACGCATTCCTCTCGCTCCCCCGCTCCCCGCTCCCCCCCCCCCGCTCCCCTCTCCCCGCTCCCCAGGCCGCCTCCTCCACCTCCTCCCGCCTCTTCTTCGCCCGGCTGCACACCACCCCCGAACCCCCCGCCAACACCGCCGCCCAGACCCGAGCCACCTCTTGTATCCTCACCACCGGCCGCCGCCTGCCCCCCAGCATCGCCATCAATCCGGTGCAGGGGCTCACGGAGATGTTTGGAGGGCTGAATGTGGGACAGGTGCTGGGGCAGGGATCGTACGGCACTGTGTATCACGCGCGCTGGCACGGAGTCGACGTGGCCATAAAGGTGGGGCGAGGCGGGGGAGGGGGAGGGGGAGGGGGAGGCAGCTCGTGTGTGTGTGTGTGTTTGTGCTCGTATATATATATGTGGGGGGGGGGGGTTTGGGGCAAAGGGAGGGGGCTGGGGAGAGAGCTGCTGCCCCCTGGGTGGTGCAGTGCGCCTGTTCCTCATACGTCATACCCCCCTCCCACATGATCCACACGACCCCCTAACAGCGCCAAACCCCATCGCCCCGACCATATTGTCCCGACCCTATTGTGCCTCCTTCCGGTCGCTTCCCGGTCCCGGGGGCTCGCCCCTGCCCCTGACCCCGCCCCCCCCCGCGCCCCTGCCCCGTGTCCGATCCCCTCCTCGGTCCGCCTCCGCCTCCGCCTCCGCCTCCGCCCGGTCCGCGGCTCACCCCCTCCCTCTCCCCCCCTCCATTTATGCAAAACGCCCAACTGTAACGCGCCGTACATCTGTACGGCACGTTACCGCTGAGTGTTCAAATACGCAGCTTCCTTTTGCATCCTTCATCTTTTTTCTCTTTTCCATAGGCACTTTTCTTAGTATCGCACCGCATATCACGCCATGCTCCCTCAGCAATTTTGCAACGTTGCTCACCATTACGCCACGTTGCCCCTGCCCATCACGCATCGACGGATCGCCATCGCTACCGCACTGGTCTGCCGCACAGGTAAGCATCCTCCTTTCCGATAGATGTTGACATTGCCAGTTCTTACAGCTTAGAGGGTGGGATTTCGGGGAATTTAGAGCAAGCACGCGCATGCCAGCTTTACAGTCAGTTTCGGACGCTTCTACTTCGCTAATTTTACGTTTGGTACATATCTACAACATCGCACCGCACGAACTGCGGTGCGACTTCGTCCGAGACGTCTTACGACATGCGACGTCGTCCAAAGCGACTTACGAGACCGTCCAGACGACGGGTCGGCGCTACCACTGGTCAAGCATCAATGTCGGTAACGTATGGGAATGGGTGGGTTACAGCTAACAGTTTCGGAGGTTCAGCGGCCGGAGCAGCTTGATCAACAACATCCGCAGTGACTCATTATTTTATAAAGGAGCATATCACTCCCTGAACCCCCTCCCCCTCCCCCTCCCCCTTCAACCCCCCTCCCTGTAGGTCCAGGATATGCACATTCGCAATGCGGAGGAGCGCGCCCGGGCTGAGTTTGAGGTGGGAGGGGAGGGGAGGGGAGGGGAGGGGAGGGGAGGGGAGGGGAGGGGAGGGGAGGGGAGGGGAGGGGAGGGGAGGGGAGGGGAGGGGACCGGACGGGACAGGGTCTGTGGGTCTGTGGGTCCTACAGGGCCGTCCGGAGGTGGGATGGGGCGGAGTGCGGACTGTAGCCGGATACCGGCCTAGTCAGCCCAATCGCCCGCCCGCCCGCCCGCCCGCCCGCCCGCCCGCACACCGATCTCGCGGATTTCCCTTCCCAGCTCCCCTCTTGTCCGTCAGTCGGTCCGTCAGTCATTCCGTTGTTCAGGTCGGATCGGATCGGATCGGATCCTCTGCGTCCTGTGTGTGTGTGTGTGTGTGTGTGTGTGTGTGTGTGTGTGTGTGTGTGTGTGTGTGTGTGTGTGTGTGTGTGTGTGTGTGTGTGTAACTGTTACATATCTGCCGGGCCGACACTGGCCGGGGGCGCTAACCCGCCCACATACGGGAGACCGCCGAAGCACTCCTCTGTTGAGGAGGGGCGTACCACCTTGTCTGCACACTGCACCGGGAAGTGCTAACCGCTGCGCCGTAATCGTCACAGGACAGCGTCCACCTGATTGTCCATGTGCCAGCTAAGCTAGCCCCAGGCGCCTACTGACCTCGGTCCACCGAACGCATGCTCTACAGCTGCGTAATCTACCAGGGCACTCACACCGGTGCCATTGCCACCTCCTATATCCTTCGGAAGCCTGCCGCCGCCCGATCTTAGTTATCCAACCACCACCTGCTATGCAGTCTGGTCCAGGCCCTATGCAGACTCAATCCTCCACCACTGCTCTGCGGCAGCGTTGTAGTCTTCATGGTGGCATCCCACTCCAGCCGCCCCGCGCACCAGAGGACACCATTGTCTCCAGCCTTCGACACCCCGATCTCTTTCACCCGGGGGACCAGCGGTGGGGTACGATCCCACGTCTTCGTGGGATACTGTAACGACACACACACACACGTGTGTGTGTGTGTGTGTCGTTACAGTATCTGACCGGGCCCTGACGCTGGCCAGGGGCTGCTAACCCCTCCCCGACGGAAAGACCGCCTAAGCACTCTCCCCCTTGCGGTGGGAGAAGGGCGTGAGGGGCCGCTACCCCCTCCTGCTCGACGCAGAGCTGGCTGCGTCGTATACCCCATATACGGGTGTACGGCGCAGCGGCTCCCCAAAAGCTTGAGCTCACAGCCTGCCTTATACGGCAGCTGGGCCCTTCGTCCGCACAAACAGCAGTCGCGCCGGCGCACTACGCGGCGCCCGCGCTGTCCTGCCCGCCCTGAAGTCCTTGCAGCGCCGGGGCGCCCGGCCGGCCTGCTACCGGCTGGCGGTGCTCCTCTAGGCGCGAAAACAAAGCGCTGAGAACCTGCCCCGAGCTTGGTCCGGCTCGTGGGCGGTCAGCACCAAAGGAGAACCCAAGACAGCGCGCGCCCTACCCCTGCTACTACTCCTACTACGACGGCCCCGGAGAGGCCGGGGGGTGGCCCCTAGAGGCCGAGCTCCAGAGCGCCGCTTGGCCTCGACGCGGCAGGAGGTCGGGAGCGGGCCTTGCGGCAGCGGGCTAGGTGACGGAGCTATAGTTCGCACTAGGCGGCACCTCGCCAACTCTCCTCACTCTCGCTAAACCCGCTCCCTAAAGCCTCCCTTGCCTACAAAAGGCAGCCTGCGGCGGTCTCTGCACCCTAAGTCCTCTCGGACCCGAAGGACCCCCCCCTCCTCCTCCCCTCCTCTCACGCCTCCCTGCCTCGACGCCCTAAGTTCCCTCCCTCACCCATAAAGCCCCTTCATCCCCTCACTCCACTTCCCCTCCCCCTCCCTCCATACCCATCCCTGCGTGCTGCACACACTGAAAGTGGCCGTTGACCACCGCCAGGATGGGGTGGTCAGGCCCTACCCCCTCCCATCCCCGCCTTGGCACGTCTAGCTTTGCAAACCCTCGCACACGCTGCCAAAATTCTAGCGCTGCGCGCGCCTTGGCCACCTCGACTGGGTCTGGGGCATCCGGGGCGGTGGGCGAGTTCCTGACTGTGTGTGTGTGTGTGTGTGTGTGTGTGTGTGTGTGTGTGTGTGCAGTCCCGTCAGGTCTGTTCTCCTCTTTGCCCCCCTTCACTCCCTGAGCATATCACTCCCTGACCCCCCCCCTTACCCCCCTCCCCTCCCTCCCTCCACGCCCCGCCCCGCCTCGCCCCGCCCCGCCCCCGTATGCCTACGTGTATGTTTACGTGTGTCTGCCCCTCAGGTGGGCCTCAGTCAGCGGCTGCACCACCTAAATGTGGTCCACACACTCTCCCACGCATCCGCACTGCTGGAGAGGAGCAACACCTCGGGTGGGTGGCGGGGCTTGGCAGGCTGGGCGGGATGGGCGGGCGGGCTGGCAGGCTTGGGTGGCTGGCTTGGCGTCTCGGCTCCGTCATTAAAACCCCCTCTACCCCCATTGTTATATAACGGAGCATATCACTCCCTGACCCTCCCCTCCCCCCCACCCCCCCGCAGGCGTGCTGGACTCGTGCGGTTCCAACGCCTGGCACGCCGGCCTGCAGTTCGCGCCGCTGGGCTTCGCCAT
The DNA here is from genome assembly GCA_030267565.1 of Pleodorina starrii. Classification (NCBI taxonomy): domain Eukaryota; kingdom Viridiplantae; phylum Chlorophyta; class Chlorophyceae; order Chlamydomonadales; family Volvocaceae; genus Pleodorina; species Pleodorina starrii. The sequence goes on along the minus strand of BRXU01000002.1, from coordinate 5,068,806 downwards.
CGCCTCCCGCGCCGGCGGCACCGCCTGCCTCAGCGGCCGCGACTCCACTGCCCCCGAGAGCGCCGAGGCCCTGGCCCTGGCCCTGGCCATGGACGCCGCACCCGCCTTCATACCCTTCTTCCAGGGCGGAGAGCCAGACGCGGCGGCGGCGGCCGCCGCCGCCGCCGCCGCAGGCGGCAGCGTCGGCGGCGGAGCCGCCAAGCTGTCCCCGCTCGACAGCCCCGTCGGCGCCCTAGCGGCCATGCGCGGCTCCAGCAGCGGCGGCGGCGGCGGCGGCGGCGTGCGGCCCAGCTGCCCGCAGGCGCCGATGTCCTCCGCCAATGCGGGGCCGTCGGCCTGCATGGGTCTGGTGTCGGGCTCGAATGCGGTGGTGCGGGTGGCGCTGCCGTCGGGCGCGCACGTGCCGATGCTCCGAAACCCGGGCCGCAACCCCGGCGCGGCGTCGGCCGCCGCCGCCGCCGCCGCCACGTTTCAGCAGTCGCTGGCGGCGATCATGGCCGCGCGTGGCTCGTCCAAGTCCGGCAGTCCGCGCACGGCCGGCGGCGGCGCGGCGTCGACGTCATCGCAGGTCAGAGACGTCGTCGTGACCGCCGGCGGCGTTGGCGGCTCCGCCGCCGCCGCGGCGGCGGCGGCGTTGGCGGCTCGCGGCACCTGCGGCGGCGAGGAGCCGTCGTCATCGGCGGCTTCGCCGCCGTCGTCGTCGTCGGGGCATCCGCGCGCGGTACGGAAGGCGTCGTTCACGCGCTTCGCCGCTGACGGCGCCGCCAGCTCGGCCCGCAGCGCTGTGGCGGCGGCGGCGCTGGCTAACGGCAGCTCTGGCGGCGGCGGCGGCGGCAGCTACAGCAGCGCGCAAGACTGCGCTGACGCAGCGGCGGCTGCCGCCGCCGCCGGCGGCGGCAGCACTGGCGGCGGCGGCGACGGCGGCTTCACGCTGGTGCCGTTCCTCACGGCCGACGCGCTCGCCGCCGCCACCGCCAGCGTCGTGGGCGAAATCCGCGGCGTCGACGCCAACTATCCCGGCGGCGCCGCCGCCACCGCCGCCGCCGGCGGCGGCGGCGGCGGCGACGACGCGGTGTTGGCGACGATGGCCGGCGGCTTGGGCTCCGCCAGTGCTCCGTCGGCGGCCGACTGTACGGCAAGTTTAGGCAAGGGCGCCTTTGGTTCCACCCTTCAGTGCAGCTCCGTCGGTAATCCCGGCTCCATGATCCTCACCGGATATACGGGCTGTACGGCAGCATCTGCCGTACAGAATCTGGCATTGACGATTACCGGCGGCCTGTCGAAGATCCCCGCGAGCGACGTCGAGGCGTCGCCGGCGGCCAGTCAGCAGCAGCCGGCGGCGGTGGTGGCGGCGGCGGTGGCGGCGGCGGAGCCGACGGAAGCTGACGGGGCGGCGTCGCCGTCACCGTCGCCGTCGCCGTCGCCGTCACCGGAGGCGGTGTCGCAGCAGCAGCAGCGGCTGCCGCCGCAGCGGATGCAATCGGCGCTGATGCAGCCGCACCAATCGGGCGCCTGCGCGATGTCGTACAACGGCATGCCGTTGATGCCATACATTGACGGCGGCCTCGGCGCCGGCTTCGCCGTCATGAATTTCCCCAGCGGCGCCGCGGCGCGCATGGCGCCCGGCGGCGGCGGCGGCGGCGACGGCGGCGGGGTGGAGGGCTTTGACGGCGGCGGCGTCACCGCCACCGCGGGCGGCATTGCGACGACGATGCAGGGCGCCATCGGCGCCGACCTGTCCGGACTGTCGTACCCGCTGGATGTACGGCTGTGGATGGTGCTGGAGTTCATGGACAAGGGCAGCCTGCAGGTCTGTGCGTCTATGTGTGTGTGTGTGTGTGTGGTGCTTTTGTAAAGTGCATGTATGCGTCTGTATGCATGTATGCATTCATGCGCGTGTGTACGTGTCCCAGCTACGGGTATTGTTAGGTCTGTCTGTCCGCTTGGTTGTCTGTCTGTCTGTCTGTCTGTCTGTCTGTCTGTGTGTGCCGTCGCGGCGCGGCGCGATGCCTCCTAGACGCGCCGAGGCCAAGCTACGAGACAGCCAACTGCCCACCCCCACCCCCGCCCCCACAGGACGCCATTGACCGCGGGTGGCTGCGCGAGGGCCGCACCGCCGATCACGGCCCCGACTACCCGGCAGTGATCGCCACCGCGGGGGAGATTGCGGCAGCGGTGGCGTACCTTCACTCGCACGATGTGGTTCATGGGGACCTGTCGGTGAGATGACCGGGGGAGGGGGTAAAGCAGGCGGGGGAGGAGGAGGGGGGTACCTAAGGAGAGGGAGCGTGGGGGAAGGCGGCGGCGTGGGAGGGGGGAGAGAGGATGGGGGGGAGCCCAGGGGGAGGGGGGAGGGAAGGGTTGGGTTGGCAGGGGCCCAGTGTGTGTCGTTGTCTCGATACTGGGCTGACCAGCAGCTCGCCAGCCAGGTGAAGGAGGCCGGCGGGAGCCGGCGAGCTGGGTGTGGGGATGGGGTTGGGGAGGGGGGGAGGTTGTGGGGAAGGGGACGCTGCTGCCGATCCGGCACCTCGGCACCTCGCCCGGTTTGGTTCGGTTCGGTTCGCCGCCTTGCCCCTCGTCCCTAGAACCTTAGAACCCTAAAAACCCTAGAAAACCCTAGAACCCTAAAAAAAACCTAAAACCCTAAAACCCCTGAGGTCCCCCGCACCTGCGCCGTGCGCCGACGTGGTGTTGTTTTGAGAGACAACGCCTTTTTTGATTATTTATCATCATTTTTGAAATCAAAAACTTCTCTTGGTCACTCGCCTCGCTCCCTCGCGAGGTAGCCATTTAACGGTCCCCCCACCCCCCACCCCACCCGCGGGTCGGTCGTTCAACCCCCGAGCCGCCCGGGATCCCGCCCCGCCCCGCGCCTTCCCACCCCTCGCCTCCCCCTCCCCGCCCCCTCACAGCCTCCCCGGCCCCCCCTACACACACCAACAAATACACACACGCACACACGCACGCAGGCCGTCAACGTGCTTCTCCAGTCTGTACGGCAGCAGGAGGACGGACCCAAGCGCAGCAGTGAGCCGGTGGACACCGCCGGACGCGGATTCATTGCCAAGGTGGGAGGGGGGTTGTGTGGAGGGAGGGAGGGGGAGGGGAGGAGTGGAGGGGGAAGGGAAGGGGACGGGTTGGGTGGATTACGAGTGCGATGCGCCCTTGGTACGGCACCCTACCCCCCTCCCCTCCCCCTCCCTGGCTCGATGACCACCCGATGGGCCCGCAGTGCGCCACTGTCCTATCCCCGCCTGTCCCCGCCTGTTGTGGAAACCCTCTCACCACCTGTCATCCGGGGTGGCAGCCTGCCTGTCTGCCTGCCTTCGCTTCTCACACCTGCTTGCGGGCCTGCCATTGCATATTGGGTTTTGCCGTACTCGCTCGCTGGTTTCTCCCCCCGGACCCCTCTGGTTCCCCCCCTCTCCGGCCGCCGCACTGAAGTTGGGCTGTCCATACGTGTGTGCGTGTGCGTGCCGTGTGTGTATGTGTATGTACGACACGTGCAGATCAGCGACTTTGGGCTCTCCATGCAGCTCAAGCGCCCCGACGAGGCCATCAAGACGGGGGCGTACGGCACAATAACCCACATGGCGCCAGGTGCGTGTGTGCGTGCGTGCGTGTGTGCGTGCGTGTGTGTGTTTTGTGGGGGGAAGGGGGGAGGGATAAAGTGGAACAGTGGCGCCCGGAGACTTGATTCTCTCCGGGTCGGTGCTGTGGGTCGGGATGGGGAGCGGGAGCCGTGGGCCATCCGTCGCACCCGAGCTGCTCCCATGTCCCATCCGCTCTTCACTCGCCAACCACCCTCCTCCTCCCCCTCCCCCTCCCCCCGCCCCCTCACTTCCGCCTGCCCCATACCTCGCCTCGACCTTTTCTAACCCGGCTATTTCCCCACCCACGCCCTCCTCCGTGTTTTTCATCTGTCCCTCTCCCTCCTCACGCCTCTCGTTTCTGTCACCCCGCTTCTCCCCCTCTTCTCCTCCTCCCCCTCGCCCGCCACCCCCGCCCCCCTCCCCCCGCCTCCCTCCCACCGGCCCCCTCCCCCCTCCCCCCCCAGAGGTTCTCCGCGACTCTGCGCTGTCAAAGCCCGCCGATGTGTACTCCCTGGGGGTGCTGTTGTGGCAGATGGTGACCGGCAGTCGGCCCTGGGCGGGATTGTCCCACTTGCAGGTCAGCTGGGAGGGGAAGGGAGGGGGCGGGGAGGAGGCTGGGCTGGGCTGTCGTCTGAGTCTTCTGTCTTCTTCTTGTCAAACCATCAAAAGCATCTTTTGTCGGGAGGTGCTTCAGTCCATCCCCCTCTCCCTCCCTCCCTCCCTCCCTCTCTCCCTCCCTCTCTGCCACACACACACCCTCTCACTCACACACACACATACACACTCTCTCTCCCTCTCAAGATGACTCATCCTCCAACAATCCCCCGCCCCCGCCCCTGCCCCTGTCTGTCTATTTCTCTGTCTGTCTATTTCTCTGTCTGTCTGTCTGTCTGTCTGTCTGTCTGTCTGTCTGTCTGTCTGTCTGTCTGTCTGTCTGTCTGTCTGTCTGTCTGTCTGTCTGTCTGTCTGTCTGTCTGTCTGTCTGTCTGTCTGTCTGTCTGTCTGTCTGTCCGCCTCATCAGGTGTCAGTGGAGGTGGGTACCCACATGCGGCAGTTGGTGTGGCCCAGCTGGGTGCACTCGGGGGTGCGGGCACTGGGGCAGCGCTGTCTGGCGCCCAGCCCCACAGACCGACCCACCGCCAGGCAGGTGCAGGCGGAACTGGGGGAGTTACTGCGGCAGGTGCCCCAGTACGGGTAGATAGGCGGAAGAGGCGGGGGTTTAGGAGGGGGTGGTGGGGTGAGAGGGGATCGAGGGGGTGGAGGGGGGGTGAAGATGAGGTTGCGGCGTTGGAAGCGAGGCGACCCCGGGGGGTGGGGGGTGGACGGGGGGAGGGGCTATTGAGAGAAAGCGACCGCGGCGAAGGGACGGTGGGTGACGGGAGGAGGAGGAGTAGGGAGAGGGAGAGGGGGAGGGGGAGGGGGAGGGGGAGGGGGAGGGGGAGGGGGAGGGGGAGGGGGAGGGGGAGGGGGAGGGGGAGGGGGAGGGGGAGGGGGAGGGGGAGGGGGAGGGGGAGGGGGAGGGGGAGGGGGAGGGAGAGGGGGAGGGGGAGGGGGAGAGGAAGGGGCCGCTGCGTGAGAAGGGTTGGTGCGAGCGGGCTGTGGTGGCGGAATGATGGCGGGAGGGGTAGGATGGGGGAGGGAGAGGCGTGGGAGGGGGATGGAAGAGGGAGAGAGGAGAGGAACGAGGGGAGGAAGGAATGGAGGGGAAAGGAACGGAAGGGAATGGGCGAACGAACGAGTGGTGTCACCCGGGCGATTCAGCGGCCGGAAACGCCGAGGGGGGGAGGGGGGCCAGGGGGGCCCTGCATGCGTTGCGCCGCGAGCGGCAGGAGGGCCGGCTGTTGTTGGTCGTGAGCTGAAGGGCGCTGCTGAGAGCTGTATGACGTTTGACGGCGGCTGTGGCTGTGGCGGCGGCGGTGGGTGCGGCGGTGGGTGCGGGCGCGCGTTCCGAAGGCGCGTGCGGCACACGAGAGTCTGGAGACTGGGATGGGAGGCTGAGATGGGATGGCGCGATGGATCCACTGCAGACTGCGGCGGAAGCCACTGCCACTGCCACACCGCATGGAGAGCTGCATTGCGGCGTTGCGACCCCAACGCCGCGGCAAGCGTGAGCTTTCTCCTCCTTGCCTTTTGTCTGGTTGTATTTAGTGGTTTTTAGTTTCTCGTGTGTGTACACAGGAACCCAGATGGTGGTGGTGGTGGTGGTGGTGGTGGTGGTGGTGGCCCATGGGGGGAGGGAGGGAAGTGGTTGAGAAGCCAAGTGACAGTGCTGTTTCAATTGAGGGTTTGGGCGATTGGGCGGATGGATGGATGGCATGTATGGTTTGGCACACCCCGTTCCCCCAATTGCCGTGGCTCTCCGAAGTGCGACATATGGAAGGGCCAAAGTGCGCCAGTAAAGGCCTCTTGACGAATGCGCGCGCTCTGTCTGCGTCGGGTGTGTCTGCGGCAGCATCGCGGCGGAAGCTTAGGGGACGTAGCCCTCTGGGCTTCACCGCAATTAATTTGGGGTGGCAAGTGCTCTAGAGCAGGCTGATGGCTTGCTTGGGAGGGGCCGCTGGATAGCTCTTTCGCTGCAACACCTCTTGGTCGCTTACGGGTTACCATACACGTCTGATTCGGGTTTGGTCTGTTCTCGGGTTTTTGTGGGATGGGCGGAATGTGTGTTTGAGCGCGGGGGTCCTGAGGCTGTGCATTGGGGATGTGGAAGTGTGGGCGCATGCCGGCGACGGGACGGGGCACGTTGAATGGCCGGTTGGTTGGTTGCGGGAGGCGCCAGGGCAGACGAGAGGGCTTCAAACCTCGGAAGCATTCCGCGGCACGGCCGGCAGCGTGCATGCGGAGGCAGGGGGAGGAGGAGGAGGAGGAGGAGTGCGGTGCGGTGCGGTGCGGTGAGTCCCCTCCCTTGGCGAAGAGGGTTAAGGGCGGGAGGCAGGATCGACTGCCCTGCCTTCTACATATGTCCGCGCGCGTGCAGTGCAGTGCAGTGCGTGCGTGCGTGCAGTGCAGTGCAGTGCAGTGCAGTGCAGTGCAGTGCGTGCGTGCGTGCGTGCAGTGCGTGCGTGCGTGTGTGCGTGCAGTGCGTGTGCGTGCGTGCGCTCTTGTACCAAACTTGTTGTTGCGTGCACCTGCGGATCCGCAGCGGGAGACGTTTGGGGGAAACGGGGGGGGCGCCCAAACCCGATCCAGGGGGGGCCGATGCCGCGGCGCAAGCTTCTCGGGCTTGTTGTTGATGTTGTTTATGCTTTGGGTTTGCTTAGGTATGTTGTGCTTGCCGACTGCAGGCCCTGCGAAGGGTTGCTGGGAGAGTGAGGACCAGGGCTGGTGTCACACCCCTTGTGGAGGGAGGGGAGGGGAGGGGGGTGGGGGTGTACTGTGTCGGCGTGTGTGTGTATGTGGTGGTGGTGATGGGGGTGGTGGGTTCCTGGGATTGGGGGGGTCAGGGCGTGATATGCTCCTTTACATTGGGGGATGGGGAGAGGTGCAACGTGCGCCGCCGCGCACTCGCCCATCGTGGCGCCGATGCTCTGCAGCTGTTGTGTTGTGTTGTATAACTTGTGTTGTGTTGTGTTGTGTTGTGTCGTGTCATGTTGTGTTGTGTTGTGTTGTGTTGTGTTGTGTTGTGTTGTGTCGTGCGACGGAAGCGCTCGCTCGCAAGGAAAGCTGAACGTCGCGCTCGCCGCGCTGCACTGACCCGCGTGGTGTGTGTGTGGGGGGGGGAGGTTGTGATGGGTTGTGTTTCCTTTTCGACGACGTGGGGACTCCACCCGTGCGCTTGAGCTCCCCGCGTGAACTCCCCGCATGGCAGCGGCTGTCGCTGTGGGGGGGGAGGGAGTTCAACCGCCCGCGTCGTCGTCGACCGCTGTGGGGCAACTGTGAACTGGGTGTGTCGGGGGGTTTGTGAGGAAGGGGGAGAGACGGGGGACGGGGTGAAATTTCCCCTTGATCGGGGGCGGGAGTTGACCCGTTCGTTCGTTGCGTGATGGTGGGTGGTGTCACGCGTCATTGAGCCATGACAGGCGCCTGGACTGCTTCTGTCTAAACCTTCTGGCCGTTGGTCGGTTTTTGCCCGACGGGACCGACCGTGTGCGACTGAGCGTTGGATGATACTGCACATGTGTCCGGAGCAGAGGGGGGGGCCTTTTTTGGCGGCGGCTCTTTTTTGGTGTTTTGAGAGTCCGGTGCACTGCAGGGCAGAGCTGTGCGGTGCCGGGGAGGGCTGTTCCGCATGCACAGACGGGCCACAGGTAGGCACCGTAATCCTTGGCCCGCAAATATTTCATTTCGGCCGCGTGTGTGTATGGGTGTGTGCTTGGCACGGGGGGATAGGCTTTGTTTGTGACCAGTTGCTGTGGTATTTACAGAATTCGGATATTACCTTCATTCGCTTTAGGTACATTGCGCTTTGGGTACTGTGGAGCCGCCGGCTGGGCTGAGATCGCCCTCGCCCGGCTCCCTTGTTGGTCATAAGATGTCCTGCGCTGGTGATCTGTGCATCGGACCACCGGTTTGACGCGCGCTGCTCAGGTGGTTTTGACATTCTCGCTGCCTTAGGTTGTGCCAGAGCTCGATCGGCTGTAATCATTTCCGTTTCTCGTATTCTGAACAGCACATCTCTCCCCTCATCTTGTATTCCAGCATCACGTCAACCTCGGCATGCGTCTTGCCGCTGCATCCAAAGAGCGTGTTGGCAGATGGGGTTCCTACGGCTTGACGCCTATACCACCCCACACCACCAGGGGTATGCACCTTCCGGCCAAGATTGCGCTTTTTAAACGAACCCTTGCCCTGATCCATTCCGACCGCACTTGCAAATGAGCCGTGCGCCCCCCTGCCCTCTTCCTAATCGCACTCTCACGCACCCCACCCTGTCCCCACCCCATGCGTGGTGAGTCAAGCCCCATTTTAGCTGGCGCGCTGTTAGTAACCTCCCACGTGTCTCTGCTGCAATTTGCGCTCGGCACAGGACTCCCTCTACACGCCCGCCCTGGTTTGCGGAGATAGTACAAACGCCATGCCGACAGCTCTTGGGCTGGTGAGGCTGCCTGAACACCGGTTAAAACTCGCTGCAGCAGTGTGTATATCCAGGCATAGCCGCCACATGCGCCGATGAGGAGCTTTCGCGTTGGCCCAGTTTAGGACTGCATGGCTGCGCCGCCAACTTCAGGTCGGAACCGCTGGACCTAGAACAGCTGCACAATCTTCCAAGCTGTTAACCATAAATCATGTAACCGGTGCGCGATGAGATGGACGCATGGAAGAGAAGGGCACGATCGAGGCGAGCTCTGGTTACACAGGCTCCCAAGCCAGAGCTCCGAGGCCGCTAAAGAGCGGAGAACGTGGACGCCAGTGTCGAAGCACACTTGACGCCAGCGGGTAGGCCAGAGGCCAGAGGTCCCGCTTACTTCGAGCGCTGCCGCATCTTCCGGCGCTTGCGCTTGAGCCGGCGCATACGCTTCTTCCGCCACTGCAAGCATTAACGGGACAGGATTGCTGGGAATCAGCATCAAGCTTGAGGCTGCAATGTATAATCGAGCGCCGTGGGCGGCGCCAACGCGCAAGGGCGTCGTCAAAGCAAGTACAGACCTATATAATCACAAAAGTGACTGACCTTAGCACGCATCTTTCTTGGTCCCGAAGGGAAGAATGAAGAGCGGAACAGAGACTATGTACAGACCGAGACGGCCGGTTTGCACGGCCCTCCCCGGAGCGACTGAAACCAAGCTCTCGCCGAGCCGAAATTCAAGTCATTGCCAATATACATTTTCACCTCGGGCAATATAGGTTGGAGCTGGTGCTAAACGCTCACCCTCGCAGCAGAGCCCCATGCGCCTAAACTGCAAACGGTCGTGTCGTTAACGTTTGGGCGCAAAACTTGCAGCCCGGACACACCTAGCTACCCCAACTTACAGTCAAGGGATGAGTTTCTTGAATAAGGCACTTCTGGCCCATACGGGTCAGACCTGCGCCTGGAAACACGGATGGGCAGAACAGGGCTGCGCATTGCGGGGAGCGGCGCTCACGGGGGCGGAGCCCAAGGTGTACCACTTGAGCGAGGGCTAGTGGCCAAAATTTGTGAAAGGGCAGCGGCCGTGTAGGCCGTGGCCGCCCCCTGGGGCGGCGGCCGACGGCTGCAAGCGCAGGCAGGCCCCCACCCACTCCTGGACACGCATCCCCCGGCGGCTTTCGCTCTCGACGAGTCAATGGGGCTGTCCCCAAGCCACAAAATTGGTGCGGGGCAGAATGCGGCATGTTGGGGAACGCTCTGGCAGAGCTCGGGACACGGCTTGCGGGGGATGCGGCCGGCGGCTGCACCGCCGCCGTCTCTGTCTGGGCTTGTAAGAGGCCGCTGCTTGTTTTGAGACTGACGGCTACCAGGGCCTGCACCTTACCGCCGCTGCGAGCCAGTGGCCCACGAGCTCCACCCCTCGTATCGGCTCGCTCGCAGCGGACATACAGCGGCAATCCAAGCGAACCGCCATCTCAGTTCGCATGTCGCCACGCCGGGCCCAAGACGATGTGGGGATGGGGTAGGGCAATGGGACGAGATCCCTCATTAATGGGAGGAGCTAGAACTGGAGGCCTCGTCCTGACTGCTGAGGAAGGGGACCCAGGCGCCAGGTCGCCGTCTTTGAAGGCTTTCCTAGACATTACATTTCCATTCGCAGTCGCACTAATCACATCAAAAGAGTGACCATCTCCCTCAACAGCGTCAACTGTACGAGAGCTCACAGGCTTAATTGGCGCGTCCGTTTTGCGTTCCTGCGTCCTTCGGCGTGTTGTCGTACGCCGCCAGCCCCGCCGGACAGGCAACGCCGCCGGCGGTGGCAGACTTCCTGGCAGATACCGCCTACGTTTTAGTCTTTCATTCCGACTCGCAATGGGGTTGGGTACTTACGGTTTCAGGCTTCGCGTGGTTTGTGGGTTTCGTGTGGCTGTGTGTCCCCAGGCGGAAACCGCTGACCGGCTTGACAAGGGAGGCAGTGCGGTACAGCGCCTCATCCCTTCGGCCTTTGCCGCGCACTGACCAGACCCCGGCTGCGCCTCCTACGTCACTGCCTGGCCCTGTCAAGCCAGTCAAGCGAGGCGGAAACGAGCGAACTCAAGGGGCAGTGGCGCACAGGGGAGGCTGAGGAGGACGGACGATGACGTCGATCGTCGCCCGCTGGGCGCCTCGCTCCCCAACCACGGTGACGTCCATGACACGGCTAAACGGAAGGAGCATCTGATGGGCACGCTGACTGTCGGAAGGTCTCAGGAAGTAGGCAGAAGACGGCGGCGGAAGCGACGAGTGTCGAGCAGCAGAGGCGGCATTGAGGCGTCCCCCAGCGCCACGGCTGCCGTTGATGAGCCGCGAGGCGACCGTGCTGTTTGGCTAGGTCCAGAGTCCACATTGGCAAAGCTCAGACGGACTAGTTACAGGATGAGCAGCAGAGCCGGCCGGCGGCCGAGGTCCATGCATGGCGCCAAAACTACATTCTACCACACTACAAACAACGCCCGAGAGCCTAGGGCTCTACGGGGCAGAGTTAGGTTACGGCCCCGGATCGTGGCTCGGGACATGTACCGAACAATGACAGACCCCTCTGGCTCAGGACATGTACCGAGTCGGTACATGTCCTGAGCCACGATCCGAGGCCGCCCCAGCATAAGCTGCTCTTTAAATTCTAGTTGATTCTTTTATAACTTTGTAATGTTGGATCGTTTTGGCGACTCGCCATGGAGGGGCACACCGTGGGACCGTGTCCCATGCTCCGACCCAATTTCCCAATGCAAATGGATCATTTAATAAATTATTAAATTTCCAATCGGTCTGGCTACCCGCCACGAGGCAGTACGCCGCGGGACCAAGAGCCACGATTCGTGGCTCGGGACATGTACCGAGTCGGTACATGTCCTGAGCCACGATCTGAGGCCGCCCAAGCGCAAGCCCATATTCCAATTCAAATCGATTATCAAATTATTCATTTATTTTCCGATCGTTCTGACTACTCGCCACGAAGCGGTACGCCGCGGGACCGGGGGCCACGATTCGTGGCTCGGGACATGTACCGAGTCGGGACATGTCCTGAGCCACGATCCGGGGCCGCCCCATCACAAGCTGAAATTTAACCAGCACAAGCTGGTATTTATTATTTTATTGTTTTTAGATACACATTTATATAGATTATGCTCACAATTTTGCACGAAGAATATATACCAAAACAGCCTCCCCGCACAAATGCCTAATATTTTCCAATATTTCCTTGGCGGTGTATCGACAATAACGATGAGGATACATACTAGAACTGCGGTACTGTGATCCTTCTTGCCGTGCACCGCCTGTTCCAAGCAGATTGCCTCATTGTCAACTGCCCGGGACTGTTCAGACCATCAAACCGCCGCTGTAACCCTGATCTGAGTATTGATTTACACGATATTGCAAATGATGCATAGCAGAACGTCCAGACATAATGACGAGGAAGACTTACAGCTCTACCCTTCCTAAATACAGTATAGGTAACAAGAAACAAAAGCTTAACCAGAACCGCGACACGCAACAGGCGCCACTCACACGGGTAGTCCCTACACGCGCTACCGACGGCCGCTTCGTTCGACAAGGACAAAATGCAGGAGGATTTACTCATGGGCTGGCTGACGAGGACTTTATGGATATGGATATGGGGGAGGTGCCTGATGAGCATGGCGATGTGGAGGCTCGTGAGTTAGCGGACAGACAGCGTTACGAGGGGCCGGACCTTGAGGACGTGGCTCGCAGCTTCCTTTTGCATCATGGCGCAGCCAGCGGCATCCGTGAGGAAACGCTTACACTGCGGCGGCATGTCTTGAAGGCAACAGTCGCCGCAGCGGACGCGACCTGGGCGGGCACCTGCCCCATGTGCAGCTCAAAAGGCAATGCGACGGGGGCTCTATCTTGCCCTGTCGTAGTCCTAACGTGGGACCAGCCTGTGGAGATTGAGGTCCCCATACACTACTGCGGGGAATGCCGTGCACAATACTCGATCCGGCCGACCGCAGTGGACTGCCTTGCAGACACGAAGCCAGCCTGGGACCTATCCCTGCGCCGGGATGGCAATACTGTCGTTTGGTGGCACCAGGCGTTAGTGCAGACGGTTGACTTGTTGTCCTTCTACACCCGGCACGTGAGTGCTGACCGCTTCTGTGCAGCTATGCTGGACAACTGGGATCGGAATGGGGTCAACCCGCCATCGTGCCTTGCGACGTCTACCCTCGGCGGATGTCCGATGGGGCGGGCGGCCCTGCCGCTTCCTGCTTTGGCTTTGAGACGCGGACGCCAGGGGGCGGCTGGAGTAGCCGTTTCTGAGCGTGAAGGCGGTCGCATAGGTCAGAGATGATTAGTTCAAACTCCGGGCGTTCAAATTGCCCAGCGTAGTCGACGACCAATGTTGGCCTGGTAGGGAGGGCCCGGACCACAAGGACCGCGGGAACATTTTTTACGGTCTGTCCATGAAACCGTTCAATGGGGTATTCCTCGAACACAGCCAGCAAGTTGTTCGAAGCGGTATTTGACCGGTCTCGCAACTTGTCCTTGTCGCTGTACTCCTGTGTATGGATTCACTAGTATTAATATTGAACATCCAAGACTCCTATGACAAGGAACATGCGGACTTACGCGTGGGGCTCGACCCGCGTTCACCGCCATTTCGATGCAGCTGTGCGCCTCCCAAGCAAACGGCCTCCCTTCGACACTCTACTTGTGTCACGACATATTGCAATGCGTATCAAACTAAAGTCATGCGTACATTCAACTCAAATGAAAAGGTCGTGTAACGTGATGAACGTTCTGATGAAACGCTGAGCCAAATTTGTGTTTAATCCTCAAGCGTATGATCGTTTCAGAGGCACGGACTCATGGGTTGGCGCTCCAGGTGTCGTGTACACGTCCAGCAATCAACGGTACGGCCATGTTAAAGCTGGGAACCCGCACTATTGTGCGCTGCGCAGCGGGCAACGATCGCGCAACATCGTGGTCTTGAAGGAAATATTGGAAAATATTAGGCATTTGTGCGGGGAGGCTGTTTTGGTCCCCGTGCTAGGGCAAAAGCCTTACATTTCCACCTCCCCGCCAGGCGTGACAGCCCATCCGGGGATGCGGCCATAGCTCGAGCTATGCAGAAGTGCAGAACAGCAGAACAGCACTTCATTTTCTGTGTACACGTTTCCGTAAAGGGCAGTTCACCGGCTCCGTCTCAGTCGGCATGCGTAATTTTGAGCGTGCTAATGACGTCTTGATGTTGGGATATTTGGCACTGCTAGGTTGGGGCGTGCGGATAAAAGCTGTCCCTAGCTGTCCTAGACACACGTTCGAACCGTTCGCATCAGATGCATGCCTCGTGTTAGAGTACTCCGTTATCCTGCAGTATTGGTAAATGTACGATAGCTTAGATATCCTTGAGCTGCGCCCCCACTAACGTTGAGCACCAACAGCATTCACAGCGCCTCGTTTTTGCTCGTCTGCGGATGACTGCCATCCCATTCATGCAATGCGTATAATTGAACGGAGATCTTGCTGGAGTGTTACTGGTGACGGGACTTCGGGTTGGTGGAGACCGGCATTCTATGGTGATGGAATTGCCGCATCAAAGGGTTAAGGCGCGACGAGCCGCGTTGTCACAGTTTCGTTCTTGCTGAACGCTTGCAGAACGGCCGGCCCAGCCTCATGCCGTTGGCACCCCGCACGGCCGGAGTCCATAGGAGTGACGCGACCGCTGCTGTCATGGGCAACGTCATGGTCCCGCTTGTTGGCTGCCAGCTTGGCGGCATGGACATTGACAACATGGCTCGGTATCGGACAGCGACGGGGAGGGTGGTGCAGCACCTGACAGCAGCACGCCAGGGGCCGCTGCCGCTGCGGAATACAGCGAATGCAAGTCGAATGGAATGCTCCGAGCCCCTGCCACCCATGAGCGGCCCCGAGCTCCTTGCACTAATCACCGGCCCCGAGCCTCTTCCGCCCCCATCCCCAGCCCCGAGCCCCTGCCACCCATCTCAGGCCCGATGCCCAGTCCGCCCATCTCCAGCCCCGAGCCCGTGCCATTGTTCTCCGGTCCCCGAGCCCCTGCCACCGATCTCCGGTCCCCGAGCCCCTGCCACCAATCTCCGGCCCCCGAGCCCCTGCCACCCATCTCAGGCCCGATGCCCATTCCGCCCATCTCCGGTCCCCGAGCCCCTGCCACCAATCTCCGGTCTCCGAGTCCCTGCCACCAATCTCAGCCCCGATGCCCATTCCGCCCATCCCCAGCCCCGAGCCCCTGCCACCCATCTCAGGCCCGATGCCCATTCCGCCCATCCCCAGCCCCGAGCCCCTGCCACCAATCTCCGGTCCCCGAGCCCCTGCCACCAATCTCCGGTCCCCGAGCCCCTGCCACCCATCTCAGGCCCGATGCCCAGTCCGCCCATCTCCGGTCCCCGAGCCCCTGCCACCAATCTCCGGTCTCCGAATCCCTGCCACCCATCTCAGCCCCGATGCCCATTCCGCCCATCCCCAGCCCCGAGCCCCTGCCACCCATCTCAGGCCCGATGCCCATTCCGCCCATCCCCAGCCCCGAGCCCCTGCCACCAATCTCCGGTCCCCGAGCCCCTGCCACCCATCTCAGGCCCGATGCCCAGTCCGCCCATCTCCAGCCCCGAGCCCCTCCCACCCATCTCAGGCCCGATGCCCAGCCCGCCCATCTCCAGCCCCGACCCGCTGCCACCCATCTCAGGCCCGATGCCCAGTCCGCCCATCGCCAACCCCGAGCCCGTGCCATTGTTCTCCGGTCCCCGAGCCCCTGCCACCCATCTCAGGCCCGATGCCCATTCCGCCCATCCCCAGCCCCGAGCCCCTGCCACCCATCTCAGGCCCGATGCCCAGTCCGACCATCTCCAGCCCCGAGCCCCTGCCACCCATCTCAGGCCCGATGCCCAGTCCGCCCATCCCCAGCCCCGAGCCCCTGCCACCCATCTCAGGCCCGATGCCCAGTCCGCCCATCTCCAACCCCGAGCCCGTGCCATTGTTCTCCGGTTCCCGAGCCCCTGCCACCCATCTCAGGCCCGATGCCCATTCCGCCCATCCCCAGCCCCGAGCCCCTGCCACCCATCTCAGGCCCGATGCCCAGTCCGCCCATCTCCAACCCCGAGCCCGTGCCCTTGTTCTCCGGTCCCCGAGCCCCTGCCACCCATCTCAGGCCCGATGCCCAGTCCGCCCATCCCCAGCCCCGAGCCTTTGCCACCCATCTCAGACCCGATGCCCAGTCCGCCCATCTCCAGCCCCGAGCCCGTGCCATTGTTCTCCGGTCCCCGAGCCCCTGCCACCCATCTCAGGCCCGATGCCCATTCCGCCCATCTCAACCCCGAGCGCCTTCCGCCCATCCCCAGCCCCGAGCCCCTGCCACCAATCTCAGGCCCGATGCCCATTCCGCCCATCTCAACCCCGAGCGCCTTCCGCCCATCCCCAGCCCCGAGCCCCTCCCACCGATCTCCGGTCCCCGAGCCTCTTCCGCCCCCATCTCCAACCCCGAGCCCCTGCCACCCATCTCAGGCCCGATGCACCTTCCGCCCATCTCCAACCCCTAGCCCGTGCCATTGTTCTCCGGTCCCCGAGCCCCTGCCACCCATCTCAGGCCCGATGCCCATTCCGCCCATCCCCAGCCCCGAGCCCCTGCCACCCATCTCAGGCCCGATGCCGAGTCCGCCCATCTCCAGCCCCGAGCCCGTGCCATTGTTCTCCGGTCCCCGAGCCCCTGCCACCGATCTCCGGTCCCCGAGCCCCTGCCACCAATCTCCGGCCCCCGAGCCCCTGCCACCCATCTCAGGCCCGATGCTCATTCCGCCCATCTCCGGTCCCCGAGCCCCTGCCACCAATCTCCGGTCTCCGAGTCCCTGCCACCAATCTCAGCCCCGATGCCCATTCCGCCCATCCCCAGCCCCGAGCCCCTGCCACCCATCTCAGGCCCGATGCCCATTCCGCCCATCCCCAGCCCCGAGCCCCTGCCACCAATCTCCGGTCCCCGAGCCCCTGCCACCAATCTCCGGTCCCCGAGCCCCTGCCACCCATCTCAGGCCCGATGCCCAGTCCGCCCATCTCCGGTCCCCGAGCCCCTGCCACCAATCTCCGGTCTCCGAGTCCCTGCCACCCATCTCAGCCCCGATGCCCATTCCGCCCATCCCCAGCCCCGAGCCCCTGCCACCCATCTCAGGCCCGATGCCCATTCCGCCCATCCCCAGCCCCGAGCCCCTGCCACCAATCTCCGGTCCCCGAGCCCCTGCCACCCATCTCAGGCCCGATGCCCAGTCCGCCCATCTCCAGCCCCGAGCCCATCCCACCCATCTCAGGCCCGATGCCCAGCCCGCCCATCTCCAGCCCCGACCCGCTGCCACCCATCTCAGGCCCGATGCCCAGTCCGCCCATCGCCAACCCCGAGCCCGTGCCATTGTTCTCCGGTCCCCGAGCCCCTGCCACCCATCTCAGGCCCGATGCCCATTCCGCCCATCCCCAGCCCCGAGCCCCTGCCACCCATCTCAGGCCCGATGCCCAGTCCGCCCATCTCCAGCCCCGAGCCCCTGCCACCCATCTCAGGCCCGATGCCCAGTCCGCCCATCCCCAACCCCGAGCCCCTGCCACCCATCTCAGGCCCGATGCCCAGTCCACCCATCTCCAACCCCGAGCCCGTGCCATTGTTCTCCGGTTCCCGAGTCCCTGCCACCAATCTCAGCCCCGATGCCCATTCCGCCCATCCCCAGCCCCGAGCCCCTGCCACCCATCTCAGGCCCGATGCCCATTCCGCCCATCCCCAGCCCCGAGCCCCTGCCACCAATCTCCGGTCCCCGAGCCCCTGCCACCAATCTCCGGTCCCCGAGCCCCTGCCACCCATCTCAGGCCCGATGCCCAGTCCGCCCA
Source organism: Pleodorina starrii (assembly GCA_030267565.1). Taxonomy (NCBI): domain Eukaryota; kingdom Viridiplantae; phylum Chlorophyta; class Chlorophyceae; order Chlamydomonadales; family Volvocaceae; genus Pleodorina; species Pleodorina starrii. Next base: position 5,051,312 of record BRXU01000002.1, on the reverse strand, counting down.
TCTCCGGTCCCCGAGCCCCTGCCACCAATCTCCGGTCTCCGAATCCCTGCCACCCATCTCAGCCCCGATGCCCATTCCGCCCATCCCCAGCCCCGAGCCCCTGCCACCCATCTCAGGCCCGATGCCCATTCCGCCCATCCCCAGCCCCGAGCCCCTGCCACCAATCTCCGGTCCCCGAGCCCCTGCCACCCATCTCAGGCCCGATGCCCAGTCCGCCCATCTCCAGCCCCGAGCCCCTCCCACCCATCTCAGGCCCGATGCCCAGCCCGCCCATCTCCAGCCCCGACCCGCTGCCACCCATCTCAGGCCCGATGCCCAGTCCGCCCATCGCCAACCCCGAGCCCGTGCCATTGTTCTCCGGTCCCCGAGCCCCTGCCACCCATCTCAGGCCCGATGCCCATTCCGCCCATCCCCAGCCCCGAGCCCCTGCCACCCATCTCAGGCCCGATGCCCAGTCCGACCATCTCCAGCCCCGAGCCCCTGCCACCCATCTCAGGCCCGATGCCCAGTCCGCCCATCCCCAACCCCGAGCCCCTGCCACCCATCTCAGGCCCGATGCCCAGTCCGCCCATCTCCAACCCCGAGCCCGTGCCATTGTTCTCCGGTTCCCGAGCCCCTGCCACCCATCTCAGGCCCGATGCCCATTCCGCCCATCCCCAGCCCCGAGCCCCTGCCACCCATCTCAGGCCCGATGCCCAGTCCGCCCATCTCCAACCCCGAGCCCGTGCCCTTGTTCTCCGGTCCCCGAGCCCCTGCCACCCATCTCAGGCCCGATGCCCAGTCCGCCCATCCCCAGCCCCGAGCCTTTGCCACCCATCTCAGGCCCGATGCCCAGTCCGCCCATCTCCAGCCCCGAGCCCGTGCCATTGTTCTCCGGTCCCCGAGCCCCTGCCACCCATCTCAGGCCCGATGCCCATTCCGCCCATCTCAACCCCGAGCGCCTTCCGCCCATCCCCAGCCCCGAGCCCCTGCCACCAATCTCAGGCCCGATGCCCATTCCGCCCATCTCAACCCCGAGCGCCTTCCGCCCATCCCCAGCCCCGAGCCCCTCCCACCGATCTCCGGTCCCCGAGCCTCTTCCGCCCCCATCTCCAACCCCGAGCCCCTGCCACCCATCTCAGGCCCGATGCACCTTCCGCCCATCTCCAACCCCTAGCCCGTGCCATTGTTCTCCGGTCCCCGAGCCCCTGCCACCCATCTCAGGCCCGATGCCCATTCCGCCCATCCCCAGCCCCCAGCCCCAGCCACCCATCTCAGGCCCGATGCCGAGTCCGCCCATCTCCAGCCCCGAGCCCGTGCCATTGTTCTCCGGTCCCCGAGCCCCTGCCACCGATCTCCGGTCCCCGAGCCCCTGCCACCAATCTCCGGCCCCCGAGCCCCTGCCACCCATCTCAGGCCCGATGCTCATTCCGCCCATCTCCGGTCCCCGAGCCCCTGCCACCAATCTCCGGTCTCCGAGTCCCTGCCACCAATCTCAGCCCCGATGCCCATTCCGCCCATCCCCAGCCCCGAGCCCCTGCCACCCATCTCAGGCCCGATGCCCATTCCGCCCATCCCCAGCCCCGAGCCCCTGCCACCAATCTCCGGTCCCCGAGCCCCTGCCACCAATCTCCGGTCCCCGAGCCCCTGCCACCCATCTCAGGCCCGATGCCCAGTCCGCCCATCTCCGGTCCCCGAGCCCCTGCCACCAATCTCCGGTCTCCGAGTCCCTGCCACCCATCTCAGCCCCGATGCCCATTCCGCCCATCCCCAGCCCCGAGCCCCTGCCACCCATCTCAGGCCCGATGCCCATTCCGCCCATCCCCAGCCCCGAGCCCCTGCCACCAATCTCCGGTCCCCGAGCCCCTGCCACCCATCTCAGGCCCGATGCCCAGTCCGCCCATCTCCAGCCCCGAGCCCCTGCCACCCATCTCAGGCCCGATGCCCAGCCCGCCCATCTCCAGCCCCGACCCGCTGCCACCCATCTCAGGCCCGATGCCCAGTCCGCCCATCGCCAACCCCGAGCCCGTGCCATTGTTCTCCGGTCCCCGAGCCCCTGCCACCCATCTCAGGCCCGATGCCCATTCCGCCCATCCCCAGCCCCGAGCCCCTGCCACCCATCTCAGGCCCGATGCCCAGTCCGCCCATCTCCAGCCCCGAGCCCCTGCCACCCATCTCAGGCCCGATGCCCAGTCCGCCCATCCCCAACCCCGAGCCCCTGCCACCCATCTCAGGCCCGATGCCCAGTCCACCCATCTCCAACCCCGAGCCCGTGCCATTGTTCTCCGGTTCCCGAGCCCCTGCCACCCATCTCAGGCCCGATGCCCATTCCGCCCATCCCCAGCCCCGAGCCCCTGCCACCCATCTCAGGCCCGATGCCCAGTCCGCCCATCTCCAACCCCGAGCCCGTGCCATTGTTCTCCGGTCCCCGAGCCCCTGCCACCCATCTCAGGCCCGATGCCCAGTCCGCCCATCCCCAGCCCCGAGCCTTTGCCACCCATCTCAGGCCCGATGCCCAGTCCGCCCATCTCCAGCCCCGAGCCCGTGCCATTGTTCTCCGGTCCCCGAGCCCCTGCCACCCATCTCAGGCCCGATGCCCATTCCGCCCATCTCAACCCCGAGCGCCTTCCGCCCATCCCCAGCCCCGAGCCCCTGCCACCAATCTCAGGCCCGATGCCCATTCCGCCCATCTCAACCCCGAGCGCCTTCCGCCCATCCCCAGCCCCGAGCCCCTCCCACCGATCTCCGGTCCCCGAGCCTCTTCCGCCCCCATCTCCAACCCCGAGCCCCTGCCACCCATCTCAGGCCCGATGCACCTTCCGCACATCTCCAACCCCGAGCCCCTTCCGCCCATCTTCAGCCCCGAGGCTGCCACCGATCTCCGGACCCGATCCCCTCTCACCTATCCCCAGCTCCGATCTCCTGCACCAATCCCCAGCCCCTAGCCCCAGCCCCGTAGCGCCAGTGCTCAATCCCCCGCGCCCCAAGCCCAAGCCTTAGCCCCATAAGCCCCGAGCCTGAGGTCCCAGATGTCACTCCACCGCGAGCCCCAGCCCGAGCTCCTAGTCCCCACCCCCAGCCGCCAAGGTGCAGCCCCCAGCTTCAGGCCAAGTGTCCAAGGATAAGCTCCAGCCTCATTCCCTAACTGTTTAGCCCCAGATGCCAAGCATCGGCCCTGAAGCTTCAGCCCCTATCCCCAGCCCAGGTTACAGGGAGGAAAGACAGGGTGCGTGGGGGCCTTGGGGTGTTTGGGGTTTGGCTGACAGCTTTCCTGTCGCAGATCTTGGCATAAATGCGCCAATGTGCTTATCGAAATTCGGGACCATCAATGGTGAAACATCACCACAAAGGACGACTGCCGTCATTTGCGTCGGGATGCATGCATGCTTGCACGAACAAAACGCCGCAGTAATTATGTAGTAATTATGCCCACCGCAGAAAAAAATAGAGTTATTTCATTTTTAATATGGCTATTGATAACAATTTTTTATTGCTGGAAGGCCATGCGCACCACAACAACGTCAAAGTAACCATTTGCGATGTAAAGGTGTCCGTTCAAGTGTCATTAGGTTTCTATACCGGCTCAGGATAGGAGCCCAATGACAGTACGGAAACCAACTGCCGTTCCCACTATACGCCACATACGCCCCTTCCGGCAAATTGCGCAAATTATGGGGTGATCCAAAGACCGTTAATTACCTAGAATGGGGAATGGGTAAACTGCGCGGCCGAAGGCCGCGAAATTTTTGGAACCTACGGCATAAAAAGCCTTGCAAATTTGTGCAAATTCGGGGCAAGATCGCGTTGGAAGGATATTTTGTTACCAGCCTGAACTTCCTTACAAGCAGGGTATACGATCAGAAAGAAGGAATCAAGGCGAATTTACTGGCGGGCCCGGTTAACGCCCGGCAGTGAAACCGGCGAGTACGAAGGTTGACACCCACCCACCGCCCCCCCCCCCTTCGGCAAGGGCGGATAACCCGCCCACACCCATACCCGCGCACGTACTGTCTACAAGTGAGACTGCAACAAATCCCCTAGATGATGTTGCTGGTGTTCTGTGGGGTTTAATTGTAAGGACTTGCCGAATTTGTGCCCCAGTCAAACCACAACTTCGAGTTCGTTCATTGCTGTCCAAGTCACAAAACACAAACACGCGGCGTAGATGTGGAGGCGTACGCCCTCGGAGGCGTATGCCTTCGGGGCACAGGGGGCTCGGGGCATAGGGGGCTCGGGGAACAGGGGGCTCGGGGAAAACGGGCACGGGAGCAGCAGTGCAGGGTTTTAGGGTCTGTGTAGCAGCAGCGCGGCGCCCCGGCAGTGCAGGAGAGCAGAGGAGGACAGCAGCTGCAGCGCAGAGGGGGCCGGACAGCTGCTGCAGCGCGGCACCGTCTCCTGCGGACGGTGCGCCGCCCCGGCAGTGCAGGAGAGCAGCAGCTGCAGCGCAGAGGGGGCCGGACAGCTGCTGCAGCGCGGCACCGTCTCCTGCGGACGGTGCGCCGCCCCGGCAGGGCAGGAGAGCAGCAGCTGCAGCGCAGAGGGGGCCGGACAGCTGCTGCAGCGCGGCACCGTCTCCTGCGGACGGTGCGCCGCCCCGGCAGTGCAGGAGAGCAGCAGCTGCAGCGCAGAGGGGGCCGGACAGCTGCTGCAGCGCGGCACCGTCTCCTGCGGACGGTGCGCCGCCCCGGCAGGGCAGGAGAGCAGCAGCTGCAGCGCAGAGGGGGCCGGACAGCTGCTGCAGCGCGGCACCGTCTCCTGCGGACGGTGCGCCGCCCCGGCAGTGCAGGAGAGCAGCAGCTGCAGCGCAGAGGGGGCCGGACAGCTGCTGCAGCGCGGCACCGTCTCCTGCGGACGGTGCGCCGCCCCGGCAGTGCAGGAGAGCAGCAGCTGCAGCGCAGAGGGGGCCGGACAGCTGCTGCAGCGCGGCACCGTCTCCTGCGGACGGTGCGCCGCCCCGGCAGTGCAGGAGAGCAGCAGCTGCAGCGCAGAGGGGGCCGGACAGCTGCTGCAGCGCGGCACCGTCTCCTGCGGACGGTGCGCCGCCCCGGCAGTGCAGGAGAGCAGCAGCTGCAGCGCAGAGGGGGCCGGACAGCTGCTGCAGCGCGGCACCGTCTCCTGCGGACGGTGCGCCGCCCCGGCAGTGCAGGAGAGCAGCAGCTGCAGCGCAGAGGGGGCCGGACAGCTGCTGCAGCGCGGCACCGTCTCCTGCGGACGGTGCGCCGCCCCGGCAGTGCAGGAGAGCAGCAGCTGCAGCGCAGAGGGGGCCGGACAGCTGCTGCAGCGCGGCACCGTCTCCTGCGGACGGTGCGCCGCCCCGGCAGTGCAGGAGATCGGGGAGGGGGCCGGACAGCTGCTGCAGCGCGGAAGGGTTGCAACGGCGAGGGGGCTGTGCAGGCGCTCCGGGTCTGCGTGCAGGCGCTCCTGCGTGTGGAGGCGCCGAACCCCACTGTTGATCTAGCGCTCAAACTCTTTGATTCTTGGCTGAGAATAAGTTGTTGTTTCACAGAATGACGCTAGGGAACCCTTAGAAACAAGGCATTTTGACATGTCTGTCAGGAGTTCAGATTTCGCGCTATAGCCGGAAACCTCGCTCAATGCGATCATGCTGCCTATAATAAATAATGTTAGTGGCAAATTCTGAGGGCTGTCAAGACGGAACTTTGTGTGCGAGCGGCGCCTAAAGTTGCTGAAATCTTAGGAGCTATTTACAACATTGAAAATGATTTAAGTAGAACGTAAGTATATTGGCAATGGAACAGAATTGAATATATCGAATTCGTGTGAAGTTGTGCGAATTTGCGCAAATTCCCCCCTGCACGAATTACCCCATTCTACGGCAGGGTCACCCCTTCCTTCTATTTACGCAATATGTATGGACCATTACTACGTAATGCGACCGCGCTGCATCCACAGAGATGATTACAATCTCTGTTTATTTCATATTCTTGAACATCATGTAAGTTGTAACAAACACATCCCAACTCTGCCCAAACACTCCAGTCATATTCACATCCTGAGCAAAAATATGAAATCCAAAATGGCCCAAACCCGCTCCAATAGGACCACAATTTACCCAACCGGCACGTCTCTTAAGACAATTCCCAGCCGCCGTAGAAACATCAATCGTAGGCTTATAATACACTGACACTGTACGATTACCTGAATATGTACGGACCTTGTTACCTTGCTCTAAAAACGTATTCAAATTTGTTCTATTATACACCCCACTTGGAACATACACACTGTACGGATCATTTACAACATGCAACCGATATCATCACGTTTGCCTATGATGAAGTGTCAGCGTACCCAGTGTTTGGAAAATTGGGCGCCTGATACGATAACCACAAACGGGTTTTGGCGGTATTATATATGGAGGCTTCAGGATGTGTATAATAATACTGAGTTTCAGGCTCTTTTTGATCAGTACAAGATTTGTGCGATCAAGTTTAAGTTTGTTCCTCGATATGATGGATTCTCTGGGAATGATACGACGGATACTATTCTTCCAGGTGTGACTAATCAGGGTGAGGAGAATGTGTTGCTCGACGATTTTGATTGTAAGGAGCTTGGTCATTTGTTAAAGATCTGGATGGGTCGGTATAGTTTTTTGGCTGAGACCAAGGGTGGGGCCATTCATATACGGCCCATCAAGTTTATTGTAACGTCTAATTATTCAGTGGAGGATTTGTTTGGTCATGATCTGGTGATGTGTGAAGCTATACTGCGTCGGTGTGTTGTAAAAAAAATGTGAGCATATGGTAGGTTATGTACTTATGGCTTATAAACGTCGTTATCCGCAGCGCCGTCGGAGAGTGGTTAAGCGTCGTCGCACGATGGTGCCTCGGCGTGTTCCACGAGCGATATCATCACGTTTGCCTATGATGAAGTGTCAGCGTAAATAGTAAGGATACGGTGGGTGGGTGGGTGGGTGGGTGGGTGGGTGGGTGGGTGGAGGGGTGGAGGGCTGGAGGGGTGGGTGGAGGGGTGGCTGGGTGGCTGGGTGGGTGGCTGGGTGGCTGGGTGGGTGGGTGGAGGGGTGGGTGGCTGGGTGGCTGGGTGGGTGGGTGAGTGGCTGGGTGAGTGGGTCGATTCAACATCCAACTTGACGCTTTGGTGAGGTGAGGTGTCGGCACCGCTCGTCCGGTGTGTCGACGAATCGGCGGGGGCTGTTGGTTCCGGGTGGGACGGGAGGGCGGGGAAAATGGGGGGATGGGGGGGGGGAGGTAAACAGACAGGTATGGGTGGGTGAAAGGGTGTGGGTGGTCGTTTTATCTTCTCCCAGCCGCCATGCCGCCGTGACGGCCCGGGCTCCGTCCCGGGTCCCCCGGTCCGGGTCCCCCCGTCGATGTCAAACGCCCCACGGCCCCAGCCTCGCTCGGCCCCCACCGCCTCTTCTCGCCTCTTCTCCCCCATTTCTCAACCCCCCAACACAAACACACACACACACCTACGCACACGTTCACGGACCCGGACCCTGACCTCTCCTCTTTCCCCTTCCCTTCCCTTGCCCTCCCTCTCTGGCCCCTGTGCTGCACTTCACTGCGCGTCACGTCACCGCACCGCAGCCCCGACACAGAGCGCCTGCCCACCGCCCACACCTGCTTCTTTTCGCTGCTGCTGCCCGAGTACGGCAGCCGCCCCAAGATGAGGACCAAGCTGCTGACTGCCATCGACAACGCGCAGGGCTTCGGACTCGCGTAAAGGACCTGATAGGGAGGGAAGGGGGAAGGAGGAAGGAGGAAGGGGGAAGGGGGAGGGGGAGGGGGGAAGGGGGAAGGAAATCCCAGTTCCCCTCCCATTACGGAATGGCGGCACGAGAGTGCGGGGAGGGCGGGGAGGCTGAGCGTTGGAATGGACGGAGAAGGAGGGGGGCAGTCGAAATGGGAGGGAATTGAGAGTGGAAGCGGGCGGCAGCTTTTCTGGTTTCGGTGCAGCGGCGGCGCAGGGCCCCCGAAGCGCCAGTGGGGGGCAAGTGGGCTACCCGGGGATTGGGGGGGACACCCATAGCAAGCTTGCAAAGCAGCACCTCGAGCCGGGTTGGTCGCTGCGCTGCGTTCGTTTTGCCTTTTTGTCTCGGCGACCCCATCGGCGACTCTCCGCGGGTGTGATGATATATGTTTGGATTTGTGCTGTTTGAAGAATGCTGGTGCACCATGCACGAACAGCCGCGGCCCATGGGTCGTCAATACGTTATGTCGATACAGAAGTTGGGTCGATATTGTGCTTCATACATAACCCAGCCCCTCATCACACGGGTTGCGTGGAGAGGCGGGGTGCATCATTGGTGCAGCTGTGCTGGGTAAGACGTGCCCCGTGTGGGGTTTTTTTGCACACGCACGGGACTTCCTGGGTGTCACCCAGGGGTCTCCCCCGCCGCTGACCTTCGTTTTGCCCGGCGGGGTTGGGTCGATGCACGATCTCCATCCCCGCAAAAGCAGACAAACATGGCTTTGGTAAATATAAGAAGAATACATCCATCCCGGGTGTGCATGGTGTGCCGGATAATGAGGCCCGACCTCCCCTCCTGGCGAGTGACGCTGGCTCAGCACACGAGCCGTTGGCAGTTGGTCCTTTCATTTGCCAGGGGGCAGGGACCCTTGTCGTTGGTGTGGGGCGTCTTTTTCGTTCCGCAAGAGTGTCACATACATGTGTACCAATGGCAGTTTCGACATTTGAGCTCGCTTTTTCTCCGTGTGCGGTTTCGTGCGACGGTATTTCAACAGTCCATTTCCGTCGTCGAATTTTCCAATTTTTTGTAGTTATTAAACATAGGGTTTGCCCAGCATGAAGTTCACTGGAAGGCCGTCGCTGGCTACGATGCGTACAGTCATACCGTACGGCGTGCGGTTTGTTGCAGCTGCTCTTAAGTTTTAAGGCCTTGGCCCATGCCCCAACAGACTTCCACTTTGCCGACCACGCTGCAACTGCACCTCGCCTTTACACAGCTGAACTCTGTAAAGTGAGAGACGAGTCTTCCAACAATCTGTTGAGGCCGAGATCGCGGCCTGACGGGCAGTGCGTCGCAGCACTACTGTGTTAGGGTGTTAGGCCGTAGGTGTCCCGCGCGCCGCAATCCGTTGGGGTCCGCACACGACAACCAATTATTGCCCACACCTGCGACCCGACAGCCGCGCGCTGAACACAAGATGACCATCCACCCGAAGTCTCACTTCGCCATCCGTCCCCAGCGACCTACCGTGCCTACCGGTACATACAAACAACACCCAGGCGTGGAGCGGCAGCCTCACGGATCATCCGTCTATCCGTCTGTTCCGTTCTGTAGCAATCCAGGCCGGCTGACGACTGCGCTGTACCCGCTGGCGGCGAGCGCACAACGACAGAAACCCATAAGAGAAATCCGACCCACTTCATCACCGGGCACAAAAAGCCCCGCGCGCTCGCTCACTCCCTAGCTACCCACACCAACAGACGCTACAAGACGAGCAATCACGACCCGAGTTGTACGACAGACAGACAGATCCCGTTCCAGTTCGCAGCCGTACACACGACTCCCGCTTTATCCAAAAACCTGCCGTCCAAGCCATCACCTCCTAGGCGCCCACCACGCACTCGCCATTTACCAAGGCGCCATCCTGCGTCGCATCCACCAACTAAGCTCCCGGAGCCATGCCGCCCATCCCGCCAGCTGGGCTCCCCGCGCCCCTCGGCGTGGGGCTGGGTCACTGCTGCCTCTCGCCAGTCGGCTGCGGAAGCCGCATACGCACCTGCTGTTACTTCGGCAGCTGCGGAAACAGCTGCCCCCTCTCCAGCCCGCCAACAGGCGACTGGAAAGAGCTGCCCGACCTTTCCGCACTCGACGGTGACGGTGCAATGGCCGGCTCGGGCTCCACGCTGACGGCTCCAGCCATCCGGGTTAGCGCCTCCAGGCCCGCCGCAATCTGGTGTTGCACGGCTCCACTCGTCAGGTGGCTCCCATCGGGCACATCCACGCCGGGGCCTGGCTTGCGAACTGGCGGCGGCAGGGTCTGCAGGCGTTGCTGCACCGCCTCAAAGCTGGTCTGCATGTCAGTCGTGAAGAAGGAGCTGCCGAGCTTGTCCCGCGCGAAGTCGCCGTAAGCACATGCGGCTTGCGTGAGCCGGTAGCGCTTCTTCACCCGCTCGTGCTGGCTGTACGCTGCCGCCTCCCGCACATGCTTCGCGCGGGCCTCGCGCGCCGTCGCGGCGTTACTCAACGACGAGCTCAGCTCCTCCAGGGTCTTTACGAATGCCCGCGCGGTGTCCAGAACAGGCAACACGACGGTCTGGTGCCGCCGCCGCAGCTCGCCCGCGCGGCTTTCCAGCTCGTCCGCATCAGACAGCGCGCTGCTGCGCTCGCTCTCGTTCAGCGCCACCCTGTTCACGAATCCAAACCCAAATGTGCAAAAGAGAGCAAGCCAGCGTTTTTCCAGGCTCCAGGCAAGACATGGAGCGGGGCTGCAGCAAAATGGTTTGGGTGCCCTTCACGTTACAGGTACGCTAGTGGCACGAGCCCATGGCCCACAGGCCTACCAAGCATTAGCTGCATTACGCACACGGCCCAAAGGTTCTCAATCTCGACTTTGCGCCTCTCCAAACTCCGTCCTTCATCTGCCAATCTGCCCGACAACAACACCGAGCCCGAAACGCAAACAAGCACTCACGTGTCCGGATCCAGCTCCGCGGAAAGGATGTTGCACGCGCCCGTAACGGACTGTGTCAGGCAGTCGCGCAGGACGGGGTACATCGCAAAGCGGTCCGCGGAGCCCAGCATGCCATCCGTGAGGACCAGCCACTTCTGCGCTTCCCGGAGCGTGCTGTCGCCGTCCCAGGAGCCGGTATCCTGCTGCAGGACCCAGTTCATCTTCTCGCGCCCGGTAAGCTTCGAGAAGCTGTCGCCCGCCTCGACCGTCGGCGCGTCCGTCGCGGCCGCCTCACCTGTGTTGTTGGATTGTTGGCGCAACCGTCGGTACCTGCTTTCCGTTATCCGTACAATTTCAAAAAGGCGTATCAGGCACCCACATGAGCATCCACGTTATCAGAGGAACATGCCGAGACGACATGGCCGAGATACCGTAAACAAATAAAAACAATTAGGCATCTAAACATCACTCACCGTGCCCGCCTGGGCCTTTGGCGCGTGGACCCGAGTCGTTCCCCATATCCACGCCCTTCACCGTGGAGTCGTTGCCATCGCCATCCTCGCCCTTGTAGTACGCACCTCGCCCTGGCAGCTGCCCGGCGCCCAGAGCAGCCGCCTCCGCCAGTGCCAGCAAGTGCCCGCCCCCACCCGCCTCCGTCTCGGTGCCGTCGTCCGCCAAAGCCGCCGTGTCGTCCAACACGTCATACCCCCAACATGCCTCATCCTCGGCCGGGGGAGCTGCCGCCTCCGCTGCCGCCGCCATCGCCGCTGCCGCCGCCGCTGCTGCTGCTGCTGCCGCCGCCGTCGCTGCTGCCGCCGCCGCTCCCCTCGCCGTCGCCTTACCACGGCCACGGCCACCGCCGCCTGCTACCCTGCTGTCCATGCCGCCGCCCCTGCCACCTCCATCACCGCTGCCGCCGGCGCTGCCGCCGCCATCGACACTGCCACCGCCGCTGCCACCACCGCCGCCGCCGCCGCTGGTCCCGTTGACCGCATCCGCCGCACTTGGCCCCACGCCACCACCCTTGGTTCCTGCGCCGCCACGGCCGCCCCCGTCCTCGGCGGCGGCCGCATCAGCTGCAGCTGCCCCGCGCGATGGGGCGCACTCGGCCCCAGCGGCGGGCTGAGGCCGTGCATACTTCTCCCAAACACCGACGCGCGCTGGAAGGCGCTCCTGCATGGATCACAAAGGAGGCCAAGGACGGCGAACGCAAATCAGCGGGTGGGGTTGTTGTGATCCCTCTAAAAATGTCCTGCGGGCGGACAGGCTGACCCGGAATACGGAAACCGGATGTGCGAAAACGCCCGAGTTGGCTGTGCGTTGCGTTGAGTCCGGCTTTTGAGGCCACCACGCTCTGGGCTATCAAAATCCATACGTAGTCACGTACCTCGCTCAATCGTTGCCTCCGGAACGTTTCGAAGAGGCATGCGAGGCTCGCACTGCTGCTGTGGCCGGTGCAGACCAAGGCCCCCGCGATCTTGCCACTGGTCCGGTGTATCGCTTCCTGACTGGCGTGGGTCATCATGCGGAAATGGATGATGCCCGCGCCGGCCGCTCCGTGCGCGGCTTTGGTCCGCAGGAAGCAGCCGCAGCAGAAGCGGACGTTGCCGACGGCGCCTGGAGCAAAGTAAGCAGGCGGGGTACACACCGTCGAGGGTTCGCGGGACCAAATGTATGTCGGTCGTTGTCTGATACCGTAGTAGCAGCACGGCTCGGAAGGCTGGGCAGCCCAACAGGAGGGACCGCAAAGCCGGGGCGACAAGGATGCGTGTGTGTTTTGCGCCCTGCAAGGCAGAGCTGAGGGTACAGGGGCGAGGCGCCGGTGCCAACCACCCCGCAGCCCCCTCCAGTAAAATGGTGTCTTGATGTGTCAGGGGGGGCGGTTCGTTCCCCGACCATTGGGCCCAGCGGCCCTACCTAGCTTCTTCTGTCCACCAGCCTTGAAAGCCCCGTACGCTTCTTGCACGTCAATCTCCAAGTCCTCTTCGTCGACTGCGGCCGGTGGCTCGATCTTCGGGTGCAACTTGTTGTACAGCTCCATATCCATCCTGGCGTCGTGATGGAGGATGTGGTGCAAGTTGGCGTGGGATGCCGTCACAAAGCCCTTCCCAACCCAGCTCTGCGAGCTTGGGTTGTGAGGGCAGCCGTCCTCGTCACAGACGAAAATGCCGCCGGTCTTCGCGTCGTACGATCCTACGGAAACGGTGGACACGAAGCAAATAGGGGTTAGGGGGTTGAGGGGAAGGTTGGGGAGGGTGTCGATACGACAGACACGTCGAAACGTGGAATTGCGTCGGGTGCAAAACCTCGGACACTGACAACGAAGTGGTTTTTACTTACGGTTTGCGACGCAAGGAGGACGACCGCGCGACGCAGAGCCGTTCCTGGCCGCAGCAGCCGCTTGACGCGGAACACCGAGCTCAGCAGCGTCGGCCATAGCGTCACCGCCAAAGTTTGTTGCTTCGGAAACAACTCGTTGATACCGTGGGTCGAGGGTGAGACCCGCCGCGGCAGTGGGTCCAGGCGATGGCCCAGGCAGCTTCAGTACTTTTCGTTCTTTGTTGCCCCTATCCATTAGAGGAGCTGTTTACATGAGTACTAGAAGACTTTTGCATTTTGAGGGTATGGCGTTTTTGCTGTTCTTGCGATACGGTTTACAAAGAACGCCAGAACATGCGCACCAACATCGTTATAGGGCGACCTAAGTTACATAAATCTCATCTCTTAAGTTGTTTAAGAGACCGTATTTGAGCCTTAGTTCGGGACGAAGTGCGGTGGCATTTGTTTAGTAGTTTTAGCTGTCGCACATAAGGGCGGGCATTACGGCATTCACATCTACGGAAACAACACTTCTAGCAGTGATAAAGACATAGATGCGCTTTAACCTATACATACAAGGAGGACATTAAGGGTTCGATTAAGAGGGCGTGCAATGTTGGCAACGAACCAACCGCCTGCAACCGCTCACATGTTCACAAAACTCCCTGCTACTCTTGGATTTCCATAAATGCAGTAAGTTCTTATATTATACTTCCCTCCTATTTTGAGTTATGGTGGCATCTAACAATGCTTTTCAAGCTTGGTCTCGGATCCCAGTCGTACGACTGGCGGGAGTTCGATTTGTGATCACAGTAAGAAATTGTAACACTACGATTTTACACCAAACTCATCTGCAACTTTGTTCGCCTCGTATAATTGACTAAATGGGAGTAGAATGTCAGTCGTTAGGATTCGGAGATTACAAGGGGAACCGGTTAGTCGTTAGCATGCAAGGATCACAATGCGACAATGGGAACCGATGTTCAGATCGGTTGCTAGCTGTACATGCTAGACGGACTGGTCATCCTACCCCAGGGGCCCGTCAGGATTCGACGATTACAAGGGGAACCGGTTTTCACACCGGTAGGTTGCTAGCCGTACAGGCTAGACAGACTGTTCATCCTACCCAGGGGCATCCGCAAGGGGTGCCGAAAGCAAAGCCACCAAGGCCCACCAGCACCAAGCCCGCACGACGCACGAAGCGCGAAAGAAATGAGATGTCCGCCACCGAGAGACTGCGAGTGGAGTACCGGAGACAGGGAGCGCCGACCACGCGCCTGGAAAACAACACGCAAGTAGCTCCCAATCGAGCACCTAGACAGGAAGCGCCTACCATGCTCCAGGAAAACAACACGCAAGTAGCTCCCAATCGAGCACCTAGACAGGAAGCGCCTACCATGCTCCAGGAAAACAACACGCAAGTAGCTCCCAACTGAGCACCTAGACAGGAAGCGCCTACCATGCTCCTGGACAACCGCAAGGGTGCAGCCAAATTAGCACACTGAGTCACACCGTGACACCGCGACCTGGCAAAAAAATCGGGCCGTCAGCCCGTCAGTTGGGAAAGGTGAACGTTACGGCAGCGCGCACATTCATTTGACGCCTGGGATGGTTGCTGATGGGTAACGGTGATACTATTGTCTTCATTGTTTTTTTGTGAATTGATGGCGTGCAGCGATGTACAGAGTGGGGTTGGAATGTGCGTATACCGAATGCGCTGGTGGCTTTGGACAGCGAAGGATGATGGCATTGTTGTCCTTGGACGGCGAAGGTAGGGTGATAGTGGACTTTGGATGGGCTGCGTGATGTATGTACGATGTACGTACGATGTGGGGTACATGTGTGTGCGGGGTACATGTGGCTGCGTTGTAGGGGCTTGGTATGGAACTGACCTAAATTTAGGTCAGTGCACCAATTCAGTGCCCTAACTCTCAGGCACTTCCTAGGGGATCGCATACAAATAAAGACTTCTTCGTCCGTGGGGGTGGGGTGCTGGATGGGCACGGTAGTGGGTGATGGCGCTCTCCAGCACAGCTACCGATAGCCTCGCTGACAGACTTCACGATCAGGGATGCTTGCCGCAAATGAGACATTATGCACGTGTATGGCTTAAATAACGTCCAGATGCTTAGTAGTGACGAAGCTCGGTAAGGTAAGTATGAGCTCAAAGGGAAGCCGCGTGTAGAGCATGTGTACATGGCGCGATCATGCGGGAACAGAAAGGGAAATAACGCATGTTCGAGTGTGACGCAAGGCATAGGTGCGGCCGAAGTAAGGAGCTGTTGTGCTTCCGTCCGGTTGTACGTGGAGCGTTACTTTGGAATGAGCGGGTTCGCGCGGATGAAGGTGCACACACGCCAGCGTGGGGCGTAAGTTTCCGGTAGGATTTGAAGGGCAAGCTTGCGTGATCGTGCTATATTGAAAGGGCATTCGCTCGCCGGTCATGATTTCAAAGCTGGGGCCGCGGTCGTGTTGGGTCGCAACAATGTCGGTGTTCAACAGCCGAGCACGATAGGATGGGCGTCGAAAAGCGTGGGTGTGGTTCTTCTAGCAAGCACTTGTATGTACGCACGGTAGAGGACGTCTGCTGGCAGTGCTTCTGCAGACATACAAATGCTTGCTAGGACAACCGCACTGTAGCAGCTGTACGACAGTGCGGCTAGGCTATAAGAGCCTAAGCTACACCTGCACTAACAACTCGAGTGGCCTTTAGCAACTAAGACTGCTACATTGGTATCGAGCATCAGGAATAAATTCCTGAGGTCTGAAGATCGAGTCTCACAGAGCTCACATACCATTCTCACAGAGCCGTCAACGTCCGGAATGTGAAGTCAATTCGATCTGTGCCAGGTGTAGTCACGACCTACGCCTGGTATAAATCGGTAACATCCGGTGTGCCCGCTGACAAAGTGTGCAGCGTGAGCACAAATATCGCGGCTGGTGCGACAAGGGGTTGGTGTCGGCTTCCTTGAAGCCGGAAAAAGGGCGGGGCCCCGTTCAATCCGTACGGGTGGAGTTGAAGGGCTAGGGCGGCGGGGTGCCCCTGGGGTAGGATGAGCAGTCTGTCTAGCCTGTACGGCTAGCGACCGGTGTGACAACCGGTCCCCCTTGTATTCACCGAATCCTAGGGCGGCGAGGGCGTGAAGTGTGAGAGTATCAACATTCCTGCTGATAGACAGCCAGAGCTTTCAGCAATCCGCCCCATGTTTAGCATCGCGCGCCGTCTCGGCACTGTGCAACTCTTCCGGCCAGCGCATTGGCTGAAGTTACTTAGGGTTACAGTAGACATGCAGTGTATCATTTACACATCACGCAGGCTGACTTGCCAATAGAAGGACAGCGGAACTGTTTGAGAGGGTCGCGATGATGACGTGCAGTTGCCGACGAGAGTGCACAGGCTTCGCTACCGAGGTATTCGTCGTAGAGGAGGCTTGACAACTTTAACATTAGGACAGGGAATGTAGAAGTCCCCTAGGTTGCCGACTGGACTTGTTGGGCGGCCCGCAGATGAATCGTGCGTGCATTGGCGGCTTGGCGTCCAACAACCAGCAGTTTGCCCATCATGGTTTGCTCCTTGCAACCTTTGTAATAGCAATATGCGTCAAGACGATCGGACCGGCTAGCAGAGCTGCTGTGGTGTGGTCGCGGGAAGAATGTTCGCACGCAATGCAAACATAGTTGGTTGCTTGCCGAAACGAAGATTCATTTCACGCCGTCATGTCAGAATTCTACCTTAAGGAACGATGACTCTTCTGGAATTAATTATAGGCCGAGAGGTGATGGTTTGACCTCGGCCTCGGTCCATGGAGACTGCCAAACTGGTTTGTACTCATGCGATGTTGGGTTCCAATAATAAATTTACCGTGCAATAAAGAATGTAATCTTTTACTTATGCAGACTTTCCGTTGACCGAAAGTCTACACTTGTCCAATTACTTCCCAGAACCCAGAACCCAGATCCCACACACGCACGGACATGGGCAATCCTACAGGGCGGGGCCCCCCTGGGCGCTTCGCGCTGGGGCCCCGCCCAACAGGGCGGGGCCCCCCTGGGCGCTTCGCGCTGGGGCCCCGCCCAAAAAGTAAGTATCACCGGCAGTGATCCGACCCACTGGGGTCTCCAGTTCGAATCTCGCGGCCCGCACTGGCCCCTGGGCTAGTGGGCCCGCCCAACTTCAGACCTACACACAAGCAGTCCGAATAAAACAGGCTTGTGCTCGAAAAACTCCGAACCGAAAGGGCTATCTGTAGGAGTCCAGAGACGCTCTAGGACCATACCTCAGGTTCTCTGAGGAGCATGGTAGGGGTAGGTAATGGTGAGCACACAGGCTCGGATCCCAATAACACGGGAGCCGGGACGGTCTCCCTTCGAAAGGGTGGAGAGTGTAGCAGCTGTACGACAGTGCGGCTAGGCTATAAGAGCCTAAGCTACACCTGCACAAACAACTCGAGTGGCCTTTAGCAACTAAGACTGCTACACGCACCCACGCTTTTCGACGCCCATCCTATCGTGCTCGGCTGTTGAACACATTGTTGCGACCCAACACGACCGCGGCCCCAGCTTTGAATTCATGACCGGCGAGCGAATGCCCTTTCAATATCGCACGATCACGCAAGCTTGCCCTTCAAATCCTACCGGAAACTTACGCCCCACGCTGGCGTGTGTGCACCTTCATCCGCGCGAACCCGCTCATTCCAAAGTAACGCTCCACGTACAACCGGACGGAAGCACAACAGCTCCTTACTTCGGCCGCACCTATGCCTTGCGTCACACTCGAACATGCGTTATTTCCCTTTCTGTTCCCGCATGATCGCGCCATGTACACATGCTCTACACGCGGCTTCCCTTTGAGCTCATACTTACCTTACCGAGCTTCGTCACTACTAAGCATCTGGACGTTATTGAAGCCATACGCGTTCATAATGTCACATTTGCGGCAAGCATCCCTGATCGTGAAGTCTGTCAGCGAGGCTAGTTGTGCTGGAGCGAGAGCGCCATCACCCACTACCGTGCCCAGCACCCCACCCCCACGGACGAAGAAGTCTTTGCATACGATCCCCTAGGAAGTGCCTGAGAGTTAGGGCACTGAATTGGTGGCCGTGGGGTCACCACTTTGTTCCTGGCCTTCGCAGAGGGCTGGGTGACTGAGGGGGACCCTGGTGTGGGAACGAACAGCAGGTGATCGCATGGCTCTTACGTAAGCCATGTCCCTGTCCCCTGCACTGGTAGAGCTCGTCACGGTTGAATGTTCAACAATGATGCCATTGCCACCAAATATGCGTGTCATCTGCCCAATTAACGGGGGCCCCACTCCACATCTCAGCCATGATCTCCCGAGATCCATTATGCTGGGAAAGTTTACAAAAGCAAGTCTAAGAACTGGATTATAACCTGCAACTACTGCAGGCTCGAGCTTCAGCAAGGGCGCCTTCAGGAGTTGCGCATCCACATGCGCAGGTCCAGTCCCGCCCGAGGTTAGGCAAGATAGAGCTGCTGGTAATAGTGACCAAGGACGCCAGCAGTCCCACGTCTCGCACCCTGACACGCAAGGACTGCCAGACAACGCTGAAGCAGCACGGCTCGCGTGCCCAATGATGACATCAAGGTGCGCATCCACGCCAGGCAGCTTCGCGCCTTCGTCGTCTGCGGCACCCCCTTCAACGTCGCCGACAAGCCGTGCAACAGAGGCACTTGCTCGCTGGCACCAATCCGGGCCGCAGCTCTATCTGCCAGTAGTCCAGGAAGAACGGCTCGTCGGCGACGTTGAAGGGGGTGCCGCAGACGACGAAGGCGCGAAGCTGCCTGGCGTGGATGCGCACCTTGATGTCATTGGGCACGCGAGCCGTGCTGCTTCAGCGTTGTCTGGCAGTCCTTGCGTGTCAGGGTGCGAGACGTGGGACTGCTGGCGTCCTTGGTCACTATTGCCAGCAGCTCTATCTTGCCTATCCTCGGGCGGCAGTGGACCTGCGCATGTGGATGCGCATCTCCTGAAGGCGCCCTTGCTGAAACTCGAGCCTGCGCTAGTAACCCAGTTCTCAGACTGTCTGTTGTATACTTTCCTATCATAATGAAACCAGGCGGTCTGATCAGCGGGCCTTCCTATCTGTTTTTGATAGGCCCAGCCCTGCCCAGCTGACGTCTCTAAACCCGCACTGACAGCGGAAATTGTTCTGGACATTCAAGCAGCCATTAAAACTTCGCGGAGTTTCGCTGCCATTTATACCGCTCCTTCGCTTCGAAAATAGGATCCGCGGTACGGCGCTAGCCGAAATGGGCCGAAATTGGTTTCGGCCTTTCCGACGACCAATAATCTCTTTATCGGAAACACGGAAACTAGTTTCGACAGGTTTCCGTTTTGGCAGGCTTACGTTTTGGTCCGTGCCAGCCCTAGGAAAGTCACAAAGTCTGCGCAAAATGCAGCGCGCCATGCCGTACATCGCTTTTCGGGGCATGTCAGCTTCCACTGACGGGAGAGGCGTTTCCCTCCTCACAAGGGGTGAAGCAAGGTTGTCCAATGAGTCCTACGCTGTTTGGGTTTTTCGTGGAAGGTTATGCCGATTACGTTGACACCCTGGATGTCGCGCTCCCAGTTGCCATGGCGGCTCAGGATTGCACTAACGTGGAAGGCCGTCGCGTGCCCTTAGCTTTATACGCGGACGATCTAAGCCTTTTTGCTGCGACAAAGCGTCGTTTGATGAGCCTGCTTGCAGCGCTGCGGGAGTGGTCGGAAGCGTTCGGTCTTACCGTTAATGCGAAGAAGTGCGAGCTGCTGTTTTTCCACCCCAATGCCCAGGTCAGGAGCCACTTTTATGCGATCAGCGACTTGGCTACTATGCGCGTGACGGAGGACGGGTTGCCGGCGGTCCGACCTATCACTTGGAAGACGCGCGCAAGCTATCTCGGGCTGCATTTTGGTCCTAACAGCGCTTTCTCGTCCTGCACGGACGAGCTTTATGCTGCGGGCCGGCGGGCCATGTTCTCTCTGCTTAGCAAGCTGCGTCGGCAGGGGCTGTTGCTCCCCTCAGTCGGTATGAAATGTTTCAACACTCAAGTTCGCTCTGTTCTTTCGTACGGTTCGCAGCTATGGGGCGCTGACTTGGTTTTAGCCATGATAGGGAGGGGTTTCCCGGCTAACGATGCTCCGCGTTCTTGTTATTTTGAGGCCGCTATCCGGGACCGTATGGTCAAGCTGCAAATCTCGTTTATGAAACAGCTGGTCGGAGCTGCCGTTCCACCCCTGCAGTTGTTGTTTAGAGAGCTCGGGCAGATGCCTCTACAGTTGCATTGGGCTGAATCCGTTTTTCGTTTTTGGAACAGTTTGGTGGAGGACACTAGCAACGTGTATCACAGCGCTTTTCGTCATGAGATCCGTTTGGCTTTGGAATCGGATCTGCAGGCAGACGGTTGGGGCTCCAAGGTCATTCGGGTTCTGAACCTCTTAGGGCACGACTGGGGCGAAGAAGCGGCGGCGGGTAACATGGACACTAGGGTTAGGCGTTTTTCGGCGTGCAGGCTTGACGTTGAGGCGCTGATGGACACCCTCAGGGGTCGCGTCAACGACGATTGGGGCAGTGATAGGTTGGCTGTGGACCCGGGCACTTTCGTTTCGGACGGCAGGAAGCCTGGTGTTAAGATGTGCCGTTACAAGCACTGGATGGGGTTACCGAAGCAGTTCGAGGGGTACATCCCGCCGGCGCACCACCGTTCCTTACTTCGTTTTCGTTTGTGTGTGTCTGACTTAGCGATTAATAGCGAGAGCAGCAGGTCTAGGGAGCTTCGTGTGTGTAAGGCGTGTCGCTCTAATGGTGCTGTGGAGGATGAGAAGCATTTTCTGCTGGAGTGCTCTGCGCTTGCGTCTGCGCGGCAGAGGCTTTGGGATTTGGGTGTGCCCGTTGGTGCGTGTGTTAACGATGTCATGCAAGTTGACGACCAGCGTGGTCTTGCGAGTGCTATTTTCGAAATGTTCCGCTTACGGCGAGAATGCATCTCTGCGTAAAGTTGTGCTTGGCATCTATCTTTCAAGTTATGCCATTCGTCTGTGCTTCTCCTGTATCCTGACGTTACATCGTTTCTTTGGTTACTGTTTCTCTTGTTTTCGTATGCTTTTCTGCGTGGCTGAAGCGGTTCATGAGCCTCCGGGTTCGTTTGAGCCGTACGAGCTCGTTGAAGCTTGTAACATCATCATCATCATCATCATCACTGACAGTTGCAGCTGGCACAACATTTGATCCATATTGACAATCAAATAGGTAAATAGACGCCATAATGTGCGCTAAAGTTTTGAATTGCGACTGCCAGCGAAATCGGCTCGCCCACAAAAGGGATATCCGAAAAAACCAGACTTTCTTGCAGGTGTCAAGTCATGCTCAATGACTGGATTATCTGGAAATACAGAAGAATGATTTGCATAGAATGGAAAAGGTGGACGTTGAAAAGTGGTCAAACGGCATGGTTCGGAATTAACGAATTATTCCGCGAATCAATCGGCTTAGGGCATCGCAACACCATGATTCTTATACCCCAATAAGTCGATCAGCCTTCAATAACGCACGCGAACCTTCACCCTCCACGGCCCACCCCATTCTCGTGCCGGACTCGTCAACGATCCAAGCGTGCAAGGCGCAGGACATTCTGTTTATCGCCGTGTTAAGGCGACAAGAGTGCACTATTGCCCTCGCGCTAGGCGCGTCTTCCCCCGCCAACAAAAAACAAAAGGACGAAAGTGGACGGGCTGCACAACATCCAAGCGAACGAATCGAGCGTCTTTGGGCGCAGTACTCACTTACTTTCCACTGCATTGCAAGCCAAGTGCTCCTGATAACGACGTCCCGGAAATGCATCAGGGAAGGTCTCTGAAGCCCTGCTCACCCGGATGGCCCAGGTGCGCCAACTTGTGGAGGACGCGCACAACGTTTGGCTGTTGATACCACTCATTACCACTATACATTCATTAGGAGCACGTCCGGTTGGCTACTCAGGCTGTTTTTATGGGCCACAAGTTCGCGCAGTTGGACCATCGCCGAAACCCTTGCCTAACGAGTTGGACCGCATCCGGGGCCGACAGGTGTCTTGTCTTCTACACGCGAGATACCGCATCAAGCTCTTTTCAGTTTTCACGCCGCTGCCTACGTTGTCGCCATAACTCCTTTTCCCGAACCCCGAGGCAGGCCTCACCATTGGACCTGGTCGTTCACATTCCTAAACCCGAACACTCCCTTTACCCTTTCCTCCCGCGCAGTCGGCATCGGTTCCACCCCGTCACATTCCGGGGCGACCCGGCCGGGCCCGCGCCTCTCCGCGTCGCCATGCCCGCCGCCATCGCCGTCGAAAGCCCAGCCGCGGGCGCCCGCCCCCAGGTAAGCAACCGCCGCAGCCGCGACACCTCGACCGCCTGCCCCGCCTGGGACCTTCGCTCCGCTGTGTTAGTTGCGCCAACGCTGTGGTACCCCCCCACCACCAACAACAACAACACATAAGGCTGGTAATAATTATCACACATCAATGCTGTGCGATTGCGGTAGGCACCCCGTTGAGTGATGTGACTGGTGTGGCAAGGGTGTGGGGGCTGGCGGGCGGGCCGCCTCGCCGCCCCGCCCCCCCGGGGTCAGCGTGCCGGTGGGGCGGGTTTGTGCCTCCGCGCAGTGGCCTACACCGGTAATGTTGGCTCGGGGCCCCAGCGGCGTGAAACCTGCGTGCCTGATCACCTTGCGGGCCGCTTGGACGCGTGGCTCGTCGCTCTCGATACTTCACTTAACGGTCTCACTCGTTGCCGTACGCCGCGACACACCCTTCCCCGCGTGAGCCCCGGCTACAGCGTCCCCCTCCTCCGAAAAATAACACAGCAGCAGCAGCGCCGTACTTTAATGTTGGGTGCTTCACACCGCCCACCATCCCGCCCGCCCACCCGCGCCCGTCGCTACAGCCCTCCCGCCCCGCCCGCCCTCCACCGCTACCCTATCCCAAAGCCCTGACTATCGGCGGCTCCGCCGGCTCCCGCCGCCCCGCAGGCCGTTGACGACGCGGCGGCCGTGCAACCGACCGCCAACCGCTCATCAACCGCCACCGCCACCGTGGTTCTGGAGCTGCCGCCCGCCACCCCGCCCTCCTCCCTGACCACCACCGCGGACAGCCTCCCATCCGCCGATACGCTGAACGTCGCCCCCGCCGCCGCCGCCGCCGCCACCGCCAACAATGTGGTCAGTGCGCCATCAGGCATCACCCATGCCGTACCTCTGGCGCCAGCCACCTCCGAAACCAGTCCGCAGGACGCCACGACGGCTGCATCAGCTGCTGCGGCAGCGGCGGCGGCGGTGGTGGTGACCGATGCGGATGGAGGGAGCGCGAGCGCAGGCGTGGAAGCGGCGGCGGCCGCCGCGCCGCCGGCGCCCTTCACTCGGGTCCGCAGCAGTCCGCTGGCGGGTGGCCAGTTGGATGTTGTGCAGTGGCGGGAGGGGCGCATGCTGCGGATATGGACGCCGCCGGGTGAGTGAGTGAGTGAGTGAGTGCGTGTCGGTGAGTGAGTGCGTATATCCAGAAGACAGGGCTGAGCGAGGCCGCCTCGTCGGCATCCGCGTCCGCGTGTGCGGGCGTGCGGATGTGCGGGTGTGCGAGGTTTCCAGCACACGACGTCCTGCACTGCCTGGGTGACCTTCCTGAAAAGTGCGGCGGGCGGGCGGGAGTGGTGAGGTTGTGCGGCAGCTCTGAAGACCTAAAACCCTGAAACCGCTAAAACCCCGCCCTCCGCTTCACCCGCTACCGCTGCAGGCTACAGCCTGTCCGACGCCGCCCGGGAGCCGTACCCCGTCCTGTACCTCAACGACGGTCAGAACCTGTACGGCGACATGCCCACTCTGAGCGGCCAGTCCTGGCACGCGGCGGAGGCGGCCGCGGGGCTGATTGCCGGGGGCGCTCTGCCGCCGTTCGTGGTCGTGGGAATCGACCACGCGGGGGCAATGTGAGACGGGGGCGGGCTGGGCTGGGCGGGCGGCTTGAGGACCCCCCCCCCCCCGGGCCTCTCCCCTGTCTTCGCTGCACCGCTACCGGCTACCCGCTTTTTCGCAGCCCTAAAACCCTAAAACCTGAACCCTGGTTATGGGGATGGAGGCAGCGGTAGGGCCAGCAGCTGGTCGTGCACTGCAGCGCGTTGTTGGGACAGTCCGCAAATCCGCAGTCGATGATGATCAGTGGGCCCTATGTTTTTGATTCTTAGGTTTACAACCCTCTAATGGGCACCTGGAGGGAGGCTCCGCTTTGACCGGTGACGGCTTCGCCGCCCCCTCCCTTCGGCCCCTGATGCGCGCGCCTCTTGTTCGTCCCCGCGCAGGCGCTCGTACGACTACCTGCCGTACGAGCCAGGCACGGCCAACGGCCTGCGGCCCGACGCCGCGGAATGGCCCGGCGGCGGCGTGGACGCCTACCTGCGGTCCGTGGTGGACGAGATCCTGCCGTACACGGAACGAGCGTACGGCGTGTCTTCCGAGCCTTCTCTCCGCTGCTTCGGCGGCTCTTCCTTCGGCGGTATCTGTGCGCTGTGTGCCGCCACCCGCCACCCCGGCGTGTTCGGGGGTCTGCTGGTGGAGAGCCCCAGTTTGTGGTTCGGGGAGGAGCGGATGCTGCGGGAGGAGATGCCGGCCTTCCCGGGACCCTGGCCGGCCAGGATGTTCCTGGCAATGGGGACGCAGGTGGGGGGACCCCGGGGAGGGAGATAAGGAGGGAACCGTAGCGATGGTTGGGTGGGAAGTAAAACGATGGTTGGGGGGAGCGTGGTGGGGGACAGGGGCATAGTGAGGTGGAGGTCGGTTAGTGGTGGGCGTGATGGTGGGTGGTGGTGGTGGTGGTGGGCGTGGGCGCAGAATGTGTAGGGTTGGCCGGGATACTATACTAGAAAAGAGTATTAGTATAGTATAGTACTATTATAGTACTATTTACTAGTTGGAGGCCGAAAAATGGCACTATTTACGACAGCCGTACAGAGTATTATAGTATACTATAATATAGTACTATGTAGTACTATCGGGACCCCGACATAGTACGTTGTACTATATGTGGCAACCGGCAGGTCGGCCGCCGCCGTCTTATACTTAAAATTCGAAGTGTGTAACGGCAGGCAGCACATCGATTGTGCACCCTTTTAGTAGTTGAAATGCCTCCCGAGGGCAGACCCTGCGAAAAGGGGCCTGCAACCTGGTCCTGATGTGGGGTTTGCCGTAGATTTGGTGGGGTTTGCCGTAGATTTGGTGGAGTTCTGGCGGGGACGTTCGGGTTATTGCAGAGTTTGATTGTTTAGCGATCGACCAGAGGTGCTTCGTGTTTGGCATAAACTGCCCGTGGCTATCTGGGGTCAGTCTGAGGTGTGTCTGGCACTTCCACGCGGACTGGACGGGGGACTCCCGGGGCGTCCGACTCTAAACGTGCTTTAAGGTACCCCAGAGGGCTCCCTTTCAGAAAGTGAAATTAAATATAGGAAGTATTTATAAGAGATGATTCCAGTGGTGTTATTTTTAGCCAAAACGGGTGGGTGTACGGGACCCCTACCCAAGAGAATGTTCCCCGGATAGTAAATAGTAATCTAGTATTATTTACTATATATAGTACTATGTAGTACTACATATTACTATACGTCCTCGGGAAAATAGTATTTTTGCCAACCCTAAGAATGTGCATCCCCTTTCGCAACGTTTATGCGGAGAGAGGAGTGCGGCCCTGGATTTGGCATGCGGCCGAAACGGAGGGTTGGGCCGATGGTGGCCCGAGTGGCGTTCGTTCGCCCTCCCGTGCGCTGCGCCGGACCTACTTCTGCCTCTGCCTCCGCCTCTGCCTCTGCCCCTGCCCCTGCCTCTGCCTCTGCCCACTCACACCTCCGCCTCTGTCACTCAATCCGGCAAGCAGGCAGGCAGGCATGTTCCCTTATTACCTCCTCCTCCTCCACCTCCTCGGCCTTGCCTCTCTTCAGACTGTCGCACTTCATTCCTCCACCTCCACCTCCTCCACCCGCTGCCTTCGCCACACTCCGCTTCGATTTCCTCTTCCATATTCCCTCACCTCTCCTCTCCTCTTCTATCTCCACCTCCACCTCCCTCGCAGGAGTATTCGGGCATCCGCAGCCCCCCTCAGCCCACCTTCGACTCCCACCTGGTGGCTCTGACGCACCAGCTGGCGGCTCTGTTGGAGTCCAGGGGGGGACTGAGGCGCGGAGAGGGGCTGGAGGTGGAGGTGGAGGAGGGGGCCACACACACAGAGGCCGCGTGGGCGGGACGACTGCCGCGAGCGCTGGGCTTCCTGGGAAGACACTGGTGGCGCCGCACGATGGCGCGTCGACGCGATCAGCTCTATTTTACGGTGCCGCGCAAACTGAGGGCGGGTCAGCCGGCGGTGCTGTTCTTCAACCAGGTGGGCGCGGACAGGTGGAGTGGTTGAGGAGGTTGACGGTTGGGGCGTTAGCGGTTGGTGGTTGGCTGGTTGGTTGGTTGGGTGGTGCTGTCCTTCAATCTGGTGTGGCGTGTGGGGTTACGCTGGGGTTACCGTATCGGTGGTCGATGTCTTTGGAGGGGTTTGACGGTTGGCGAGCGGCGGTTGCCTCCTGCTGTCCTGCACCCTCCCTCCTCCCTCCTCCCGCGCCTTACTTCCCCTCCACCACCACACACACACACAATCCTCATCACGGACACACCGCCCAACCTCCAGGCCCGCTCCGCCGCCCTGGCGGACCGCCCGCGCGACTCCATCCAAATGGCCTACGGCTTCAACGTCGACTGGTGCGTCGGCGGCGGCACCACCCACATGATGCCCGCCGTCGGACTGACGGCGCTCCGAAACGAGATGGCGGCGGCGGCGCAGCCGCCGCCGCCGGCGGCGGCGGCGGCGGCACAGGACCTCCCCAACATCGTCGGTGACGCCACCGACCCCTTCGACGCCGCCGGCGCGTCCGCCTGGCTCCAGGCCGCCTTCACGGTGCCGCCAGAGGCCTACGAGATGCACCTGGCCTTCACGGACGGCGCCGGCGGCAGCTGGGACAACAACGCGGGCTGCAACTTCTACGTGCGTGTCAAGATGGATCTGAGTGCGGAGCAGCGGAGTCACCCGGTGGAGCTGGCCATGAGGGAGGGGCCGGCGTGGGGGGACGTGCAGGTGGGGGGGTGGGGGGGGTGAGGTGGGTGGGGGGGTGGGGGGACGTGCAGGTTGGTGGGTGGCTGGGTGGGGGGGTGAGGGGACCCGGCCCAGGCAGCGGACAGTCCCCAGGCCCCAGCTGGGAATGAAACGAGCGCCCCCAACCCCGCCTCTCCCCGCCTCCCCTTCTCCATAGAACGGCGCCAGCGGCGCAGCCAAAGTGCCGGTTACTCACAGACCTCTTGCTCAGGAGGTCTTGTCAGCCCCTGCCTAACTCCCGACCCACAGTGCGGCATTACAGTATAATCCCTCCATACGGCGACATGTATCAGATGTGGCCATAGAGAGAGCCAGAAGGATCCAGAGAATCTCAGTGGCGATGTTGTTGTTGTCACCGCGGCCGTCCAGCCCCGTCCTGCCCCGCCCTACGCCCACGCCCTGCGCCCCGGGCTCCGGCCTATACGTGGGTAACACGCCCTGCTGCACAGGACATTGCCCACAAGCGCTCCGGCTCCAACTACTTCACCACGCCCGAGGTGCTGGTGGCGGGGGAGCCTGCCGTACTGTACGTCAACCGCCGCCGCGTGCGCGGCCTGGAGACCAACCCCAACCTGCGCCTCCACTTTGGCTTCAACGGCTGGCAGCTGGCGGGGCAGGAGGCCTGCTTGAAGCCCACCTCACTGTGGAGGGGCGAACACATCGATTGGTGCGTGCGTGGGGACCGGGGACTAGGGGGCTAGGACTGGGACGGAAGCGGGGGATGGAGGGGTGAATGACGGGGAAACGGGGGTGAGGAGGACACGGTGCGCGGGGGAGACATGGACATGGACATGGATGCAACCCAAACCCCACTTCCCTTTCCATTTTTCCGCTTCTCACCTCCACCCCAACCCACCCCACCTCCGTTTCCGCGTTCACCCCACCCCAAAACCCCACGCTCTTCTCGTCTCCGTCCCGCCGCTGCGATACCTTCCTTCTTACCCCCACCCCACACCAACCCACCCACACCCACCCACGTCCACCCACACCCACCCCACCCCGCACCCCACCCCGCACCCCCCACACCCACTCACGTCCACCCACATCCCCCCACCCCCAACGTCCACCCACCCCAACCCACCCCATCCCCCCACCCCGCACCCCCAGGTGGTCTGCAACCATGACTATCCCCCCGGACGCAACCGACCTGTCCTTCGCCCTCACCGACGGTCACGGCACCTGGGACAACAACCACGGCAACAACTACGTGTGCCCCGTCAAGAGCAGCCGCGGTGCCGGGGGGGCGGTCAGTCGGGTGGAGCCGCGCGGGGTGGAGTCGGTGGAGAGCATGCCGCATGCCGCGGGTGAGAGGCGCGAGCGCGCGGGGTAGGGAGGGAGGGGAGGGGAGGGGAGTGGGGAGAGAGGGGGGTCTTGATGCTTATGAAGAGCGATGCCGATAGCGGAGCGGCACAGAGACCGCCGGGAAGCAACCCACCCGAACTGCAGTACGTTTAACAAGACGTACCTGTTACCTTATCACCAGCTGGAGGGAGGGAGGGAGGGAGAGAGGGAGGGAGGGAGGGCTTTTCCTTCTAGGGCGATCTAGGGAGCTGGTTTCTGCAAGCAGTACTAACAATTTGATCATGAGACCACAGAGAGCGAGACCGAACTGACACACATACATACATACACATACATACACCCACACATACACACACGACCGCCCGTCCGCTGGCAGGCACGCTGCACGTTCTGACGCTGACGAAGCGCCAGGGCGGCGGCGCGGCTTCCCGCACCAACAAGTGGAGTGAGGAGAAGCGGCTGCGCGTGTGGACGCCGCCGGGATTCGACCCCGCGCGGCCACCGCCCGGCGGCTACCCTGTTCTGTTCATGCAGGACGGGCAAAACATGTTCGAGGTGGGGCCGGGTCGGCTGGGCTGGGTCGGGTGGGATGGGATGGGATGGGGCGGGCCGGGGAACGGAGCAGGGCGGTGCGATGCCGTTCTGGCCGTTTGCTTGCCTGCCTGCTTTGGACGGCTTTGGACAGGGCTTGGGACTGGGCCAGCACCCCCACCCCTCCCTCCCTCCCTCTCCCGCAGGACTGGTTGGCCCACCAGGGCGTGTCCTGGCGTGTGGGTTACACCGCCTCCCAGCTCGTCTCCTCCGGCGAGCTGCCTCCCTTCGTGGTGGTGGCGGTGGACTCAGCGGGCGCCATGCGCTCCCTCAACTACCTGCCGTACCCGCCCGGCACCGGCGCGGGGGGCTTCCGGGGGGACGCGGAGCGGTGGCCGGGTGGCGGGCTGGAGGCGTACATGAGCCGCCTGGTGGAGGAGATCATGCCGCTGGTGAGGGGGAAATTAGAACGGCCCGGGGCGAGGGAATGCAACGCAGTTACCTGGAATATTACCTGCTGATTACCTGATATCTCCAGCCGAAAAAAAGCGCGCGGCCGCGTCGCCGCCAACCAACCCCAAACGGACTGGCACACGACAGCACAAGACCAACATAGACACACAGCCCGGACAGCACAAAAGGAACGATGGCTTACTCACCTGCGCTCAGTGGAGAAAGGAGTCGGAAAGAAGCGAAGGAAAGGGCGTTAGTAACGGCAATGGGGAGCGGCAATGGGAGCGAGGCAGGGAGCGAACAGGCAGGCAAAGCAAAAACACTCGGAAACCCACAAACGAGCTGGGGCGGCGACGCGGCGCAAAAGGGGGCGGGATGGGAGAGCGGGGCGGATAAGAAGGGATACGGAAGGGCAAAAAGTACGACGGCAGGCGGCTAAGGGCAGGGAAGAAAGGGCAATGGGAAAGAGAAAGGCAGAGGGAACGGCAAGGGGACAAGGAGAACGGCGAAGGGACAACTGAATGCAACCGGAACGGATCGCGGGTGAGGGGACGAGGGCGCAGGCGAAGGCGAAGAGAGGGGAGAAGGGCGGCAGGAGGTAGCAGAGGTGACGCGACGTCGGCTGTCGGAGGTGGCACGGGGCAGGGGAAGGAATCGGGGGGAAAAAACCAGACGGGGAGATGCCATGGGGTGGGGGAAGGGGAAGGGGATGCAGACCGGGGGCGGGCCAACGTGTTGGCTCCCCACCGCACCGGCTGCGCGGGGTACCCACATGCATGAGGGGTACCTCGCTATGGCAAGGTCGCAGGGGTGATGCCGGGCAAGAAGCGCCAGTGGGGTACAGAGCATGGGGGAGGGCGGGTACTACGCGGTGGCAGTCGGGCAGGAGCAAAGCAAACAGGGGCGGGGGTAGGGCAGGAGCAAGGTGGGGGCGGAGGCGGGGGCAGGACATGGGCAAGGCAGGGGCAGGGGCGGGGGCAGGACATGGGCAAGGCAGGGGCAGGGGCGGGAGCAGGACATGGGCAAGGCAAAGGCAGTGGTGGGGGCGGGACATGGGCCGGGCAGGGGCAGGGGGGGTGTAGGAGGTATGCGGCCCGGGGTGTGTGGAGAAGACCGGTAAGGCAGCAGGACAAACGGGGGCAAGGGAAGGGGGGAGGAGATGGAGATGGATGCGGGGGTCAGCCGTTGGTCTGATGAGGGGAATAGCCGTGGCTCTGAGTGGGGAACCCGAGTGGGGAACCGGAGCGAGGGAACGCAACGCAGTTACCTGGGATATTACCTGAGGATTACCTTGTATCTCCAGCAGAGGGGGAGGAGGAGGAGGAAAGGGAGGGGGAGGGCGGGGGACGAGGGGGAGGAGGAGGAGGAGATGAAGAAGAAAGGACCGCAGCGGGGTACGGAAGTGGAGGCGGCCCGGGCGAGCGGACACAGCCATGCCGTACTTGCCAGTCATGCCTGGGGAACGGGAACTGCACCATTACATGGCCAAGATGAAACTATTACCCTAATGTCACTGATCAGAAAGGGGTTGCGGTGCAAGAAGGAGGGGGATGGGATGGGATGGGATGGGATGGGACAGGCGGGTGGTCCTGCTGCGAGGCTTTAAAGGCTGCGGAGCTTGGGTCCAAACGCGGAGGGGCGGGCTGAGGGTGCTCCAGGGGGGGCCCGGGAAACACACATACGCATACCCACGCACACACCCACACACACCCACACACACCCACATACCCACCCAACCCCGCCCCCGGCCCGCAGGTGCAGCAGCGCTTCTCCGTCTCCTCCGACCCCGCGAAGGTGGCGTTCGGCGGCGGCAGCTTCGCGGGCGTGTCGGCCCTGTACGCGGCGCTGCACTACCCGCACGTGTTCGGCTGCGTGCTGGCGGAGAGCCCCAGTCTGTGGATTGCGGAGGGACGATTCCTGCAGGTGACCGTCGGAAGCTGCGACAGAGTTCGGGGAAGCCGTAGAAAAGATTTTTTTATAAAGGCGGGGGGCCCCTGAAGCTGCAAGGGTCGGTCGGGGAATCAACAACCACGATCATCACAACCCTTTCTTCGCCCTTTAGCGAAGGTACCGATACGGTATTGCCCGGCCGACTGGCCGTGTGACCGACGGACTGCTTTTCGCGCGCCTGGAGCGCCTACCTACCCACCTACCTACCTCTGCCCCCCTCGCCCTCCATCCTCCCCCTCCCCCCTCCGGCCTGTACGTGGATAACCCCCTCCCCCTCCCCCCTCCCCCCTCCGGCCTGGACGTGGATAACCCCCTCCCCCCTCCCTCCTCAGGACATGCGCATGCACCGCGGCATGCTGCCCGAGCGCCTGTTCCTGGGCTGCGGCACCCGGGAGTACTCCGCCACACGCGACCACGAGCGCGAGGACGTGGACGGGCTGCTGCTGGGCTACTGCCAGGAGGCGGCGACCATCCTGGAGTCGCAGGTGGGCTGGGAGGCGGGTGGGGGTGGGGGTGGGGGTGTGTTATCTCTTATCTGCGACTGACGGTGCGGACACGCCACTCATGCCACGTCGCCGCCGGCTTCATCCCTTCGACGCGCCCCCGCCCCCCCCCCCGCGCCGCCCCGGCCCTGCCCGGTCCTACCCGCCCTTCAGAGCAACAAAAGCTACAGTGCATCAACACCGTGATTGGGTGTTACACCCCCCGTATCTTCTCTTTTTTACACCCCGCAAGTACCCATTTCTGTAGGAGTTACCCCGCCCACCCACCTCGCCCGCCCTCCTCGCCACCCAAACCATTCGACCCCCCCAATACACACCCCGGCACACGCGCACACCCCGTCTGTCTGTCTGTCCATCCTGTCCATCCGTCCGCCTCAGGGCATGCGCGGCGGGCGGCTCCGTTTCCTCGTGGAGGAGGGTGCGGGCCACCACGAGCTGGCCTGGCAGTGGCGGCTGACGGGGGCCATGAGGTTCCTGTTCAGCGCCTGGTGGGACGAGTGAGGTAGGAGGTGGGGTGAGCGGGGCGGGGGGGGAAGGGAAGCGGACAGCGGAGGTCGTGGTTGTTAGTAGAGGCTCTCGCGAGCGGGAGAGGGGCAAGGAAGCGCGCGCGCGTGCAGGCGGGGTGAGTGGAGGAACGACCCATGGGTCCTCAGGGGCACGGCAAGTAAGGGGACGCCGACGTGCGGGCGGCGCTTAAGGCCCCGAACGCTCCTTAGGGCAATACTAACTGTATGTGTGGGGGAGGCGCCACGTTTTATTATGCTTTAGGGTAGCGGTGATGCGACGGCTTTGTGCGTGCTGTGTGTCGCTGTGTCGTTTGAGCTGAAGTACGCGGTAGCTTTGGTGTGTGTGTGTGTGTGCTGTGACGGCTTGGAAGTGAGGCTGCGGCGCCGATTCCCTTTTGGCGCTTTGCGTGTCGTGTAAGAAACTTGTTGGAGTAGTGTTGTAATAGTCATGTACGTATACGGTTTACGGTATGGTTTGGTGTTGTCGTACATCCGTCCCGCGTCGTTTGGGTGCTGCCCTGCACGATGCGGTCGAGGGCCGGTTGGAGAGCGAGGAGGGTGGGAGGGGGCTGCACTTTACCCATTCTTTTACTTCCAGGAGCGCTGGCGTGTCGAGAACTTTCGATGTCTTTTTGTGCACCGCTATTGATCGGTGAGTAATGGCGCGGGGGCGAGAGACACGCATGCGAGCAAGCGCGGCATGCACGGCCCATGCGTGGTCGCTGCCGCGGGTGATGAGATTGATCGGCTCGTCGGCAGCTATACGTGCCCCCGCTGAAGGTGACGTGGAGCTGCGTGGGACTGCCCGCCTGCTTGATGGCGGAGGCTTGGCGGCTTGGGCAGCGCGCGCCGCAGTTCGGAGTCCTTCCCGGTCCGGAAAAGGGCCGCCGAGGCCATATGCCGTAAACTAGAGAAACGCGACCTCGCCAGGAAAAGACACTTCTACGCGCAGCCCCCGGGGGGCCTTGCTTTGTACAAAGGGGAGTGTTGTCCACGTATATGCCGGAGCCCGTGAAACGGAGGGGGGGGCCCGGGGGGAAACACGGCTGGCGCGGTCGGCGGAGACACCTCCCTTACGCGGACACACCGGAAGCCCAACCACCAGCGTCGAGTGGAGCCGAACAGAGCAGAGCCGAACAGAGCGGAGCCGAACAGAGCAGAGCGGACCTCTCGGCGCGCTCGCCCGCACCCAGCGCACACCCAGTGCACACGCCCCCCGCAACCACTCCCGACCACCGTGTCCTCCAATCCCCGCCCACTCCGCCTCCGCCTCCCAGAGCGCAGATGCGCGTATTCGGAGGAGATCTGAAGAGTTGCCCCCGGGGGGGACCACCTCAAGGGGGTGACCCGCCCAAAAGAAAAGAGAGCCCTTCCTCCCTCCGCAACACACACGCACACCCACACACACACGCACGAAAACACAGACACACAGCAAACTCCTACGGCACCCGCGCGCCCCTTCATCCCAGCCCGCGAGGCCCTCATCACTCATGCCTCTGCCAATGCCCCCCATCCCCCAAAATCATCCGCTGCGTTACCGTTTTTCTTACTCCCCAAAATCATCAAAAACTCAATGCGCAGAGGTCCGGTTATAGCGCCCGTGTCCCTTCATTTCCCAAGCCTGCCCCATCCTGGCCCCTCGACACCCAACCGTGAACCCCAGGCCCCCCCCAACGTCCCTCCGCTGCGGTATCGTTTCGTTTTTTATCACCCCGCCCCCCCCAACCCCATCGCTGGCCCATCGCATGGGGGTCCGAACCGCACCAAACCGCACCGCACCGCACCGCCTGCCTCGCGTTCCACCCACCCACCCACCCATCAACCCCACCCGCCCCACCCTCCCCACCCTCCCCACCCGCCCCACCCGCCCTCATCTTGCGTCAATGACCTCCTGCATCTCCCTCTTGACCCCCGGCGCCAGCTGCACATCCACCCGCTCCTGGAGCACAGCCCGGACGTTGCAGAGAGTGGTCTGAACCTGAGGGCGGGAGGGAGGGGGCGGGAGGGCGAGGGGGAGGAGGAGGCGGGTGGGCGGCTGGACACGTGTCTCTCCACCCTTCGCGGCGGCCGGTCTATGGGTCCAGCCGGGCGTAGAGGCCGGAGCCCGGGGCGGGGGGGCTTCCACGAACAACATTCCTCCCAACCCCAACCTCAGCCCCCACTTCCCTGTCCCCCACCCGCTAGATGCGGGAGCAAGCAACCCCGGGGGCGCTGCGGCTCCAGCTGCCGCTTGCCCGAAACCCAAACCGCAGCCCCGCGGCAGTGCGTCCGTGCGGCGTGTGTGCGTGTATGTGTGTGTGTGTGTGTGGCAGCAGGACCCGGAGCCGCTACCCCGCTAGCCCCCCGTGGCCCCTCCCTCCCTCTTCTTCCTCCCCCGCCTCCCTTCCCCCTCTCCTCCCCCTCCCTCTCCTCCCTCTCCTCCCCCTCCCTCTCCTCCCTCTCCTCCCTCTCCTCCCCCTCCCTCTCCTCCCTCTCCTCCCCCTCCCTCTCCTCCCTCTCCTCCCCCTCCCTCTGAGCGCAGGTGAGTAAACCATCGTTTCATTTTGTGCTGTCCGGGCTGTGTGTCCGTGTTGGTCTCGTGCTGTCGTGTGCCAGTCCGTCTGGGGTTGGCCGGCGGCGACGCGGCCACGCGCTCGCTTTAATTCCGCTGGAGACAACAGGTAATCCTCAGGTAATATTCCAGGTAACTGCGTTGCGTTCCCCTCGCCCCGGGCCGTTCTTATTACCCCCTCCCTCTCCTCTCCTCTCCTCTCCTCTCCTCCCTCTCCTCCCTCTCCTCCCTCCCTCCCCTCTCCTCCCTCTCCTCCCTCTCCTCCCTCTCCTCCCTCTCCTCCCTCTCCTCCCTCTCCTCCCTCTCCTCCCTCTCCTCCCTCTCCTCCCTCTCCTCCCTCTCCTCCCCCCTCCTCTCCTCTCCTCCCCCCCCTTCCCTCCCTCCCTCCTCCACCCACCTCCCGGTACCTCAGCCGGTGCGCGTCCTGCTCCACCACCTCCGCCCCGGGCGGTATCCCCCGGGCCCTCTGCTCCGCCCAGTTCTTGGGGATGTTCTTGAAGCCCATCTCGGTCAGCAGCAGATTGCGCTCCTTGACGCACACGTACCTGGGTGCGAGGGTTTAGGGTTATCCACCCACGTATGGGGGGGGGAAAGGGTAGTAAACAAGGAGCCGCAGCGGAGGGATGGAAAGGGAGGGAATATGCGTGCCTGGGAACGGGGCGCGCAGGGAAGGCCGGTGCAGGGAAGGGAGGAAGCATGTGACAGATGGGGGGTTATCCACGTGTAGGCCGGAGCCCGTAAACGGAGATTAGCAGGGGGGGATTTGAGAGGGAGTCGGCGGCGGCGGGGTTACGGTGGGATGGGGTGCAGGCAAGGAGGTGGACGGAGGGCTCAATCGCCGCATCGGCCGTCTGGATCACGAAGAGGATCCCCCACCCCACCCCACCCCACCCCACCCCACCCCACCCTACGCAACCCCACCCTACACAACCCCACCCCACCCTACACAACCCCACCCCATGCCACGCAGTCTTCACATCCCGCCCCGCATGCTTCTACTGATGTCCCATCAGTCCACTCCACTCCACTTCACTCCACTCCACTCCACAACCCTTAATCTTCCGGCCGCAGCCGAGGTGGATCGGGGGGCCGACCGGTCGGTCGGTTGGTCGGAAGGGTGAGATCAGATGAAGGGACGGCAGAGGTGGCCACCGGGCTGGCGAAGCAGCGTACACGGCGACCTGCGTTACTGCTGCTGCAGCTGACTGCTCCTGCTGCCATACCTTACCTCCCCACTTGCTTAAGTCGTTCCATTTCAACTGGGGAAGGAGGCATGCAAGGTGCGTCGGCGTGGCATACAGGCCACACGTGTGCATCCCGGGTTGGGTTTCCCCCCGCCCCTTCCCCCACCCCCACCCCGGTGTGTTGCCGCTCCTGGCGGCCAATGTTGCCCTCCCCCGGGATGTTTCCCTAGCAGGGTTACCCACCAGAGCTTATGGAGGTCCTGCCAGGACTTGTTTCGCAGCTCCTCCACCTTCCATGCCCGCCCTGCGCCGTGAGCAGGCCGGATTGTGTTCGGCGCCTCGGGTTCCGCCCGACACCAGATGTCGCTGCTGGTGCCATGTAGTTGTATGCTCACCATAAGCTTCGTTGCCGCGCCCGTCGCGTGACTCCCAATCGAAAAACTCGCGCAAATCGGCTCGACACGTGCTGGTGCATATCTGACGATGCAAAACAAGTTGGTTTGTAGGTGATAAACCGCACACTGTAAGACTGCTTTGGCATACAGCGGCGAGGAGCCTCTGCATTGTTCCAAAGGCGCCCGCCGGTAACAAGTCGATGACAGGTCACGTAACAACAGTGTTTATGCACCACCGCAGCTTTTAGAAATCGATGCGTGTAGCTTGGGACAAATACATATCTAGTTACCGTAACATTGTCGTGATTTGGTTGGGACACAACAGCCGCCCCTCTTATTGCTCAGATTGATAATGCCTGGTAATTATACCATAATAAATTTGGCGGCTTTGGCTCAATCCCCCGGTGGTCAGCTACTTAGGCGGATTCGTCGGCCCATTCGACGAAGTAGTGCGTGCACAAGCGCATAGCGAATGTTGCCGGCGCGAGCGCTACCCTCGCTGGCCTACAGATAGGCGCATACGTCGCCAATAACCCATCCTCTACTCTAAAACCCGGCCCAGACTTTCAGCGCTGCAACAATGGTTGCGCAACCGACACTGCGCCACTTTTTTATCCTGGCGCTGGGATGGGCGTGCCTATCACAGGTAACTGACTCCAGTTCAGACTGCCCGCTCCGGCCGACGCGGACACTGGTTGCCAACCCCGACCCCGGACCCCGATGTTCACATCTCCGACCCCACAGCCATTGACGTCGGCCACCACCATGCGCCACGTCTCCCAGTGCCAGCTCTGCCACCTGTGCCACCTCAGCGACTCCCCTCCCGAAGGCTACTCCGCCGAACCCGCAGCCGCGGCAGCCAACCCTGCCTCCTCCACCACCTCCTCCTCCGCAACAGCCGCTTCCACCTCCTCCTCCTCCTCCTCCTCCGCAACAGCCGGATCCACCACCTCCGCTGTCGCAGCGGCGCTCCCCCAGCACCAGCACCGGCACCACCACCGGCGGCGCACCCTCACCCTCGCCCACGGCAAGGCGGGCGGCGCCTCCGGCGCCGCCGCGAAGCAGACGCGCCGCGCGAAGCGCGCGCCCGCGTACGACCCGGAGCTCGACCCCACCGTCCCCGTCCACTTCAAGCCCTCCAGCTACCGGCCCCGGCCCCAGGTCGAGATGGCCACGCTGCCGGAATGCGAGCAGTGCTACGGCTGCCGCCAGAACCTGACGCTCATCTCTGACAGCTCCGTGTTCCTCAACAACACATACACCAGCGAGATGGGGGCCACCAACAGGCAGGGAGCTCGTGGGGGGGGGAGAGGCGCGTGGGGACGGGGCGCGTGTGGGGGACGCGTGTGGGGGCGGGGCGAGTGGGGGTGACCCGTGGGTCTTGGTAGGTAAACCGCACAGCCCGCGACGCAGCGCATGCGCGGAAGGGGCGTTGGAACTTGGAAGACGTGAGGGGAAAAGAGCGGGGGGAGGATGGAGGGGGGAAGGTGTTGGGGCTGGCAGGGCTGGCGGCGCGGCGAGGGACAGCGCCGGGCGTGAACACGATACCGGCGGCAGCCATCGCCCACCGCGCGACAGCTGAGCGGCGACCCAGGGCGCTAAGCAGAGCAACGGCAGCAGCGGTGGGGCTGGCAGGGCTGGAAGCGACGGCGACGGCTGCGTCAGGAAAAGACAAGCCGGGGCAAATGCGTGGCTCGCACACGTGGCCGTAGAGTGACCCGCGGGTCGGTGCCCGAGCCAGCTCCCCTGGACCTCACTCCCACCCCCGGCCCCAACCCACATACACAAACCGCACGCGCGCGGCGCGGCGCGACGAAAGGGGGCCTCAATGCTCTCACACACACAGAGCTCTCCTTGGCCCTTGCCGGTCTTGTCATCCTTACCCTCACACCTCGCCCACGGCATTCCACAGCACCTCCAAAGAGCCTGTCTCTGCGTAAAGACCCCCTCTTAACCATCCCCCTCCTCCCCTCCTCCTCCTCCTCCGTCTCCACTGCGGTATCTTCGTTTTTCCTCCCTCCCCCCCCCCGTTTCTCTCTTGCAAAATCACTCTTCAAATCCCCCCCGCTACGCCACGCCACTTCATGCAGCTGGATATTCCGCACCCAGACCAACCTCACCCCGAGTGGCTGGGCGGTGGTCAAGGTGTACTGCCTGCCGGTGGCCAAGCGGGTGGGCGGCCAGCTGCCCACGTGTAATCCGCTGCGCATCTCGGAGATCATGAGGCAGCTCATGGCCATCGACAAGCTGTCGGGGGACTGCGGCTTCACGGTGCGTGTGTGCGTGTGTGTGTGTTTGGGGTGGGGTGGGGGGTGGGGGGGGCGGGGGGCGAGGGGCGGGGGGCGGCGGAGAGAAGGGCGGGCGGAGACATGGCGACTGGAGGGGCAGGGAACTTCCTTTTGGTGCAGTGCAAAACCACCGTAGTACCGATATCAGGAGCCAGCCAGCCAGCCAGCCAGCCCCCTTAAGAGGACTCTCAAGTCCAGATGTAGCCAGGAACAGATAACAAAGTTGGGGCAGGCCCGCCCCTCTCGCGTGTTGCCACGGCGCCGCCGCCGCAGCGCACAGCCCCGCTCCGCCTGCCCCCGGCCCTCCCTGCCCTCCGCACCGCACCGCACCGCACCCTTGCCGGCTGCAGTTCCACCGCCGCCTGCCCCCTGCCCTCCTCTTGACTTGTTACGTGCTCCACCCCCCGCCCTCTCCCCCCTCCCTCTCTCCCCACCCCCCTCTTTCCCCAGGACCTGATTCCCCGGATGTGGCTGGCGCCCATTGTGGGGGTGCTTCCCTCAGTGGGCTACCCCATCAACTGGTGGGAGAGAGGAGGGGGCACTGGGGAGGGGAACGGGGGGGGCGGGGGGAAAGGGGAGGATCCGATGCGGCGGTGGCGGTGGCGGGGGGGAGGTGGGCCGGTCGGATGGTCAGATGGGCCAAGGTTCGGGTTTTAGGGTTGGGTTTTAGGGTGTAGCCCTCCCACGTTTCGGTTTGCACCCTTGCTTGCTGCCAAAGCGGGAATAGCAGGGGCAGGCAGGCGCGCAAAGATTTTGAAAATGGTCTGCCAACCACATCAATCGTGGGTGGTGGTGAGGACTTTCCCAATGACCAGGCAATGCACTTCGCAACGATTCCCAAAAGACCCCCCTAAAAAGACCCAAAACTCCCCAAACCCCTCCACCTTCCCCTGCCCTCCTCCTCCTCCTCCCCCCGCACCCCTTCCCCTCCCCTTTTCCCTTTCCTCCCCCCATTTCCCCTCCCACCCACCCGGTCAGGTGGGGCTTATGGATGGAGTACGTGGACGGCATCTCCCTGGAGAACTTTCTGTACCGCGGCACGCCCAAGCGCCAGCCTCTCGAGGTGATTGCCGACGTGTTCAACACCCGGCTCAACGGCAGCCGCGTGCTGCGCGGCGCCATCTTCGACCTGCTCACAAGCCAGTGCGACCGGCACGCCCAGAACCTGTTTCTTCAGGAGGACGGTAACCTGAAGCTGATTGACAATGAGTCGTGTCTGCAGCACATGTGGAGGAACTGCGGCTTTGATTCGGTGCTGGTGCCCACCACGCAAAAGTAAGGAGGAGGAGGAGGGGCGGGAGGGAGGGGGAGGGAGGAGGGAAGCAGGGGGAGGGAAGCAGGGGAGATGGATGGGGGCGGGGCGGAAGGGAGGGGGGCAGGGAGGGAGGCCCACTAACCCATCCTCCCCCCATCCTCCCCGTTCTTTGTTTGCCAATTCCCGCACCCCCCCCCCGCGTCGCCTCCGTTCGCGCTCTGCGAGCGCATTCAAACTTAACCCCCTCCCCTCCCCGTCCCGTCCCTGCTGCGGAATCGTTTTCCTTACCCCTTCCCCTCCCCCTCCCCGTCCCCGTCCCCGTCGCCGTCCCCTCCCTCCCAGGCAGGAGATCATCCGGCTGGCCAACCACTACGTGCTGAAGCTGCCCTCCGTGACGGGCGGCTCCGCAGCCCCCCGCTCCTTCGCCGACCCGCAGCTGCTGCTGGACTACCGCTGCTACCTGCCCTCGGGCAAGGAGACACTGGGCACCGACTACCCGCCGCAGATTGAGCAGTGCCTGAGGCGCATCGCCGACATGACGCCGCAGCAGGTGGGGGAGGGCGGGGGCCAGGGGAAGGGGAAGGGGAAGGGGAAGGGGAAGGGGAAGGGGAAGGGGAAGGGGAAGGGGAAGGGGAAGGGGAAGGGGAAGGGGCAGGGAGGGGTTGGCTGGCAGGTGCGGTTTGCTCTGGGTTAGCGGGGACGGGGCGGGGCGGGGGAGTTGCACCGGTGGGATGTAGGGCAGTGGCGGTGGAGGTGGTGGTGGTGGCTAGCCCTGGCACGGAGGGGAAGGAGCTCAGAAGGACCCTGCACCCTTTCGGTCCCGCGTATCCCACCAGCCCAACTTGGAGTGTCCTTGTCGACCCGACCGCACCACCCGATCCAATCCAGTCCGATCCGATCCCATCCGATCCGATCCGATCTGTTCCGATCCGATTCGTTGCGCTGCCGTACCACCACCCAGGTGTTCAAGTACTACGGCTTCCCCGAACTGCGGGTTGCCACCAATCTGCACACCCGGGCCACCGGTGAGGGGGTGGGGGTGTGGCTGGGGCGGGAGGGGAGGGGAGGGGGGCGAGGAGGACCGTCGGCTTGGGAGTTTCCGATTGGCTGGAACTTGCTGCAACCCAGCACGAATGAAGGCCGCATTTCCCTCACTCAACTCTCCCTCCCTCCCTCCCTCCCTTCCCTCCCTCCCTCCCTCCCTCCCTCCCTCCCTCCCTCCTTTCCTCCTTTTTTTCTCCCTCCTCCCCCGCCATCCGCGCGTCCCACCCGCATGTCCCAACCTTCAACCCTGAAAACCCTAAAACCAACCCTAAAACCCTAAAACGACCCTAAACCCCCAAACCCCAACCAGACATGATTGTCCGCGGCTTCGAGTGGGCAGCCAAGTACGGCCATCCGCAGAACAGCCGGCCCAAGCGCTACCGCTTTCAGCCCAAGTGCTGCAGCCTCCTAGTCAACCGCACCCAGTTCGATTGCGCCCACCCCTGGAGCCCCAGCTTCGAGCTGCCGCTGGGGAACTCCATCACGGGCCACGCGTGGGACAAGGACCGACCCGACCCGGGCACCTACCTGGGCGGGACGTTCCCCGAGGACGGAAACGTGGACATGGACGGCTTGAATGCGACGACGACGGCGGGGACGGCAGCGGGAGTGGGAGTAGGGGCGGGGGCGGGGGCAGGAAGAGGGGTGGGTGCAGGCGGCGGCGCGGGACGGCGGCGGGGGCTGCGGTCCGCTTGGCGCGGGTATTAGCGGCGGCGGTGGGGGCAGTGCGCCTGTCTTCTTGGACCGCCGCCGCGCCGTCTCGCCCCGACTGATTGCTGCTGCTGGTCCCTTCCGAAGGGCCTCCCCCCGCCGTCTCGATCCGTTGAAGTCCTCGGCCTTTCGGAAGAAAATAAAATTCTCGGCCGCCGCCGGCCTCCTCCTCTTCGTGAAGTCAGAGGAATGGGCACAGGAGCCGTGGGGGTGGGGTTGCGGTGCCCCGGGTATATGCTGGCGGGGGGGGGCGACGTAAGGGGAGCGGGGCTGGAAACGTGGAAGGGGGCCTCAGCGATCCCTTCCTCGCACCTGCCGAGATTGGCTGCCGACTGCCGACTGCCCTGATTGCGTTTCCCGGTATCTGTTGGTTGTTGATTGCAAAAAACATGAACCATGAGAACAAAGAAGGAACGTGTTTTGATTCTCCGGGCTGGGCCCCCGGAGGAGGGGCCCCCCTGGGGCGGCAGCCCCCGTCTTGGGCTGTCGTACAGGTACCGTATCTCGGATTTTCGGGGTTCTCGTTTGCTCTCGTGTTTCCACATCCCGGTGGGGGCTGCAGGGCTTCGTTGGGAGGGTACAGGGTAGCGAGGGAGAGTCATATCGAGCGACGGCTTTTGAGGGACTGACTGACTGACTGACTGACTGACTGACTGACTGACTGCTGCTCGGCGCGACGAGCTACCGGTATTATGAGTAATAGCTTCCTACTGCCAGCAACATTTGACCGCATTTGACGCAGGTTGGGAGTGGGTTTCAAAGGGATTGCGGGTTGAGCGCGTTGATGGAGATGATGGGGATGGGGGATGATGATGATGGGGGATGATGATGGGGATGATGGTCGGTGTCTACGGAAACGTACAGCCCGTGTGC
This sequence comes from Pleodorina starrii, assembly GCA_030267565.1. Taxonomy (NCBI): domain Eukaryota; kingdom Viridiplantae; phylum Chlorophyta; class Chlorophyceae; order Chlamydomonadales; family Volvocaceae; genus Pleodorina; species Pleodorina starrii. The sequence continues at coordinate 5,008,701 of BRXU01000002.1, read as the reverse complement.
TGACGTCGGGCCTGGTACCCGTGATTCGCCGATCGCCGTACCTGATTACCGTACGGCAGTACTCGCCCGCAAGGCGAGAGAGGGGGGCTCTTACGGAATGTACGGCATACGCAGGTGTTGCGCTCGCGCTTTAGTTGTTGTTGTTGGTGGTGGTGGCTACGGTATCTAGGTGGTAATGCCGTCCAGCTTCCTGTCTGCTTCTACGATGTTGGGCGAATGTTCCGGGCTCTTGCCCTCGGGTTGTTGCCGTCGGGTTGTTGCCTTGGGGTTGTCGATCTGCTCAGAGGCTCGGAAGCTCGGAGGAGGCGGCGACCGGAGATCCGCCTCGGGGGAGATTCGCTTTGCTTGCCTCGTGATTCGCCAACCCGACGGCCCCAAAATCCCCCCTGCTGGCGGCGACACGGCTGCTCTTGTCGCGCCGTCGGGGGTATTTTGATTTGTGTGTGGTGCGGTGCGCTGCATTTTGGAGACGTGTGGGTGTGGGTGTGTGGGTGTGCGAGCGCAGAGAGCGAGGCGTGGGATGGGGGGCACTATCCGAACCATATTCGCGGGGAGGAGCGCTGGAGCAGGCCGGGGTGGCAGGTGTCGGCGGCGGTGTGGCGGCGGTGTCGAGGCAGCCCGGGCGGGGGGCTGGACGGTCTGCGAGTGTCTCTTGCAGCACGGCTGCCCCCCGGGGGGGGGGGTAAGGGGGGTTGATGCAGCTCGCGAAGCCGCAGCGGGGGGCCACGTGGGCCTGCTGGAGTGGCCCTGGATGCGAGATTTGTCTGCCGTGGACGCTTGCGGAAAGCGTGGCGGAACGCCGAACGCGTGTTAGGCAGGGAGGACCCAGGATGACAGCTAATGCAGGCATGCAAATGAGCATGTAGTTAAAGCATGCGCGTGTCAATTAATCTTGGGTCATTATACTACAGCTTCCTGTCTTCCAACTCACAACCGAATTACGGCAGCTCAACTCCAGGACCCAGTTGCCTCAGCTGTTCCATTACACGTTTACAGGAAACTTCCCTTCCATTCAGACGTACACCTGTACCTAAGCTGAATAATTGGCATCCCGTTTGCCCCCCTCCCGGACATGGCGCAAAAACAGAATATTATTTACGTCTCAAATCTTCCCTATGAAGCAACCAACGATGCGTTAGAGGCAGCATTTGAGAAAGAAGGCTACGACGTGGTAAGCGGGGAGCAGCTGCTTCCGGTGTCGAACTTTCAGCTAACCGCTTGCCGAATGTAAATTAAACAGCTGTAAAAGGCAGTGTAACGTTATGCCCGTCGTTTCAATGTTCAGGATCATATCGAGCTCATACGAAAAGGAGCGGGCACGAGGACAAAAGCATGCGGACTCGCGGCTGTCACCCTCAAAGCGGGAACGGACCGAGGTATGCTGCTTCATCCTGCACCATATCCATAAATGTCTTGGCTTCGTGTGGGCTTCATCTCGAACCTTGACCGGCGGGTCACCCTGACGTCAGTCCTGGAGTGAATCCCGGGCAACCAAAGTCCAAGACATATCCGGCATAGAATATTGGCATTTTGAACGGTCTCACCCTTTCTAGGCGGCAGGAGCTAGTACAAAGGGTTCCGTTCGTAGAGGGCAACTGCAGCTACCCAAGGTGAAGCTGCAACGGCCTGGCTGCCCCAGCGGCCCTCACACTTCACGGGCACAGCAAACCAGCATGCTGCTCGTTTGCGTTTGGCGACTGAGGTGATTAACTGGCGCTGAATTCGGATTGGCGTGCTGTGCGAGACAGCTGTGCGCACGGCACGCTTCCCTGGAGCAAAAGCACACCACCCACCCGCGCCCACGAGACAAACGCCGCCCGCGCCCGGCATCCACACTGCCTCACTGCCCCGCCCCGCCCTTGCGTCTGCGCCCCCCACCTTGACGCGCACCGTGTGCGCAGAGGTGTGCTGCAGGAAGATGGATGGGAAGGGCTGCTTCGGGCGGCCCATGATTGTGCGGCTGGACAAGTTCTGCGGGGATGACTTGGCGTACGCGCCGAAGGCCCAGGGGGCGCAGTAAATAATAAATACACAAGTAAATAGACAAGCACGGTACGGGGACGAGTCGCGCGCCCTTCCCTGGACTGTGCACTCCTGGCTGCTCCGCCACGAACCGGGCACGTGCCGCCAACAGGCCACACGGTACGGGCAGCTCCCTTTATATGGACCCGGGTCTAGATTCTGGACGAGCTGCCCGAGATCCTTGCCCGAGAGAATTGCATTGATTGCAAGGGACTGGAACAGATTTTGAAAAGCAGCCTGGAGCGGCTGTACTCCACTCGGGCAGGGTCGGTGGCGTGGCCGGAGCTGCAGCAGCAGCAGCAGCGAGCAGTGAAATAACTCCCGATGTTTATCCCGCGTTAACGCGATGCCAGCGAGCCAGCAGGATCATAGCACGGCGGGGTGCTGAAGCTGACAGCATTGGAGCCGATGGAGGCGGCGCCTCCGTCGGTTGCTTACCGTACTATCAACCAACCCATCCCTCGACTCGACACACTTCCCATCCCTGTCGGACTCGGGACGAACAAGGACTGACTGTACGACTAATACTATCTGCCGCACACATCGCTCTTGATTCTTCGTTTACTGAAAGCTAAACCCGCTTTGGGTACATTTGAACGGATATGATTGGATCGCACGCGTGGTCCGTCGGGCAGCAGGCTTTGTCCGTTTGTGTGTATGCGCGTGATGTTACCGTATTAATGTTTTGGTGTGCTGTGTTTTTGTTGCTGCGACCATTACTGTACGGTAGTTGCCCTGATGAGGCACGAAGGCCGCGAATGCAAATGGTTCTCGTGGTGTGTCCGTGTGGGCGTCTCTAGGGGTTTCGTTTGTGTGTCCTCCTCTGTACCTGCGGGCTTGCGGCTCGTTGGGCGTTCACACGGCGTACGCGTCCATACGGTTGGCGTCGAGCAGGCCGTGGCTCAACGTGGTTTATAACCCTCTTGAATACGTTTTTTTTCGTCGGGGCGATGAAGCAGGAGTGCGGAGCAGCGCCGCTCCTGCAGCACGCCCGGCGTCCGTCTCTTGATCGAAGCACACACGCGCGGGTGGCCGCTGCCTGCTGCCTGCGCGTTCGTTCGGTGTGGCCAACCAGCGATACGAGTAGCAAGGCCCCCTTCCTCCCTCAAATTGCGAGCGCTTGTGGCGCCAGGCTGGTGCTCCCAGGCTCGCGGCGCTGGGCCGCCTGGGCTCTTCAGCAGGGTCCACAACCCTCGTTGTGACCCTCCTCCTCTGTACTGTGTACATGTGACCTTCCCCCAAGGGAATCTACATGGGAATCTACATATACGGTTGTACCTCGTCCGCGGCGGCGACGAGGTCGGTATACGGTAGATACGCGCGGGGAGCACTTTATCCAGCGGTTGTTGTTATTGTTGTTGTTGATATGCTGATGATGGTGGTGGTGGTGCCTGTTGCGGTGGCTGGGGACGTGCGTAGGGCGCCCGTCGGGTCGCACATGGGTGGACGTTCCGTGCGAGATGGATGGGTGCAGTTGTTGCGTGATTGTTTGTCTCTAGTAGTGTTCGAGGCTCCACTGCGGGCCGGTGTGTCGCGCGCGCCCGGTACCGCCTTTCCTCTCCCTCCCCCACCTCCTGCCTCCCAACACATGTCCCCAGCTGAGAGTCCTGGCACTGGCGCCGCCACGGCGCGGGCCGGCGCGTTTGCGGGTGGAAGTGGCGCCTCCCCCTGCCACTCCAGGCAATGGGCCGGACCCTGGGCGCTCTGGCTGGGGCGTACATGCATGCTTCTTGAGGCCGGGACACGACGCGGAATGCCACCCCCGGATGACGATGAGCGTGTGTAGCTTTTTTTCAACTCTCGCCTCGTGCCAATCTTGCCTCCCCTTGCCAGCCTGGCGGCCCTTCACCGGGCACCAAGTTACGGTACCGACGTAGGAGGTGTGTCCTCCACGGGAGCTCTCCCCGCCGCATTGCTGCACGCCTGCGGGGGCGGCGTGCTGTACACGCACACGCTCCCCCTGGAGCGCAGTTAGCAGTGGAAATAGCACCCGTGGACAACATACCCGTACGGCATAGCCCCCCGCGGCGCGGCGTTGGCACCCGACACCCGGCGGACAGCGGTGATGATTGTCTTTTTGGTCCACGTAAAACGGTGCATTCAATCAGAGACAGCAGCGGCCCCGGTCTGCTCCCACCGCGGCGAGCTGCTGCGGCCGCACCCGCTGCCGCGCAGCGTGAGGCACGCGGGAGGCCGTCTCCGGGCGTCGAGTCGGCAGCCGGGGGGAGGCGGAAACGTCGTGGGCTGCCGCGGCACTGCAGCACGGGGCGTGAATTCGTGGTTACTGCGGCTACGGTGGCATGCCATAGCCCTTTTGGCTGCCCCCGTTGCGCGACTCGTGCAGTAACCGTGCCTTGGATCCGTGTTGATTCCGTGCCTCGGATCGGCGGGTCTGCGGCCCGTCTGCGGCCCGAGGGGCCCGAATCGGCCCGTCTGCGGCCCGAGGGGCCCGAATCGGCCCGTCTGCGGCCCGAGGGGCTTCGTGGAGGCTGCCCAGCGCTCCCCCTAGCTGCCGGTACCCCTGCAGGAAACCAACCGTACCGTACATCCGTACTCCGGGCTTCGGCCGCCATAGTGTATGTCAGGAGGTGCGGTATGAACCCACCAAGTGGCGATACCACCAGAGGGTCCGTCCGCCGTCCACCGATTCACCAAAAGGGCACTGTACATATGTCGTAAAAGGCCCCGCGGACAGCGCCGCAACTGCCAGCGACCCTGCAGCGCTTGTTGTGCAGCATGGCATGCAAAGCCGGACGCCTGGTACAGTCCGGGACATTCAACCCACGAGTCCTCCGCTCGCTCCGCCGCTGCTGCAGGGCCCTCCCACGCGCCCAGCTCCCACATCTTCCTCCCCCGCCCCCGAAGAGAAGCCCACATACACCTCCCAGGTCGCACGCGCGCCTCCAAGTCACGACTCTACGCTCCCTGCGGCCCCCGACCACCGCCGCCGCTGCGCTGACCTCGCCCGCCGCCGCCGCCACCGCCGCTTCGCCGGCCGCCGCCACCGCCGCCGCCGCCGCGGCCCCGGCCTCCCGACGGCTTCCCTCGCGCCGCCAGCGGCGGCAGGGTCTCGTCCGGACCTGCAACCCCGGGAAGACACAACGGTCAGCAGGCACACACACAGTCACACACGCCCGCCATACCCAGGCAGGCAGGCAGGCACACATGCAAACCGTCACGCAAGGCGTGATGCGCAGGAGCGGTCTCGCCGCACGACAGGGCTCATGGGCGCGATTGGATCCCATCCGGATAGCACGGGAAAGGGGGCGGGGGGCGAGGGGTTCCGTGGCGGAGTGGAGTGCTCCGCGTATGCAACCAGGGGGGGAAGCCGGTACAGGGGGCAGGGAGGGAGGCGGGCGGGGGGGGGCCACAAGCGACGGGGGAGCCAGCGGCAACCCGGAGGCGCGCTGGCTTGGGGAAACGAACCGTGCCCCCTCCCCTCCCTCCCACCCTGCCCGGGGTCCCTGGGAGCTAGGGTTCCCTGAGAACGGGGTGCACTGCACCGCCTGGAAAGCTCAAGACGAGTGAGTGTCCAAACGAGCCCAGCCTAGCGAGTCCCACCACCTCCGCCAGACGAGCCCAGCCTCGCCATCGCGTCCCTCCTCCGGACGTCCTCCGGCGATGGAGATGGAGATGGTTGCGATGCTGTCACACCCGTCGTCCGCCGCGCGCCCGGCCGAACGTCCGCTCCAACTCATCAGCCCTGCCCCGCAATACGCCAGGGCTCGGGCCCCCCACCCCCCAGCTGCACACCCATCCATTCACCCATCCGTTCCACCCACCCAGCTACGGTACCCATCCGCGCCGCCTGTCACCCGTTTTTCCATTGATTGACCACTATCCAGCCATATGCATCCAGTCGTGATGTATGTTTGTCACCTCTTTTCCCCAATCAACACCCCTTCATCTCCCGCTTGTCCCCCCCCAACTGTCCCCCCGCCTCCGGCTCCTCCCACCTGTGGGCAGCTTGGTCCCCATCTCCCGCTCGATCCGCTCCTTGAGCTGTTGCAGCACCCGTATCTGGCCCAGCTTCTGGGGGGACAGCCGGTGCCACAGGATGCCGGCCGGCTTGGGCAGCGGCGTGTGGGTGCGGATGACCTGGCGGCGCAGCGGGAGGGGGGGGGGAGGGGGACGGGGTGAGGGTGTGAGTGTGTGTGAGGGTTTTAGGGTAAGGCGCGGGGTAGGGCGCGGTCTGGGGTTAAGCACGGAGGGAAGAGGAGGGGAAAGCGCGGAGGGAGAGGAGGTAAGGCGCTAACCGCTCAGGCACCTGGATGAGGTCGGGTGGAGGGGGGTGGGCCGCCGCAGGGGGGCGATGGTGAGATGCGGCGGCGGTGTTTCTGTTGAGGGAAGGGAGGGCGGCACCGGCCCGCCGGCACGGAAGGGAGAGGGGAGCGACGGGACCACGCGCGGGGGGCCCTCTGGGTTGCGTTGGGCTGCTTGGCATTCGGGTGTTGGCTGAATGTGGACCAGGGGGCGCAGGCGGCGGGAGGATCGCTGTGGCAGTTGGCGGTGGTTCTTCAACTCTCTTGTGTCTTATGCTCTTATCCCACACTCATGGCAGCCCACACAGCCTCTTCCTCTCTTCCTGCCTCCCTCCCTCCCTCCCTCCCTGGACACGCCTCCCGCGCCCAGTCCCTCCGCCCCCGGGCCCCACCTGTGTGGGTGTCACAATGACGTCCACCGGCACATCGTGCTCCAACATCTTGGACACGTCGATCGTGCCCGGCTGCAGCACCTGCGGGTGTGGGGTTGGGGTTGGGGGAGGAGGGGTGGGGGAGGCGGGGTGGGTAGGAAAGGTGGGCTTGTGGGTTTTGGTTTTAGAGAGTGCGATGCGTTTCGTCATCAGTACTGGTGGTAGCAGCAACCAACCCCCTGGATAACTAAAAGTGGGGTGGGGGGGGGGGAGGGGGTCAGAGAGTGATAAGTAAGTTCCTGTATGTAGCAATGAGACACTGCGGACGTTGGGGTGGGTGGGGGGAGGGGAGGGCCGGAGTGCTCACCGGTGAGGTGTGAAGATGTGAGGTGAGGTGAGGTTTGGGTCAGACAAGCCCAAATCCGAAAACCCTAAACCCTAAAACCCTAAAACCAGACCCAAAACCTCCGCCCCCAGCCCCCTGACCCCCACCTGGCAGTCGTGCACCGTAGTCACCACCAGCGTGTGCTCGTCAATGGCGCCCATCCAGCGGAGGATGCCGTACTCGAGCTCCGCGAAACCCTGTACGACAGCCGAAGAGACTGAGAGAGACTGGAGAGACGGACGGACGGACAGACGAAACAGACAAGAGAGACGAAACAGACAAACAGACAGACAGACACATACGACCTGCCCAATGATGCCTCCGTTCCATCGCTGCGCTTTCCCGGTCCACCCACCCGCCCACCCACCCGTCCCCGTTCCTTCGCTGCGGTATTATCATTTTTAGTTTTTTACCCACCAACCCACCCACCAACCCACCAACCCACCCACCCGCCCTCCCAGCCAGCCACCCACCCAGCGACCCACCTCGCCCTTGCCCAGCCGAGCTCCGCTGGCGGGATCCACACACGAGCTGCCCACCACGATTAGATCCACCTGCAGAGGCCAGGCGGGGCGAGATGAGGACAGGCGTGAACAGGCGTGGACTGGACAGGTCATGCGTGGATAGACCAGGCGTGGACAGGCGATGCCGGGCGGGGGGCCGGCGGCCTGGAGCCGACGGTTACGGCAGCGGCAGCAGCAACCCAGGACGGCTTTCAGCGGGAGGGCACACCACTTCGTGGGAGGTTGTATCGGTAATGAACATGACACCGCCACACATCCCAACCGGCATCCGGGCCCTGCAGCGGCGGCGGAATGAAGTACCGGTAATGAAGATGACCCGCTGACCGGCTGCAAAGCGGACGGGTGTATCCGCTTTGGGTCTGAAGGTAACGCTTGGGGGCCCAGCCGCTCTGGCACCGCCTTCCCGCCGCCACACATCCCCCACCGGCATCCGGCGATCCGGGCCCTCCCTGGGATACGCTGGGCCCTCCCTCGGCTGGGTCCTCCCTTGGATCCGCAGCCGCTCGTGCTTCCGGAGGGAGGGACTCCCTCCGAAAACGAAGAAAGGAACGCCAACGCCCCTCTCCCAGATGGAGACATTCGCGCGACGCGACGCGCCGTACCTTGATCTTGGTGTCCAGGGACAGCGGCTCGCCGAACTTGGCCACGCCTGTGGTGTACGGCGGTTATACAGCGGCCGGCGCGCGCGGGGGGGGGGAGAGGACGAGGGTTAGTGTGGGATGATAAAAAGAAAACACCGCAGCGGAGACGTAGACGGAGGGCGCAGTGCGTGGGGGAGGGGGAGGGCGCGCCGATGCGCAGAACGGCGACGCGATAGGAGCGCTGCTCCATTTGCTTGTCTCGACTTTTTCATTTCGACTTTTTATTACTGCGACATCCCCGCTACTCCTGCCCGCCAGGGCGCCAGCAGTTGCTGCTCCCCAGTCCCCAGCTCCCCACCCGCGCTGGTGCACGCCTCGTTGAGGTCCTGAGGCGGGAAGCTGCTGCGGGTGAGGCGGCTGAAGAAGCCGGTGCGCAGGCGGGGCTGCGGAGTGAGGAGCGTCTTGCCGCGGGTCAGCACCAGATTGCGGACCTGGACGGGATTGGGCGGAAAGGAGGGGTGGGAGGGGTGGGAGGGGTGGGAGGGGTGGGAGGGGGCACGCACGCATTCAAGCGCCCGGCCCCTTCGTCCGTTACGTCTGGAACACGTCGGGGGCGCACAGCACACACAGCACACACACATGCACGTAACCTACACACACGTACACACACCACATACACATACACCACCCACACCCACACGCACACACAACACGCCACATACACAGTTACACACACATGCACACACGCACGCACGCACGCACGCACCATCTTCTGCGGCGTGTCGGGATTGACCTTGACCACCTGGGCCGCCACGAACTCGGGCAGGTCGGCCAGGCGCTGGGCGGCGAGGTCGGCGTTGACAAAGTTGGGGATGCGGTGGTGGACCGGCCGGGGGAACCTGCGCACACGTCATGGGGACGACGTGGCGGGGTCGGGCCTCGGGCGGGGCTGGGGCCCCCCGGCCTTCGGCCCAGGGAAGTGCCGGGAAGTGCCGGGAAGTGCCGCGTATAGAGATGGGGACTGGGTTGGGGACTGGGCTAGGGCCTAGGGGAGAGCCTCTCCGGGTTCCCGGACCTTTTCCCCCGCCTTTCCCCCCCCCCCCGCCTTCCCCCCGCCTTCCCCCACCTGGCAATGTCGTTCGCCTCCATGAAGTTCCACATCTGCTTCCGCAGCGCCCACTTCCAGGCGCCAGCCACACTGCCGGGCAGCTGCTGCTCGGCGGCCTGGTCGGCGGCCAGCTGCGCACGCATGCCGTTGCGGGCCTGGAAGGGAGGGGGAGGGGGAGGGGGTAAAAAAGAAGATACCGCGGCGAAAGGGACGAAGACGGCGTTGGCGAACGGACCCGGAGCCCAGAATTTGGAAGAGGGGGGGCGGGGGGCAGAGGCCGCCGGGTGGGAATGACGCGGGGGAGATGTCCCGAAGGGGAAGGGGGTTACAGGGGCGAGGTGGGGGATGGTATTAGAAGGGTGACGAGGTGGTGGAGGAGGCGGAGGGGTGTGCGCGCCGGAGCCGAAGCGGGGTGTGCGTGCGTGTGTGTGTATGTGGCGCAGGCGGGCGGTCGAGCAGGCGGACGGAAGGGCGGTGGGAGGGCACGCGGGGGAGTTTGCGATAAACCTTGTGGCGCGCGCGCACACACATATATACTGACATACACACACATACCCACACATGCACACACATACGCACACGCGCGTGCTGCAGGAGTCGAGCCATCCCAGGCCCCACATAGCCATATCGAGTTCCGACTACCGACTTCCGGGAAGGTCTCGCAGTCCGGCGCTCCGCCCTTCCCTGGGGCGGTAGCTGCTGCCACCGGTGCTGTGCACATGCGGGTTGAAGGTGGTGACGGGACCGTCCAGATGTCCGTCCGGAGCCCGGGTAGGAGCTGTCATGCAGTGCGTTGCGGTGCAACGCGAACCAGGCCCATAGCAGTGCTGGAAGGGCTGGGGCGTTGTAAAGTTGGTGGGTTGTACGACGGGCCGCGTCGGTACGCCTCCGCCCTGCTCCTCAATCATTGGCCGATGCGCCAAACCGCGCACCTGCTCGTCTAACCGTAGCCTCTCTGCATTGTACGAGTCCGCGTCAAAGGGTTGCTGTGCGGCCTGCGCCATTGCCAGCACCTTGGGCCTAACGGTCTGTCCGCTGCTGCTGCCGAGGCGCTGCGCGAGGCTGTGACGACGCGCGAGAGCTAGACCGCGACTGGCACAAATTGGCGAGACCTTGTAAGAAGTCGATGGCGCTGCTGACACGTCCTGGTGCGCTTGCGTCCTCGTAAGTTTGTGTGCGTGCATGTCTGTGCCACCAGGTGGAGGTGCCACCGGGAATGCGGTCACGCGTCGCCGGATTTTAAACTAAATTTTAACTTAATAATATGTGGAGCTAGTTTACTTTTTGGCGATTGATCTGCGGCAAGTTGCAGTTGGACGGTTGGCTACGGCGCCGCGAAGTGTGTGGCGACCGAGTCGCTTTCGTCCGATCGAGGTCAGAGCAGAGTTCTTACGACTTGATATATAACCTGGGGCTATTTGCTGTAGCTCAACCTGCTAAACTTTAGCGCGCGCACCTGGCTGTGTGACTCGCGCCAGTTAATACGATAGTAGTAACTTCCAGTCAGGCGAGCAGCCTGCTTCAAGCCGAAACAACTCAATCGTTAGGTTTAAGCAGCTTCACTTGTATAGAGTGCTAAACAAAAAACGCCGTCTGGTGCTCAGGAGGTGCCATCACAATGTCGTTCGCCAGGCAAGTCAATGCACGCCTGTCCAGGACACCGCGGGACTGCACAGAGGATCCTGAACGGGGTACTTTGGTGTATTCAAAATGTTGCAGCGACACGAATGTAGGGGGCAGGGAGAGCCCCTGGGGCCCCGTCGGGCTGTGGCAGGGACGCGCGCTCAGGCGCCTCGGAACCAGGCCTTCATAATGCGATGGACCAGGGCCGCAGCCCTCGCTGCCCTCGCTGCCCTGTAGGCCATCTCCCGCTCATTTATCATAAACAAGGACCTCCCAGCCCCTCCACAGAAGCGCCAGTTGTCACATGCCCTCCAGCCAGCAGCCGCCGTTCGTTCTCATGCCGTGCCTGCGCCCCCGCCGGCCCTACTCAGCTCGGCTGTCCTCCCCCTACTCTCTCCCACCCTTCCAGTTCACCATCACGCCTCCTGACCTCCTCCCATTTCCTCGCCCTCCCTCGGCACTCGAAATCTTTTTCTTGACCCCCTCACCCCCTCACCCTGCCGTTGTCTCTCCTTCCACCCCCCGGGGCCTTCGGCACCACCTGCCGCTGCCGCCTCCTACGACAGCCACCCGCTCGGCCGCACGGCCCCCGCAGCCACAGGGGCGGCCCCCTCACGCAGACACTCGTGCCTGCAGCACCGCTCCTCCTCCTGCTCCGCCGCCGCCGCCTCCCCCGCCGCGATTCGCGGTCGTCCTTCCGCGGCCGGCATCAGGCAGGGCTGGTCGGTGGCGGGCAGGGCGGTGTTGCGCCCGGTGGCGGCGGCGGCGGCGGCATCGGGCGGGTATTCGCCGGCGGGTGGTGACGTCAACGACATTGGCGGCATCGGCAATGGCAACTCCGGTGGCGGCGGCGTTGCACCAACGGGCGTGGAGGGCCGTCGAGTCGTCATCGTCGGCGGCGGGTGGGCAGGTATGTCTAAATGTCGAAATGTCTGAATGTCTACGTCTACGCAAGCTGTGATGGATGGGTGGTGAAACAGACGAAGCGCAGCGAAATTCGAGGGGGTTTTGGGTGGCTGGTGGTGGGCATAATGGCGGCTGCAGGGGCGACGTTACAGGTCGGGTGTGGTCCCTGTACGTCGCCGTGACCGCCCACGGATCGACGGCTAGAGGCGTTTACCGTACCGCCTCTAGCCATTTGGCGACAGGATTTGGGTGTTTTGAATCAGATGGTGACTTCTGGCTTGCCGCCGTTACGTCCCCGCCCTAGCCAGCCTTGGCAACACGCGTACGCGGATCATGGCAGCGCGCGTTACGAGGTAGCAGCCAGTCGGCTGGTACCTCCGCAGCCTCCCCACTCCACCAGGGTCTCTTCTTCCTTATCGCTCATTACGCACACCGCGACATCAAGCATCCAGCGGCCCCCCGCTGGCCGTGCTGCGACCGACCAGACCTCCTTTGACTCCTGTCGGGATCCCTGTCGTTTCCTGTTGTACCCACTCATGGAACCCGCCCAGGCACGCAGCCATCCACCGCATGTGCGTGCGTGGCGTGAATGTCAATACGAGTGTGATAGCGAGCGGAAAAATGTGGAGTCGGAGGGCATCGATCCCCCTACCTCCCGCATATTCTGCGGCGCTTAGCTCCGCATGCTAAGCGGGCGCTCTACCATTTGAGCTACGACCCCAACGCTCGATGACAGGTTCGAACTGTCGACCTTACGGTTAACAGCCGTACGCTCTACCGACTGAGCTAACCGAGCTTGCTCGGGACTGTTGGATGTAATGATTGGAAAATCGTTCATTTATTAAATATCTGACTTCTCGTTTCCTTTTCCCCTGTCAGGTTTCGGAGCCGCCAAGCACCTGAGCGAGCAGGGCTACGACGTGACGCTGCTGGAGGCCAGTCCCAACCCGGGGGGACTGTCCAGCGGATGGCGAACTGCCAGTGGCCGGGCGGTGGAGGCGGGGATGAAGGGCTTCTGGTACCAGGTGAGCTGAGGGGGAACGTGAGGTGAGGTGAGGGGGCAGGGGTAATAAGAACGGCCCGGGGGCAGGAGGCGGGGGGCGAGGGAGGCGGGGATGAAGGGACTCGTGTTGCGGGGGAAACGGGTGGTCGCCGTGGGGAGACCCACACCGCTGTCGCGGTCGCGAGCACAGCCGCCACCGCATATCCGCCGCAGGGCCCATCGAAATCCACCTGAAGGCGCTCCTGCGGTCGCATTGTCTGCATGCCAGCATGCGCGCCCGCCTCCCTCGTCACCCGCCTCGCTCTCTCCCCTGCCCCGTTCGTCTGCGTGGCGCAGCGCCACTTCGTGAGGCCGCCGCCAATGTCCACTGCTTCCTGCCCCCGACACCCCACGCGCCCCTCATGCCGCAATTCCGCCTTGCTGCCTCTGGCCCATTTGTTTAAGTTGCCCGTGGCCCGTGCTCCCTGCTGCTCCCTCCCGCCCCTCTCCCTCCCTCCCTTATGCCGCCGTGTGCACGGACCGTGCTTCGTACGGCGGCATGTACGAGCGCACCGCAGTACAAGAACACCTTCAAGCTGCTAGAGGAGCTGCAGCTTCCCTCCTGGCCACTCACCGACTTCACCACTTCAGGCTTCTGGAACCCAAAGGGGCTGGTGACGGAGGCGCCGGTGTTCAGCAAGATGCCGCGACTGCCCACACTGGTTGGCCAGGTGCGTGTGTGGGCGTGTGCGCGCGTGTGTATATATGTGTATATATATATGTGTATATATATGTGTGTATATATATGTGTGTATATATATGTGTGTATATATGTGTGTGTATATATGTGTGTGTATATATGTGTATATATATGTTTACATGTGTGTACCGTAATGTGTGATTTTGGTTCCCGTGGAGCGAGAGCAAATGGGGGGCTCCTTGGGAGAGTGGAGCACTTGGCAAAACCTCCGGTATATGTGTGTGTTCGAGGAAGGGGGACGGAGTGCGTACAGGCTGCGAGGGGCGGGGGCAGGGCGGTCGCTGTGTGGGGGAGGCGGAGGGGTCTTGCCAGGCATGGGGGACGAAGCGAAGCCGATGGAAGCGAAGGGAAGTGGGTAGAAGCGGAACGAAGCGAGGGGAAGCGAGACGGCAGCAAGCGTGGATTACGGGGTGCATGTGGGGCGAGGGTGGAAGGCTCAAGAGGGCTCCAGGGAGGGGCTTCCAGCGGTCGAGGTCGAGGTCGGCCTTGGTGGTGTGGGACGGGGTTGGCTCGGGTGGGGTTGAAGTTGCCGAGGCGTCCGTCGTCGAGGCGGGGCTGCTGGGGTATGGTTTTGGGTTTGGGTTTGGGTGGTTTCGGCGCCGCTCTGCGAGTGCGAGGAAATGACGTCTCGGGCTCACCGCATGGCAGCAGCTGATGCAATCGTACACGCACCCCGCAGGCCTTGGCATCTCACGCACACATCATGCTGCTCAACCCCTCCCCTTTCCCTCTCCTCCCCTGTCGGCCAGTTCGTGTACACCTTCCCGCTCTACTGGGCCCTGCCCCTGGCGGACCGGCTGACGATGCTGCCCTTCCTGGCCACACTGGCCGACTACGTGTCCAGGTGGGGAAGGGGGGAAGCGGTGGGATGGGATGGGATTGGATTGATTTGAAAGAGTTTGATTGGATTGAATTGGCGTGGCTTGGATTTGATTTGATTACATTAGACTGGATGGGGTTGGGTGCGCAGGAGGGAGGGGGAGAGGGAGGGACAGGGACCAAGCGAAGACTGCGGGAAGCGCCCGGCGGCTAGTTGGGACTGGCTGTACCACCCGGGTGGCTATCAGCCGCGGCACCCGACCACATCACACCGCATCCTCATCGCATCACAGCACAACACAGCACAGCACAATAGAGCACAGCACAACACAACTCAGGAGAGAAGTGAGGGAGCAACGGCGACAGAGCAATGGCGGCTGAGCAATGGCGGCGCCAAGGCCGCCCTGGGGACAGCGGCGGTACGTTCGGTGGAAGGCGGCTTTTCCTTCCCCTTCCCTTTCCTTGCAGCGCAGCCGCCCCTTCCCTTTCCTTTCGTCCCCCCTTCGTCCCCGCTCCCCTACCCATCCCTCCGCCCCGCCCGCCCTTTCTCCCGCTCCGCGTTCTGTCTCCCTTCTTTCTCGGCGCTGGCCTGTGTCGTGCAGCGAGGAGCGGTACGAGCAGTACGACAAGATGAGCGCGTACGAGCTGTTCCGGCAGTGCGGTGTCAGCACCCGCTGCTACAATGAGTTCCTGCGGCCCACACTGCTGGTGGGGCTGTTCGCGCCGCCAGAGGTGAGTGAGGACAGCTGAGGGACGGGGGAGGGGAAGAGGAGGAGGAGGGGGAGGAGGAGGGGGACCAGGGGCAGGGGCGGCAGGCGGGGGCGGCAGCAGGGAGGCGGGCCAGGGATGGGGGAGTTGAGGTATCGCAGCGCCATTCAGGCCGCGGGCTGTGTGACCCGACGCAACCCCGTTGGACCCCTCGAGACGCTCGCCCACGCAGCCGCACCCATCCGCAGTCGCACGAGCCTTCCCTCCCCACGGGTATGTGTGGAGGGGGCGGGGGGAAGAGCTGTGCGCACTTCTCCGGGGGCTCTCCGGCCTTCTCCCCCCCCCCCCCCGCGCCGCCCTTCCCGCCCCCCTCTTCTTTGGACTGTTTTCCCATACCCCTCCCCTTCACCCTTTTTTCCCTCCACTGCGACGGCTTCTTGATGCCCCCCCTCTCTCTATTCCTCTCTTCCTCTCTCTCTGTCTCTCCACCCACCAGGAGCTGAGCGCCGCCGCGGTGCTGGAGACGTTGTACTTTTACGCTCTGGCCCACCAGAACGATTTCGACGTGTGCTGGCCGCGTGGCTCCATCGCTGAGCTCATCTTCCAACCCATGGTGGAGAGAATCCGGGCGGCGGGTGGGTGGGTGGGTGGGTGCGTGCGTGCGTGTGTGTATGCGCGTGTGTGTGTGTGTTTTGTGTGTGTTAACCGCCTGCCCGCCCGGCCCTCATACCATTTCCACGCACGCCGCCGCTCCCCTGTATCACGCCATTCCGCCCCACCTCCCCGCCTGCCACCTCTTCCCTCGCCTATCTTCCCGTGACTCATTTTTATATAAAGGAGTTAACCACTCCCCGCCCCCCCCCCCCCCACACACACGCACCCCCCACCCCCAGGCGGCCGAGTGCTGGGCAACCGGCTGGTGACGGGTCTGTCGGTGGACCCCTCCTCAGGGGAGGTCACCAGTGTGGAGGCCACTGACCGGGCCACGGGTGAGTGGGTGGCCGGCTGGCTGGGGAAGGGGAAGGGGAAGGGGAGGGAGGGAGGGAGACGGGCTGGAGGAGGGGAAGGGAAGGGAAGGGAAGGGAAGGGAAGGGAAGGGAAGGGAAGGGAAGGGAAGGGAAGGGAAGGGAAGGGAAGGGAAGGGAAGGGAAGGGAAGGGAAGGGAAGGGAAGGGAAGGGAAGGGAAGGGAAGGGAAGGGAAGGTAAGGGAAGGGAAGGGAAGGGAAGGGAAGGGAAGGGAAGGGAAGGGGAGGGAAGGGAAGGGAAGGGAAGGGAAGGGAAGGGAAGGGAAGGGAAGGGAAGGGAAGGGAAGGGAAGGGAAGGGAAGGGAAGGGAAGGGAAGGGAAGGGAAGGGAAGGGAAGGGAAGGGAAGGGAAGGGAAGGGAAGGGAAGGGAAGGGAAGGGAAGGGAAGGGAAGGGAAGGGAAGGGAAGGGAAGGGAAGGGAAGGGAAGGGAAGGGAAGGGAAGGGAAGGGAAGGGTAGGGAAGGGAAGGGAAGGGAAGGGAAGGGAAGGGAAGGGAAGGGAAGGGAAGGGAAGGGAAGGGAAGGGAAGGGAAGGGAAGGGAAGGGAAGGGAAGGGAAGGGAAGGGAAGGGAAGGGAAGGGAAGGGAAGGGAAGGGAAGGGAAGGGAAGGGAAGGGAAGGGAAGGGAAGGGAAGGGAAGGGAAGGGAAGGGAAGGGAAGGGAAGGGAAGGGAGGGGAGGGAGGGGAGGGGGCGGGAGGAGGGGGAGGGAGGAGGGGAGGGAAGGGGTTCGCTCCCGCTCAGAACCCTTCCCCCGCTCTCCGTCCGCACTGCTCTCTGAATGAATCCCCCGCTCTACTACCGTATCCCCCAACGTCCCCTGGGTCGTTGTCACCTCCCCCTTCCCCCCCCTCCCTCCCCCCCCTCCCTCCTCTCCCCCTCTTCCTCCCCTTCCCCGCCCTCCTCCAGGCGAGCCCACCAGCTACCCGGCGGATGCGGTGGTCTTCGCGGTGGGTATCACCGGCATGCAGAAGCTGGTGGCGGCCACACCTGCACTGGCGCAGCAGGTACGGTAAAGCGGGGTGTACGGCGCATGTGACCCAACGACCAACGGCCATAACCCGTGTTAGACCTACATCTGTAAAACCCCATACAATCGATCGACCCCTTCCTCCGCTCCCAAAAGAACAACTTCAAGCTACGGTATGTTGCTTTAGCGGTGTAAACCGATTAAGCCGCTCTCGTCCCCCTATTCTCTACCCCTCCTCTTCCCCTCACCCCATCCACCCACCCACCCACCCCACCCCCCACCCCTGGCTCCGGCCTAAACGTGAATAACCCCCCCCCCCCACCCAACCCACCCCCAACCCCCCGCTCGCTCGCTCTCAGACCGACTTCCGGTCCATAATGGAGCTCCGTTCGCTGGACGTCATCGCCACCCGCATCTGGTTCGACCGCCGAGTGGCCACCCGCTACCCGGCCAATGTGCTGTCTGGATTCGAGCCAACGGCGGGGGCCACGTTCTTCAACCTGAACGACCTCCAGGTGTGGCTGGGGGCACTTGGGGGGGGCCACTGGGGGGGCCTGTTGGGGCCTGGGGTGGAGGGGCGGGTGTGCAGGCGGGCGGGCTGGTACTTCCCTGCACCGACATTCCTGACATGGTCGGGGTCGCAGCGCCTCTTTCCCCGCCTGTCTCTCTCTCCCTCTCCTCTCTCTCTCCCCCGCCTCTCTCTCTTGCCTCTCTCTTCCCCGCCTCTCTCTCTGTCTCTGTATATGTCTGGTCTCGTTGACTCTCTCTTTGACTCTCGCGCGCGCGCTCTCCATGCTCCCCGCCCTAATTCATTACCTCCCTTGCCACCGTTTCCTTTCGCACCACCACCCACACACCCCCGCACGGGAATACGGCACACGTGGCTGCTCGTCCCACCCGGCCAGGACGAGTACCGCAACGAGCCCGGCACCGTCATCTCTGCGGACTTCTACCACGCCAACGCGCTGCTGCCCCTCAGCGACCAACAGATCGTGGACCGGGTGGTGGAGCATGTGGCCGCGTGCGAGCCGGGATTCAAGGGTGCGTGGGACCGCGTGACCGCGTGACCGTGTGTGTGTGGGAGGGAGGGCCGCCGGTTGCGCTCTTTCCGCCCCTCCGTGCCTCCCTCCCCTGCTAACCGCGTTGTGCGATGCGGGTCTTCTTCTCCGACCCGCCCCTCCCCCCCTGCCCCTCCTCTGTCCCCTCCTTCCCCCCATTAACACACACATAGGTGCCAAGGTGGTCGACAGCATCGTGCTGCGCTTCCCCCGCGCGGTGACCCACTTCAGCCCGGGCTCCTACCCGCACCGCCCCTTCCAGGCCACCACCATACCCAACATCTTCATGGCGGGTGAGGGCTGAGGGGCTGAGGGGCTGGGTGGGTCGACTGGGTGGGTGGGTGGGTGGGTGGGTGGGTGGGTGGGTGGGTGGGCAGGGGGCGGCCGAACGGCCTCTGATGGCCTGCTGCTGGGCTGCTGGGAGGGCGACGTAGGGGCTTTAGGACACCCAAAAGACGAAAGCGGTCCAACATCGACCATGGGCCCTTGCTTGCGTTGACCTCTCCCCCTCCAAAACAAAAACAAACAAATACCCTGTGTGGCGCCTAAGTGACGGGCTGCCCTCCAACACACCTCGCAACCGCTACACCGCTCCATCCCCCACATCTCCTGTCCACCCCAACCCCCACCACCCCTACCTCTCGTCCCACCCCCACTCTTCGCCCCGCCTCACAAAACACACCGCACGCCCCCCTCCCCCAGCCCCCTCAACCCCCGCCTCCGGCCCGTCGGTTCCGTCGCTGCGCTCCGTCTTCCTTATCGTTACTGCCCCCACCCCACAAATAACAGTTCCGGAGGTTCAGCGGCTGTAGCAGCTTGATCAACAACGTCCGCAGTGATTCATTTTTATATAAAGGAGCATATCACTCCCTGCCCCCCCCTCCTCCTCCCCCCCCCAGGTGACTGGGTCAAGGGTGTGCCCCACGGCGCCAACGGTCTCTCCCAGGAGCGAGCCTACGTCACCGGCCTCTCCGCCGCCAACCTCGTCATGTCCCGACTGGGGGCCGGCGGCCAGCCAGCCGACATCCTGGATGTGGAGCCCGACGAGCCGCACATCGCGGCGGCGCGGGCGGCGGCGCGCGGCCTGCGGGAGCTGGCGGCGGCGGCGGGGCTGCGCAGCCCCTTCCTGTGAGGGGGAGCGCCTTCCTGTAGATAGAGGATCCGTATGAGGACATACCGTATCCGTTAGGAGTTCCGTAAGGAGTCTGATGTAGATGCGTGTTTTGATTACCTGTTTTACAGTCGTTTACGTCGGAGTTCGTTAGGGCTCGACCAGCGAACGGACGAACGAACGAAAGCGTCGTGTGCGCGTGCTGTCGTCGCACCCGGCAAAGCGAGCTGTCGAGGCGCGATGGGGAAGGGGATGCGCGGGTGGGGGTGCGGGGGGCTTGGGGGATGCGGAATGGCGGGTTGGGGCCCCCGGGGGCTGCTGTGCTGCGCTGCGCTGAGCTGGTGTGTGGGGGGGGGGGAGGGAGGAGGGGGTGCGGTGGAGGGCGGGTGGGAGTCCGCGCTAGCTGGGAGGTGCGGGCTGTCGAGGTGCGGAGAGTGGAGAGCGAGGGAGGGAGTTGGAGCATCGAGGGCTGGCTGGAAATTGGTGTGGGTTGCAACGCTGGGATGCCGTACATGGTACGACAGATGTGGGGAGGGGCGCAGCCCAGGTGAAGTGATGGGGAAGGGGAGGGGGGGGAGGTCGTTACTTCGGAGGGCGTTACTTCGTGTGAAGCTTCTCGCGTGTTGGGTGAGAGGGGGTGAGCACATGTCCAGTTTCATTTCTGGTGAGATACCGTAGGTTCTTCGTGAAAACAAAACACTTGTTGACACGCTTGAAAGGCTCGCGTGTGAGCGTGTTGCCTCCCCGCCCACCCACCACCAATCCTGGACCACCTCGCCATGACCCCCCATGGTGGGTGGGCGGGGAGGAGATGCATCTACCTGTCGGCCTGTGCGAGAGGTGTGGTGACCAAGGCGCTTGATGGCATGAAGGGAGACTCAAGAGCTCAAGCCAACAACAGCCAAGAACAGCTTGGGCTTTATGTGCGAATGTTCTAGGCGTCTCCAAGGAGAGGCTTCATTAGGCAACTTTCCCGGCCCAGTCAGGGCTGCCACGTGTTGCTCAGGCCTGCTCAGGCAGCTCAGGGCAGCTCGAGGTGCCGAGCGTCATTGAAGCACGAAAAGAGGGGGCTGCAGGGACGGCAAATCACCGGAAATAGGTGCCGGTAGATACGTGATCGCATAGCATACAGTTTGCATAGATGTCACAGCCCTCACAGCTGCCGAGACGAGGCCCGACGCCTGAGCGATTAGACTGGGGCGTTTCGCCGTATAACTCCGTATATTTCCTCATAGATAGATCCGCGCGCCCCAGCGCGGCCGTTGCCTTGGCACCCCGCGACGTAAGTGCAGCTCGTTTTCTGAACTGCCGCCGATGCATAATAGCAACCAGGAGCAACCAGTGTTTGTCTAGGTTGCGAAATCCGCGAAATTCTACGTACGTAGATAGAGCTTTTGCCAAACGACCCTCCTCGCGTTCTCTAGACATATATTGCAATAAACTTCATATTAAACATTATGACAATTGTTACTTTGATTTTTGAGCGTCACGGTTCGAGCGTAGACGTATGGCAGTGTGTAGCTGCGCCCTACTGCGCCCTAGTCGACAGGCACAGGGTAGTACTTAAACTTAAGCAGCTGCCACTAGGACAGCAAATTTAATGAGAACTGTATTCCTTACATCTGCACACCTCCACGCCAACTAGAGGTTTGAAGCCTTCAGTCAACTATACAACCGAGACTGGCTGTACGTAAGGTACACCTCGTCCCGTCAACGCAGTCGCACAGCCTATCGTCCGGAGTTGACTATAAGGTTACTATAAGCTCATTAATAATAATCTTGGCGCTGCTTAACTTTATTCAGCATGATGGGGTAGGCCACTGTCCATTCGCCTACTGTAAGTGACCCGGTGCGACGCCAGGAACTGCTTTATAGGTAAGCTTTACAACAATTTTATTACACTATACTGCTGCTAGCCTACAATGAGTGAGAACGAGGCGAACACGGTTGCCAACCCCATCATCGTCGAGGCGGGTTCGCCAACAACGACGCCAGAGAGAATGATGGTCCTAAAGCCATTTGTCACATCTGCTTACAAGTCAAGGGTGAGGGCATCTGTGGATAATTCGTCTCGCGAAATTGGAGGGGCGGGGTGGGCTTGCGCGTGCTATTTCTACACTGAACTAGCCCAGAAATATCCATTTTATTTAAATGTATATATGGATGCCTCATGACAACCCAGGAGTGGATGTTGGGTTTGCCCGCAAACTTATTGCCTTACCTCCACGTCGTCCTCCCGCAAATGAGCGCGTATTGATCGCCACTTATAACATTAACCCTTAAACGTATATTTTTGATGCATTCACCTGTTCATATAATGCCGCGACAAAAAGAGTGGCTGCCCCTGTGCCCCCATCTCTACATGTCAACTGCGCAGGTGAAGGTGAAGGGCGTGGGCGAGGACCCATGGAACACACCCGGCTTCGTACTCCAGCAGGTAAGCGCTGGTCACGCCTCGGAAGCTGTCGGGTCGCAGTGTCGGTTTGCCCATGTCTCCCACTTCCGAGCCGCACCTTTGCGCGGCTACCTTCCCTACAAGCGGAGCTGCTTGGCCAGTCTCTCCCGCTGCCTGATGCTCTCCATCAACTTTTGCATCCCGAACCGCTGCCCTCCGGTGCTCTCCACCGTCGCCCCTCCTCCCCAGCGCATCCTGAACAACTCCCCATCCCACCCCTTACCGCTGTCTACCGCCCCCGCCCGCACTGCAGCGAACCCCCCACCTCCCGCCCCTAAACTCTCCCCCCGCCCCCTCACCCCCATACACACACATCCCCCACATATCCAACCCCCCCCCTCTCCCCGCCCTCCCTTCTCAGGCCATGAACGCGCACGGACGCAACATGCGAGAGCTTTCGGAGCTTACGGACATGAACCGGCGCATGCGCGCGGGCACGAGCATGGTTCGCTTGCAAGCTGACGACTACATCAGCCAACGCGCGGATATTTTGCTGGGGGACAGCGACGACAGCGACGTTAACAGCCCCAGCGGCAGCAGCGCCGCCGGCGGCAGCCACCCCACCACGCCGCGGGAGGTGCCGCTCCTGGTGCTCCCTCGCCGGAGCAACGCCGCCGCCGACGCGGCGGGCTCCTCAGCCAGATCTACCACCGCTGCCAGCGCCGCCGCCGCCGACGCCGCCGCCGCCGCTAGCTCCAGGGGCGATGCAGCGGCGGCAGCGGCTGGGGAGGAGGCGATGGAGGAGGCGGAGGGAGGTGAGGTGGAGGAGCAGGAGATTGAGTGGGAGGAGGAGGACGAGGAGGAGGACGAGGAGGGGATGGAGGACGACGGCGGCGGCGGAGGCGGCGGACAGTACCGGCACCGACACTTCCACCATTACGAGCAAGGCGGCGACGGGCCGCCCCTCTTGCAGACCCACGTCTCCACGAACGAGGACGACGGCTCGCAGCCGCCGCAAGTGCTTGGGTCGGCGCGGGCGGTGGCGGCGGCGGCGGTGGCGGCGGGGGCGCCGACGACGCTGTTGATGGCGGGCGCGGCGGCGGCGAAGTGGGCCAAGTGCGTCGCGGCGGCTGGGCGGCAGCTGCCGTCGGTGGGCGGTTCCGACTCCGTCGCCGGCACGCCGCGCGCTGAGAGGGGCGACCGCGCCACGCCCAAGAAGGGCACGGCGGATCGCGTGCACGACATGATCGCGCAGTTGCGGGCGCTAGAGCGCGAGCACGACGCCGAAGGCGACCGCTCGAGGCCCGGCAGCGCCTTACGGCCGGGCACCGGCGTCAGGCCTGGCACCGCCGTCAGACCGGAGAGCGCCGCGCCGGCGTCGCCCGATTGGACGATCCGCGCGCCCAAGCAGTACTACAAGTCGTACGGCGGCGGGCGCCACGAGCCGCCGCCGCCGCAGTACCCGGCGCGACAGCCAATGACGCCGTTGCTGACGGATGGCTTCGTGCAGGGCTGCCTCTACACGGACGGCCCGCTGGCGGCGGCACTCGACGCGCCGCGCGCGGTGCGCTTCAGCTCCCCCGGCGGCGGCGCCTGCGAGGCTGCGCCGTCGCGCGCCGGCACCCCCGGCGCCAGCGCCTGCCCGCTGCGCGGCGGCGCGTCGGCGCTCGACGTCGGCGCTCGAGTCAACAGCCCCTGCCCGCTGCGCGGCGGCGCGTCGGCGCTCGACGTCGGCGCGCCCGACGGCTCACACCGTCCCGGCACCGCCAGCGCTGATCTTCGCTTCAAGACCTTTCGCGCCCGGAGGCCCTCACTCGGCGATCTGCCATCGACGAACCAACGGTCGGCCTCGCCGTCGTCGGCCGCACGCGGCGGCCCGCCGGCGCCCGCCGTCGACCTGGGCATTGACGCTATCATCCTCCGGCAAGCCGCACTCACCTCCACGCCGGCTCGCGACGCGCCGCGCATCGCCGATCGCTGGATGACCGGCCGACGACTCGTCACGGCGGTCAACACGCTGGGCGGCGGCGCCGCCGCCGCCGCCGCCGCCGGCGGTGGCGGCGGCGGCCCGGCCGTTACACCTTCACCGCCTCCCGCACCGCCGCCGCCGCGCGCCATGCTGCTTCCGTCGCGCGCCGTCACCCCGACGCCGCCGCCGGCGCCGCCGCGCCCGCCCTCCACGCCCAAGGCCGGCCTGACGGGCTTTTCCGGCAGCGCGCGCACACTCGCCCTGGTGGCGGCGGCGGCGGAGAAGGCGGGCGCCCTCGGCTCGCCGCGCGGCGGCGCGGAGGCCGACGAGTCGGAATTCGGGTCTGCGTCGGAGGGCCGATTTTCCTCCCTGTTCGCCGCCGCCGGCGGCGGCGCGACGCTCATGTCAGTGCCCGTCGTCGGCGCCACGTCGCGCCCCGCCACACCCGCCAATGCCGCGGCGCTCTTTCGCCAGGTCACTGGCACGGTGGCGGTCGCGCGCGACGGCACCGCAATCTTCGACTCGCCGGAGTCCGAGCAGGACCCGCGCCCCATGCGGCGCCGCAAGTCCAAGGCGCCCAAATCGAAGCTGCAGCGGCAGCTGCAGCAGCACCTGCAGGACAACTTGGAGGGGCAGCTGAATCAGGCCGCCCAGAAGGACCGTGTGGCGGCGCCGGGGGGCGCCGGCAGGCTGGTGCGCCGCGTCAGCAGCAGCACCAACCTGGAGGTGGGGGTGTGGGGGGAGGGTGGGTGGGGGTGTGGGGGGAGGGTGGGTGGGTGTGGGGGGAGGGTGGGTGTGTGTGGGGCGTGGGTGGGTGTGTGGGGGGTGGGGGGGTGGGGGGAGCGTGGGTGGGTGTGTGGGGGGTGGGGGGATGGGGGGAGGGTGGGGGGGGGGCGTGGGTGGGTGTGTTTGTGGGGTGTGGGTGGGTGGGTGTGGGTGTGTATGTGGAGAGTGTGGGGAGTGTGTGAGGAGTGTGGGGAGTGTGGGGCGTGTGGGGAGTGAAGAGTGTGGGGCATGTGGGGAGTGAAGAGTGTGGGGCATAGGACGTGGGCTGTTGCTGTTGCAGCGGGTTTCGCGCTTATATCTAGCTCCCCACTTAGGCCGAAGCTGACGGCCAGTTGTCTCTACCCCCTACCCCCTTACCCCCTACCTCCCTCCGTCGCGTCAGTCTTCCCTTCGCCGCGGTGTCATCTACCGTATAATACTACCCGCCCCTCCCGCCCGCCGCTCCTACCCTTTGCTCTACTAATGCCGCCCCTGTCTCCGTCTCTTCGCTGCGAACAACGCTGCGGTTTCAAGCCTCACGACTCCTGCCTCTCCCTCCCTCCCTCTCCCTCCCTCCCGCCTCTCCCTCCCTGCAGCTCATGATGCGGCGGTGCAGCCAGGTATCGTTTGCTGACAGCAGCAGCAGCACCGCGACGGGCAGCGGCACGAAGCTGCCCAAGCTGGGCGCCGCCTTTGGAGCGGACACGGCGCCGTCGTCGCCGCATCGCGCCTCCACGGCCCATCGCCTGACGCCAAACGCACGGAACACGGCGGCGGCGGGGTCCTGGGACGACGCACCGCCGCTGGCTCGGCGTTCGGCCAACTTCGGCCAACTTCGGCCAACTTCGGCCAACTTCGGCGGCGGCCGCGGGCGCGGCAACGAGGCGGCTGCAGAATCCCTTGATGATTCGGAGAGTAGCGAGGGGGAGGTGGAGAAGGTGGAGGGGGAGCGTCAGGGCCTAGCATGGGCGACGGGCGGCGACGTGTCGGCGCCGCAGTCGCCGCGGTTGCTGCGGCCGATGCCGCCCTCTGATGACCCCAGCAGGCGGCGGCTGATGTCCAAAATGAAGAACCTGTTTGGCGTTCTGGGCAGCTGAGGTCGCTGAGGAAGGAGGGGCTGCTTTTCTCCTAGGGGAAGGGGAGGAAGGCGTTGAGGCGGCGGACAGGCAGGGAGAGGCGGGGGCCGGGGGCGGGCGGGGTAAAGGCAGTCGGTGCTGTTGACGCTCTTGATAAAAGTGCACCCGCTTCAAAGTGCATCCGTAGGCGGCGTGCAGGGGTGCGGGGGTGCGGGGGCGAGCTGTTAACTGCTCCAGGGAATGGGCTGCGGGGGAAGGGCGCACCAGGAACCTCACTGAGAAAGGGGGAGGGGGGGGGCGGAAGTGGGCTGCCGGCTGCCGGTGGGGGGCTGCGAATCGGAGGCCGGCCCTGAAACCTGAGGCCGCGGCCTCGGCGGCCCATCATCAGCCTCCGGGAGACTGACTGGCCGGGGGGCCTCGTGAATGGCGGCGGCGGCCGCGGCGCCCGCGCCCGCGGGTGGTTGGTGGTTGGTGGTGTCGGTGGCTTCTGTCGTGTGTCGTCCAGTTAACGTCTGCAGTACTTGCATTAACAAATTTTCGAAATGTGGCAACAAAAGCGGCAAAACACGATGCATTTGCTCCCGAGGCCTCCCGGAGGCGGGATGGGGAGCGGGTGGTGGTGGTGATGGGGGGGGCGAGAAGAACGGCCCGGGGCGAGGGGGGGTGGTGGGGTGGTGGTTGTGGTGGGGGAGTGGGGGGGGATCGTCCGTGCGTCCAGCCAGCCGCTGCGCACGGTTTCCGCCTGGCGCTTTGTTGTCGTATATTCTACATATACCGTACTCTCGTACTCTCTGTTATTATGTCTTTATCCTAAACGTGTAGATATACGAGGAACTCCAGCGGTAGCTCCTCGCAGCGTACATAAGGGAGGGCGTTTCGGGATTCGGCATTCGGCTCTTGGCGCCCGTACCTTTCCCTTTCCTTTTCCTTTTTTTACCTATTTCCCTCCAGACCTGAGCGTTGTTTCGGCGCCGAAACGATGTTTTTCGCTGGCTATGTGTGCGTGTGCGTGTGCGTGTGTGTGTACCGCATGTGTCGGTGTGTGTAGAGAGAATGCGAAAGAAAGTACATCCGAGGGGGAGTTGGAGTACTTCGGAGGCGTGGCGCATTTGGATGGCCGCGAGTGACGGGTCGGGCTTTCATGTTGAAGTACGACATGTACGGCGTGGTCCGTCAGGGGAGCCATCCCGTACAGAGTGTGCACGGGTGATGAGCTGATGACCGCGAGACCGCTGACACCATGCATTCAATGGAACATTGCGGTGCGGTGCGGTGCGTTGAGGTGAGGTCTGAGGTGAGGTGAGGTTTAGGTGGCCGTCGTTGGGGCATCGAGCTCGCTCTGTACATACGGTACCGGTATGGTGGGTCAGCGGCTGCCTCCCTTGCACGGGTCTCCGCTGCTGCAGTGCAGGGCCGGGAGGGGCCAGTTGGCCCCACCGGGGGCCCTTTATCCTCCCGAGGGCCTGGAGCCCGCTGTAACAACAACGACCGCAGGGACTATTGAAGGGGAGGGAGAGGGAGGGGGAGGAAGAGGGAGGGGGAGACGGAAGAGGGTCGAGAGAGGGTGAGGGGGGAGGAGGGCAGGGTGGCTTTGGGAGGAAAGGGAAGGGAGGGGCCGTGGTTCCAAGGAGCGCCGCCGGGGCGGAAAGTGTCTATACCCAGGGTCTCGCTTGCTAGCAGGAAGGGGGCGAGGCAGGGCGGCGTGTGCTTGCGAGTGTGCGCCCCCGCCGTTGGCGTGGGGGACCGTAGAGAAGCGTTAGGGTGTGTTGTGTTGTTTGGCGGCTGGGGAGGGGGCGGCGAGGGAGGCATTTTGGTACGGCACGGGGGAGAGGCGGAGTGGGAGGAGGTGAAGCGGGAGGGTAGGTGGTGCTGAGGCTCGGCTGGCCAAGGACGGGTGGGAAGGGTTCTCTGCGCGGTAGGCGAGAGGTAAGCGAGACCAGGCAGCAGGTCTGTACTCTGTAGGCCTTTTGGGGTTTTGCCTCTCGGGGTTTTCCTGGGGGCCGCCGCGCCGGCTTGTCATCCCCTTTTCCCCCGCGGTCATCGGTGTTTCGCTCTGTTCAGCTCCATGCAGCGTCAGGGAGTCCTTAGCCCCTAGGAGGAGACGGCCGTGCGGCCCAGGTTTTCCCCACTAGCCACAGAGCAAGAGGAAAGGGGAGGTTTCTTGGGAGAGTAGGCCTCGGTCTCCTCGGTCGGGACCGACCGACAGCGACTGATGCGGAAAGTCAACCGCAACTCTGTGCATCGACGGGGCTAGTACCAGCTTAACCAGCAGAGATGCAGCCGTGTGCATTACAAGCGCCCCAGAGGCCGATGCGCAGAATAGAGGGCATTTCGAAAACAAGACGACTGCGCCACTCTAGGGTCGCCGCACAGCAAGCCCCGTACAGGTGACCGCGCTGTTCGCACGAGCTTCCAAACTGCCACAACCCTTTGGATTATGTGCGGGCTATCAAGTAATTCGCAGCTTGGTATCAGTGTCGACGTGGGGCCCAGCCAGAGGGCCTAGCCCGTAGACGCCTTCAAAACGCGCTGAAACCCAGACATCACAATCTAACACGGTGTCCGCGTCCCGATTTTTTCGTCGGAATGGTAATAGGGGGGGTGGGGAGAAAGTATGGGGTGTGGTGGGGGGGGCCGCTTGACCCCCCCCTCCCCCATCATTCATTTCTGGTTTCGGGGCTGTTTTCAGGGCGTACGAGCGGGCGAGCCGCTACTCCAGGCCGTTCTTGGCCTTGCTCGCTTTATCGGGTTCCCTTCCAGAACAGCCGTATCTGTATCTTCATCACTCAGATAATGTAATATGCCCGCTAAAAGTCAGCACCGCCGGTATTATTATTAGTGTCGGAAGGATCCGAATGGTAATCCACAAAACATATGATTGTATATAATCGATACACCTTGACAAGTATTCTGGTGTCTGGCCTGCTTTGTCTCTGGGTCCTGCAGCTGAACGGCAGGGAACGGCCTTGAACGGCCTAGAAGGCAAGGACGAGTGGGTTGCTCCGCAATTAATGAGCCTTGAGGAGCTCAAAGAAGAATACACGAAACAATACTACGATTCAATTTAACGAGGACTATTTCTTCGCCGAACTCTGCATGGCGGCAAATTTGAAGCTACATAAATGATTGGGGATGGGGGGCATAGCATGAATGATGGGGGAGGGGGGGGGGTCTGGGCCCCCCTCCGTTACCATTCATACGGCAAATTTGAGACACGGACTCCCTCCTAATTCAGTTTAATAAAAGGCATTACATGGGGAGCAATCTTCAATCGAAATGCCTTTGTCCTGGCGCTTAGCGCCGTGCGCACGGCACAGAGAGGTGTAAACGCTGGAAAAGGCGCGTTATGGCGCGTTGCAGTGGTAATATTGCATGCTGAAAGGTGAAAAGTGACTTGGGTTGTAAAATGAAGAAACCTGCGAACCCGTTATTTTTGAATCTGGAGCTTGCTACGGCAAGGCGTTCGTCGTGTTCACCCGTCCTTCCACTTCTGAACCTCCTTCCAGTTGCATCGGTGGTCGAACTGAAGACAGGTTTCAGACGTACACGATGATAAACATTTCTCAGATAGGATGGGCTGGCAGCTAGGGTGGCAGGTTTAGTAGGATGGCAGTTGGAGTCCGTAGCAACTCGCCAGCAGACCGCCTCATGAAAGGGGTTAGGAGATGTGTTCGCTATCCGTCTTCGGATGCTGCACTGGTGCGCGGTTCCACATCACCTCGACAGGAAAGGTTGTCCAAGGACGACGGCGACAGTTTCACCATACTGACGCATGTGCAGCGGCAGCTTGTGCAGAAGTCGTTCCAGACCCACGCGTTTGAGGCGAAGGTGCGAAAATCCCAGGCTTTGAGACCGCGAGCTGTTTCATTGGGTTGCAATTACGACGCACGTTGGGGGTTTGGCTTTCACCGTATTCCAGGTATTCAGAATTGGATGCAACAATTATGTCCTTTTAACATTCAAATTGACAAACAATGCTTGTCTTGGCGACTCCCCTCTTGTGTCTGCCGCGGCCTGACATCGTATGGGCCGCATACCTCCCTCTACAAAAAAGACTTTTACTTGCACGCCTCCTTGACATATGGAAAGCCTCGGACGCCCGACTTCACGCAATTTGTAGGACAGTCCCCGCCAACATTCTGACCAGCCGTGAACGCGCCCGCCGCCCCGCCCGCTCCCCCTCCCCTTACCCTTCCCCCTCCCGCACCGCCTCCCACAGATAAAGGCCAAGGACCGCGATGACGAGCACGCGACCACAGCCAACGAGGTGCTCCAGCAGGCGCTCCGCATCCACGCGGCCAGCGTCGCGTCACTCCATGTGGACGGCCTGCCCTCGGCGGACGACTACCGCAACCGCCTGCCCAAGAGGTCCCTGGGCCGTTTCCAATATGAGGACCTGACGCGCATGCCGCAAGCGCTGACGGCGGAGTCCCCCACGGAGGCCTTCACCACCACCGCCGCCGACGCCGCCTCCGACGCGCCATCTCCTCGCCAGCGGTCCCAGTCCCAGTTGCAGCTGCGGCAGCCTTCCTGGCGGAACCGCCAGACAGCTCAGACCCACAGAGGTGGCGGCGGCGGGGTATCCAGCAGCAGCCCGAGCAGCACCGCTACGGGCGACGGCAACGTCAGCGGCTCCACCGTCGACGGCGCCGACTCAGCCGCTTTCGCTCGCGGCGAGCTGTCGCCGCTGAGGGGCAGCAGCTGGCGGCAGCGCCGCTCGAAGGCCGCCGCTCAGATCCTCAGGGCCGCCAGCGGCGGCATCGGCGGCGCGGGCGTCTCGCTGACTCAGCACAACCGCCCGCCGCCCTGCCAGGGCAGCGGCGGCAGAGGCAGTAGCGGCGCCCAGCACGTTTTTGGCGCGGACGGCGGGGGGGCGGGCGCTGAGGCGGCGCCTGGTTGCGCGCCGCTGCTGCACCGCACGGACAGCGCCCTGCGCCGAGCCGATCGGATGCTGCAGGCGCTTAGGGAGTTCCACGGCGCCAGCGCGGTGGCTGCCGTCGGCGGCGCCGGCCCCGCCCTGCCATTCATCCAGGCGAAGCACAGACACGCACCCGGCGGCGCCGGCGCCGGCCGCGGCAGCGTCGTCCTTGGCGGCAAGGGCGGCAGCCGTAGCGGCTACGTGCCTCGTCAGACAGGTCAGGCGGCGGACCAGGACTACCTCATCGGCGCGACAGCCAGCGCCGCGGGGCCGTCATCCAAGTCGCCGGGCCGCCGACCGCCCCCGCCACAGCAGCAGCACCCGTACTTTCCCCAGCAGCACCTCCGCAGCCGCTCGCCGTATGGCCCCCAGGTCATCTTCCGGTCCATGGATTCGATCCCCTGCGCGGCCCCGGCGCCGCCACCCGCGCCGGCGCCGGCGCCGCCAGCCCCCGCCCCCGCCGCGGACGCGGACGCGGACGCCACGCGGGTCCCCGTCACACATGACGGCGGCGACTTTAGGCCCCCCGTCCGCACCGGCAGCGGTTTGAGCTTCAACGCCGCCTTGTGGAATCGGCCTTCGCCGCCGCTGCCGCCGTCGCGCGAGTCGGCGAGTATCGCGGCCGCCCTGCGGCCGACGGCTACCAGCGGCGACGGGCACCCCGGCGGCGCTCCGCCGCCGCCCCCCCCGCGACACGGCCGCAGCCGCCGGGCCAGCTCCGCGACGAATGACGGAGAGGATCTCGCCGGCGGCGGCGGCGGCACCGCCGCCGCCACCAGCCTGCTGTCGATTCCGATGGCGCCGGCCACAGAGCAGCTCTTCACGCGCATCTGCCGCAGCACTGCCCGCCCTGTCCCGCAGCAGAACTGGGTCCCCGTCTTTGAGGCCCCGCTGCCCGCCGCCGCCGCGTCGTCCGTCTTTACGGCCGCGTCCTGCGGCGCGAGTCCCTATGCGGCGCGCGGCCTGAGCGCGGGGACGGATGGCGGCGTCGGGCCCGGCGGGGGAAGCGCCGTCGGCTGCGGCACCCGACCTCCCATTGCGCCGCCGGCGCAGCGGCCGCCCTCTGCTGCACCGCTGCAGGTGCGTCGGAAGGGCGCCGGAAGGGCGGTTGGCAGCAGTCGGCGCGAACGCACGTGGGGCGGACCTGCTTGCCGGTCCCTCGGGATGTCGCCCCAATTGAAGCGCCGCCGCATTCGCGTCGCCCTTGACTGCCCTTTTGCCGATGGGTCTTACCTGCCTGAAGTTCCCTGCCTGAAGCACCCTGCCCGCACCTTGCCCGCACCCTGCCCGCTCCCTGCCGCCCAACACCCCACGTCTGTCGTGCGCTGGTACCGCGGGTCCCACCGTGCTCAACGGTTGGCAGCCCCTGGCACCATGCCCGCGCCTCTCCTCCCCCGAAACCTTGCACGCCTGCTGCTCCCCCTGCTCCCGCTGCTTTTGCGGCGTTGCGCTGCTCCACAGTCGAGGGCTGCGAGCCCGGGCGCCGTCAGGCTACCGCCCATCCCCGACACGGCCGATGGCCAACACAACTCGGCCGCCCCGGCCGGCGCGCAGGAGCAGCGAGCCCAGCGGCGAGGGCGCACGCGGCCCTCACTCAGCTGGTCGGTCGCCGAAGGGGCCGCCACAGCGGCGTTTGTGCAGCGGGCCCGGCAGATTGCACCGCCGTCAGACGCGGCGACGGAGGCGGCGGCGCCGCAGCGGCCAGCCCAGGGTGAGCTCACCGCTGCCGCCGCCGCCGGGCCGGCGAGCCGGCCGCATGCGGCGGCGGGGGCACCATCCGCATCAGGAGCGGCTGGAGAGCAGCAGCAGCAGCAGCCAGAGAGTAGCTTTCGGCGAGCCAACCGAGAGAGATCCGTTTCCACCGATGGCGGCATGCTGCGCAGAGAGGGGGCTGCAACCCTTGCAGCAGCGGCCAGGGTCGAGCTGGTGGGGGCGGCGGGCGCAGCGGACAGAGGCGGCATGGGCGGCTTCCTGCGCAGAGGCGAGGCGCGAGGCGGGGGCGGTGGGTTCGCGTCGCCGCGCGCCAAGCCGCGCCGCGCGGGGGTGCTGGGAGGCGGGGCCGGCTTTGGCATTGTAGGGCGCGGCGGTGGCGGTGGCGGCGGTGTTGGCCCGGGGGGCAGAGGCGGGGGCCCGGGGGGCAGTCCGTCCATAATGACGAGGATGCGAAAGGCGCTGGGCAGCATATGGCCGCGGAGCCCCGGGGCGCCGTGAGACACTGAACTGACCCGTGGGTCACTGGCCCACCTGATCCACGTGGGACTGACCCACGGGTCAAACCCGGTGTCGGTCGTATCTCAATTGAGGGAGGTGCGACGTGCGAGTGGGGAAGGTGGGGGAAGAGAGCTGGTTGCAGATGTGCTGCTGAGAGAAAGTACGTTGCCAGAAGGTAGAAAAAACACATGTGTGTTTGTGTACTCGCGAGAATTGGATAAGCTCGAGCTCACCACCGGTATTATGAGCATGGGCGTTTTTGTTGACATGTTGAGCAACGTTTGTGGCTTGCGAACAACGTGAGTGGCAATGAATTGGGAGGGCAGTTGTATGGGATTTGGGTTAGGAACAGCCGCACGATAAGTTGCTTGGTTGGGAAAGTTGAGGGCCTGGAGCACACGGTTTTTCCTGCGCCATTCAGCTGCCGAATGGCAGCAGGGGCTGCAGCGGCAGTAACTTTGCAGGAGCAATTGCAGCTGCTTAACATGCTTAGCTACCGTACGGCTTTGAGCGCAACAGATGCTGCATTGGCCGTTCTGAACAAACGGATCCAGCCAAACCCCGGCAGGCGGCGATTGGCCCCTGCGGGCAGGCGCCAGCGCTTTTGTGGAGTGGGTTACAGGCGGCCCAGCCTGGTAGCGATGCTCGCTACGCAGGGCAGGGAGGCAGGGCAAGTGCATATCGGTTGATGCACCAAGTGGCAGTACCGCTGGAGGAGGCGAGCAGGCGGTGGCCATAGGGCGGGTTGTTGCTATGGCTCAGGGGGTCGGTTGGGGTTGGGGTTGCGCTTCATGGCACCGGAGTGCGGCACGCGAACCGCGCCGCCTGTCTGTCTGGTCCTGTATTGGTGTTTTTCTCCTCCTGCGTATTAGACACATTTTTGCGTTGAGATTCTCCTCCTCTCCATTATCTTATGGAACGTTGGGACCTACCGGTATGCGCAAGGGGCCATAGAAAGTGCCTTTTTCCCCCTCCGCGCGGCCCAGAAGGAACGATGCCCATTGCCAAAAGATTTCCGCTGCTGCTGGTGATGATGCTGGTGCTGCTGCTGCTGCTGCTTTGAGAGGATTTGTTGTTTGGGTTGACTGGGGGGAATTGATTTACACCCGCTCACGGACGGAGCGGGGCGCCTGTGGCTCGTAACCCTCGTAACTTCCCCCCCTGGCTAGCTAGCAATGCAGGGTACGGTATGTCCGTGCGGTCCCGCCAGGATCGGGCGCTCGGCAATGAATAAAGAAAGCTGTATCGGTATTTTTGTGCGGACGACTGGACCGGCGCTGGGTCCTGGCTTGGCTTCTTCCCCGGCAAGGGGAGGGCCCACCACACCACTCAGGTCGATTTCTTTCACCACCCAACCCCACACAGGTTTCCTCGGGCAGCTGGCCTTCCCACACACGACGAGTTACTCGGAACTAGGGACTCCTCCACTCGCTGCGCTGCGCTGCACTGTGTGCTGCCAGCTGCCAGGCCGGGCCAGGGTGGGACGGCGACCCCGCTCCCCGCGCCTCCGCCCGACGGCTCCCTGACTGGACGGACGCGCAATGCAGGGCAACGATTTGCCCTTTGTTGGTCTCTTCAGTCGCACAGGAGGAAGCGGGTGGTCGTTGGACAGTAGTTGATGGGACCTACCGGTTGTGACCTTCGGGTTGAGCGAGCCGCGGGTTGACTCGGGGGGTGTTGTCCGGCGGAGGGGGCTGCTGCCTTGCCCGCGCCCGCGCCCGCACCCGTGTTTTGAGAGTTGCTGCATGGCGTTGAGTTGCCATGGTTGTAGCGGTTGTGTGATTGAGCTTTGCCTGACCGGACGCGCTGTAGATGTGTCGTTAGCTGGTTTGCTAGACGCAAATACGGGCGCTCTGGCGGATTGATTCATCGCTCCTGACCAGTGTTTTGTGATCCCTGTGGGGTTGTTGCTGGCAGTCTTTTTTAAGGGTTGCCGTGAAGTGTCAGTGTGTGGCAGTTCCAGTGGGAGTCTCTGATCCTTTGGCTCCTCGAGCCACGCCTTTGGGGCTCTGGTCGCAGTGGCAGTGGCAGGTGCGGTACGCACCGGTGAGCTGATCCCGCAGGGTCCACAGAAGGACGATGTGCCGGTATCCAAACGTAGCAAACCAGTCATGCATGGCCGTGTGCTGCCGACATGGCCCAAGGGTGCTTCCAGGGGTAGAGCCAGTGGACCAGCGGGTTGTGTAGCGTGCCAGTCAACACTGCAACCGGCCAACCGCACCCGACCCGACCCGACCCGACCTCATCCGAGATGTTTCGTGCGCCGTCAGCGGTCGCGTGCCCACGTCTACGCGGCCTGGCCTTTGCCCGCAGGGTGCTTAGTGGGACGGGTGGGAGGGGGTCGGAGGCGAAGCGGGACGGACCGAGGGCCGGAGTCCGCGTGGGCTTGAACTTGAAATTACCGTACCGCATCCCTTCAAGTTCATATAACCAGTCCTGATGACTGATTTAATCGCTGCCGGCTGTTACGGACCCATTGAGTCCCTGGCGCGTCGGCGTCTGTATACGATTCGACTCGGCGGTTTGGGCGACGGCGCAGCGCCGCCTTGTTAGATCACAACAGCAGGGGACCACAGCATGCCGTGTATGTCACGTCAGGTAGCGCTGCCCGTGCCCGTGCCGCTTGTAATAACGATGTGCCCTGGGCATATGCGCCGACGGGGGGCTCGTCGATGATCCTGTCGAAGCTCTTGGCCCTGATCCCCTGAAGCTCAACCCTGGTACCAATTCATGTACCGGTATGTGGTCGCCGGCTGCGATGCGGTGTGCACCACACCACCAGCCAAAGTGGACCCCGACTGCCCGAGGTGTCCACCCATGGTACGGTACTCGTACGTCGTACCGCGCTGCACGCTTACAATGCCGTACACGGTGTACGGTACACCTTTTCGACGCGGCGTCGCGGCAGTGCACCCAGCCGAATCCCCGCAGACGCCCCGCAGACGCAGACGCCGCAGAAAGCGCTTCCGGAGCCCCTAGGCCCCACACCACCAGCATCCATCCATCCATCCATCCCCGGGACGCTACGAGGGGCAGCACCAACCGGGGTGCAACCCCCGACAGCCCCCGCTCGACAGCCCCGCCCTGCCGTCCGCGCGCCTGGGTGCGCCTCACAGCTTGAGCCTCCAGCCGCGCGCGTCCAGGAACAACGCCAGACCGCAGATGCAGGTGATGTAGGCGCCTGTGCAAGTGGTTAGGGAGGAGAGGAACGATGAACCGTTAGGAGCGGGCTGCGCACATAGACACGACATGACCAGGACGGACGGACGCTCGGACGGACGGACGGACGGACAGCTGTACATGTACATCGGGGTGGTGATGGGTGCAATAACACGGAGACGCGTTTCCGGGGCAAGACTCCCTCCACTACATCGGTTTGTACAGTATGTGGGACGAGGCAACCGCCTCAACGGCCGACTCCGCCACCGCGCTCGAAAAGCCCCGAAATACAGCGCTGTACAGCGGGCCGAGAATCCCCCCCGACACCTGCGCGCTTGCGTGCGACATGCGACATCTTGAAAGCACAGGCTTAGCGATGGACCCAATGCAATGTAATGATACTACCGGTATCTGCCCAAGCAACGCAGGAGACCCCTCCGCAAACGGCAGCCCCGCCTGTTCCCCGCAATGATCCCCACGACCCGGGCTAGGGCTGCGTTCTGGCGTACCCACGAGCGCCCGTGCGGGCCAGTCCGCCACCTGCAAGCCCGGCACAGTCAGGCAGCCGCGGTGGCCAGAGCGATTCAGCCAGGCAGGCAGCCAAGCAGCCAGCAGGGCAGGCAGGCGAAGCAGGCAGGCAGGAGGTCAGGCGAAGCAGGCAGTCACCCAGGCAGGCACGCAACAAGCCGGGCAGTCAGCCAGGCAGGCAGGCAGGCAAGCCGGGCAGGCAGCCAGTACATCTGGAGCAGTCGCCATGCTATGAGAGGACGGACACCGGAACCGAGACCGGATGGAGCGGTGGACCCCGGGGGCTCAGCTCAAGCCGCAGCGGGGCACAGAAACGAGTTCGCGGCGGCCAGCGGCGGGTACCGTACACCCCCCCCCAGCCCCCTGCACCGCACCCGGCACAGCGCGTAGCGCCCGACCGACCCTGTCGACGAAAACTGGCCCCCGCCCCGAACGTCCAGCCAGCGAGGAAGCCTTGGCAGGGATGCGGCACATCGCAGACACACACACACATGCTGTCAAATGCCGGGGTTCGGGAGCTCCCGCCGCCCTCCCAGGCTCAATCACCCCGCACCCCACAAGAGCAAGCGCCACTCGGTGCATAAAGACTCCGAGGACGAGCAGTCGTATCTCGTACCGTGCCTTCGCCAATGCGCCCGAAGGAAAGTCACCCTGGAAGGTACGACCCACCTCAACCCAGACAACAACCCACAAGCACACCTGCCCACCCCGCTCCTGCCCTCACCTGCA
The DNA here is from genome assembly GCA_030267565.1 of Pleodorina starrii. Lineage (NCBI taxonomy): Eukaryota > Viridiplantae > Chlorophyta > Chlorophyceae > Chlamydomonadales > Volvocaceae > Pleodorina > Pleodorina starrii. The sequence goes on along the minus strand of BRXU01000002.1, from coordinate 4,971,741 downwards.
GCGTGTCCATGCTCAGATTGATTGCGCCGGTTAGCAGGTTGGCAGCCAGGAAGATCGGCAGCTGGTTGGCGTTGATGGCCTGAGGGCGGAGAGGGTGGGCGGCTGGGCGCGTGTGTGTGCATGCGTGTGTTTTCCGGAGGGGACAAACCTAAAACAGGGAAAAAGAGGAGGCGAGGATGGGAGCCCCAGCGCATGCATGCGCGGGAGAGGAGGGGCGTTCGTGCGTTTCCGCGTGCGTGGCCATTTCCATTATCCAACAACTACGGTAACTGCGCCATCGGCGACGGTAAGCCGCATGCCGCAGGGGGCAGTGCGGGCAAGTACCGGTGCCGGCGTGCTAGCTGCTAGGGGGGGGAGGCCGTCACCCCATCACCCCCCCACCCATACCATGGACAGCAGAGGGATCAATAGCAGCAGCAGCAGCTCCCCGGTCCACTCATTCACTCACCCCCGGTCCACTCACTCACGCACCCAACCACTCATGCTGGTAAGTGATGCCATATGCCTTGCTTTTTAGTTGTCGGCGTTTGTCGTTAACCTCGCATCCGCTCCACCCCTGCGGGTGTCGCCTTTGTCACCACCCACCCACCCACCCACCCACCTGCAACACACGCGGCCCAGCGTTGCCTGGACCTCTGACCAAGGGGCCCCTGCCGCTGTCGCCGCCGGCTGCCGTCACGTCGCCCGTGAGCTTCCCCAGCCGCTGCGACGCCGCACCCACACCCCGCGACGCCGACTCCGGGCAGTCGCCGCCGCCGCCGCTGGCGCCCCATTGGAGGTCACCGCCGTCGCCCCGCCGTAACGCTGCCGGCGCGCCGTGCCCCTCCCTACCTCCCGCGACGTGCCCATCAGCGCAGCCATCACCACCGCCACCGCTGGCGGCGTTGTGCGGTGTACCGCTGGCGGCGGCGCTAGCGGCGCCGCCGGCGGCGGCGGCGGCGGCGGCGGTGGCGAGCGCCTGCCACAGCGCTAGCGGCAGCATGCCCCCCAGGCACTGCGCCACTATCCACACGATGTAGGCGGCGTTGCAGGACCTGCGGCGAAGACGACGCACCGCACCGCACCGCTAAGGCACCGCACCGCTAAGGCGCAAAGGCGATAAGGCACAGGACCATGGCACGACCGGGCCTCTTGCGCGCTGCACCCCGCCAGTAGCCGCCAGTACCGCCCCCTCCCCTTCCGTCCCCACCCCTTTCCGTCCCCCCCGCCCCGCCCCGCTCCCCAGCTCCCCCGTGTCCCCCACTTCGATGCTGCTGTTGTTGCCACAGCGGGCTCCCCCGGGCCCCCTCCCCCAAAGGAGGGCACCGGGTTCCGGCGGGTGGGGTGGGGTCAGAGCGGGCCGGCTGTCCGGCTGCACTGCAACGCACAGTGAGCTTCGTCCCTCGTCCCTTGTCCCTTGTGTGCAGCCTGTAGCCCGTAGCCTGTAGCCTAGACAAGGGTAAAACGAAGACACCGCAGCGGAGGGAAGGGGGGGGAGAGGGGAGAGGAGGGGGGGAAGGACCAAACCTCACCTCCGCGAGATGCGCTCCACCCGGCTCTCCAGCACCGCCACAACGACCCACAGAAACCCGTCCAGCGTCGCGAGCTGCACCCACCACCGGATCAGCGGCGCGCCGGCAGCCGCGCCGCCGCCGCCGGCGCGTCCGGGCCCTGTATCGTCAGCGGCTGGAGCCGCCGGCGGCGGCGGAGCGCCTGTTTGGGGTCGGGGTCTGCGGACCAGGTGCCGTACCGCGGGTTGTACGGAGGTGTGGAGTGCGTGCGCCAGCGCCGCGCCCCACAGGTACAGCGCCCAGAAGCCGAGGCAGGAGACCAGCCCCTCCTTGTTGAGGCTGAGCAGGTCGGAGCCGCGATGCGGCGACATCACCCAGGAGCCCAGACCGCCTGTGCGTGTGTGTGCGCGCGTGCGGAGACACAGACACAAGAGTAAACGGCGCGCAGTACCGGCGGCGGCGACGACGCGGCGGGCAGGGGCAGGGTACTTCCCTTGATACGAAAGGGCGAAGTCTGCAGCCACGGGGCGTGTGTATCCAAGCGGCGTCCCACCCACCCCGGCACCTCCCCCGCGTCCCACCCACCCACCCAGCGTCAGCGCCGCCTGGTGTGCGGCGGTGACGGCGACCGCCGCGGGCCCCAGCAGCTCCGGAGGCAGCGCCACCGCCTGACTCAGCAGCGCCACCACCGCCACCGTGTCGAAGAAGTTCCAGTGCACGCCGTACTCGCCCACGTGCTCCTACATACCGACCCGTGGGTCAGCCGTCGGTCGGAAGTTCGGAGGTTGTGGGGGTTTGGGGAGAGGGCCGCAAAACCCCCGCCCCAAAGCGCGGGAGGAGGGAGGAGGGCGGGAGGTGCCAGACGGTCCAAAGTGGGCAGGGAGGAGGATGGGTGGGAGGGCGGAAGGAGAGTGGGGGCACCGGAGCGGAGCGTCTGTGGTCAGGCCGAGGGCGGGGTACCGCGCACCGGTCGCTTCAATGGGGCGGAGCTGAGGTACCGGTACAGTGCCGGTACAGTGCCTGCAGATGGGTGGGCCGCTGCGGGGAACGGGGAACCACGTCGGCCTGATCCACCCGCACCAAACGTCCCGGAACCACCCGCCAGACATCAGCCCATCCCTCATCACCACCACCACCACGCCTGCGCCGCCAGCCCTCGTCACCCCAGACCCCACCCCACCCCACCCCGCCCCAGCAATCCGCCTTTGGTTCACTCACCTGGTAATTCACTGCCCGTGTGGTCACCAGACGCGCCAGCCCCAGGGCCCAGCAGGCGGCCGCACCCCTCAGCCCGGACAGCAGCCGCCGCCAGCTGTGGATGGGCGCCAGCGAGGTGGTGGGGCCGGTGGTGGGGGCGGTGGGTGCGGGGCGTCAACGTCTCGGCTGGACCCCCGCGAGGACAGGGCGCCAGCGTCAGCGCACACGCCAAGGCGGGGCTTGTGCGTCATCCGACTCCCCCCCCCTTGCCCGCCCGCCCCTTTGGAGATGACCCTCACGCTACGATACACTACACCGGCGGCGGGATACCGGTACATGAGGGCTGTCATGGAAGAATCTCGCACCCAACCCAACGTGCCCGTTTTGCCATCCCGGGGGCGGGGGCGGGGGCGTCGCGGCGGGAAGCCGCCGCCCGCCAGGCTGCCGCGAATGCCAAGGCCAAGGCCAGCAGAAGTCCTCACCCTCAGACCCACGCCGCCCTCCCGCTGCCTCGCGGCGCGCTACCCCCCCCCCTGGTGCCTCCTGCCACCCCCAGCCAGTCAGGCTGCTGGTTTGGTTTGGGCCGGGCCCTTTCCTATACCGCCAGCTGAACCCCGCCCCTGCAAAAGGATGGAGCTCGGCCCCCCCCCCCCGCACCACCACCACCAAGGCCCCGCCGGCGCATCTCAACTCACAACGGCGGCGGCCGCCACCGACGCGCTCCGCCGCCGGCGCCGCCGCGCGAAGTGCCCCAGCGGCTCACCGGGCTGACCAAGCCCGCCGTCAGTACGACACCACCCACGCCCACGTCCATGTACCCTGCACTGGCGGCCCCGGGAGGCGGAGGTGCCGTAGGCGGTTTGGAGAGGCGAGCTCTGCTGCCAAACAAAATGCTGTGATGCCAACCAGCTGCGAGAGAGCGGCGCTCAAGACGTGGAGATGTCGAGAGCCGCGAAGACCCCACCAGTTCGGTAACGGGGCCGCTCAGCCTTGTTGTTTATATACCGCAGGCGACCGGTCTCGAACCGTGGTTCCCATAGGAAATCCCCTCGTGACGACAGCGGCCAAGACGAAAGGCCGCAGGGCCAGGTAAGGTGACACCGCAGGGGCTCTGGTGCATCCAGCGCCGCCGCCCGTCCCGCCCGGCATTCGTCCGGTTCCTTCCGGGCACGGTGTGCATACTCCGCGCCGCCACCCGTCCCGCCGGGTTCCCCGGCCCCACCTGTGCCGTAGGCCTCTGCCTTGGCGTAACGGCGGGGGAATGCCCGGAAGTCGACCGCCAGGATGCAGAGGCAGGTGGATGCCATGAGCGCGCCGCGGAAGATGCCCACGAAGCTGCGTGTGCGCGCGTGTGTGTGTGTGTGCGTTTGTGTGTGTGTATAAGGGGGCGGGGGGTTATCCACGTATAGGCCGGAGCCCGTAAACGGCCGGAGCCCGTATAGGGGGGAAGGGAAGAGCGGGGGGCCGGGGGTAGAGCATGAACGTCCAAACAGGCGAGCAGAGGAAGTAGGGGGGCTGGTCGGGAACATGGCAGCAAAACACAAGCAACACGAGCGAGGGGAAAAAACTGTCCAGCTGTCATGGCGCCCGTGAGCGCAGAAAGGGCGCCGATGGTGGGGGGCGGGTGTTTATCACCATTATCAGGGCGCACTCAGGGCGCCGCCGCCGCCGCCGCCGCAGCAGCAGCAGGCCACTTGCTCCCACCTCTTGCGCGGACCCGCCAGGTCTTCCACCGCCGGCAGCTCGTGGCGCCTAGCGCAGCTGGGGTGGGCAGCGTCCCAGAGGAAGCAGGCCGAGGCGGCCAGCGCAAAGGCGAGCAGCGTCGGCCACAGCGGCATGGCGCCCATACAGATTAGAAGCTGTGGGTAGATAATCAGCAGCAGCTCCAGGGCCAGCCTGCGAGCCACCACGCGAGGGCGTGCGGTGCGTGCAGTGTGCGCTGTGAACCTCGGCGATGAAGGACAGGCCTCCTGCTCTTGCCGCAGGAATGATTTTGGAATCAAGATATGCGGGCATGAGGTCGCTCACCCCAAGGGCCTCGGGTGTTGCTTCGATTTGACGTGTTCGCCTGCGCAAGGTCGCGACGCACAGGGTTAAGCGGCCCGCATGGCGAGACTGTTGGAGTTATTCACATGTTGACATGTGCCTTACATACGACGATGCTCAGGGAAAGCACGGCAACCATTAGGCAAATCTCCAGCTTCGATGTTCCCGAGAGACCCGCCACGAAGGCCTCTTTTGCAGCCGTGTGGCTCCTCTGCTGAACCAGCTCCATATTAACTATTGAAGATAGCTGTAAGAGCCGCAATGCGTATTGATATAGTAGTTACGATCGCAGAAGCACTGTCGATAACTCGTTACTTCATTACATCTTTCTATCTCTCCTAACCCTAAATTGCAGCGATTGCGGGCCTGATCGTAACCCGTAAGTAGTTCAATTGTGCTCTGAAGCTCAAGCTATTGGATGGATGGATGTTACACGCTTCATCGAGCTCGTACGGCTTCAATGCACCCGGAGGCGCATGGACCGCTGACCGCTGAACATGGCCATGGTGGACGTCCTCTCCACGTAGATAGCCGTGTGTTGGTGATCCAGGCTCTGCTGCACCTACGGCGCCAGCTGGGAGCCAACGCCAATCAACAGCTTATTAGTCATCCAGCAGGACGACTCGCTGACGAAGCGGGGCCTGGAGCTGAAGACGCAGCGCACCCCCACGTACGCCTGGCTTTGCAACGTTGAGAAGCGCGCGTGACGTGCGCTGGGTGAACGGCGTGGACATCTTAGTGTAGACCCACGGGATCTGCATGGAAGCCCTACACGGCGGGACCGTGGCAGCCCAGCAACGCGTCCGGGGGCAATGGCGCGGTAACGGGCGCCAACGCGACGCACGGTGATCGGCGGTGGGGCTGCTGGAGTGGAGGCGGCCGACATACAGGTCTGGGGTGGTCGCGGGCGGCTGTGGCGGCAATGGCTGACCGTCCGCTCACTCTGCAGGAAAGCTGAAGAAAAGCAGCAGCAGCTGAGCTGCCGCCATCCAGCCAGCCAGTGGCTTGCTTGCTTGGCTCAGGCACGCAACATCTATCTATCAGCCGCCCTGGCCTGCCGTACATAGCCCCCCCTGTTCGTGCTTCATTCGTTCACATCCTGGCTCTGCCCCGTTAGCGTCCATTAGCACAGGTTCGGTGCTTAAACTGAGCCCTGCTGTCTGCAACCCATGCATGCATGCATGCATGCATGAATGCCCTGCTGTACATGTCAGCGCACCGTTTTGCCGCCCCGCAAGCAATCGTCAGCCATCATCAGCCGCCGCGCCCCATCCATTGAACGCCAGTTGCTTGCTTGGAAGGCTGCGTGCGGGGGTGTATTTGTAGATAGGCGGTCTTCAATTCCGCATCTCAGTGGATACCGTAGATAAACCAGATGTGGGCGTGGTGGGCCCAGTACATACAGTTATGCGCCACCCGCCGCCGTCGCTGCCCTGCCCTACCTGCCTCTTGCTCGCTTCACTGCTGATTTGCACGCACGGCAACCTGGACCTACGACCCTACCTGCCGGCCTCTCCAGCCGCGCAGCACTAGCAGAACGGTGACACCCACTGCAACCAGCAGATGGGCTAATGTGTGCATGCATGGGAATGTTGCGGCTGCGTGCGTGCGTGTCATCAGTCGACTGCCTTACATACAGGACGATACATACACAACTACGGCAACCACGCACGCACGCTGCAGAGATCTGCCCCATCCGGCCCCAACCGGCCCCAACCCGTATCCCCGGCTCTTCATGCATGCGTGCAAGCACGACAGCATGACCGACATACATACACACGCACAGTTGCCTGTCGGTCGGTCGGTCGGCAGCGCAGCTTATTACGTCCGTCGGCGCCGCTCGCTGGGCACACAGCTGGGCACCGTCCTGTCGGTCGGCGGCCCGTCGGGGCGGCTACTTTCAGTTCCCACCTTCAGTACTACTACTCTTACATACCTACCCTGCCAGCGCCCTCCAGCGCCCATGCCAGCCATACATCAGAATCCTGCCGCCTGTTCGGCGGCGCGGCCCGCCAGTACCCCATCCATCGTAACCAATAGATAGAGCCTCGGCGGATAATGAAGATGATACCTACCGGAGCGATCGATGGAACGGACAACGGAGGCGACGTTCAATATGCCCTTAAAACCCAGGCAGCGAGCACGCACCCACGCACACCAGGGAAAGGGAGCAAGCCAACCAGGCGCCCTTGAAATCAAATCACGTCAGGGGTGCGCGACTCGCAATAGCGACGTGTGCGCGACTTCGAACTTCGACTTCGCTCGTGGGTCACTCTAGCAAGCCTACGCAGCCATAATACGTATTATCACACACGTCCAAAACTTTGTGGATGTTATACAGTGATTGGAACGGCTAAACAGACGGAAGCGCGCACACTCCATTACCGAACGTCATTTCCGCACCTAGGTCGCTAAGCAGAGACTCAATAGAAGCACTTCTGGGAGGAGGGAGGCGGGACGATTTGTCAATATGAACATCGATCGGCGAGATCGGCGGAATTATGGGTGGGAGGGCCGATGCCACCCGACACCCTCCCGACCATTGGCAGACCCGCGACTGTATTAGCAGGGCTGTTGTCAACTCACGGACACATCTATCGTCGCAGATTAGAAATATCGCCTCCGATATCGACCATTAATAAGATCGCACACGTCCAAGACTGCGTGGATGTTACACAGTGATCGGAACGGCAGAACAGATGGGACCTGACGGGATCACACTCCAACGTCGAACGTCATCATACGCATGCATGCAGCACTCGGAGTTTCGGAAAACGAAACGTTAAGCTATTCTCAAAATTTTGCATTAGGTACACTTCCTTATGCCTATTGCAATCGTGGGGATGCGTCAAATCGTTGTCATTCTTCCTACATTACAGCGGTGCAGCCGCTCTCTGGCGAGTGGCTGCACAGGAGCTGCGGCACAGGAAGTGTGAATGCGCAATATGTAAGCTTTGAATCTTATAATGGACTTTACGTATAGCTGGCCCGTCGGCGCCGCGGCCGCCCCTGGCTGGAGCAGCAGTCCTGTGGCCTAGGAGTGGTGACGGCGGTGTCATCTTGCTGGGTGCCGTGCCGGCGGGCCCTGCCAGCCTCGACGACGGCCTTGGGACCTGGGCTGGGCGCTCCTGCCCATTCTCACACCTGCAGGCCTGGAGCGCATTCCCAGCAAAGCGTATCAGGTTCCAGCAGCTTCGGGCTTCACTGCCGCTGCTGACCCGCAGCCGCCCGCCGGCGCCGCCGCCGGGCTGGGCTCGCCGACGGCTCACGGCGACGGCCCACGGGCCGAGCCGCTCCGAGACGCTCGCCGCTGCTGCACTGTCCCTGCTGAGTTGCCCGGAGGCGCCTCTGTCGGCTGTTTCGGGCGCATCTTGCGGAATAGGTCGGCCTGCTGTTTTGGCTGTGCCGCCACCGGCCTGCAGTTTATATCCGTTTGCAATAAACCTAACGCTCACCTCCATAAGCCTTGCCTCTTTATTCTATTCAGTGCGTCCTGTGCTTCTCACCGCCCGATGTATGGCCGATCGATGGCGACGCTTCAGTCCAGATTTCCATAGTAAGCATGGGCCGTCACATAGTGTGCTAATATTTAAAGTCGTCGTAAACGTTCCTGCATCTTTTGTTGATGCATAGAGCGCGCCGTGTTTTGCAACTTTGTCGTCACTTCCGATGATATGGGATGGAGCCCGGGGCCCGTTCCATTCATGCTTTTTATACAAAAAAAATACATTGGAGTCCCAGCTATACGGCAAGTGCATTAGAAGATTAAAAAATTATTGCGCTTTTACACTTCCTCAGCTCCTGTGCCGCCAGAGTCCCAGAGAGCAGGGAGCGGTACAGGGGCTCTTTCCGACGACAACTCATCTCCAGCGCGGGCTGAAGGCAATCGAGACCTGTTTATGGATTTGATCTTTGTGTGTATAGCTACATACCCAAATATAACTGTCTGGTTGTAAAAAAAGAGAAGCTTGGAGGACGCCTTAGGGCAAACCCGGCCACAATAGTCCCCAATACTACTACCCTTCCTACGCGGACAGTCATCAACTTACTTGAAAATGATGGCAAAGTTCTTCACGCAGCTTGTCCTGGTTGGGATCGTCGGGTTTGCTGTCGGCGCGCTTTTCACGCAGCTCTTGGTGTCTCCGCGGTCTGCACCGCCGGCAGCAGCGCAGCAGCGGAGCGATCAGGGGGCCTTTTCGACTGCCCTTCATCAAGCGGCTCGGATCGCTGAAGCCAAGGGGATCAATCCTCGCGAAGTGGGCTTCGGGATGAACGTACGGAATCTGTACTTCGGCGACACCAGGCTTGCCATGGTCTTGCCTTGGCCCCAGACAAAGGTCCCGGCGGAGAACGTGCACGAGTCTGTTGTCAAGACAGGTGAGAGGTCGGTAGGTAGGAAGCCCCTCCCAACACCACCCCGCCCAAAAATTGCACGAGTGGCCGACGATAGTGAAGACAGTCACCCGTGTGGCACCGCTACTGAGCCCCCCGGAAGCCGAAAGCCCCGACGCGCGGGGTCGGCAAGCGAAACATGACGCCTGATGAGCTGCGGCCCGGCACCAATTAATGTCAGGTTGCGCTGCGTTGCGGCAACCCCAGGGAGCGAGTCCTCTGAGGGGGTCACTGTCCCAGAAGCGGGACACGCCTCTTGGTTATGAGTCAAAAGTACGGCGCACGACCGCAGGAGCTCCCTGGCGCTCCCTGCCGTACAACCATCTCGCTCGTGTATGCATGTACCGCCCTGCTTCCACTCAACCACACAGTTCCTCACCCCAACATCTCGGCCTTTCTCTGATCTCAGTATACTTCCTTTCGAACAGCTCGAAGCCCGTATCTCAAGCACTGTAAATCGCCGTGTGTGGACGTGCGTGGGCATGCAGGGCGTTGGGCGAATTGGGAGACCGACGCCGTCGTCAAGATTTTTTCCCGGCATTGCGGAAAGCAGGGGCCTCAGCTGGTTCTGGATGTGGGTGGGTGCCCGTCGCGTACTGACGGGCTGGGTGCAGGGTGGCTATCTTATTTTGGCTATCTTATTTTGGCTGAGTGTGGAACAACGCCGTTTAATGACAGACAGACAGACAGACAGACAGACAGACAGACAGACAGGGGGGCAGGTGCTCGTCCCTCCCGCACTGACTTTGACAGACAGAACTAAGCCGCAACCGAATCGTCACGCGCCACCTCACGCCACCGCATCGCATGCCACCTCACACCCGGGTGGAGAGATGCACGGCCCTGCACCCGGCTTCAGCTTCCATCCCCTGTGGCCGATAACGTACTAAGCTCCGGCTATCAACGGGTGACCACCGACGCACAACCTGTGGCCGATTTGCCTGCTCGCAGGCAGCAACGTGGGCTACTACAGCTTGATCGCTGCGGCGCATGGCTGCAAGGTCATGGCATTCGACGGCAACCTCGAGGCGCTCACCTACCTGCGCATGTCCGCCGCCCTCAACGGCTTCTCCCACCGGATCACAGCCGTCGAGGCTCTCGTGTCCAATGTCACGGATGTGAGCTACGATGGCTGGTCCGCGTACCGGCAGGAGGAGGGTGATGGCCCGCGGCCCGGGGACAGCGGCCAGGCAGCAGGGACGTCCGCGTTCACGACCACGAAGGTGGTCAGGCTGGACGACGTCGTCCGGGAGCCGGTGCTGTACGCCAAGGTGGGTGGGTGGGTCAGGTTGCTGCGACGGGGAAGTCATGCAGCGAGTATGGCGGGCTGATCTGCCGTATCTTGTGAGTGGCGTGACGTCAGCGCTGGGTAGATCTGTGTGGTTAAGGTGAGGGCGCCGCGTCAGCCTTCGGCTGACGGATCGTGGCAGGGGTTTGAGGTTCGATGCACACCCAGCGTGCAGTGAAGGGACGTTAACCCCTTCGAAACACACCCGGGGCGGCGCAGCACAACCGCCACCAACAGAGGCATCATGGGAATTCCGTCCTGCCCTCCCCAAGGACAAGCACGACAGGCAACCGGGAACAGCAAGGCACGCGGCCACCGGCTTCCTGACTGCGCTCGTGCAAAACCCAGTAGCTTCAGAACCGCCACAAGGCCCCTGCCCCTTGTGTACCCGGCCACCAACCTCGTCTGCATGTGCTCGGGAGACAGCGGCTCCGCGTACCCGCTTCCTCCCCCTGTACCTTTCTGAAAGGCCAGCTGCCAGCCCCATGTTCCACGTCTTCCACTAGAAAACTCACCCGTATGTTTAAGGTTCACTGGTGTTCAGTCTTCTTTATGTTTCAACCTTCTTCACCCAAGTCCATCCCCGCGGGTTGCGCTCACTGCAAGAATACGGCGGTCGTGGGGCGACACCTTCCCAGCCATGGCGCGGCGGCGCCCCCCCAGCACGGCGGCGGCGGCGGCCTGCTGTAACCAACGCCTGCGCTACCTACGGGGCATGCGCGTGACGAAGCGGTGTATGTGCGCGGAGCACGCACGTTGGGGCCCGGTCCCACCATCCCCGCGCGATTCACCCGCATGACTGGGCCAGGAAGCCTTGGCTCGCCCTGCTCCAGCCACCGCCACCACCACCGCCGCGCTACTTTCCCCGCCCAGCCATCCCAGCCATTCTGGTACCTCGATTTGACTCTTTTCTCACCCCGCCTGTCAGCCTGTCCGATCGCCGCCCTATTTGGACTGTCGTACTCTTTCACCTCGTCCGTCTCCACTACTGTCGTACTCTTCACCTCGCCCGTCCTTTCCCCTACCGACGGATTGGCCTGTTAAGTCTTGACTTAACCCGCTGGTGATGCAGTTTGTACAAAAGTTAAGCACTTGCTCAGCATGTCAACATTTTTACTTAACGGTGGCTTACGGGTGACTTATTGACTTAAATTGTCAGACTTAAGGGTTGTGACCGCGCACAATCCCGACATGCTTAACTGATGCTTAAAACATGCACGAATGTATCTATTTACTTAGTGATTGCTTTAGCTTATCTCTTGCACAAACACGACGGCGGCCTACTTAATCTGACTCATCAACTTATCATGTGCGCACCGGAACTGCTTAACTAAGCAGGTCTAGCCTTACTCACGTGCATTTACGGATGCTTAACTTATAAGCGTCGCACTCACGTGGCTGCATTTATGCTCTGATTACAGTGATCTGCATGTTTTGTCAATCTTATTATCATTAGTGTCTGCGCGCAGGGACAGCTGATAGTGGATAGCATCCACGCTTGTTACATTTATCCCGATTCTTCTCGTCCATATGTGGCCACAAACTCAGCAGCCGCAGACTGCCACAAACTCTGCACGACCTCGGCACACTCTGGGAAAAGGGGGGGGTCTAGACTCCGTAAAATGAGGTGCCTATTCTCCGTAAAGTAACCTCACTTTACGGAGGATGGTTCTCCGTAAAGTGTCTCCGTAGGGTCTCCGTAATATGACAACGTACGGCGGCGGGGAACTGAAGTTTACGGAAAAGTTGTACATGGAAAGTGATGGGCTGTGCCTGCGCTATGTATCTTTCATACGTACTTCTGAGTATCTACAAGAATGCTATGTATTGAATACTTGCACAAACATGGTATGTGCTTTGGCTGGCTCCCCAAACTCCGTAAATTAGGCAAATTGAAGGTTACGGCGTCCAAACTGCACATTACGGAGAAAAATACCATTACGGAGAAAATCCTTTCCCAGAGTGGCATCGAACTGACCATGAAACGGACAGCATAAGACTTGGGTAGGGCGACCTCCGAGCACACCCGAGCACACTACTTCAGCCCAACTGCATGGCACCCTATCCTCAGAATTCTCCACCCACCCACAGATCGATGTCGAGGGCTGGGAAGCTTCTGCCTTCTCGTCCGCGGTCCGGCTCTTGACAGAAGCACCCCCGCGCTACGTTTTCTTTGAGCTGTCGTACTACATGGACAAGGTATGGCGGTACGACTATATGGAGGTTACCAAGATCCTGAACCGGGCCGGCTACGTGTGCGAGTCGGAGTCGCTGCACCGGCCCATCCCGCTGCCGGAGACGAGGGAGGAATTCGACTCGCTGATCAAGGGCTACTCGGGCGTCTGCAACACCTGGAAGCGACAGCTGTGCCAGGACGAGGTCCTCTGCATCCACCAAACGGTCGCGTACAACCCGGTCCGGTCCTACGGCAGAAACTAAACTCGTTTGTTCCTTTGCCATTCTGCTTCGTTTGTTCCTTGCCAATCTGCTTGGGTGCGCATGCACATGCACATGCACGTTGCCACGTGGCTTTCTTAAGGTTTCTTCCATTTCTGGCATTTTGTTTCTGTTTACGAGCCGAACCGCGGATGGACGGGCCCAGCCGGGTCCACCATTTAGCTGGGCTGGTACGCGTATACGCTCCAGCCTCCCTTTTGAGGGGAGCCGCAGCTTTCAGTCGGCAGCCAGGGCGGGTCAGTCCGCAGCCAGCCAGGCCTGTGGATGTGGGCATACCCAGCTGGGAGCGAGTGTGCGTGGGCGGAGATTGCCTTAGGTGCCTTCAGTTTGGTACTTTATCAGCTGACTTCCGCAAAGCTGAGAGGAGAGCCGCCAAGAAAACAGGACACGAAGATGGAGAAAAAGTGGCCTGACGATGGACCATTTTGGTCCGGGCTGGCGGCGCCGCCGGCGGTGGTTGACAAGGCGATGTTAGTTGATGCTAGCTAATGCTGGCCAGTGGGTTTATTTTGGGGGCAGAGGGTTTGGCTCGCCAACAGAGCTGCTGCACGGGTTACCCTACGCGCAGTGCGTCTGCTGGTGCGTGGTGGTTGCTGCTGCGGTATCGGCCCTGAAACATGGGGCGGCGGTTCACGGATGCAGCCAGCAAGGGGCCGCCGGCGCAGCAGTACCTGCTCCCAATTATGCGGAGATAAGCGGGCCGTTTATTCATTGCATGTGTCTGACATCGTTCGGGGGCCGCCGTCGAGATGACGTGGCCCTGAGGGTCCTGCAAAATTTGGAGGAGTGGGGTTTCGTGGGCCTTGTTGGTATTGTGGTTGTGGTTGTGGTTGTGGCTGTGGTGGGTGGTGTTGCGGTGGGTGTGATTGTGGTGGGAGGTGATGGATGCGGTGGTGTCGGAGGATTGCCATCTCGATGATCCGGCGACCGCGGTACGCTTCGTTGGGGCGTCCGGGCCGGAGGGCTCTTCCCGGGTGCAGCCCGGGAGCTGATGTCAAGGCTCTTGGAACATAAGCTCGAATGGCTTCACCATGGATGCCTCCTGCACCAAGTATCGCGAATGTATGTGTGTGCGTGTGTATGTGTGTGTGTTGGGGGGCAAACAGATGGGTGGCAGGACAGGGCGTCCGGTATCAGCGGGAGGGCTGACAGCTGCCGCCCGCCGTCGGTGGTGGTGGTGGTGTAGCAGCCCCAATGTGCGTGAGGGCTTTACTCAACATTGTATTTTGTATAACATGTTACAAGTTTACATGTAGAGCGCAGGCTGCATGTTCCTGCTGTGTGGGGTGATTGCCGATGCATGACCTGAACGGCACGGAAGACGGCACCTCCATGAACACCCCGGGGACGCGGTAGATGCACACCTGCACCTGCACACGCACCTGCATCTGCGCGCGTGCTGGTTGTGCATGCGGTGTCCGGTAACGGATGCCGCGTGCTGGATGTCTGCGGCCCGTGCAAGGGCCTCGCACTAGCGGCTGCGGCGCCAAGCGGCCAGGCACCCATCCGTGGTGCTGTGGGTGGCGCTTTCCGCAGCCGTTGAAGAAACGGTACATAGAGAGCATGTTAGCCTGTTGGCGTGTGGCGGTGCGTGGCAATGGTGATTTCATTTGTGTTTGTGGCATTGTGGGGGGTCGGGTGATCCGCGGACCTTCAAGTGGTCGAAAATCCGTACAGTATTTGGGCGCACTGATGCGAACGAACCGCCTGCGGCTTCAATCTGCGAATGGGAATGGGAGTTGCGTGCTTTGCACGAGTGCGGCGCCGACGACGCGTCGAGAGGTCCAGGGACGGTTTTCCGTTGGCAGCCATCGCGGTCCTGGATGGGCGGGTGAATTTCAATGTCGTCCCTGTGTGATGGCTTGTGCTCGAGGCGCTTTCGAGCCGAATGCCCGGTGTATCAAAACGCTGCTACGAGCACCGGAGGCGACCGAAGGTGCCATGCCACGCAGGCCCCTGGAAACCGAACACATCTTTCCAATATCAATTTCAAACCGCTAACTCTCATACCGGTAGGCAGGCCGCTCCCGAAATGTCCGCACCAGCGCACATGTCGTGCCCAAACTTACACAAGCATACAATCCATCGTCCACTTGGCCCTGAGTGGAGGGGTTCGGCCTGCAGAACAGCCCGGGCCTGCTGTGCTGCGTGCATAAGCGGGCCCCGTAACCCGTTGAGGCCCCAGGGAATCCATCTCCGTGGCCGTGGCCGTGGCCGCAATCTTTTGCTGCATCGTTGCTTGAAACACAACGCAACCTTATAATGCAACCTAAACACACACATGCACTGCGGCTCTCTCCCACTCGCCCACCCCATTCCCATCCCCTGCACTGCAACGACCGATCGACCGTGGCAGTCAACGCTCGGTGCCCATCGACGGGCCACCTCCTTTCATCCTGCATAACCCCAAATCTACTTGTGGGCACAACCCCTTAACGGTACCTCGTACGGCTTTGCGAGGTAGCCCCGGTCCAGCCTTGCGGCAGGATTCGCTGTGGCTCACCCTGCCACCCATGCTCCCCACACAGCGGACTCGTCTCAGCTGGCCGTCCTGAGGGCGAAGCGCTTTGGCACATGCTTAGTCGCCGCCGCAAATGGATCTGGGGAACCGAGACCGGCATCTCCGTTCTCCGTCCGCCTACCCGTAGCCTCCGGGTCTCTCCGGGGCTGGGCCTCCTCCTCCGTCGACCCGCCCGCACCCACAGGCACCCTAAACCCCTAAAAAAACCGACAGCTTACCAGGCATGCACCGTGTCCCAACCAAAAGCCACACACCCACACATGCAAACGCACACGCATATGCATACTCCCAGGTCCCAGCATGGTGCTTCAGTTCGCCCCACATCTGCACCCTTCGCAACAAACGTCGGTTTAGGGCCCGAAACGCCGAATGCACTCTCGTCCACTCGTACAACATCGAGCCGCTTAAAAAGGCCCTCTTGAACAACGTCCAGACAAACAAAACTGCAACCTCAACACCACCACCACTACCTACCACAGATACCAAATCGCGGGATCACACCGTTTCAGCACCGTACTCCTGCACGAATGACATGGGGCTCACGTGTCCAACGCGGCACCGTGTTCACTACTGCGGCCACAGTGACCCACGGGTCGGCGGCGGCTCCTGCTTCAGTGCTACTGCAGCACAAACGCCGGCTGCGCCGCCGGCACCACATCGTAGCGCAGCGCCACCGCCTTTGACACACCTCCACCGCCGCCACCCACCGCCGCCGCCGTTCCCAACTCCAGGGGCACCTCAAAACAAATCTGCTCGAATAGGCACACGTCGTTCTGCTGGCAGTAGTACACCTTGGCCAACACGCGCAGTAGCAGCCGCCCGCCGCCGCCGCCGCCGCTACCCGCTGCGGCAGCCGACGGCGACACCGCCAGCGTAACGCTCGGCGCCGCCGTGTCCGGCAGCTGGCCGCTGGCCGGCCGCACCACGACCGCCGTGACGTCCGCTGCCGGCGCCGCCGGCAGCACCTGGCAGTAGTAGCTACTGCCGGCGCCAGCAGTCAGGTGATAGCCCGCCGGTAGCCCAACGGTAACCGTCAACGACCCGCCCGCCGGGCCGGCCACCGCCAGCGGTGCCGTTGCGCGCACGAGCTGGAAGCCGGCCGGCGGCGCCGCCGCCGCGGCGCCGCCGCCGGCGGCGGCGGCGGCGATCGCCGCCAGCGGATCGACCCGTGGGTCGGGCACGCCGCTCAGCGTCAGCGTCGTGACGCGTCGCGTCGCGGGATCCAGGATCCGGATCGCGCCGTTGTTGGTGTCGGCCACAATGACGCTGCCGTTGGGTCCTAGGCAGAGGCCGGCGGGCTCCGAAAACTGCGCCTCCGGCCCCACGCCGTCGCGGAAGCCCGCCGCGCCGCTGCCGGCGAGCGTTACGATCTCGTTGGTTGCGGGGTTGAGCGCCTTGATGCGGTGGTTGTACGAGTCGGCCACGTAGACGGTGGAGCCGTCGGGGGAGGAGAGGACGGCCAGGGGGTGCTGAAGGAGCGCTTCGGGGCCGAAGCCGTCCTTGTCGCCGAACCTGAGGCCGGGGGCGGGGCGGGGCGGGCGGGCGGGCGGATGAGGAAGAGCACATGGGGAACGAGGGGCCGGGGGCATGGGGCGCTGAGTCAACCAGGGCTGAGTACTTGGGTTGTGGGAACGAGGGACCGGGGGATTAAGCATGGCAGGGCCGGCCGGAAGATTTACGTGGGGGTGAAAGCGGAGGCTGCGCAGGCCGCCGCGCACGGCCTTCATGAAGGCAGCACTCCGACGCCGGGGCGAGCCGGTGGGCTGGACATCCTGTTCCCCCCGCCCCGCCCCGCCCCGCCCCCCCCCCCGCCCACCTGAACAGGTTGTCCGAGAAGAGTGGGTCTCCGCCCACCTTGAGGCCGCTGCCGCCGCTCCCCAGATCCACCACCCGTACCGTGGAGGACTCAGAGTCAGCCACGTACCTGAGAGGGCGAGGAGGAGGAGGAGGAGGTGGAAGACAACGACGAGGGCCCCCGGAGGGAGGGGAAAGGAAGGGAAAGAGTGGGGGGGTGAAGGACCTGAAGGTGCTGTGCGGTGCGGTGCGTGTGTCTCCCTCCCCACACTTCCAACCCACGCAAAGACAGGCGTCCATTCCCTGGAGGGTCCGTTCGTCGCTCATCGGTCATCGCTTGTTTGGCCATTTCCAACTCATCACCATCATCCTGGGGGCTCACATGAGGCCAGTGCCGTCGCGCGCCAGCGACAGTCCGCTGGGCTGCGCCCAGGAGGTGGTGAAGGGCGTGGGGCCGTTCTGGTTGCGCTCCGAGCCGGTGCCGCTGAACAGGGCGGCGGTGCCACTGGACAGCTCCAGGTCCCAGATCTGGTGCTGACCCGCCAGGGCGATGTAAAGGTACTCCTGAGGCGGGGAGGGGGAGGGTGGGAAAGGCGGTGAGGGAGGGAGGGAGGGCGGCGGGACGAGGGTGGTGGTTCGCAGCGAAGCGAAGCGAAGCGAAGCGAAGCGAAGCGAAGCGAAGCGAAGCGAAGCGAAGCGAAGCGACACAAAATGAAGGGCAGCGAAACGACGCGAGTTAGGGCAAGGACCGCGGCCCGCTGGCGGTGGCGGAGGTAAGGGAGGCGGGCAGGTCGACACTTCCTGCAGGGGTCAACATTTGTTCGCAGTCCACTTTTGCGGTTGGCTCCACCATCGGGGCCGCCACCACCACAAATTCGCCCCCCAATCGCCCACATTCGCTTCGGGGATTCCCGGCCTGGCACCAAACTCCCCAGCGGCTGCACCCCCCCCCCAGCCGCGCTCACCTCGTTCGCGTCCAGCTCCACGTCCCAGGGGGAGTTGAGCGCCTGAGGATTGGGCCGGGTGTACGTGCGTGCGTGCGTGCGTGCTTGTGAGTGAGTGTGTAGTTTAGGGGGGAGGGGAGGAAGGGAGGGGAGGGAGCGGAAGGCAGGGCGCACGCGGGTCGCCGGGTCCCCACGTGGTCGTGCGTGAAGGCGTGCACGCAAGTGCCCACATCTGCCCTAATGGCACAAGCCCACATACACCCGGTAAGCAGGCAGCATTGCAGAGGAGCCGTGTATGGCTCATCCTAATACGGCTGCGTGCCAGCGGGGGTGGGTCACTGGGTCACCCTTCGCCTTCCCAGAGCCCCAGGGTACCGTAGCTCCCAACCGATATGCACCGGAAGCCGCTGTGTGTTGTGTGTTATGTGTGTATTAGTTAGTAAAACCGGCGACACAGAGCCGGCTGCGATGCGGCGTCCCTGTCGTCGAAATCGCCAGCGCGTTCCAACCCGCGTCCCCTCCCCTGCGGTAGGGCCCCCGCCTCACGCTCACGTTCCGGCACCATTCACCGCGGGGTCCACGGTCCAGCCTACCTGCATTATGCCTCAATCGGCAGCCCCCGGCAACCGGCAGCCCCCGGCCTCCCCACCCCCCCCGCCCGCACCTGCGCCGACCCTCCCCGGCCTCCCCGGTAGTCCCGGCCCTTGCTGCCGTTCCCCGCCAGCGTCACCACCGTCTTTGCGGTCAGGTCGCAGCAGCGGACCGGCGGGGGGGGGGGGAGGGAGGTAAGAAAGGAGATACCGCAGCGAAGGAACGGAGACGGCGTGAGCGAGGGAGGGAGGGGGCCCCGGTGTCATGGTTGTGATAGATAGTGATGATGATGGTGGTGGTGGTGGTGGTGGTGGTGGTGGTGGTGGTAGGGTGGGGGTGGGGGTGGGGGTGGGGGTGGGGGTGGTAGGGTGGGGGTGTATGCGGTGGTGGGCTTAGGGGTGGGGGTGCTGTTTAGAGTGCTTTGGATGTTACGGACTGGGGGGGGGCAATCAAAGGGCAGGGGAGCAGCGGGAGGGACGCCGACGTGGACGCACGCCGGGGCAGAGTACGGACAGAGTACGGACAGAGTACGGACAGAGTACGGACAGAGTACGGACCGGTCAAACGAGGGGGGGCTGATGAGAGGGCAGCGATCGCGGCGATGCGTCAGGAGGCATACGAGGGAGGGAAGGCGGGAGCATGACTTTGCCAACAGGTGTCGTCGTCGGTGGCGAGGGTTCCCACTTCCCGCTTCCCAGCTGTCCCCATCGCATCGGCCCCTCGTTCCAGCCGGAACACTTCAGACACATAAATAACCCACAACAGCGATACCGCATACAATACATGGCACATAACAAACATATGCCTTTTCATGATACCACACAGAACACACAAAAGCGCGGTGGGGGGTTTCATTTTCCCTTTCTGAGTACCTGTAGTACTGTTGTACTGTTGCAGTACGAGGCCGCACCACACCACATCGCCCCACACCGCATCGCATCTCGCCTCACCGCGTGGTTCTCGGTGTCCGCCACAAAGAGCAGGTTGCGTCGGGGGCTGAAGGCCAGGCCCTGCGGCCGGTTCAGAGCAGCCGTCTCGAAGGAGCCGTCCTGCAGCGCGGGGCCGTTGCCTGCGCGTGGGTGCATTAGGGGGGTGACCAGGGGCGGGAAGGGGACTGGGGTCGGGAATGGGCGGCTGGGGGGGCGGGAATGGGGGGCTGGGAGGGTGGGTGGGGTGGGGTGAGGGCGCCTGTAATTGTAGGATTTGGCAGCCTTTGGGTTGGTGTTGGCTAGGTGGGGTAGGGCGGGGTGCTGGGCTTTTGTAGGTCGTGAACCAGGTAGGGACGTGGAGGGAGGGCCGCTGGGCCGCACGCCGCAGCTCCCTGCGCACGGACTCACCCGCTGGGACGACCGGTGCCTTTCCTTCGGGTGCATTTTACCGCGCGGTACTTGGCAGACGTACGTACATACAGACATGGTCACATGGACGCACGCAACGCACTCAGCCAAACTACATGTTTAGCCGCCGCGTACCCCCCCGCGCAAACGCGCTCAACGCAGCCTCAGCCATATCCCTCACCCGACCACCACATACACGCCTGCGTCCGCATGCGCCCACGCCCACGCCCACGCCCGCCCGCCCGCCCGCCCGCCCACCCTGCCACGCACGACGCACCCCCAATCTGGTCGATGAAGCGGCCATTGAGGTCGGTGATCACGATGCGGTGGCTGTTGGAGTCGGAGATGAAGAGCCGCTCGGCCGCCGGGTCGGAGGCGATCTTGCCCGGATAGCGCAGGGGGCTGGCGGCGGAGGATCCCTGGGCGGGCGGGGAGGGGAAGGGGGGGCGGGAGGGGGGGTTGGGTAGCAGAGACGGTACCCGGGGGAGGGACAGAAGAGGAGGCGGGGAAGAGAGAGAAGATGGATTTGGCTGGGACCTGGGAGAGAGAGAGGGAGAGAGAGAGAGAGAGAGAGTAGGTCGGATGGGGGGGCGCAGGGTGTCGGGTGTCGGGTGCAGGGTGTCGGGTTCTAGGGGTTAGCAATGGCGTTGGCCGCAGGGGTGCGTCTATGGCTACGGTGTGGCCGCAGGGCCCGAGGCCCGAGGCCCGCACTGACGTGATGAGTTGAGGTACCGGTAATGCACATCTTGCCCACTTCTTGACTACGTGACTGTGCCTCCAGGGCTGGTCGCTGCAACATACATACACCCACACACACACGAGCCGCACTCCCTTCACCACCTGCTGCGCCGCCTTGTTTCTCTCGAGGTCCAGCGGCAGGGGGGTGGCTCCGTCCAGCTGGCCCGCCTCCCCGTAATACTGCAGGGCCGCATTGATGAGGTCCTCCAGGTCCTGAAGCGGGGGAAGGCAGGGGGGGGGGCGAGGGGTGGGTGGGGCAGGAGGAACCGTATGTTGGAAGGGGTGGAGAGGGGTGGAGAGGGGCGGAGTGGCGTGGAGTGGGGCAGAGCCTGCCTGCGGTGGGTATTTCCAGCGAGGCGCAGGAAAGTTGGGCGCACGTGATACGTTCGTCACGTCACGCAAATCACGCAAATCACGCACGCACGTCACGCACACACACCCACACCTGTCGTTCCATGTCACGTCACGTCACGCACCTGCATATCGGTGCGTTGCACGGCACGGAACGCTCCACAAAGAATACACACACACGCACGCACGCACACACACACGCACGCACGCACGCACGCACGCACACACACACGCACGCACACCTGTCGGTGTCCCTCCCCGGACAACATGGCGATGAGGCGGCCCCGGGGCGACACCACCGCCAGTGTGGGCCAGGAGCTCACACCCAGAGCCCCCCACACCGCCATGCCGCGGTCGTTGACCACGGGGTGGCTGATGTCGTACCGCAGTACGGCATCACGGATGGCGGAGCTGCGCGTGTTCGGGTGCGGGTGCGGGTGCGGGCGAAGGGGGATTTTGGTGCGGGTGGCTCAGCGCGCGGGTGCGGTTATTGCGTGCGTGTGGGCGTGCGTGCGCGGCAGAGTACGGCACGGAGCTTATGGGAATGTTGGGGTCGAGGGCCATGGGAAGGTGAGGGTTGGCTGGCTGGCTGGCTGGGAAGCGGTGGAGGTCGATGGGCTGGGAGCGGGCAACACGGCTGCTGCGCTGGATGCCGAGACACACGACACAGCGCTCGCCAACCTTTCCCCCTGTTTCCGCACTCCAGCCACGTCATGTAGGTGTAGGTGTCCTTTCCTTTTCCTCCCCAGGCCGCCTGCTGCCCCGGGGCCCCACGCCCCCCACCCAACCCACGCCCCCCACCCACCCATGCCCCCACCCCCGCCACCCCGCACCTGTCCTTCTCGTTGTCGAACTTGGCGCTGTGCACTCCCACCACCGCCACCGGGGCGCCCGCGAACTGGTTCTCAAGCTGAGCGAGGTCCTGAAAGGGGGGAGGGGGGGAGGGGTTTAGGGTTTGAGGAGGTCTCTGGACATTGCATACAGGCGGCGTTGTTGGGGTAAGGGGGGGGGGTTTACAAAATACGATCCGCAGCAAGTAACCTGGGTAAGCGGAGTAAGGGCGGTTGGGGGGATTCTGGATTGCCAGATCCACAGACACACGACGACTGACAAAGTGCAACTGGCACCGTTTCCGCGCCGCCTCCGCACCGTCCCTACCTGCCTCCGCATCACCCCTGCACCGCCTCCGCACCGTCCCTACCTGCCTCCGCATCACCCCTGCACCGCCTCCGCACCGTCCCTACCTGCCTCCGCATCACCCCTGCACCGCCTCCGCACCGCCTCCGCACCGCCTCCGCACCGCCTCCGCCCCACCCTGCACCGCCTCCGCACCAACCCCCTCACCGGCAGCACGTGTATGCAGTTGATGCAGCAATAGGTCCAGAAGTCCAGCACCACCACCCGGCCCGACAAGCTACCCCGCGCGGAGGGCGGACCGGCCAGGCTCAGCGGCGCCGAGTTGAGCCAGTCGGCGCCGCGAGGGAAGTCGGGAACCTCCTGCGGTGCGAGGAGGTGGGAGGTTCGGGGTAAGAGGAACGGTGCCGCAGCAGATGAACGTAGGCGATCGAGAAACCAGGGAGGTTCGGGGCCCGGGCCGTGTCGAGTGGCATCGTGTCACGCAGATGGTGGCGGTGGCGGTGGTGGTGGTGATAACAGTACAAAGCGCAGCGGAGGAACTGGAGGCATGCGGGTGGTGGTTCTGGTGGTGGTGGTGGTAGTGGTGGTGAATTTGGTGATAAAGGAGGGGACAGTCGGTAAACCGCAAAGCGCCCCTCGCGCTTCCAGGAGGCCATTTAAGCGAGGGGTTGCTGGCCGGTGCAATGATGCGCAGCGCCACGCCTTTCCAAGCCCCACGCCCCAGTACCCCCCGTACGCCGGTGTCTCGTAGGGCCGCCGAAGAAACGAAGAAACACTCCGCACAGGCACGCAATCAGGACCGCTCCAGACCCGCCGACTACGGGGCGCCATGCCCCATGCTTTCGACCGGCTGTTGGTGCCGCCACCAACAGCGGCTGTTGGTGCCGCCGCCAAAGCACCTAACAACGTGGCTTCTTCCAGCCCCCGTGGCCCCGCCCGTAGCCTACACGCGCAGCCAACCGAAGCCGCAGCCCCCGCCTCTCCACACACCCAGGCAGCTGTCCCGCAGCACCCACCCGGCCTCCCCCCCTTCGCTCCAGGTCGGCGATGTAGCGCTTGAAGGCCGACACCCGGTCACCCCCCTCCTCCAGCTGCGCGGGGGCCTGCAGGTGTGTTAGGCGGGTGAATGGGTGAGGGTGGGTGGGTGGGTGGGTGGGTGGGTGGGTGGGTGGGTGGGTGGGTGGGTGGGTGGGTGGGTGGGTGGGTGGGTGGGTGGGTGGGTGGGTGGGTGGGTGGGTGGGTGGGTGGGTGCTGGGTGGGTGGGTGGGTGGGTGGGTGGATGGGTGGGTGGGTGGGTGGGTGGGTCAGGCCGGGTGGGTGGGTCAGGCCGGGTGGGTGGGTAAGGTGGGTCAGGCCGGAGCTAGGTCAGGCAGGTTAGCTGTTCGATATGTTTTAAAATGGGTTAGGCAGGGTTCACCCACCCAGGCCCTCACCGGCGGCGGCAGCAGCGCGTTGATGAGCGCCTGCGGACTGGCGAAGGACATGGCCTTGGCCCGGGTGGCCGCCACGTAGAAACAGCCCGCGGCGCCCGCCAGGGAGGCGAACTTGAGCAGGTCCCGGCGGGAGGTGCGGTAGCCGCCCGGCAGAGGGACCGGCTGGTTGAGCCAGCCCTGGTCAGTTGGGGTTTTAGGGATTGGCGAGGGGGTTGGGAATGAAGTTTGGAGGGGAGGGGGCGTGCGGGAGGAGGGCGGGAAGGGGCGGAGGGAGGTAGGGAGGGGCGGTGGACAGTTTGGCAGCTTGGCGGCGGCAGCAATGGCCCCTGCCTCTGCTAGGGTGGCGGCGGCGAACGTGGCAGCAATGCTGGGAGGCAGGCTGTGAGGCCCGCTCCGTTGAGCCCAAGGACCTGTCCACTGTATCCTCTGACCATCTCCCCCCTCCCACCTTCGACCCCTTTCCTGGTTCTCAGCCGAGGTAGACGGCACTGCGCGCCCCACCCGGGGCGTAATCGTCCAGCTGGGAGGAAATCAAGCCTCCCTTCCCTTCCCTGGTTCCCTTCCCTTCCCTTCCCACTGTCCGCCCAAACGCACAGAGTGCTGCGGGAACCACGCAGAGCCGCTTACCCGCACTGTCCGGCTGCCGTCCCCGACAGCGCTCTTGCTTTTGCCAGTTTCACTGCCGCTGCTCACGTTGCTGGACGGGGAAATCGGGCTGGCTGCCGGCGCGGGCTCTGAGGGTATGCTCGGCCCTGTTGTGGCTGTCGGGGCGACGCTGGTCGTGGTAGTAGGAACCTCCGCGGGTGCGGGCTCCGATCGCCCCTCCGGACCGGCTCGGCAAATGTGGATGTTTGGGCGGGCATGGGTATGCGGTGAGGGCGCTGAACGGCAGCCCGATGCACGCTGACTTGACTGTGCGAGCATAGCGCGCTGCATTTCCCTACGTTCAGGTTAATCAAATGATTTTTCGCAATTTCAAGTTTGTCAATATGTCTGCGGGTGGCGCGTTTCTCCTTTTTTATATTGTATGCTTGCAGCGCTCGCAGCCACTCGGTACGGACGAGGTTCTACAGGAAGTAGGTCAATTTATAATCGTAATTATATGCAACACAAGTAGCGCAAGTATGTCCGTTCAATACTTCGTGAGTTCGTGTTGCCAAAGCTCCTGACTAAGGGTTGCAATGGGCGGTGCAAATTGACCCAGGGGCCTCCAGATTCTCAGCACGCATCATGCGGGAACCGGGGGGATTCCTTGTGAAGACGAGGCCATGCGTACATTGCAAGTTGCCTGTATCGAGATATTGTTCTCCATATTACACGAGAGAAATGCACAACAGGGGTGCCCACTGCTTGTAATGGCATAGGACGGAATCTAATAAAAATTTATTCCGCTACATCTTTTACTTTTGAACACTTGATAAGGAATAACTGTTGCTGTGTCGTTAGAGTGTGTCTCGAAGATGTCGAAACTACTTGCGAGGGCAGGCAAAAACGTGGGACGCACGGCGGTTATATCGAATAAGCAGGTGTACAGGTACGTGTCGATTGAACATGGGAATCCGAGCTGACGGCGTCGCCCTGGTTACCACGCCTGTCGGAGGGGCCATCAATCGACAAACAGCACGTCAGCGGAAGGCCAATATTCGCCGGCTGCCCATGTTCGCCCCCAATCTGAATCATCTTGTGTGCATATAAATCAAGGTCAATCAGTCCTCCCGTCTCAAACCAGCCCCAGGGTTCTCGGTCCCTGCGTCACCACACGCTACGGCCCTCCTCCTGCCACTTTCCCCTCGGCGCTTCTTCCATCACCACAACCCTAACCACACCTAAACTCGTCTCATCGGCCGTCCGTCCGCCACTTCTCCCCCCGACCGCAACTACGCAATTACGCAGCTATGACAACCTGCTGACTGCGGCGGAATCGATCACCACCGAGCTCGCCAAGAAGCTCCGAAACCCATCTCAGCTCAAGGGCGCCACTGCCGCGTCCGCCCCCGACAAGCCCCCCCGCGTGGGCCTCTACGCGGACCCGGGCCCCGAGTACCTGGCCGCCACGTGGGCGGTGTGGCAGGCGGGCGGTATCGTCGTACCGCTGGCCACGTCGCACCCCCCGCCGGAACTGTCGTACGTGTGCCAGGACGCGGGCGTGTCGGCGGTGGGTGCGGGCCTCTGGGGTAATAAAGACGCAAGTGCGGGGCGGGTGGGCGTACGCCCCTGGGGACTACCTCACAATTTCAAGAATGGGCGGCCCCGGGCTACAGTCGGTAGTCGGCGGCAGCACCGGGGCAACGGCCGCAGCAGCCCCCGCAGCACCTAGCTAGGAACATCAACGTGCGAGTTTCCACGTTCCGAGCTTCCAACCAGTCCCCAAGTGTTTTTTTTGCCTTGACGGCAGAATTCCACCCCCCACCCTGGAGCGTCACTCGCTCCCATCCCCTCGTCTTGAGCTGCGAGTCCCATTCCCCCCCTCCCCACGTCCCGGGCCGTTTTAATTACTCACCGCGTCCCCAGCGCCCAGGCCCTCAATTTCGCCTCCGTTCCACCGCCGCGGCTTCAATCAACCTTCGCACCCTGGTACCTTGGTCTTCCTGCCCCCGCCCTCCGTCCCCCGCTCCCCCCCTGCCCAGGTCCTCACGCTGCCCGACCAGGAGTCCCGTTTGGGCCCCATCGCCCGCCAACACGGAGCAGCGCTACAGCTACTGGAGCCGCTAACCGGCAGTAGCGCCAGTAGCGCCAGCGGTAACGGCAGCGTCAGCGGCACTGGGAACGGCAGCGGGCGCGGCCGCGACGCGGAGGCGGACGAGGCGGCTGCGGCGGCCATTCTCGGGGAGCTGCGGGACGTGGGCGCCAGCGACACGCGCGGCGCGCTCATCATCTACACCAGCGGCACCACCGGCAAGCCCAAGGGAGTGCTGCACACGCACAGGTGGGCTGGGAGAGGCGGGGAGGGTTACCGTCCACGGGGGTATGCACGGATGGGCCGGGGCCCTAAGTGAGCGGTAACAACACGCGCAACGAAGTGAAGTATTTCGGTCGGCGGGGCTTATCCCGCCTGCCTGCCTGCCTGCCTGCCTAACAATGCAATTTCTTGAGAGCCGTACGGCGCATACACACGTGCACACACGCCGTGGCCCTGCTGTTTTGCCGCAAGGGCCCCCTCTGCCGCTCCTCTCACCCTCGGCCCATCACCACCACCACCACCACCATTACCACGCCCTCCCCGAAACCCTCTCAGGGCCGTTTGTTCCTCACCGCTAACCACCACGCCGCCCTCCCCCCCGTCTCCGTCTCCGTTGCGGTATCCTCTTTTTAACCCCCCCCCCCCCGCAGGAGCCTGCACGCACAGGTTCACTCTCTGGCCTCCTCCTGGCACTGGCGGCCCTCCGACCGCCTGCTGCACTGCCTGCCGCTGCACCACATACACGGCATCGTCAACGCGCTCTACTGCCCGGCAGCGGTGGGAGCCAGTGTGGAGTTCATGCCCAAGTTCTCGCCGGGGACGGTGTGGCAGCGGCTGCAGGTACCGGGCCGGGCTGCCCGCCGTTGCGCTGCGGTCGTTTTCGGCTGGCGGAGGGTGCAAAGGGGGGCGGGCGCTGCGTTGTTTTGTCCGGAAGGGGAGGAGAGCCGTTTGCTGTGGCGGTGTAGGCGCGCTGCGTCAGTCGTTTCAGTTGTTTGTGTTGGCTGGTGACACGGTGAGTGCGTGTGTGAGGGGGGGAGGGGGGGAGGGCGGTGGGAGGGCCGTCGGCCACCGGCCACGGTATGTCGGCACTTGGGGGCCGTCGGGGGCACGGGCTAGGCGCGGCACTGGCCCATGGGTCCGTTCGCCAACTGACCCATGGGTCAGTGGGCCAACGTCGCCTCTCGGTGAGTTTGCTGCAGTTCGGTGCTCTGACCCATGGGTCAGTCCCGTCCTGGGAGAGACGGCGCGTGCCTGAATGCTGAGTAGGTCCTAGTCCGGCAGCCTGCCACTCGCTCTCCATGGCACCGCTGCGTCATCCCGCTCGTCTTGCGCCATTTTCCCGCAAATCGCACCATTTTCCCGCCAATCACACCACTTTCCCGCCAATCACACCGTTTACCCGCCAATGGCACCACTTTCCCGCCAATCGCACCACTTTCCCGCCAATCGCACCATTTTCCCGCCAATCGCATCATTTTCCCGCCAACGGCACCACTTTCCCGCCAATCGCACCATTTTCCCGCCAATCGGACCATTTTCCCGCCAATCGCACCATTTTCCTGCCAATCGCACCATTCTCCCGCCAATCGCACCATTTTCCCGCCAATCGCACCATTTTCCCGCCAATCGCACCATTCTCCCGCCAATCGCATGCGCCGCAGTCCCTCCTGTAACCCCCACGCCCTTCCTCTCCCCTGCTCCGCCCCCCTCACACTTCCCTTCCCCGTCCCCCCAACCTCCCCCAACCTCCCCCTTTCCCCCCTCTTCCCGCCACTCCCACTCCCAACAGTCCGGCGACATCTCGGTGTTCATGGGTGTCCCCACCATGTACTCCTACTTGCTGTCTGCCTACGAGGGGGCCGCCTCTGAGCCGGAGCGCCAGAGCCAGATGCGGGAGGCGGCTCGGGCCCTGAGGCTCACCGTCAGCGGTTCCTCCGCCTGCCCCGTGCCCATCATGAACAGGTGGGCTAGAAGAGACAGAAGGAAGGAAGATACCGGTAGCGCAGCGAAGGAACGGAGACGGCGTTGGGGTTCAGGGTGGGGGAGAACGGTCGGGGTGTGTAGGTGTACACGTACAAAGACCGCAGCGAATGAAGCGAGAGGCGAGCTCGGGGGGTGGGTGGGGCTGCTGGAGAGCTTCATCGTCGGGGGGAGGAAGCGGCCGTGGGGACAAGGAGGAAGGGAGTGTTTCGTAAAATACCAGTGTCAAAGGCCACTTCTGGGGGTTTAAGAAAGATACCGCAGATACTTCTACCGAAGTAACTTCTGGGGGACCGGGTCTTATACCCTGCCCTCCCTCAAGGGGCACGCAAAACACAGTGGATTCAAGGAAGCTGCCCCTCCCCCCCCGGGAATCCCCCAACCCCCAGGTGGCGCGAGCTGAGCGGCGACTTCCTGCTGGAGCGGTACGGCATGACGGAGATCGGAATGGCGCTGTCCAACCCGTACGAGGTACGACACAGTACGACACTGTGCGGAAGCGAACATTATGTTGCACCCTGCGGATGCAGGTGCTCCTGGACGCTCCCGGTGGTGGTGGCGGCGGCGGCGCTGCCCCTCGCTCGCACCTTGCATGTGACTTGGATCACCTGGAGCACCCCCGTATCCTCTCTATCACCCACGTCTGCACACGTGATGGCGCCGCCCGGGCCCTCCTCCGCAACCCCTTCCACCCCTGCCCTTCCCTCTCTGACCTCCCCTTAGCTGCCCTTACCTCCCTATACCTGCCCTTACCTGCTCCCCATCTCCCCAGCCGCCTCCCCTGCTCCCCATCTCCCCAGCCGCCTCCCCTGCTCCCCACTCCCTTAACCCGCCTCACCACCCGCCCTCGCCTCCACATACCCTCCCGCCCTCGCTGTCCTCCTCCGCCCCTCCGCTGCGGTATCATCTTCCTTGTCGTCCCTCCCCTAAGGGCATCATCCCCTTTATTATCCCTCCCTTTAGGGTTTTAGGGTTTTAGGGTATCATCTCCCTTAATATCCCTTCCCGCCCCTGACCCGCCCTCCCCAAAGGGCGAGCGGCGGCCCGGCTCCGTGGGCACCCCCCTGCCCGGTGTGGAGGCGCGTATCGCCGCTGACGGGCAGCTGCTGATCCGGGGACCACCCGTGTTTGCCGAGTACTGGGGGCGACCGGGGGCCACCCGGGAGGCGTTCGATGCGGAGGGCTTCTTCCTGACGGGTGAGTAAGGGGCGGGGGGGTGAGGTGGGTGGGTGAGGTGGGTGAGGTGAGGTGGGTGGGTGAGGCGCTGGGTGAGGGGCTTGGTGTGGGTGTGGGCGGCTGGCCGCGGGCTTGCCCGTGGGATGAAGGGCGCGGAGGTCAGCCGCAGCCCACGACTCGCTGCAGCTGACTGGCTTCATCGCCGGCATCCAGGCGTGGGCGTCGTTGCCTCTGTGCTGTGTCGACCGCAACCGCACACGTCTCCGGCACGCACCTGCCGGCCAGCCGAACCGCCACCTCGACAAGGAATGAAAGCTGGACGGGCGCTCGGGGAGGAAGCCAGTCGTCTCGCGGCGCTGCCGCTGTAAGCCCCTCTTTCCCTGATCTCTACGGCAACTCCCTTCCCGCCCCCCTATGCCGTAGCGCGCTTTTACCTCCCTGTACCTCACTGTACCTCACTGTACCTGCCTGTACCTCACCATACTGTACCTCACCATAACGCAATGATGTACGTCCACCTCCACCTCCGCCCGCACCCCCCCCCTCCCCCCCACGTCCCCCATTTGCCCAGGTGACACTGCCAGCACCAGCGGCTCCCCGCCCTACTTCTCAATCGAGGGACGTACCAGTGTTGACATCATCAAGTCAAGCGGCTACAAGATCTCAGCGCTGCAGGTGGGCTGGGGGGGGCCGGGGAGGCGGGTGGGTGAGGGGGAGGGGGAGGGTGGGTTGCACGGATCATGAAACCCTCCGTACCACATCACCGTCATGCGGGGGCCAGAGGCGGGAGCCTGAGCCAGAGGCAGCGGCGGCGGCACAAATGGTTAGGACCCCACCCCCGCTACGGGACAAACGGGATACCAGGAGTCGCTGTCCTCCGCACGAAACGCCCTGCCTCGTTCACAACCCGCCTTCTCTGCCTTGCGGTTTTATACCGCATCCGATAAAACCGTACTTATCGTGCCATCATGCAGATCGAGAGCGTGATCATGGAGCATCCCGCCATCTCAGAGGTCGCGGTGCTGGGGGTGCCGGATGAGACGTTCGGGGAGGTGGTTACAGCCCTGGTGGCGGCAAAGCAGCCGCAGCCGCAGCCGCAGCCGCAGACCTCGCAGACCTCGCAGACCTCGCAGACAGCGACAGGCGCGGACGCGGCGGAGCGCGCAGTGGCGGTGGCGGCGCGGCCCGAGGTGGGGGAGCTGCAGCGGTTCTGTCGGGAACGCCTGGCGGCTTACCAGGTGCGAGGGGGCGGGGCGCGGGGGCGGGGAGGGGGAAAGTATGGCTGGGCCGTTTCAATCGCATACACACACCCCTGCGCGCACATACACACGGGGGATGCGTTTGCGCCGTTACAAATCTGCTCTGCGCAGGTCCCCAAGCGCTGGCAGTGGGTTTCGGCGCTGCCCCGCA
The DNA here is from genome assembly GCA_030267565.1 of Pleodorina starrii. Classification (NCBI taxonomy): domain Eukaryota; kingdom Viridiplantae; phylum Chlorophyta; class Chlorophyceae; order Chlamydomonadales; family Volvocaceae; genus Pleodorina; species Pleodorina starrii. The sequence goes on along the minus strand of BRXU01000002.1, from coordinate 4,940,779 downwards.
ACGCAATGGGCAAGGTCAACAAGAAGGAGCTGCTGAGGATGCTGCAGGCGGGGGAGCTGGCGTGAGCTGCGAGCTGTGAGCTGTTGAGGTGGTGGTGGAAGGGGCGAAGGGGGGTGGGAGGTGGGAGGGGAGATGCTGCCGCAGCGGTTGAGACGGGCGGTGAGGCGGGAGTGTGGAGGCCTGAGGGAGCTGAGTGGTAGGGAGGCGGAGCGAGCGGGCGAGGCCCGCCTGCCTGAATTCCCGCCTGGCAAGAGAGAGAGAGGGCCAGCAGGCAGGCAGGTAGAAGGCAGCAGGCCGAGGGATCCGGCCTTGCCTTGCCTTGCTTCCAAGGTAGGCCTAGCTGGCTCATGGTAGGGCGGTGGGAAGGGCGCCCCTCTTGGGCCTGGTGTCCGTGTATGGGTGAGTTGGTGACGGAGGCCAGTCGTGTTTGAGGCTTTTGAGCCGCGGGTGGCCCTTTGACCCGGAGGAGTTCGCCGCGCGGAGCGCTGGAATGCTACAATGCTTGAGTTTTTAGACAGTTGTTGGACGGTTGTTGTTGTTGTGGTGGTGGTTGTGGGGGTTACAGACGGTTGATTGTTTGGGTGAAGTGAGTGCCGTGAGCGAGCGAGCGAGCGTGTGAGAAGTGTGTGTATGTCATATGTCATGTGTATTTGTCATTGCAGTGGGGTGAGGCTGCCGCAATCGGGGCACGGTACGGCGGCGCTGAGCGGTGTATGCGCATGAGTCATGACACCCGACTGGGTGGGTTTGCCGCTGCTGTTGCCTTTGCCTCGTTGTCCGCCGTTGCCTCGCTGGGGAGCAGCAGCCGATTCGGTGGATCATCAAATACCGTATGGGAGGGCTGGGTGGAATTTGGGGAGGCCCGTAGAGTAAGCTAGGGGCCGACTCTTACCGCAATGTTATTACAATGTTGTTGTTATATTTACGTGGCCGGCGGGCTATCTGTAGTGGGTTGCTAGAGGTGCAGTACAACAGTAGCTTGCCGCTGTGGAGCGTTGGAAGGCGAAGTGGGCGTGCAATATATAGCGGCTTGCCATGTTCCTGCCCGGTAATCGATGACGCATAAGTACCGGTACACCCAGTACACGCCCGGCGGCTTTAAACCACACAGACACTTGGGCTTGTGCCTGGAAGGTTCCCTAAGATTCATGTTCCCATTTGCGCTTTCCCGGTGTCGCGTGTGCTGCAAACCACGGCCCCTTCGGTGTACCCGCCTGGACGCACGTGCAGGAAGGTACGGCAGGTATAGTATCCTGGCATATATGGCAGCAGGATCAGGCAGGGAGTATGATAATTAGGTGAATTCATGGTGCTTCCAATTTAAGGGCAAAGCGTCCATCCCGCACCAGTCAAGCTTACCAGACACTTCGATCTGCGCGGTCTGCACGCAAACCCGCTCCACTATGACAGCCACGAGGCGCGAGCACTGGGATGGAAGGAAGGGGGCCGCAGCCCGCCTGCCCACGCCGTCGGTTAACCATTCACACACAGAGACGGACACACACACACACACACACACACACAGACGCACCCGGCGACCCGGGCCGTGTCTTCCATCGATCAGAGGCCCATCAAAGGGCTGCGCTTCATTGGGGGGGACACACACACACCCTTCTCCCTTCTCCACCAACCCCACCGAATGAATCGGCTCACCTAAACCGGTGTTTTCGCCCCGGCTCGAAAATTATGAATCAACTTGCAGAAGTCCTCAGCTGCCACAGTTGCGACATCGACACTTGACCTCTGGGTCGATATTGCCGTTAAGAGCACGGCGAATGTCGATAACGTCATGCATAATGAGCAGTAGTAATAGTAGTAATAGCGGCTGTATGGCAGCGGCTCCGAGGATGCCTTACATGCCGTACATATGTGTGTACGGCGGGCGAGCGCAGCAGACCGCGCCCGCACGGCAGAGCACCTCCGCGCGGAAGCGCGTCTGACCGCATAAACACCGTACCAATAACTACCAACGGCCATCAACCGCCGCTAACCATCGCCAACCGCCACCAAATGCAACCAGCTAAGATGTTTGGCCAACAGCGGATCTCGATAAGACACAACCCGCTGCCCCATTATTGGTGAGCGCAACCAACGCACGCACAGATATGTATATGGTATGAATTGTACGGCAACGCACCGTATTCAATCCCCTTGGGGAGAGGCTCTGGCCTCCGTGCTCATGATGGGGCGTGCTGCTGCTCAAGATTGCCCCCAAGCGGCTGTGGCCGCTACTTGCATTCGTTGTGTCCTCATCACCGCGCGCTGTGGCCCAAGAACGCAACGGCAAAAATACCACCTGACCCGCCCCCGGGCCAACCAGCCCTCGGCTCGCGCTAACGAAATAATGTTTTAAAGGCGGCGAGGGCCAGCAAACCGGATTGCTGGAGGATTGCCTGCCCCCCGGCCAGCCTGTGATGTCGTGACCCTGGTGGTGTCTTGTGTGGGTGCGCGCGCGCAGTCGTACGCCGTCCTGCCTGTCGTACAACTCCAGGCCAGATCAACCCCAATAAAAAAGCAGCACGATCGCACGCTCGCGTATGCGCAAGGGAGCGAAGGCGAACCAAGCCGGAGCTCGACCTCATTTATTTCTTTATCTAATAATGATAGATAGATGCTTATCGCAAGCGCACAACCTTTGTATACACACACGCTTGCTACGTACGGCATGTACGGCGATCGCTTGGACTGCCAAAAAGACGCCCCCCGGGCGCCGCTCGTGACGCGCCCTTCGTTCCGCTCTCACGCCCTTACTAAACTCCACACATATCGATCGTACAAGCTACCAATAAATATCTCCAACGTAACATCACTCCAGGGCCGTCGCCCGGATGCGGACAACATGGTATCTTGGGCGGAAGATACCATAGGGTTGATGATGACCCTGGAGCAGGACCCCCGTGACCCGATCATCTTTCGAAACCTTGTTTGTGGGGAGGATGCTCCGCACAAACAGACAGACACACACAGACACACACACGGAGGACCTGAGAGCAGCGTTTGGCCGCTAGCTCCTTACCTCACGAAGACTGCCGCTCTCTCGCATCGCAGCTGCTCTGCTCTGGTGAAGGGGCGGCAGCGCTGCACCCCTGGCAGCGAATAGACTGCGCAGGGCCCGGGCCCCTCTCCTGCTGACGGATCGCCGCCGTATGCCGTATGCCGTATTCCGTACGTATAAATATATGTAACAAACATCCTCGCCTCGCAGTACGGCCTGCCACCCACCCACCCACCATCGCCGTTGTCAAACAAATCTTCGCCCCTTTCCTTGCCAATCTATCTATACGCCACAGCGGACCTTCCTTCTTTTCGCGCCCCAGGACCGAAGATCGAGCGACACTCCCGCCCCCCCTCTTTCTCCCCGCACTCTTCGCAGTCGCTCCTGCGAGGTATCACATCAAACCCCCGCCTTACTTCCCGCCGGAACCGACGAAGCCGCCGCCGCAGCCGCCGCCGCCTGCTGGCCCCCTCCAAACAGCCTCGCGCCCACAGCATCGGCGGCGCCGCTGCCGCTGACACGCACACCGCCGCCGCTGGCGCTGTCCGCGGCTCCGCCGCCACCGCTGCCACCGCTGCCGCCGCCGCTGTTGCGGCCGCTCCGCTTACCGACGCCCACTGCCCTCCGAAACACCGCCCGCACGTGGCTCCTCACGTCGACCTCGGGAGGCACGTGGGATAGCAGCGCGCTCGTCCGCGTCGCGTCCACCCTCAGTCGTGCCAGGTGGGGCCACAGCACCAGCACCAGGAACAGCAGCACCAGCACGATGGTGACCGCAAGCAGGATCTGCGATGGTGTCGTACATGCATGCATGCCGTACGGAAGGTCGTACACCGACAGTTGGTGCGTTTTTACGTCGATAGGCGCCGGCCGGAGCAAGGGCGGCGGCCGGCGAGGATGTGTGTGTGTCTGGCACGACGGATGGGTGGTTGGCAGTTGGCGTGCTGGTCGGTTGGTTGTTGGTTGGTGGTTCGGACGGATACTGAAAGGCAGGATGCACGCCGTTTTAGCAGGACTCCACGCCTGAGTGTCCGTACCCAAGACAAGCCAGCCGAAGCTCTCTCTCCCCTCGCGTTCCTGCCCCCACACGTCACCCCCAGCGGCCCCCACCCCTGCCCTCTTGCACCCTGCCCTCCTGCCCCCTGCGCTCCCCCCGCCCTTGCCCTCCTGAACCCCACCGCCTGCCGCCTCCGCTGCCCTCCCTTCCTGCCCCGTTACCACCTTCCTGGCTCGCCCAGTACCCCTGCCCCAGTACCCGGCTCGCCCTCCCGCCCCCAGCAGGGGCCCCAGGTCGCATCTTAATCACCCACCCAACCCCCACACACCAGGCCCCCACCCATCCCGCCACCCACCCAACCCACCGTGTGCAGTCTCCCCACTTGGTCGTATCGGGAGTTGGAGTAGTCCACGAACAGTTGAGCCGCCTGCTGCAGCCCCTCGTACAGGTCGTTAGCGCCAACCTTGTACATGTAACTGTAACTGTACAGATTCGTACGGAAGGTACGGGTACAGGTACGGGGAGGGGACGGGACGGGTTGTGGGTAGCGGGCGGGCACTGGGTTATGGGCGAACGAACGGGGCGGGGGTGGACCCCGGAAGAGGTGGGGGGGTACCGGTATGGGTCGGAGGGCACAACGCTGCCGCCGCCAGGAGCATTAGGGTGGCACTGGGGAGGCACTTGGACAGCGCATAGCGGAGGAACGGCGGAATGGAGGCCGGTGGTAGGGCCCGGATACCGGTACCGGATATCTGGGGCCCCGATACCGGGTATCTGATAGGGGCAGGCACGATACCGGGCCTCAATACCGGGTATCTGATAGGGGCAGGCACGATACCGGATATCTGGGGCTGTTTACCAGGGGCCCCCGAGCGAGGACAGAGGCCAGGAGGACGCTTCACTTCACGAGGGCAGCTCGTGAGAACAGGCCGGGGCAGCGCGGAAAAACCACCCATCCGTGCCAGTGCCACCATTCTACCAAGATGGCCTCCCTCGGCACATGGCAAGGGTGGAGCCGGGTACGGCACGGTACGGCGCTCACCGTGTTCCGTAGTACGCCACGTCCTCGTCAGCGTCCGCCGCCAGCAGGTTCATCTCCGCCAGCATGCGCCGTACCATGACGTCCAGACCGTTGTGCGTTACCTGCCGTACGTTCAAGGTAGTACAACAACAACCGTCGTCTTATGAACAAACCGCCCCGCAGCAATCAACGCGGAACGGGAGGCACACACACACACACGCACATAGACAGAGTTCGCGGCACGCACAGCAAAGTGCTGGCACTTTGCTGTGCGCCGATGTTGCTTGGCTCTGCCGGTGCTGCCAGTCACCACACCACACGGGGGCAAGGAGGAGGTTGGGGGTTGGAGCTGCCCGCCGGGTTCCGGCTTTCGCTGCCGGGAGCATTGCTGTCATTTGCCCACACCACTTCACATCAAATCGTCACGTCAGTACCGACAAAAACTAAAAACTACAGGGTTGGATATCTTTACAGACTGCATACTTCTGGTTTGTTCCTGATTCGATAAATTATGAGGTATTTGTAAGGCTCTAATAGCCGTACTCTGTCGTACACCGTACCCCTCTCCGTCGCCCACCTCGTAGTACTCGTCCCCCGGCTTCAGACACTCTGCCTTGTCGTACTGGAAGCACTTCTTGTACCGGAAGAACTCGTTGGCGAAGGCGGTGGAGGCGAAGGTGCTGGGGGGCACCGCGTGCTGGAACACGGAGTCAAGCTGAGAGGAGGAGGAGAAGGGGGAGGAGAAGGAAGGGGGGCGGGGGGTAAGAAGAAGATACCGCAACGGGGGCGGGGGCGGGGGGGGCCAGAGTATGAGAGGCCGAAGAGACAATACGGTAGGCTGACAAGCTGGGGACAAACGAGGGTAGCGTAATAGGATTCGATGGAGGTACTAGAAGAGTGAGGATGATGTCGGGGGGACGTGGGGGCGAAGGGGTGGGGTGGGGGTTTGGAGGAAGAACAGTCGGACTGGGCGCGTATTGTAGGCTTACTGGCTGACATCAGAAAATGACAAGGGTGGGTGAGAATGGGGAGGGGGAAGCGAAGGCAGGGGAGGCGGAGGGGTTGTGATGGAAGGAAGGGGTGAAGGAGTGGGGGAGAAGGGGAGAGGAGGGGGTGAATGAGCGGGGCTGGCTGGGCTGGGGACGGGAGGTAACTGGGCCAGACACGGGTTCGGGTGCCTGGCAGCTGGAACCGGCAACTGGCAGCCCTCCGGAGGGGAACAGGGGCTCAGGGGGATTGCGCCCCCGCACACCTCCCCTTCCCCTTCCCCGCAGGGACGTGACGCAAACACCCGGCGGCCCCTACCTGGGTGATGGGCGTGCCGCCGTACATGAGCGCGTCGTACTCGCTCTCAAAGTACCGCAGCTCCGTAGCCAGCATCTCCCGCCACAGCACCCGCGAGGCCGCGTCGTCCTGAATGAAGCAGACAGCGACCGCAGCAACAACAATAGCAGGCAGCAGCAACAACATACGGTACTTAGCATCGGCAAGAACACGAACACCAAGAAGAACAGCAGCAGCAGCAGTAGCAGTAGCAGCAGCGGAAGTTTGGGGTTAAGGGGCAAGGGGGCAAGGCAAAACAATCAGGAGGTGTCCGCACCCGACACCCCGAACCCGCACCCGCACCCGAACCCGCACCCAACCCAACCCCGTAAGCACATGCAGACGAGCCTACGAGTACGTGCACACACACACGCACCTGCGACACCAGCCCAAACGCGATGGCCCGCACTCGGGTGTATCTGTATATGATGTGTGAGGCCATGTTGAGGGAGGCCAGGGGGCCCTGCATGCCGTTGAGGTCCAGCAGGGAAACCACGTACACCACCACCAGGGCGATGTTCCACAGAGCAAACGGAAGCTGCGGGAAGGTGGGGGAAGTGGGGGGGGAAAGGGAGGTGGGGTGGGGTGGGGGGGTTGGTTCGTGTGTGTATGGGGGGTTGAGTGTTGCAGGAGTTTGGGGGCGAGATTCGTTGGGAGTGTGCAGGAGGGGGACGTGAGTGCGGGCGCGCGGTAGGCCACGCCGCCCTTCGCGCACAGCCTTCGCCCCTACCTTGTACCGCACGCACGTGCCCCAGGTCCTCGCCCGCTGTACAGTCAACGTCCCCCCGTCGCCTTCCCCCCAACCCCTTTCCGCCCATTCCTACACCCCAAAGACTGGACCACGCACAAAGCAAAGGCATGCGTAGCGGCGGCGGCGCACCCACGCCGCCTAGGCGCACGTCTGCCTGCCTACCATGAATTTGGTGATATTGGTCGCTGAGGGCACCAGCTGCTTTCCGTTTATGTTGAAGCCCCGCAGCCGCGTGCTGCCCGCATGCGAATGCGAGCGGGGCGCGCCAGCGGCGGTGTTGGACCCACCATCACGCGATGCGCGCCGGGCACCCTATTTGCACAACCATAGCGGCAGCATCCAGCAACAACAGCAGCAGCAGCAGCAGCATCGGGGAGCGCGGAGGAGGGTCACAAGGACGAGGAGGAGGGACAGCATTCATCAGTGCTGTCTTTGTACTTATTTCCGACGTGTGAGGTTGGGTTTAACGTAGGGCGTTTGTTGGGGTGTAACATTGGGGCGAATGGATGACTCCGGTTTGGGCGGCTTCCGGACGCTGGAACGCGGCAACCGTGTCTCAAGAGCCCCCGCGAGCAACAAGCAGCATAATGCAGAGGTGGCTGGGAAATGGGAACCCGGTTGCGGCAGCCACATTACGTTCCACCGTACAGTTCCAACACAGTGATACACACAGCGATACATAACGCGATGCGACGCCGCTAACTGGGCGGCTTCTAGATAGACGAGACGACCGGACATCAACCCCGACACGAGCATGAGCAGGGGACCCGGCGAAATCGAACGCCGCTGTACTTCGCTCCCTCCTTCTTCGCCTTCCCCACCCACCACCGGGCCTCCGTCGGCCTTGCCAGCTTCCCGCGCCTGCTGTAACTGCTGCTGCTGCTGGTGGTGGTCTGCCTGCCCGCCGCCGCCGCCGCCAACCGGCGGGGGCCCTGCACCCCCAGCAGAAATCCGCACACCACGACCACCACCTAGGAGGTCATCCCCGGCGCAGGCGCCTGGAGGCGTCCTGACCCGGCGGCCCGCGCCCTTGGCCGGGCTGGCGGGCGCCGCCACCTCCCCCTCCTCCGCGGCGGCGGCGGCGGTGGCGGGCTTCTTGAGGCTGAGGAACTTGAGCAGACGGGCGGGCGCCCCGTTGCCACCATTCCCCGCCGCCGCGGCGGCGCCGCCCTCGCCATCCGCCGCTGTCGCTGACGTGGAAGTCTCCCCCGGGAGCAGGAGCAGCATCTTGTCATCGGCTCCGTTGGCGGCGACGCCGCTGGCGGAAGCGACGGCGGCGGCGGCGGCGCCGCCGCCGCCTTCCTTGCCGCTGGTGTTGCCGCCTCCGTCGCCGCCCTCCTCCCCGCCGTCCGAGGAGTCACCGTCATCGTCGTCGTCGCTGTCATCCAGGACCTGAATGAGGGAGGGGAAAGGGGAAGGGGGGGAAGGCGGGAACGGGAGCCGGGGTAGGAGGCGTGGGCGGGGGGGTGTTGGCTCGCCAGCACCTCGACACCAACACCAATAACAACCAGCAGCAGAGTATAGCGCGGTTCTCTCCGTCCGCCGCCACCACCGCCATGCAGCCATGCATCCATGCCAACAGCACCAGCTAAAACCATGCCCGGCAGTGGCAGCGGCAGTAGAAGCAGCAGTAACCTGAACCCACGCTCCTTCCGCACTCAGTCGTGTCACTCAGAGACGCAGCATCGCGGTGTGACAGAGACACACCACCACAACAGCCACACCGTGACTTCGTTGACATGTCCGGCACAGTGACACAGCGGCATAGTGACACACAGCGATAGTGACACAGCGGCATGGTGGTGTGCAGTACAGCGCAACGCAGAGCGAGGCGCACCGCACACCGCAGCGCCGGTCACCTTGGCCTCCTTGGTCGCCAGCTGCCTCAGCACCGGCCCCGGCAGCCCCGCCATGGCCAGTATGCCCACCAGTCGAGCCCTCTCCAGTCGCTGCACCAGGACCCACTCGTAGGCCAGGCAGCAGCACTGAACGAACAGAGGCTCCACCACCAAGAGCGTGATGAGCGCTGAAGGAAGGCGGGGTGTGCGTATGGGTGGGCGGGGGCGGTGGGGTGGGGGTGCGGGGGGGTTGGGGGTTGCGGGGGCGGGAAAGTGGGGGTGGGGGGAGGGGTAGAGTACGATGGTGCAAAGAGGGAAGCCGGAGAGGAGGAGGAAGGGGCGGGGCGGGGGGGGAGGGAATGTGGCGTGGGAGGGGAGGGGAGGGTGGTTGGATGGGTTGCGAGCAATCGAGGCGTGACGAGGGGAGGGGAGGCGAAGGTGTGGGAGGCCGGGGCGGCGAGGCGTGTCGCCAGCCGGTCAGAGATAGAGCTGTCAGTACATGTTGAACCATCTGGCAATCGAGGCTGATGCTGTGTGACGGAATCCATCCGTCCATCATGTGCAACAGAGCGACCCGTCCCGTCCACGCGACCTCGCGAACCTGCATTTCCGGATCTCGGATCCTGAATCCCGGATCCAGGATCCCGGGAAAACCCTGAAACCCTGAAATCCCAGGTAACCCTGAAACCCGGAAACTCTGGAATCCCAGGAAAACCCTAAAACCTACAGCACCAGTCATCAGCCAGGCTGCTCACCTGTCCTCAGCCGGTCCACGCTCTTCCAGGCCGAGTCCACCAACAGATCCAGTGACCTGGCGTAAATGGAGAACAGAGGACCCAGGCCGTTGTCCACCAGGAAGTGGTAGGTGCGGTGCAGCCTGGGGATGTATGTGGCGGGGGAGGGGGGGGGGTAAGGAGAAGATAGCGCAGCGAAGGAGGGGGGGCGGGGGTTGGTAAAAGTGCAATGCGAATGAAGATGGGTTAAGGGGGAAAGGGATTGGTTAGGGGGGCAGGTAGGCTACTTTGCGACAGGCGACGGGGAGAGTAGGGGTCCGGGGATGAACGGGTGGTGGCTGGCGAGCGAGCGAGCGAGCGTGGCGGGAAGGAAGCCGGTAGGACAGGACTTGGGAGAATGGGCTGGCGTGGGCGTAGGCGTGGGCGTGGGTGTGGGCAGGGCGGGGTGCGGAGGCGAGGTGGGGCGGGCAGGGGGGAACGGCGTGGGGTTCAGGCCGGCCGGCCGGCGGGTAGGACAGGGGAGCGGCGGTCTTGGGTGGGTGTGGTCATCGTACCGGCACCACCACACATACGACGTACCTGTACAGATGCCGTACGGTGGGCAGCCAGTACAGCGCCTCCCGCGCGGCAGCGATGTACCTGTCGGGTTCGGACGAGGCGGGGTGGGACGTGGGACGTGGGAGTCACCGGGGACTGGACACCGACGCGCCGTAGAACGCATCTGTGGGCAAAGCTCAACACCGGCATCCCCCACGTGCATCGGCGTCCCGCGGTTTCGCTTAGGGCTGGACCATCAGGCCGGAAGCATTGGACGAAAGGCGGCGAGGAGGTGGCGCTCTGACGGCCTGGAAACAGACGCTGCAGGCCTGCAGCGACCTCAAGAATGTCTTTTCACCCTAGCCGGGCCCTCCAACAGACCCCCTCACCCCCTCGCAACGCTGGTCGCGCACGCACACAGGGGCTGTCCCTTCTGTACGTCCTTGTTTGGAGGCGCTGGCCGTCCAAATGCTCCACTCTCCCAATGAACCTCCCCCTTCGCTCTTGCTCTGTGGCCCGCCCTGTGGGAATTCGCAGCGCAAAAACACCCACACGCAAACACGCACAGACAGATGGTCACACGCGCGCTTCATCAACCGCACCTGTTGCCCAGCACCCAAGCCCCGGTGGTTCCCGTCAGGATGGCGGGGGTGGCGGTGTCCATGTACGAGTGAAACTCGAGCTGCTGGCTCGTCCAAATGTCGTACACCTCGGGCATCAGCTTGACGACGGAGGTGCGCGAGTCGCCCAGGTACACGTACTGGTGGTGCTTCTCCTGTGGGGGGTGGGGGATGTGGGGGATGGTGGGGGACGTTAAGCGGGTCAATTAAGGGAAGGTAGGACGTGTGAGCCCCCTGAACGGAGAATGATGAAAGCAAATTAGCAAAAGCCGAGAGGACGGAGTGATGCGGTAGTGCGGAAACACCAAAACATCTTAAAGCAGGTTTGGAACACCAAGCTCCTTAATTCCGGGGTGTAAAGGCGAAGGGTTTTAGGGTTTTTACTCCCCACGCTCATACCCGCCTGGGAAACCACCGCTTCTTTGCGCGGCCCACCGGCCCACCGACCCAACCGACCCAACCGACCCAACCGACCCACCGACCCACCAACCCAACCGACTCAACCAACCCAACCGACCCACCGACCCACCATGAGGTCCACGTTCTCCCGCAGCTTGTGGAGTGTGAAGTTGAGGCTGTCGAAGGAGGGGCCAGGGGCGGAAGGGCCGGGAGGGGTTTGCACCCGGGTTTACAGGAGCAGAGGAGTGAAAGGCGTCAACGGCTGGGGGTGGTTGGGAGGGGTGGGGGCGGGGGGACATGGGAGCTGCATGGAGCGGCACGGACAGCACGGATGTCACCCGACGTGGTGGGTGCGGACAGCAAAGGGCCGAGGGGCGCTACACGGTTGAGGACGGCGCAACAGCAGCGACCCCTGCCCCGCCTTACCCCGGTCCACCCCACCGTGCGTCACTCCCCGCCACGCACGACACGTCCTCTATCGCTCCCCACGGCCCCACTGCCGCACAACCCCCTGCCGCGCCCCAACCCGACAGGATGTATGAAACCTTCCATCAACCCTCCAAAGCAAGGTTCATGCCCGCCCAGCCCGCAACCCGCCCAACCCGCCCAAACCCGCCCAGCCTACCTGTTTGCGCACACGGAGACTTTGGCGGTCACATTGGGGCGCTCACAGAAGGCGCCCATCATCGCCCGGACCTGGGCTCGACAGCGCGGAGGGCGGGGGGGAGGGAGGTAGGCGAGTAGGGGGGGGGTATAGGTCGGAGCTCAGAACGGCGCAAAAGCCGCGCGATTCGCGATACGTGCGCTGGAGCTACCGCTGTGCTGCTCGCGAGGGTGGGGCGATGTATGAGCCTCTGTGTGTGAGCCGGCGTGTGTGTTGGGTTTGGGGTTGAGGTGGGGCAGGTGATGACGCCTGGTTTCAGCAGACGCCAGTGGCGTCAATCCTGCTTGCGTTGCCCGAACAGGTTATTGCCTAACAGGCCACGGACGGGAGGCCGGGCGCTGCCTGGCACAGCCTCAGCCGCAGCCGAGCAGTCCGTCACGAGCCCCCCCCCCGCAGCACGCCGTCCTTTCGGGATCCGGGTTCATCGAGCCGGATCCGGAACCGGAACCGGATCCAGGAGGCCGCCAAGCGCTCTCCGACCGAGGAGACAAGACAAGAATTGTTTCGGCGGCGGCCCCTTCCTTCTTCGCAAACCCCCATTCCTGCAACCCACCCTCCCGGCCCTACAGCCCCCCTCCGCTCAAGCAGCGCTAGCATAACGCAAGAGTCAGGTGCATCCGGATTCCGTCCGGCGCCCGCCCGTCGTCGTGCCCTCATCGAACTGCGGTACCGGTAATTGATCCACCACCCTCCGCCACCCCCGACCCAACTCGCCCTGTCCCCACCACACCCCCCAAACCCCCTCCCCATCCCCTCCCGTCTCACCGCGATGAGCTGCGATCGGTCCATGGCCAGCGCCTGACGGTGAACCAGGTTGACCTCACTGCGGGGGATCCGGACACGAATGCACACAAAAACGCAACAGTGATGCGGCGGAACCGCAGAAGCGACGTTGCCAACCGGACGCAGCAATACGCCGTGCGGGGAGGGGCGGGGGCAATGTATAGGCCGGGCCTCCAATAGCTCATCATCCCAATAGCTCATCCCATTAAATCTCTCCCTCTCCCTCTCTCTCTCTCTCTGTCGTGCCTCCTCGTCGCCTCGCAACTCCATCCTCCACATATCTCGCAGCCCCTGCACCCCCCCTCCCTCTCCCCCTGCCCCCCTCCCTCTCCCCCTGCCCCCGTTCCCCTCCCCTCTCCCCCTGCCCCCTCCTCCTCTTCCCCTCTCCCCCTGCCCCCTGCCCCTCTCCCCTCCCATCACCCAACTGGTGCTGCTCCGCAATGAGGCTGGTCACCACGATGTACGCCACCACGTGCGTCGTCAGCATCACCGCCAGCAGGGCGTAGCTGTGCAGCCGCAGTCGCTCCAGGGGGGTGGTCAGGGCGGGACCCGCCAGCAGCTTAGTCAGCGCCTTGAGCAGCCGGGAGCGGCGGGAGTCCACCAGCAGGAGCTCACTGGTGGAGCCGGCGTCGGTGCTGCCTGAGAGGGGACAGGGGTGGGTGGGCGGGTGGGTGTGTATAAGAGGAATGCGGGGGGAGGGGGCGCCCCACACGCAGACCATCGCCACTGAGGTTTTGGTAGCCGTGCCAGCTCCCACACACAGCCAGCCAGCTCCTATGGCACCCTCAACCCGCACCCCGCGCCCAGCCTCATTGCTGAATCGGCACCCTCCCCCTCCCCCGCCCCCTCCCCCTCTCCCCCGGCCGCACGTACTCGTAAACCCGCTGGCCGCCTGGCTCCCATCCGCACTCGAGTCGCCCGCCTCGCTGCCCTTCTCAAACTTGCCACCGTTGCCACCGTCGCCCGCCTCTCCGTCACTGCCGTCGTCGCCGCCCCCCACCGCCGCCGCCGCCGTCGTCGTCGTCACCGGCGCCGCCGCCGTCGCCACCGTCAGCGCGTCCGAGTCGCGCGACACCTGGCGGCTGGCACTGCCGGGCCTTATCCCCGCCGCTCCGGAGACGCTCCAGGGGCCCCTCGACTCGAATCCCCCGCTGCCGACCCGCGCTGAGAGGGCGCGGCCGAAGGCCGGCGCGGCGCCTCCGGCGCCGGCCCGCCGGCTCAGCGCCGTGCCTAACAGCGCACCCGCCATCGTGCTTTCGGCGGCGGCGGCGGTGGCGGTGGCGGTGACGGTGGCGGTGGCGGTGGCGGTCACCGGCCGGTTCTCGGGAATGGAGGTCAATGTGGAAAGCCGCCGGTCCGGCGCCAGCGCCGAGCCGCCGCCGCCGCCGCTAGCGCTGCTACCCGCGGCGAATGCCGCTGCCGCGGCGTCGGCGCCGTCGGCGCCAGCGCCAGCAATGGCGCCGGTGCCGGCGTCTGGGTGAGTGGCGGCGGCGGCGGTGGCCGCGGCGGCGCTGGTGCCGGGCCGTGAGGTAGGGCGGGATGAAGGGCCGGGGTGACTCCTGTGGGAGCCGTCGAGTCGTTTGGTAAGCGTGCGCACCCACTGGGCCACGAACTCGGACTTGCTCGCTGGGGCGGGCGCGGAGGGAGGGCGGACGCGGAGGGAGGGCATGGGGGGACGGGGCGCGGAGAGACGCGGGGGAGTGAGGAGGGTTTGAGAAGAGGGGCAAAGGGCAGGGGCGGAGAGGAGGGGGGCGGAGGTAAAATGTGGCACGCGGCACATTAAGAGGGAGCGGGCCGCACGCGCGGGGGGAGGGGGGCGCGGAGCGCTTCGTGAGGGCGCCTCCACAGTCCACACACAGCCCCGACGGAGGCAAGCAGAGCAGCCTAGCCGCCCGTTGAGCGCTTGAGAAGCACGAGAACAGAAACAGGGAGAGGAGGCGAAAGGCTGGCCCGCTCCGACCACTCGGGAGGGTGTTGGGTTTTGGAGCATGGCTGCCGTAATGGGAAGTGGAGCAAGAGAGGGGATCAGGTGAGCCCGTCCGTGCGCTCCCAACAAACACGGCTGCGAGCTTCGTGCCACCCCTAACGACGTCCCCGGCCTCCAACGCGCGCCCTCAACAAACACGGCCCCAATCTTCCCGTGGCTGGAGCGCTGCACGGCTGAGCCTTGAAGCCGTGTCTGGGTACCCAATCTTTCCTCTCCGCTCTCCCACGTCCCGCCCCGCCCTGCCTCCGTACCTGCCCGGCTGAGGATCGTCGCCTGCCCCTCCGCCTCTAGATCCCGACTGCTGTCCGAGTCGCGCCGCCGCCTCCGCCGCCGCCGGCGGCCACAGCTGTCGCCGCTGCCGCCGTCGCTGCTGCCGCTGCCGTCGCCGTCACTGTCTCCCTCCCCAACGTCGACATCTCCCTCGCCGTCGCCGTCGCCGCCATCACCGTCGCCGTCGCCTTCGCCAACCTCGCCGCCACCGCTCCGCGTCCCCCCGCCAGCAGCTGCATCTCCCTCCCCTTCTTCCTCCCCCTCCTCCTCCTCCCTCTCCCCCACCGCCGGCACCTCCTCCCCTGCATCTCCTCCACCCCCTCCTCCTCCACCTCCTCCTCCGCCGACTGCCGCCTCGCCCACCGCCAGCGCAACCCCATGTCCACCCCCCGCTCCAACCGACGCGGCCGTCTTGACACTCGCCACCTTGTCATACCCCCCTCCTCCCCCTCCCCCTCCTGCACCTCCTCCTCCACCTCCGCCCCCTCCAACGCCGTTGCGTATGCTGGTCCGGGCCTCCGAGTGCTGTCTGCGCGCGGATTTGGCCACCAGCAGCGCTCCATCCAGGTGCAGCACTCGCATCAGGTCGGCGTGAGCACCGGAGAAGGTGGTGTCGGGATGCAGCGTGGCGACGATCTTGGAGCGGCCGCCGGGGGCCAGCACCTGCACGCCCTGCACGGAGGGAGCAGACGTGGAGGGAGCCAGGGGAACGGACAGGAGGATGAGGCCTTGGGAGGAGAGACCAAGGGCGGATGTGGGCATATGTCGTATGTGTTGTGTATGTGTGTATGGTACAAGCGGGGAGAAAAATGAAAAAGAGGTGATCGTGATTGTCAAGGATGCGCGGCCAACCCGAGGTAAAACACGAGCCGACCGACCCCCACACGCGGCGCGGCGTCTCAACGGCCAATCCACACACACACGCCCACCCGCCCGCCCGCGCTCTCGCGCGCGTCGCACGCGGGGCCGTGCCGCCGGTCTCGCCACCGGACTGCCGTACGACGGTACGGCACCGTACTAACCGCCATGTGCGTACCTGTATGATAATGCGCATGGTGCCGGTGTCGGGGTGCGGCCCGATGAAGGCCATGACGGGGCTCACGACGCCGCGGTTGCCGCTCGACTTGAGGGCACTGCGCTGCTTGCGGTGGCGGGAGTGCTCCTCGCTAAGCTTCTCCCAGCTCTTGTCCGCGGGAAGGTCGAGGAACCTGCCCGCACGCACGCAGGTACGCACGCACACACGCACGCGCGCGTGCAGGTACGCACGCACGAACACGTGATGAGCGCGAGCGAGAGGAAGTGCACGCTTGGAGATTGTTTGTTTGGCTGTAGGCTGGCTGTCAGCCGCAGGGGCCACGCCGGCCCGGCCCGGCCCGGCCCAGCCCGGCCCTTCCCGGCCCGTCCCTTCACGTCCCGTCCCGGCCCCGCCCGGCATTCCTTCTGGAGTCCCAACTTCACCGGAACCCAAAACGCCTGCTTCACGCCGGCAAGCACCGCAGCCGGCCGAAACAGGCAACAGCAGTCGCACTCCTCTCACTTACTTTTGCAGCGGCTTCTTGAGCATGGCCGTGGAGGGAATGCCGGTGATGAGGCCGGTCATGGGGGAGGCCCTCCGCACCGTCAACTCCTCATCCAGTTCCACCACCCCGGTAAGCAGGTCGCGCCGCCACAGCGTCACGCGGATGCGGCTGCTGCACACGCCGCCACCCGCCGATGACGAGGGGGGCCCCCCGCCACCGCCGCCGCCGCTGCCGCTGCCACCGCCGCCGCCGAAGCCGTCAGTGGCGGCGTTGGGGCCGCCGTCGCCCTGCTGGTTGCGGTTGTTCTCCTCACCGCCCTCCTGATCATACACGTCGTCGTACAGCTCGACCTGCCGTATGTGAACGTGTGTGTGTGTGAGCTGTGAAGGCTCCGGATATTTACAGAGGTGCGAGGGTGAGGGGCTCGGCGGCGTCTCGGCGACTGTACGGACGACTGTACGGATTGGCGCCGCGCAAATAATTAGGCTGCTGCCGAAGAGAGCCCACATCTGAGCCGGCCCTCGCGTGTGGCGTGTGGCGTGTGGCCAACCAACCAAACAATCAACAAAACAACCAACGAAAAAACGGTCAACCAAAAAATCGTCCGGTCAGGCGGAAAGGGCGTAATGGAAGCGTGAAGGAGAGAGGACCTACCGTACCAGTAACGTTTCAAGTAACCGTAAAGCAACAGGACGATGGGAGGGACATACGATACAGCACGATAACATACGATACCTGCAGGCAGGCGGACTTGGAGGCCGGGGCGACGGTCTTGAGCGCGGAGGGGCGCTTGGAGGCGCTGCTTGTGATGTGACGCGGCAGGTGCGGTTTGGAGCCGTCCGAGGTGGCGGCAATGGGCGCGTGTACCCGGACGCGCCAGGAGGTGCCTGGCGGTGCACGATACACGATGTACGATGTACGATGTACGATGTACGATGTACGATGCCATTAATGCAATCAATGAAGGAGCGGTGCGCACAGATCAGCCAACTCATCAATCCAGAAGCGGCCAAGCACCCCAACAACATTTATTCAAGCCGTCATACACTCCCTCAAGCTGCCGAAACTTGTCCGAAAGAGCAGCCGACAACCGACAACCAACAACCGATTGCCCACAACCCATTTTTGTGTTTTTTTACACGACCCCACCAGACTCCCACCTACGTCCACCTACGTACCCGGCATCTCGTGCTCCTTATCCAGCAGCGCCAGCATGAGAAGCTGCATCTGGGACTCGCCCGCGCGGTCGCGCCACTGCAGTACAGTCGTACGACATCCGTACAGGCAGGTACGGCATGAGACAACATGCATGCCGTCCGCGGAGCAGTGAAGCGGGCAGATGGCTGGGGGACGCAAGGCCAGCCGAACAACTCGCAGACACACCGGTGAAGGGCCAGAGTGGCGCAGGCACGGCAAGAGAAACATGTATGTATGTGTTTGTGTGGGGGGGGGGGGCTCCTCAACGGCGGCACCCGTATTGCGCACTCAAGCGAACGCACACTCGCACAGGCGCGCACGTCCGCATGCACGACGCCGCAAAATCTTAATTGCCCGATCGTTTATAAATGCAAGGGGGCCTCATATGAACTTTAAATAGACCTTAGGGTTACCGGAATCGTGCCCTGCCGCGCGCCCCCTACCGTACATTTGTACGTACCTCCTGGAAAATGTCCACGATGTCGCACAGGTTGCAGCCCACCATGTCGGCGGATTGGAATCCGAACAGCTCAGAGTCGGGCTGCGACACCGACAGCACCCGGCCGCCAAAGTCGCTGGTGACCACGAGCTGCTTCTCAGTCATCAGCTCGTCCGGGGGGCGCTTCTCGATCTGCAAGTGACGCGCGGTAGAGTACGGCACCGTACCGCATCATGCCGTACCGTCAAGCTGGCTGAAGGTCGAACATGCGTTGCAACGCCAGATCAGCCGTTCCGCCGCCGTTGCGCCGCCGTTGCGCGAGCATTACCGTAGTAACCATCGTAAACCATCATACACACGTGTGAGGGCCGATCCACAATCCCAGTTCCCCGAGCACACCACTTCCGATCCGCCCAGCCTGAAGTACGGCATCCGTACTGAATTACGGCATACAAGCGCTGGACAACGGAGGCCATGCGCGCGCGCCGACGGGCAGCTACACGTTGCAGATGGATGTCGTACAGTACGGCAAACGTACCTGTACGACGTAGAGCGTCATGGCGGTGTCGGTGACGGCCGCGGTGCTGATCTTGAGCCGAACCGCCACGAGGGAGCCGTTCTCGTTGAGCAGGTGCACCACCTTTCCGGCGCGGCAGCTGGTGGGCGGGATGACCGCGGGGGGGTCCTGCGCCGCGTGCGGGTGTGTGCGGGTATGTGGGAACGACCCACGGGTCAAGAGCGCCGGGAAAATGTGGCCTCTACTTACTACGTTACTAGCTAGCGAACAAATCGAACCGTTAGCAAGACCGACCCAGGGTGTCACGAGGGTGCCCTCACCACCGGCGGCGCCACCACCACCAGCGCCACGCGCACACCTTCACCCGCACCCCTTGCAGCCCCCCCCCGAGCCCCCTCGTGCTCGACAGAAGCCTCACGGGGCGCGGCCCCACCCAGTCGCCCTCGCCCTCACCCGCAGGTACTTTGCATGCAGCGTGTTGTAGGGCGGCGGCAGCAGCTGGTCCAGCCGCATGGCCGCCAGCTTGCGGGCCGAGTAGCCCAGCAGCGTGGACAGGCCGCAGGAGGCAAAGCGCAGTCGCATGTGGGAGTCCACCACCATCAGGGTGCCTTCGCGACCGTCGGTGCGGCTGCAGTTGAGGACCAGGATGCGCTGCGTGTCGGTGCCTGCCGGGGCGGAGGGGTGGAGGGGCGGAGAGGCGGAAGGGCGGAAGGGCGGAGGGTGAGAAGTATGGAAGCGCAGCCAGGGACTTTGGGGGCGGAGGGAGGGGCCAGGGGCGGGAGGAGTGTGACTGCGGAGTGTGTGATCGATTTAAAGCCCTTAAAACCCCCTAAACGATGACATCAACGGCCGCCGCGTGGCTGCCGGTACCTGTAGCGTCCAACCCCCCGCCCCCGTCCCCCCCCACACACCCACCTGCCAGGCCCAGGGTGACATCCACGGGCACCGGCTCCAAGTAGCGGTTTCGGAGCATGAGCTTGGTGCGCACCGCCCGGGCTAGGAACTCCTCCACCGGCGCATCCCGGCAGCGCTCCAGCAGCTCCTCCACCTCCCCCACCTCGTTCTCCACCAGAGCCGCCAGCGGCCGCCCGATCTGGATCCGTTGGATGCGGAGAAATTCATGGGTTTGGATTTGGATTTGGATTTGGATTTGGATTCGGATTACCGGTACCTTTGAAGAGACACAGCGCCTGCAAGTATTCCTGCCAGTGTACTACCCCCCCGCCTTCGCCCCGGTCTCATCTTGATAAAGCCCCGCCCTCGGACATTGTTGATGCAGGCGACTGGGGTTTCAAGCGCAAGGACAAAGGGCTGGATCCGAGCAAGCAAGCCGGGTCAGGGTTAGCCAGGACTCAGGAGGCGCGTACATACGGGATACGGCATCGTACAGCGCACTGATCCACGTCCGGATCACCGGGCCACAGCCCGAGCAACGCTACAAAGGCGGCCGCACGGGCCCCACCCCTCCCCGATCCGCCGCAATCCGCCACTCCGCCGGGCGCCGGCCCGCCATCCAAAGGCATCCACGCGGCCAGCCGTCCCATCCGGCCAGCCAGCTGCCCACCCAGCCAAACCCCCCACCCACCAGCTCTCCCTCCGCCATTCCGCACAGCGATGCGAACTGCTGGTCCCCGCACAGCAGCACTCCGTTGGGGGCCAGCCAGGCTCGGACCGTCAGGGAGCTCGGGGGCAGGGGCCGGGCCACCCCCAGGAAGATGCTACGGGGCAGGGGCGCAGGGCGGTTGCCCATTGGCGGTTGGCTGGCGGTTGCCCATCCGGGGTAGGGATCTCGGGAAAGAGGTCGTGTCGGGATCATCGGAGTCGAGATGATGATGATGATGAGGAGGATGAGGAGGGTTTGTTGGCGAGCGGCGGTGGTGCCAATGTGTGTGTGTGCATGCAGCGATGCGCCCCGAGGGACTGGGAAGGCATCCAACCACCCGCGGGAGGGAATACCGAGCCCAAGGGAAGCAGCCACAGACGGCCAGTGTCCCTGGGATGGAAATGGGAGGGCGCGCCCTGCCCTCTCCCGCCCCTCCCACGGACACACACCCGTCCGCCCCCCCCCCCCACTCCTCTCTCCTGCCCGCCCCGCTGGACCATCCCCGACAGCTCCTCGCTGACACCCAGAGCGCACGCGGAGCACCGCGGCTCCCTCCCTCTGCTGCGGGTGCTGCCCCCCAGAGGTCCGTCCGACCGATCCACAGATCCACACGCGGCGGCATGGCCTGCTGCGTCACCGCGCCCGCCCGCACCCTCACCTGTCGGTCCCTGCGCCGCTCATCCGCGTAACGCAGAGCGACATCGGGAACACGTAGCGCTCCTGCAGAGGCACACACACATACACACACATATACACACACGCGCGTATGTGTGCCACGAACATGGATGCGGGGGCGGATAAACGTGTTGTTGTGGGGCTTTAGGGGGCGTCAAAAGGTACGAGCCGCATGCAGCAAAGTAAACAAGTAAGGGGGGACAACGCAGCAGGCCGGCGCTAGCGGGCAGCCCAATCAACCGCCGACCTGCCCAACCGCACCGTCCCATAGTGATGTGCACTCGTGCCCCTTCGCATATCGCCGTTCCGTCCGCCCCTAGCCCGCCCTGCCGGAGACCCCAACCCCACACCTTAACCTTGCCCTTTCCCTTACTCCACCCCTCCCTAAAAACCTAAACCCCTAAACCCCTAAAACCATCCACACCTTGTGCAGCGCCACCACCTCCCTCACGGTGTCCAGGATGTGCGGCTCCCCTCCCCCCGTGTAGCGCTGCAGGTAACCCGAGTGGCGCTGACAGAAGGGCTGAGGCATCAGCAGGCTTACGTTGGCGCCCTCCAGCTCCGTCTTGGGGTAACCAAACACTTTTTGGACGGCCTGAGAGCGTGGGAGGGAGAGGGAGGGGGCGCGGAGGAGGGGAGGAAGGAGTGGGTGGAGGTGGAGGTGGAGAGGAGGTGGGAATTGAGGTGGAGGAGAGGGTGGAGGAGGAGGTGGAGGCGGAGATGAGAACAAGTACATTGCGGCGACCGGCGAGGGAAGAGAGGGAGGAAGAGAAGGAGGTCGAGAAGGAGGGTGGAGGAGGGTGCGGAGGGAGTGCGGAAAAAGGTGGCGGGAGGGGGATGAGGAAATGGAGTGGGACCTGTGGGAGGGGTGTGTCCCTGTGTCGTAACGCACCCACCTGGCTGACCATCATGATCTGCCCCTCTGCGTTGATCACGATCACCGCGTCGTCCTCCATTGACATGGAGGTCAGGAACTCGGGCTTTGAGGCGGAACCCTGTCGGCAGAAAAAAAAGTGTTGTGGCTCGTGGGTCCTCATCTTGGGGAGAAGTTTAAATGCAGTGCGAAGAACGCCGCACGCTGGCTCCGCCTTCAGAACGAGAATATGGCGCCCACTGGTCCCGTACAACATCAACAACGTCAACAACGTCAACCCACACATCGATCCATGCGCCCTCCTGCCTCATCCGCCATCCCTCCCGTCGCAGTCGCGAGGCGCGGGCAGCCCCAAGCCATGCCCTCTCAGCCATGCTCTCAGACATGCCCTCTCACGCAAGCTGTACAGCGCGCTGCATGACGATGACTGTCACGTCGTTGCGGCGCGCCGGTTGGCGTCTTTCCATACGGTGCCGTGCACATGCCGTACCCGTGCCGTGCACATGCCGTACCCGTGCCGTACCTGTATATTGATGACGTCCAGGTTGAGAATGGCGTCGCCGCCTCCGTTGCGGGAGGCCTCCGCGTACGCCTTGGCGGCGGCCAGCGGGTCGTGCCGTACATCCTCCAGGAATTTACCGTAGCAGCGGAGCAGCTTGCCGTTGGTGGGGTAGCGCTCCAACACCCTTCAAAGCAAGAGAACAATTAGGGAATAGGGCTTAAAGTTTCCGGAGCGACAACGTTGGAGTAACTGTGTGGGGGTGTGGGGTGCGTGTGTGCAGGTAAGGGGTCGGGGTCGGGCGTCGGCGGTTACCTGACTAGGGTATTTGCGCGCCAATGGCCCCCGCTCGTTCACCTCTTGATTTACGGGCACATGCCCCACCCCCCTACCCACACACACACACCTCCCACGCACCCCTTGCCCCACGGCATCCCCTCCCCTCCCCTCACCTCTTGTACACCGTGTGTGCCCGCACCGTGCCCGCCTCCAACCCGTCCAGAGCTCGGTCCACCTCCGTGACCCTCAGACTGGTCCTCAGCATCAGCATCCACAGCTCAGCTTGCAGCATCAGCACCTCCTTGTGGACTCGCAACACGGCCCTGCGGAAGAGGTGGGGGAGGGGGAGGCGGAAGGGGGCAAAAACGATACGGTACCGCAGAGTGGGGGAGGGGAAGGGAAGGGTGGGGCAAAAGGGAAGGAATGCAGGTGAGGGAGGAATGCAGGGAAGGGCGGTTTCACACCCGTAGGGCGCCTTGATTGGGATGAGACCAGTGGGGGGCAGGGCAGCGGGTGCGGGCAATGAGTTCACGGAGGGAAGTGGGTTGCAGTGGGGGTTGAAAGAAAAACCGGGGTGAGGGGCGGGGTGCGCATGGGCTGGGCACACACACGGCATGGGCGTGCATGCACATGCCGGTATCCCAGGCTGGCCAGCAGGACCTTCCCGCCTGGTTAGCTGCGTGCGTGTGCGCCCGATCAGGCGGCAGCCCTCCCTGGTCCCTGCCTGACGAGTGCTGACGCCGGCCTGGAGCGTGGAGAACCCCCCGTGTCACCGCCGCCGCCGCCGCCGCGGCTGCCGCCGCTGCCGTGACTGCCCACCTACCTGAAGTTCCTCCTGAACTCGATGTAGGCCTGCAGGTCCATGCCACACTCCTGGCTGTCCTTGAGCCGCTTGGAGGCCTCGCCCGTGCAGAAGATCTGCGGTGCAGCCGGGCAGCCGGGCAGGCAGGTGAAGAGGTGGGCGCCGCTCGCCGTTCCACGCAACCCGTCACCATCAGCTCACGCCCCTCCACCCCCACCTCCCCGAATCGCCCACGCCGCCCCGGGAGCGGGAACCTGCACATGTTCCAGGTACGCTACACGTGCGCAGGCCCCAGGGCGGCGAGGGCGAGTGGGGGCGGGACTACATACGTGTACTGTGTACAGCAAAAGGACGTACGCGTACGGACACGCACGTGCGCGCCTGCCTGCCTACCTGGTATCGCTCGATGGGGGTGGGCGAGTGCCGTGACGCCTGCTGCAGCTGGGTGCGGGAGGCGGGGCCGTCCTTGCGGACCTCCAGCAGGAAGTTGGCGTGCAGGATGAGCAGGAAGGCCGAGTCGGGGAAGGCAGCCATGCCCGCCTGATGGGGTTGTGTGCGCGTGTGTGTGCGAGGAGGGGGTGGCGGACGGAGATGAGGGGCGATACAGAAAAGCCAAGTAAAGTAAAGTAAAGTAAAGTCAGGTCAAGTCAAGTCAAGTCAAGGTTAAGGCAAGTACAGTGAAGTGGCGGGGCAGCGAAGTAGCGGGGGGCCGGGAAGTAGCGGTATAGGGAAGGGTTGGGGCGCGTGGGCGCGGTGGGGAAGGGTGAAGAGGACGTGAGTACGACATGTTGGGGCAAGTTGTTGGTTGGGAAATGCCGTGCCGTGCGTGCCGTACTACATCATTTTTCGGGGCAAGTTGCATGTTGGGAAATGTCGTGCCGTGCGTGCCGTACTACATCCTTTTTCCTCACCCTACCACCACCACTCTACCACCCTACCCCGGTGGTGGTGGTAGGGTGCGTGGTGCCCATTTCGCAGAGAGGCAGGGGCACTGCTGCCGGCATCCCACCGTCTCCGCCATAACCACACGGTGGCGATGCGCCCTAGCAAAAGCATGCCGTAGCCGTAGAGTACGTACAGTACCGCAGCCGTACAGTGCCGTACAGTGCCGTACAGTGCCGTACCTTGATGATCGTCTCCCCCAGCGCCGCCGCGTCCTCGTCTACCGTCCCGTCCGTCGAGAACTTTCTCATCACCCGACTCAGCACCTCAACCTCCTGGACGCTCCCAAACTTGTGAACCTTGGCAAGACGCACGCCGGGGCCCAAGTGCCGGAACTTGGCCGCGGGGCGGGCCGCCCACCAGGCATGTATGGCGCACGCCACGCAGCCGGCGGCGATGGTGGGAAAGATGCCGTACAGTACGAGCAGCGTGACTTTGCGGCGGTGCTCGGCGGAGGCGTCGCTGGCAAATGCCAGGTAGGCGAGCAGGCAGGCGGCGTAGAGGATGCCGAACCAGAAGCTGCACCAGACGGTGTTGACGGCGGTGCGATAGAAGGGCAGCTGCGGTGCGGTGCGTTGCGTGTGAGAGGGGGGAGGATACGGGGGGAGAGATAGGTATTGTAAGAAGTGGAGAGGGGCGATAAAGTGGAGGTTAAGGCAAAAAGAAACAGCCCGAAGGAGCTTGCTGAGATGTTCACTGACTGACTGACTGACTGGCTGGCTGGCGGAGAAGAAAGGAATCGGAGGAGGGGAGGGAAGGAAAGGGAAGGGCCCGGGGGAGCAAGGGCGCCGGGCGTGAGCGGCGGGGACGCACGAGGACGCAGGCTGGCGCCCCGAACCCATCACCCAGCCCTTCAACCCCCCCGGCCTATACGTGGATAACCCCCCGCCCCCTACCCCCTCAACCCCCACCAGACCCTCACCCCCCCACCCCCTGACCCCCCATCAGCCAAGCCACCCTTACCCTCCTGAAGTTCCACCAGCAGATGAGCGCCACACACAGCACCAGCCCCACCGCCTGCGGCTTGGGCCAGGACTGCAGGTCGTTGGCCACAATCACATAGGCCGCCTTGGCCACCAGGATCTGGAGCCGCGCCACCGCAACCGGTGACGCCAGAAAGGCGCGGGAGATGGGGTTACTGCGCGGCGAGATGCAATGCGGTGGGACGTGGGAGAGAGGGGGGAGGAGGGCATGCGTCAACTGTCGGGTAGCAGTTGAAGGTAAAGAGTAAACGGGGGTTTTTGTTTGGTGTTTTGGGGAAGCAAGGGGGGCCCATTACGTTTACGATTAGAACTACGATTCCGAATATCTGCGATTTCGAAGCCGGGAAGAGGGTGTTGCCGAGTGCCACTGTCCCGTTCCCCTTTTGCGCGCTCCCGGCGCCGTACTCAGCCATGCACCACACCCCGGCACATCGGCACATCGACACTCACAGCTCGCTGCTTGCGACCACCATGAAAGCTGTGACGCAGAAGAAGAGCACCGCTGTGACCAGAGCCACCGACATGTGGAGGATGTGGGGCATGGCCATGCAGTCTGGGAGAAGGCGAGGGACCGGGGAGGGACCGGGGAAGGGCAGGTGCGGGAGGGGCAGGCGGGGAAGGGGGGCGGCGAGTGAGCGGGGCGAGCGGGGGGAAAGGGAGAGGGAGAGGGAGGGAGAGGGGGAAGGCGGAGTTACGTGGGGTTGTGTTGCGTGGGGCTGTGTTCTGAGGCAGCGTGCCGCCAAAGATGTACGGCACCGCATTGGTATGTAGTACAGAGTACGGCGTCGGCAGCACTCACTGACGCTGGGGCCGAAGTAGACGTGGTACTTCTGCGCCTTGGTGAAGTTGCAGTTGGCGGCAAACACCAAGTAGTCGAAGAAGGAGACCTGCGGTTGGTTTCGGAGTGGTGTTGTGTGGTAGGTGTGGGTCGGTGCATGCGGTTTTGCGGGGATGTGTATTAGTCGCAGGCCTGTCGCAGGCCTGTACAGCAGGGGCAACGGTCAACGGCGGCAACAGAGCGGGGCTGCTGCGGCTGCTGCACCCGGGCGCCCTCCGTAGGACAGCCTGTCCCACGTGCCGTACTCCGTACTCCGAACATTCACCCGCCTGCATCCGAACATTCACCCGCCTGCCCACCCGCCCGCCCCCGAGGAGGCGTGGGCCTCCGAAAGCGAGCATAGCTTATTTACGCCGCAACTGCCCCCTCGTCGGCACATAATCCAATCCCCACAGCATCATCTAGTCCCCCGGAATAAACGCTTGGGCTCACGTAGAGCATGATGAACATGACTGCTCGTCCATTTGTACGTTGTACGGCCAGGACGGTTCGCGGGCGCGCCAGCCCACCCAGTCCACCATGTAACGAATCGAAGGGAACAACGCAGAGGCGCGCATGCACATGTTGTTATTTGGTCAGGTAGGTAGGTTGGTGGTTTGGTAGATAGGTAGGAACGTAGGAACGCAGGATCCCCTAGGGTTTGGTAGGTAGGTTAGGTACCGGTAGGTCGGATCCCTTATGGCAGCATCAGGCAGGGATCAGGCACGGCAATCAACATGTCCGGTTCCGACTCATGGGGATTGTTTACCGGCTACGGTTTTCAGAGCATTTGCACAGGAGACGGGATACGTCACATCTTGTACCCCCGTGCTTTGACTGCCGCCGCCCCCGCCTCCATCAGCGTCGTACCGTCGTACACGATGTGCAGTACGATGGACGCGGTGCGGAGCCACTTGGACTGCTCCTGTCGCCGCATTGCAAACGTAAGGCCCACCAGGCCCAGTACGGCCAGAAATACGGCAACGACCATGATGTACATAATCATGATGTAGGTTTTGTAGCCGTACAGCCGTACGATGGGCGACCGCCTGAGGAAGGGCACCGGACGGATTACCGTGCCGCACACAAACAAACAAAGGACGAAAACACCTCCTCAAAGGTCAGGGCACCAGGGGCACAGCCGCTGCTGCTGCTGCTGCTGGGCTCGCAAACCCCTGCGTCATGCGACCTGGGATTCGTGTTTATTGCCATGGCCGATGGCCCTCTTCGGGTAGGGGACTAGGGGTCTTTCGACGAGCGCGACCCAGGCAGCAGCAAAAGCATGTTTCCCGCCCTTGGTTGCCTGATGAGGCTTCATGCCAAAATGCGGAATCTAGTTTGAACCTACCAAACGGTCCAGCGCACCACTTGCCAGACTGGGGTTGCAGGAGGGGGGTGTGGGGGAGGGCGCAGGCGCACACGGGATGCGGCGGGGCGGGAGGGTGTCCCCGGTGCGGGGCGGCGTGAGTCAGTTGGGTGATTTGGGGGCCGGGCTTTCGTTTCCGGCTGCTGTCTGGCTGTCTGGCGTGGGTTAACAGTTGAATGATTGAGGGATGGATAGCCAAGAAAGGGGAGCTCGGGAGCACGGCCCTGCTGCGGCAGGGCCCACAGACAGGCAGAATTAACCAACGCATGCACACGCAGGCATACACATATGCACGCACGCACACACATACACGTAGACAAACAAGCAAGCACGCACAAACACACAGCCACGCACGCACATACGCACACACACAGTCACGCACGCGCACCCAAGCAACCCCCACCCACCCAGACGCGCACAGCCACAGACACACGCACACCCAGGCACGGGAACGCGCCATGAGCGACCCCACCGGGGGCATCCATCAGTTTCATGCATGGATCTGTGGATCTGAGGATCTGCCGATATGTGGATCTGTGGATCTGTCCGTACACACGTACGTACCGGGATTGCTGACGTCGATATTCCACGCGGATATGGAGGGATTGAAGACCACAATGAAGCCCATCTGCGGGCGGGCGCAGCAGCGGCCGAGCGCGGCGGGAGCACGACCGCACACACATGGCCTGGGTAACAGCCAACCTTGACCCCAGCGACCCGACAGGCTTCAGGCGGACGACGACCATCGACGCCATCAACCGCCTCACGGCGGATATTAGCCCGGAATGGCGTGCAGCAGCAGCGACGGTGCTGGCGCACCCGGAACGCGCGACAGGGCTGGATACGGAGGAGACGATACGAGCTCGGTTCGTGAGGCGGGTGGGCTGGCGGTTTGGGGGGTCACTCAGCATCAAGCTGCGCGACCTCTCCGTCCGCCAAGCCACTCAACTGCAGATGCAGCCAGTAACGGAGCGCCGAGCCCGCCTGCACGCAGCCTACGAGCGGGAAGCCCGGGAGCAACCCGCAGCGGCAGCAGCAACAGCAGGAGCCCACCCGCCGGGACATCAGCCAGCCGCCGCCGAAGTGGCGCCAGCAGCAGGCGTACTGGCAATGCTCCGGCGAATGTGGCCCATCAAATGGGAGCGCGAACACTTTGAGACGCTCTGGCGGTTGGCACAGGACGGCGTGCCGCTCCCCGGCAACAGCCACATCAGGGGAGCGGCACCAGAACAATGCAAGTGCGGCGCGTACGGGGGAGCCGGCCCACACGCATGCTCGCCGCGTGCACACCACTTCTGGGAGTGCCCGGTGGCGCAAGCGGTGGTGCAGCAGATCGCCGCCCACGTGCCCGGGCCCATCACCCGGGCAAACGTGTGGCTGGCGGAGCCACCGCCAGGCGTGCAGCAGTGCGTGTGGGACGTGATCTGCCTGGCGGCACTCACGGCCATGGAACGGGCGCGCGTGGGGCTGTGGGCAGTCAGGAACTCGCCTACCGCCCCGGATGCCCCAGACCCAGTCGAGGTGGCCAAGGCGCGCGCAGCGCTAGATTTTTGGCAGCGTGTGCGGGGGTTTGCGGAGCTAGACGTGCCAAGGCGGGGATGGGAGGGGGTAGGGCCTGACCATCCCATCCTGGCGGTGGTCAACGGCCACTTTCAGTGTGTGCAGCACGCAGGGATGGGTATGGAGGGAGAGGGAGGGGTCGTGGAGTGAGGGGATGAAGGGGCTTTAGGGGTGAGGGAGGGAACTTAGGGCGTCGAGGCAGGGAGGCGTGAGAGGAGGGGAGGTGGGGGGTTCCTTTGGGTCCGAGAGGACTTAGGGTGCAGAGACCGCCGCGGGCTGCCTTTTGTAGGCGAGGGAGGCTTTAGGGAGCGGGTATAGCGAGAGTGAGGCGAGTTGGCGAGGTGCCGCCTAGTGCGAACTATAGCTCCGTCACCTAGCCCGCTGCCGCAAGGCCCGCTCCCGACCTCCTGCCGCGTCGAGGCCAAGCGGCGCTCTGGAGCTCGGCCTCTAGGGGCCACCCCCCGGCCTCTCCGGGGCCGTCGTAGTAGGAGTAGTAGTAGGGGTAGGGCGCGCGCTGTCTTGGGTTCTCCTTTGGTGCTGACCGCCCACGAGCCGGACCAAGCTCGGGGCAGGTTCTCAGCGCTTTGTTTTCGCGCCTAGAGGAGCACCGCCAGCCGGTAGCAGGCCGGCCGGGCGCCCCGGCGCTGCAAGGACTTCAGGGCGGGCAGGACAGCGCGGGCGCCGCGTAGTGCGCCGGCGCGACTGCTGTTTGTGCGGACGAAGGGCCCAGCTGCCGTATAAGGCAGGCTGTGAGCTCAAGCCTTTGGGGAGCCGCTGCGCCGTACACCCGTATATGGGGTGTATGACGCAGCCAGCTCTGCGTCGAGCAGGAGGGGGTAGCGGCCCCTCACGCCCTTCTCCCACCGCAAGGGGGAGAGTGCTTAGGCGGTCTTTCCGTCGGGGCTGGGTTAGCAGCCCCTGGCCAGCGTCAGGGCCCGGTCAGATACTGTAACGACACACATGCACACATACACACAAAGAGAGACACATGCGTCACACGCGCGTCGGCGTCTCTCCTCCTCGCACACCGACCGCCGCGGGCTGGGCTACGCACGGCGACACGGCTTATCAGCCAACAACAAATGCAGACGCAGCGGCCGGCGACTTGGCCGATCGTGCCTGCCTCCCTCCCTCCGTGCCTGCCTCCTTGCCTCCCTCCCTCCCTGCCTGCCTCCCCTGCCTCCCTCCCCTGCCTGCCTGCCTCCCCTTGCCTCGTGCCCTGCTGCCCCACCCGCCCACCCACCCACCCTCCCGCTAGATTGCCGCAGCTGCTGCGCTGGTGCTGCCGCTGCTGTGGCTCTTGTCACAGTGCGGCTCCACTCCACCCGACTGCTGCACCCGGCACAGCCGCCCTTCCGAAACCAATCTAACCCCGTTCCGTTCCGTGCCGTCCCGCCCCCCGTAGCCCCCCGTCTCCGTCCCTCCGCTGCGGTTTCTTGCTTACTACCCGCCGTAGCCCTCCCCCCTCCCCATCCCCATCCCCCACTACCACCACACACGCACACACACGCACCAGCCCCTCCAGCACCACTTTGAGGACCGCAAACTTCCAGCTGCTGAGCGCCGCCTGCCGTACCAACGTGTACATGCCTGCAAACACAGCAAACAAGCACACACGCAAGGACCGACACGCAGGCACAGGCATACACGCACAGATTGGGTGCAGCGGCGGCAGCAGCGGGCGCGCGGCAGAGGCAGCCCAGGGAGTGGAGCGGGTACTTGCCCATCGGCAGCGGCAAGCGCCCGTGAGTGGTGCCCTTTGGATGGTGCGTTTGTGGATGCTCGCCTTTCGAGTTTCCTATGTGGTGTGGCAGCAGCCGGCGGCGGGCTGTGCACCATTGGGTCTAATTTTCGCATGCCAAGCTCCTGCGGCCCTGCCCCTGCACTGCCATATACGCCTACCCATGCCAAGCTCCTGCCCCTGCCCCTGTCCATGCACATGCACACACGTGAACCACCTCCGCCTCCGCCGCAGCGGCCACCCTGGACATCGAATGCGGCTGCCTGCGGCTGCCTGTGCACCGACTGTGCGGTACAAGGAGCCCGCCCCACTGCGCATTGCTACAGCTTCCTGGATGTACCCGCCGGTAAGCGCACTACCCGGCCTGGCCTCCCCCCCCCCCCCGCACACACATGAGAAGATGCTGCCCGGTCTGCCCCCCCGGTCTGCCCCCCCCCCCCGCCGCACACACATGAGAAGATGCCATCTTGGATGGAGCGCTTCTGCTCCAAAAGGTCGCCCTCCTCCCGCTCCGCAGCGGAGGACCTGAATGTGGGGTCGGGTAATGGAGGGGGGGTGATGATGGGGGTTAATACGGAAGATGCCGCGATCCAGCGAAGGGACGGAGACGGCGTATGAAGGTGGGTGTGTGGGGGGGGTGGGGGTTGCACGGGGTGAAGGAATGGCGCCCCGCCAAAAACCGGTAACAGCAGCGACGGGACGGAGCGAGTCGAGGGCATCGTGGACGGGGTATCGTGCGGATGCAGTGCTTGGGGAGTGAGTGAGCATTTTTCGGAGGAGATGGATTGAGGCGGAGTACACGGGCGCGTACACGGGCGCGTAAGATTACTGGACTGGGCTGAGCTTGCTGGTCTGTGCCGGGGTTCCATTTTTTGTTCGCCGTTGCCCAGCTAGCCAGGCAGAAGGGCAGAAGGGGAGGCGGGAGGGTACGCAGGCTGGCTGCCCAGACAGGGTACCGGTATGGGCTGCGAGCGTGTGAGGGTGCCTTGGTCACTGCCCATGGAGGTGTGAAATTGGCCAATAACGCAGGGCAAGGCAGTTATATGTGGCGATAAAAGCATCTATCGCCATGCGCAATGCACGTGCGCGGCAAGCGTGCTCCTGAAGCCGCAACGGCTGGTAAATTGGTAATAGGCTGATAGGTCCGGTGAACCCTCTCCCGTCGTCGCTCCTGTAAGGGTGATTACGAGACCTCGACAGTCGAGACCCCGAGACCCCGAGATTCAATCCGTCTCGCGAGGGCAGACGGAAGCGACGGCGGGTGGTGTGGGTGGCGTGTATCGCGGGTGTGTGTTTGCTTTGAAAGGCAGACGCACGTGGTGCGTGCGTGCACGCGCGCGCGTGACTGCACGCTTGTGTGCGTGAGTACGCGTTACCTTAGAAAACACAAGCTTCGCGATGCGTTAGAAAACACAAGCTTCGCGAGGCAGGTTTATTTGTGACTGATAATACTACGAATTATGGACAACTGCTGTACACGCGCTCCATTTATGCGGGGAGGCGCGGGGCAAGGGCGCGAACCGGCGGGCCCGATAGCGGCCCCAGCACCCCAGCAAGCAAGTGTGTTATGACCGATTTGGCGCAGCAATGTGCGGGGCTTTTGTACGCGGATTAACTGCAAAATTATTTGCAATGATTTCTTAATCAGGCATGAGACATGTTACGTCGCCTTCAACCCAACAGCCAAAGACGGGCCAGTGCGTTTGCTACGTATATCTAGTTTCTTGTCTTGGAAGGTACGGGATATGCGGGACACAAGATCCTTTACCAATACGCCCCATATGTAGCAGTATTAATTCCGAGTCCCGATGCCGACAACTTCGTGTAACCATGCGGGCTGTAACCCTTACCTTTCGCGCTTCAAAAATTTGGCGTCACTCCTCTGAGAACTCGTCTCGCTTTGACCGAGGCCACTCGTAGCGCCAGAATTTCCGGATGCGCCAGATGCGCCACTGCGTTGTGAGGCTGTTTCGTCGGCGTCTTGGTACCGAGACGACATTTGCCGGATGCGTTAAGTTTATATTCATGCGTAACTATCCTTGGGAGATTACTCGAGCAGCAATTGGCATTGCAAAGCGTAAGTCCGACTCGCTGCTTGTTAGCAAGGATACTGCAGAACGGTCTGTTATCTTCTTGTATGGACTTGGTTAATTTCATGCTTTACAACATAAACTAAAATCATTGCTCCAAGCGCGATAGGTTGGCCCTGCCCTGTCTGGGTGTCGTGCTGTCGTCCAATGGGGAAACGGTTGACAAATTAGCACTATAGCCTGCGTGGCCTTCGCCGTTCTATTGCGGCTTCACACTCAGACTAATGAATTTGCGCTCAGTTTATGTTTAAGTGTCAATCTCACTCTACGTTTGTCTTTAAGTGCCAAGTGTCGGGCTTCCTTGCCTCTGCGCCCAGCCAGACAGACCCTGCGTTGTGCTGTTTGGCGCGACCGGACCTGCAGTACTCGTCTTTGGGTGTAAAAACGGGGTACGCAACAAGGATTAAGCAAATGCAGCCCAACAGAAGGGCGGCTGAGTCGGATCTGTACTGTGAGGCTGGAGCGTTTGTCACTCATGGCGGTGTATTTCCATTTGTGCCTGGTATATGTTATGGAGTACGTTATCTCATTGTACGCGACAGTTGTCGGATGTCTTTGCAACTGCGAAAGCACGCCTGGCGGCACCCCATAGCCGCATAGCGTAACCCAGCGTATTCAGGGCATGACAGTGTAAACGTGTTCAAATGTAATATTATTTAGCTGTACGGGATGTACGCGACGGCAGTGGCTCCGAACGCCGAAACCGACGGTAACTGAACGCGCGGTTGCGCGAGTTGCAAAATGTTTTCGCGTCTATCAAGGAAAAGCCATTTATTCAACAATGAACAAGCGTGAGGAAATGTCTTGACAGTCCGGCATTAATGGCATCTAACAAGGCCCTTCGCTACGTGAACTCCGAAGTCACGCAGCCAGCCTCCTTGAACTCTTCAACAACACGCTGTAACCTGTAAGTATATGCTCCGAGCCCAAGCAGTATCACATATTGCCGCTATAACCCGGCTTTGACTCTAGCAACCTCGGGATCTAGGTAGATGGGTTGACGAGCGGTTGACGTGGTGGCCTCCCGCTCGTATCGTGGTATCAACGCGGCTTTACGCAGCAGCTTATTGCAGCTCTATCAACGGGACGCTGAGGCTCTGTCGGTAATTTGTCGATGCCAGTGCCGCCAGGTGCCGCACGTAATGGGCGCCACGTAATGGGCGCCAGCTTCATGCCTTCTCAAAGTAAAAGAACCCTTTCGAGAAATTGTTGCTGTTGTTGTGGTGGGTTCCTGTTGAGAAATGGTTGTTCAGCCTTGCAACGCCGAGGTTTCGGAGGCTTTGTACGGCGATCGTTGAATCGCCATCGCTGGGTGTATCGAGTTCTCTGTGAGAGAGAAGATCTTTTGTAACAACCTAAGGAATGACTGCGTAATACGTCCGTTCCAATCTTAACAGTTCCCGAACGAAAGAAACGATCTAACTGACACGTCCCCGCACCGACTGGCAAGCTCCATCGGCCTTGTAACGGCGTGAGCGTCGGTTGGCCAGCGGCGTTCTGACCGGTTCTAACCGGTTCTGACCGCGCCCAGCAGCTCAATCGCACCTCGTACGCACGCACGACAGGCGTCGCAGCGACAGGGCGTTCGTGATCTTTCCCAGACTTAACCCCATGACCCGCGACGAAAGAGCTCGACAAGGAATGCATGTACGAGTTTCCAAAGCTGGCAGCACTTTCGGAGCAGCTGGCTGCACAAGTGACGAAGGGCCAGGAAGGGCCCGGGCTCTGTTCTGATCTGGGTCACCGAGATGAACTTGTTCGCGTACTTCAGGCCGGAAACGAGCCAACCTGGTCGGCTTTCGGCTCTAGATGATTGTAAGTCTTGAGCCAGGCAATAGGTCCCGTGCTGTCGCCCTCCCTCGCTTAGAAACGTTAACGTTTGCATGCCGTATTCTCTTTCGTTACGCCGCTTCCTTTTCATTCGCCACAACACCAATCATTCGCCACAACACCAATCAATCGGGAGCTCAAGGAGGTAAGGAATACGTCGATCCTTGCTGACTTGTTGTCATGTCCGGTGCGGCTTGGTCTGTAATGCTACGGCAGGAACAAGTGTAGGCGGGCGTACGTGGTGTACGCTGGGGTGTACCTTCGCCAAGCTTGTCCCGTTGTGCGCAGCTTTCGGATATCCAGTCTGTCGCGCATCCCGAGCCGAAAAGCAGTGATTGCCCTTAATAAACCGTTAGACGGCAATTTGACGATGACACCCAAACGTTCCGTCAGCACGGCACGGGTGGGTGAGTGGTTCTAGGATAGATCTGGGCTTCCGATCTGGGGTTCCGAACAGAATATAAAACGTCAAGGAACCCCCACAACTTTGTTCCCAGGCTTCATGTTGCGAGTACCGAAGCTTTGTTTTTACCTTCACGTGAAAAACACGTTTCATCCGGGGTGCATACATTTGGAGGTCCGCTCCGGGCGGTGAAGGGTCGGCCCGACGGTAGCAGGCCCGAACCCCGAAGCCTGTGGGGCCCTGGAGCGGGGCGCGTGCCTCCTTAAGTCCTTATACCGATGCCCAGCAACC
This sequence comes from Pleodorina starrii, assembly GCA_030267565.1. Lineage (NCBI taxonomy): Eukaryota > Viridiplantae > Chlorophyta > Chlorophyceae > Chlamydomonadales > Volvocaceae > Pleodorina > Pleodorina starrii. The sequence goes on along the minus strand of BRXU01000002.1, from coordinate 4,905,432 downwards.
CCGCCCACTACTTGAGCTTGGTGTAAGCAACGGCCCTCAAGCCAATGGCGTCGCTTGTGTCGAGAAATGCGAGGGCGCGCCGGCCTGAATCCCAAGGAGCACAACCTTAGGAGCCGAAACAACGGAAGTGCCCAAGGCAGCAGGTCGGGTTTCGGGTGGCGACCAACTAGTCGGCGTCCCCCGCCGCTGTGTGGCATGCGGCATGGGGCATTACATGTGTACGAGCCGTAATTGGCTGGCAACATGTGTTCCCCCTCAACGGATATCCGTCAAGGGACGCACAATGAGAAACCCTAAGTTCCGATAGGTAGCTGCCGAGCAGCTCGGCCCTGCTCGGTACGCGTCTTCTGGATTTGGAACAGGAGACTGCCCATCTCGGACGAGTCAAAGGATGTCACCGCATCCAGCATACTGCCGCCCATAGGAAGGGCATATTGCCTCTCTTAAGGGCGCATACCCCGGACATTGCATCAAAACGTGCTGCTCATCTTCTACCGCCCCTCCCTCCGCGACAAACACGGCATGTCCTTTCCGCGCGTTGCGTCCGTCCACGTCCTCGCGCGAGCCGCGTCCGACACGTCCATGTCCCAACGACCCAGCCGAAAGCGCATCAAAGCCGTGTGATCCTATCGCGGCATACAAACCTTCAGGTGGTCTAACTTCGGCTTGTAGCCTGCAGCCGTATACGCAACACCCATCCATTTCATCTACGGACACGCGGTCTCGCCGGGCCCTCCCCGCCCCGCTTCCCCTTCCTCGCGCTCCGGGAAACCCCGCGCGTCCCTAACGAGGCTGTCAGAGCTCCAATCCAACAAGACGGCGTCGAAACACGGTCAACAAATTGTCAAACGGGATCTCCAAAATCAAAATCGCCTTTGCCATATGTGTGCTCCGGGGCGGGTGCCGTACAGGTCAGCAAGTCGAGCGGGAAGGGCGAATGGGAGTACCCGGCGCAGCTGAGCGTGTGGCTGTCGCGCTTCATGTGCGGTTTTATTCCCAGGCTGCCGTCCTTGCTGGAAGGCGGGCTGCAGGATGGCGGTGTGCAGCTGCTTGTTATTACCACGCTCATGGTGGCCTTTGTTCCATCAAGGGCGCTAGCGGCAGCACAGGTTGCTCGTTGATGGCTAACCCCGGCCGTCACTGCCTGCTGCCGCCGCGGGCCTCACCTGGGGAGGGACTCACGGTTCCTGACCTCCCCGCCTTGGTTGCCGAGGCCATGGGCGGAGTGCAGGTAATGTGTGGGCTGCGTGCTGGCTCTCGGGATCGCACATGTCGTCCTCGACTAGTATAGTTGGTACCGAACTGGAAGCTTTACCTCGGTGTCGTTGCGAGCCGATGCGCTAGCAGAACGAACACAGTTGCGGGGTCCCGAGGACGTTGGCACGCAACGCCTGATCGGGTCGCGCAAAAAAGTTGGACTCTGTTCGCTATAAGTATAAACCCTATCACATACGTTTACGAATATGTAAATTGACGACATGCAGCTTTGCAGCTCCGTGTGGCCAGAGGTGTGACTACCGGTACTGCCCACCCGTCACAGCGTCACAAGACGTCACAAGCCAGGGCCAGCATCCGACAAATCCGGAAATTCGTCTTTCACTAAAAACTTGCCAGCATTATAGCATATGCATAAGAAAACCTAAATCAGCCGTTAGCGCTCCCGTGCAGGCCGTAGCCGGTTGATTAGGGTTGATTACCGGTAGATTTGGCCGTGCGGGCTGCGGAGATTTCCGTGCCTTCTATGAACTTTAAGCGAGTTCAGTTAGAAGTTATATATTATGTGGCCCTTTTGTTTGGGAATCACTAAAGCGCAGAAGATAGGTGGGGCCAACGGCCAAAAGAAACTACCGGTAATCGCATAAACCGCATTACTGATTAGTGGGAAAGTGGGCTTCCTTACTGCCCCCTCGCGCTTCCTATATGAGACTGATACATCCATAAATTTTTATGCTTGGGCTTGTCGTCGTTGTCACACACTCTTGTTGCAAAAGGACCTACAATCGACCATCGCATACTTCTAAACTACCAGTAGGGAGATGCTCACCGGACGGACCAATGGATTTGCTGTGCGGCGTCCTGTTAACGCTGGTCAATGGCGGCTCAAGGTTCTCCCTTCAGCCTCACGGCGGAATGTCGAGACCAAGGCTCCATCGCGCGTGAACGATATCACAACCCTAGAAGGCGCCAAAAACGCTAAATTGAAACTCGCGGCCAACTGTTTTGGCACTGTAAGTATGGCGTCAGCTGGGGCAGGCTGGAGTTTTGTGAACCGGGTTATACCCGACCTAGAGGATAGGGCTAGTGCAGCTAGTGTTTCGGTTCCCGTCCTGATTCCAGCCCTATCTGCTGTCACCTCCGTGTCACTCCCGCTCCCGCTCCCGCAGTCCATGTCCCAGGACCCCCTGCTCACCTGGGTCACCGACGGCAGCTGCCCCGACCAGGTGGCTCGCTTCTTCTCCAACGTGGCCCACATGGCGCTCCAGGCGGCCCCGGACCGCAGCACCTGCTGGGCCCTGCAGCAGACCACGACGAGCCCTCCAGCGCCTGGTAAGTCGCTGTTACCGGTAACTCTGCGGCGGCGGTGCTTTTACTGCTCCTTACGCACGATATGATTCAAGCGTTCAAAGTGCCCTAGTCTGCCAGGGAGGAAATATTCTCCTCGGCAGGTCCTCCCAAGCAGGCCAAACTGTATTTGCTTTACCGGTGCAGTGTGTGTGTGTGTCTGTGCGTGTGTGTTATCGGCCCGGTCTGACGTGCATACAGGCGCCGAGACGGTGGCCCCAGACCCAGTGGCCCCAATGGTGGTGTGCATCGCGTTCGAGTACCCTCGCAGCTACCCCAGCGACTGGGCCTGGGCGAGCCGCGGTCTCTTCCGGGCCCTGCTCAGCGCACCCAGCCTGCGGGCGGCAGGGACTTTCTTCAAGATGATCGGGATATTCGACGAGGGCAAGCAGCGCTTCTACAAGGTGAGCAACTTGATGCGGTCAGGTTGTGGATTGCCTTTGTCTCATGCAGGCAAGCGGACGGAGCCATCGGGTTATGCACCTCAGCTGATGTATGCAACACGAAACGCGTGCCAGGCATGGGCATACTTGCCATATCATGTTGTATGGTGCGCCTGGAAAGCGAGCTGTGTGTCGATGCGATTGTGCATTGAATGCACATTCGACACATACAGGTTCCCGCCTGCGCCGGGGCCGCTGTGGGCGCTGTACCAACGTGGCTTGGCGCCCTCCTGCGTCCTCCTGTCCCTCCCCCCGTTCGCAGGCGCACGGCCCTTTCCTGTACATTTGCTGCTTCGGCACCGCCCCCGAGTTCCAGGGCAAGGGGCTGGGCTCGGAGCTGATGGGGGAGGTCCTGGCGCATGCGACACGGCTGGGAGTGTGAGTCGGTGGGCGGCGGTGAGCGGCGGGAAATTGGCTTGGGAGGGGAGGGATGTTGAGGGGACTGGGCGGGGCGGCGGTGGTGGACGCATACACCGGGGTGCATGCACCGCGTTCCTCTAAAGTTATCTTACGGCCGTGGGATTACAAAGCCTGCGGACTGTGGTTGGGCGTGCTTGCTCCTGTCCCCTCACAACCCACATTGTCCTGGGGCCGGTTTTAGGGCCTGAGATGGGTATCTCGGGGCCATATGATGACCCTTGAGTCGGGACTCTGCGAAGCGCCTTGGTCCTGATTGCATGGCCCAGCACCGGACCCAGCGCCGTGTCATGACTGTAATCCACCGCTGTTGGTTTGTGATAGCCCGCCTGACCCACCACGCAAGTGCGCAGACAAGTTTTTTGTGTCCCCTCGCTCGCCCCACCCAACAACCCTCCCCCTTTCTCCCCCGCAGCCCCGCCTACCTAGAGGCCAGTGGAGTGGACAGCTGCCGCTTCTACCAGCGACACGGCTTCCAGATCCTGCAGGAAATCCGCGTGGAGCCGGGAGCGCCGACTGTTTTCCTCATGGCGAACTACCTAGGGAAGGATCCAGCGACCTGCTGACCCGATGGGACCCATGCATTGTAAAACTGAAGAGCGGCCTATCGTAATTGTGAAGAGCGCGGTTGTCGGTCATTAAGGCAGCAGTGTAATAAGAACCCAAACGCACGGGCCCCGGGGGCCCGCGGCAGGCCGCGGCTCGGGGGCCGTATGTACCCGGGAGCGGGGAGTTGCGGATGCCGGAAAGGTGGCGGCGTGGGATGTGGCATGACTTTAGGGGAGGCAGGAGGGTACGGAGTGGCGCATGACGAAAAATTTGAGTGGCGAAGCAAGTAGCAATTTCGTTGCACGGCGGCGCGTTCCGTACTTTCTGTACGACCAATGCTTGGTTTTCAACATAACGCACACTGTGCCAGTGCAACCGACGTGTGTTATTAATTAATGAACCCATGCAGTTACCGGTATGGTGCGCAGCTTGTATTTTGCACGCAGGCACTAGCGCGTACCATAGCCTGTGTTTTTTAAGCCTTGACCGGGCTTTCTGCACTTGCAACAGACATATGCAAAGCTGTTCAGCAAGGGTGTCCGCTTGTCAAACTTCCGGGTTGGAGACGTCCGTCGACAACTCAGCTGGGTGTGGGGCCGCCATTGTGGGTGTGGGGCCACCGCTGGGAGGCCACCTACCGACCACTGAGCTGGGTGTGGCGTGCGGGGCCACCGCTGGGAGGCCACCGTTTGATAGCGCATGCTTCATGGGAAACGCACGTGCAGTTGCTGGGGACCTGGCCAATGTTGCCAGTCAAATGGCTCCCGGGGAGGTCCGGTGCTCCGGTCCTGTGGGCGAACGACAGGTGTACGACATGCCTGCGATTTGGTTGTCGCTCCAAACTTGGGTATACTTCATGTTTCGGCTGGTCTATCGGGAAGCCGGCATAAGCGTGTAATCAACTACTGCCAACTCTTGCGCGTCTGTATTGCGACTGCACACCACGACTTCAACCTTGTGAAAGAAGAGTGAACGAAAAGCTTTTCTGTGCGCAGCCTATTAGATTATAAACATAGACTTCTTCCAATAAGTTAAAGGCGGCATTTGCCTACTTTTTCCCCTGTCCGACTCTCGAAATCATGTCCCTGCCACGTTGGGCGGTGACCCTAGCTATCGCGGCCATTCCGGCCGCCACCTATGGATGGGTGATCTACGCTCGGCCGAATGTGTATGAGCAGATTCAGGAGGTACGATTGATGTTGCAATTTGTGAAATTAGCCTGACGACGATGGCTCTGTCTGGCTCCTCTTGCCTTCACAAGTTCCACGATGATAGCTGACAGCACACAAAGAGGTGGTTTGCCTGCCCCCTGGTGGCGTATACTGGCGACCACTGTTGTTGTGTACATCTTGCGACAAGGTAATGCGACTGAAAAAACTTCACTTCTGTGCGGATCCTGTCAGGAGATTAAGCGACAAGAGGAGCGCGACAAGGCTGCTGGGAAGATACCAGCCAGGGCGTAGACCCGTGGACCCGTCTCGCCTCTGGCAGTGCAGGCAGCGCGATAAGTGTGGCAAGGCACTGTGGTTACAATACCCAGGTTCACGCTCCGTATATGCTGCGCCGCATGGTGGTATTGTGGATTGGTGTGGTCAATTAAGACTGGGTCGTCAAAGTCGGCTGTCTCGCGTCCAGGTGTCCTTGTGTAGTGAGTGCCCCTCCCGATGCCCCTTTGACACGGGCCACAACCACGGGCCACGGGCGCTGTAACAATCAAGACGGTACAGGAACATCCTCCTCCACCGTGCCACGATACGTCACCTCGCAGCCTTATTCAACAGACAGAGCAGCTCTGACGTTAACCAGCTCTGCAGCCACCATTACATCTCGTCTCCATCGCCTGCTGGCCTGGGCGACTCCCTGCACGTGGCACGGCCAGGATGCAAGAGTTAAGAACCTACCGGCGCCAGCCGGTTGAGGTGAGCCCCAAAAGCGACGTCCATCCTTATGGGCCCGGATGACCCAGTCGATTGGGGCAACCGGTACAGGTCAGCGCAAGAGGAATTGCAAATCACCGGAACCGGTATTGACTTGCAACCCAGAGAATGATGTGGGGACGGAGGACTGCTGAGCTTACCTTCGTGGGGATGGGCTTCGGCCCCTGCTGGGGCTCCGTCCCCGCTCCGGGCTCCGGTCAAAATCCCGTTCGCGTGGGCTCCGCTCCGGGCTCCGGTCCCGCTCCCGATCCGGGCTCCGATCCCGCTCCCGGACCGGGCTCCGGTCCCGCTCCGGGCTTCGGTCCCGCTCCCGCTCCCGGCTCCGGTCCCGCACCGGGCTTCGCTCCCGCACCGGGCTCCGCTCCCGCTCCCGGTCCGGGCTCCGGTCCCGCTCCCGGTCGCGCGGGCTGCGGTCCCGCTCCCGGTCGCGAGGGCTCCGGTCCCGTGGGCTGCGGTCCCGCTCCCGGCTGCGGCTGCGCCGCGGCGATCGGCTGCGACTGCGCCGCGGTGACCGACTGTAGCGGCGCCGCGGCGACCGGCTCCTGCTCCGCCGCCGGTCATCACGGCGGTCGTCGTACCGGTCGTCGTGCCCTTCATTGCAGCAAAGGGAGACAGGTCAACTAGTTGCACCATCGGATATGGCAACCGCAGCGAAGGTAGCCCCACAGCCTAATCCCTTGTCTTAATGGTGTTCATCAAAGCCACCGTGCTCACCCTTAGTGCGTGCTTCAATCTTCATCATGTCGCGGGGCGTCTTGCGCCCCTCCCTGGAGAAGGTCACCTGCGCAAAGCGGGTCCGAAATGCGCCACAATTCATCACAAGCTGTCGGTTGTGGCCATAACCGAGACGGCAGAGGAACGGCTGCGCAGAACTCACTGAAATTTCGCGCCCATTTATCGTTGACCGGTCGAGTGAGTACATGGCGTCCTCGGCATCGCGGGTGTCCTGCACCGTCAACAGGAACCCGTTACTTCCGCTTGGGGCGTGATTCCGGCAAGAAATAGTAACTCTTCTCAATGGCGCAAACCCCATCACTGGCCCTCTACAGCCACAATAGACCATTGCTGCGCCTTCCCGGAACTCGCACTGACCTTGAACTCCACGAAGCCGAACCCGCGAGGTCGCCTGCCGCACAAAAGGGGGACCGCAAGTCAGCGCATTAGGGAGCGCGTCAGCCGTACTGCAAAGCCTGCAAGCGCTTTGTGGATTGTTTAGGAACGGGTGTTGGGCACACGTCGGCACAAGCAAGGGGCAAGCTCGTTGGCCCAATCCCTTACCAAGACCCTAAAAACCCGGGACTCCAGGCTGACACTAAAACCAGAACAGCACGCAGGCATGCGCGGCAACTGAAGGCTATGGTCATATCCTGCCAAGTGCTTGGAGCGATAGCAGCCAGCTTCAGTGGAAAAGGGAATCCGCGCGTGCAAGAGTTGGGGGTCATACCCGTGAGAGGCATAGTTCTTCACTTGAGTACTCAGCCCTCGGCCAACAAAACTTGGGCCTTGTCCACAACAGCCTCGGTTCGCTTGAGCGCTCAGCCCTCGACCAACAAAACTTGGGCCTTGTCCACAACAGCCTCGTCCCGACCATCATACAGCTCGCAACTCGAAAGACTCGCATAGGCACTCGAGCGCTCAGGGGCGAAGCCTTGGCGCCGCTCCCATTGGAACACGCATCCGTCCGTTCCGGAGGGAACTGACGGGGACGACGGGGACATCGTGTGCTGACGCAAGGAGTTCCGAAGGAGCCTAACGACAGATGCTCCTCCCTCCAACCCAGAGGATACGTGTGTGAGTACGCGGTGCTGAACTTCCCCCCAGATGTTTGTCCGCGGGATGTCGGTGTCTATCCTTTCGCGGATGAACGGGCGCTGGCAGAACTAGGCCCGTGCACTGGCCTTTTCAGGGCTGCTCCGATGCCCATAATATAACACGCGGGGATCAAAGTCCCACTCTACTACAAGACCCTGGCCGTAGGGGCCCAGACGCGTGACCGGTCGTAACATCGGGGGGTCCATGCTGCGGAGCACACACGCCACTGCACATACAAAACGGCCCGTATTTAATAAGCTCAGGCAAGAGATATCTGTTTCAACACTCTGGCGTATGTCGCATTCTACGTGGTGACCGCCTAGCGCGGTCGTCGGTCGGGGATCGGTTGGACCGCTGCAAACTCAAAACTCACTGTGTGTAATAGTCGCGCGGAATGTAGACGTCCTGTAAAGTGGAACAGGATATGGAAAAGAAATGCTGGGGTTCAAACAAGTAAGCGACTGCGCAAACACGTAACTGCTTCAATAGATCAAAGAGACGCAACCAGCAAAAGCAGTTTCCCATATAACAAGCACGTCACGTAACCTGTCTCACCTTGAGCTCGCCATACTTCTCAAACTTGGCGCGAAGGTCCTGTGTGACGAGGGCAACCTCACGCCGTCGGTCGAGCACTTGTGGCCATAGTCAACTAATAACAAGTTCCTTACCTCAGCCCGAATATCTAGAGGCAAATTGCGGACCACCAGCGAGACGCGCGGTGGTCGGGAACTACCGCCGCCGCCGCGATCACGATAAGACATTCTGTCTAAGCAATGTACAAATTGTTTAAACTGGCTAACACTTTAAGGCAGTGGAATATTAAGGTTGACGAAACGCGATTGGCTGTCGAGTCATCCCGTACATACCAGCTCCTTGCCCGTACACGCCGACCCTTGATACGCAGAGGCAGCAGAAACAGAAATCCCGAGAGTAGTTTTCCCTCCCCATGCGAATAAATTGGTTAATGGTGGACCCAGAGGATGGCCGGTGTCGGCCGGTGCATACCACACCTGGCATTGTCGCGGCCGAATTCCAGGGGGATGCCCTGGTTGGCTCCTTCCCCACCAGTGGTCACCACCCTTCCGCTGTGGGTGCTCGCTGCCTGGGAGCCGCCCCCAAGCGTGTCTGTGTCAGGTCGTGCCTCTGGTCGTTTGGACCCGCCCGCCGCGGTTTGGGCTTCGGCTGCGACTGTGTCAGGTGCCGTATACACCGGTGATCCTTTGGTTCCACCGTATAAAAGGATTCATTCGTGTGCGGGGCCGCAGGGCCACCGATTTATTACAAAGGTCAGCTACACCACCTCAGGCAAACCCGGCAAAGGGAGAACTCAGTAACGACTGAGCTGAAAGGCCTGGCTCAATCCCCTTAGGTTTGTTCCCCCCCGCCATCTCCACTCACTGCGTCTTCGTCCCTTCGCTACAGTATCGCTTTTTCTTACCCCACTCTCCGCGCCGCAAGGCGCTTTTCCCCCGCACCTCCTGCGCCCTCTCTCCACCCACAGGTAATCCGCACGCAGATGTGCTGTGTGCACATCCTTGCACTCGACCGTGGGTCCATGGCGATTCGCCCGAACCCACCCACGAAGCCCGAGGATCAATCATCACCCGGACATCATCGGACACCCCGCTTCAGACAAGCGTACGACAGCGACACTGGTATACGGCGCAAGAGGACGCCGGCGCGCGTGCCTGTGCACGATGCGGATGCCCCCTCCCAAGCACAAACACGCTGACGGCCGTAGTCCGTCACGCCCTGAAAGGACCCCAAAAGGCACCATGGAAGCGCCCGGGATGGCAACACGACCTCGAGCCCATCCGTATATCGGTATACGGTGGACCGGAAAATAAAAACCCTACCTGACACAGCTGCTGGACCTCAAGGCCTCACCATCTGTGAAGTGCCCTGATGCACGCCGCTCTGAGTAATAAGGTAAGCTCGAGCTATCGACTACTGAGAGGAAGAAACTGCTACCGGTATAGAAACCGTTCATCTCGGGGTCACGCACAACTGCTACTGAGCTGCCCCACTCATCCTGCTACCTAAGAATCAAAGCTTTGAAAGATGCCAACAAAATGCATATTGGCAACGGCCAGAAAACTCATGTATAGATTACCGGTAGGTGGCTGCATGGTCTGCTGCTGCTGCCCATTGCGCGGCAGGGAGAAACACCTCCACCGAACACCACCGGCACAAAACGCGGGGAGGGCGCCAACCCCCTCGAAATCCACCACAGCACAGTGCTTCAGGTCGTATCCACATAATGCAGTGTTTTTAGGTTGCCGGGGCCGCCTGCCCTAACCTGTCCTCCACCGACAACGCCACCCACCCCGCTATCGACGGGTCTTGGTCTTGTACTCGACCAAATTACAACACCTGCCGCCTCTGAACTGCTACCTAACCTCCCACACGACATGGCTGTTGCATGCGTCCCAACCTGCCCCTAACGCCTAACCTACACAGACTCCAGGACCCAAGCAAGTGTCCCGTTTTACTTTACAAAAGGCCACAAAGAAGGCACGTTTTGCCACAGGCCAGATCACCAGGTCACTACTACGGCTACTTCAGGGCCCGTCCGCCGTCTTCCTGCCAGCGTAGAGGCGCCTGGCAGATGCACCAACAGAGTATAGGATAAAGCAATAATCCAGCCCCCCGCCCACCACAAACAGGGGAAAGGCTGCCCCGGTGCTCCGTTCTTACACCTCATTCGGTCACACAGCGGCGGCGGACGCAGTACATCACGGTCCGGCGGACAAAGACGGCTGCACGATTGGTAGCTAGCTATGCAGACGCTCCGTGCTCATTCGACACAGGCGGCCGTCAGTCCAGTCAGTGTCCCCTCCCTCCCTCCCTCCCTCCCTCCCTCCCTCCCTCCCTCCCTCCCTCCCTCCCTCCCTCCCTCCCTCCCTCAGCGGTTGCTCGCGCGTGACCCGTCTCCCTTGTTGGGTGTGCGCACCGGGCTACCCAGGGGGATGTTGCACCACTCCGCGCCTTCCTGCGCGGCCATCGGCGCCGAGCCGCACGACTGGAAGGCGGCGGCGCCGCCACCGCCGCCACCACCATCGAAGCCGCCGCCGCCGCCACCGCCGCCGCTGGCCGCATTGAAAGCGCTTCGGAGGCTGGCGCTGCCGCTCCTCATCCCGGCCAGTTCGGGAACACCGAGGTAGCTAGAGCCCGAACACGACACCGGGTGTTGGTGCTGATGCGGATGTTGGTGTTGGAGGGGGTGGGGTAAAGGGTAGGCGTGTGCTCCACAGCCGGGAGTGCTCAAGGCCGCAAGCAGCGTGCCGCCGCCGCCGCCGTGTGCAGCGGCAGCAGGCCTGATCGAGTGCTGTCCAACTTGCAGCTGCTGCTGAGAGAGCGCTGCTTGCAGGCCGGGCGGAAGGGGCTCCAGGTCCTGCGGGCGACAGGCGCCAGGCGGGGCGGCAAGGCAAGGGTGGCAGGCGGTCGAGTCGGGCGGATGCAACAATCCCATGAGAAACAAAAGCAAAAGCCCGGGCAGCAAAATTCGGGGCAGCAGAAACCGAGGCAGCAAACACCGAGGGCCTGATGGGGCCTACATTTGGGGGCCGCATGGCTCCTCACGCGATTCGTCAAGGCAGCCTGCCTCGGGCATGTCTCGCGCACCACAAAGAGTTAACAAGATCTGGCGCACCGCGAGACGTCGGCACTCGAGAAATGAAAATCGCGGTGGACAGCTGGCATGGCGGTAAAGGCTTGCAGAGCTCTCGACGAGCTCTTTCTACGGCAGAAGCGAACGAGAAGCTAGTCCCGCGGACAAAGCGCCTCCCATGCACACCTGCACCGCACGCACCCAGCTGTGGCAGAGCGCCGCGCCGGCTGGCATCCAAATGCTGGCCGCAGCTGCAACCGCGGCCGAAGACCCCAGGCCGGCCGAGGACGGCCTCGCGCCGCCGCCGGGCGAGACGTGCTGCCGCTGCCCCTGCGGTGGCGCTTGCGCCGCCACGGGCCACTCCACCGTCCTGGGCAGTCGATGCCTCTCGCCCTGCAGCGGCAGGCTCCACTGCGGGGACAGGCCGACGCCGCCGCCACCGCCGCCGCCGCCGAGCCCGCGCTCCCCACCTGCTGTACACGCGCGTCGCAACGCGCCCGCCTCAGCCATCGTCGTCCAGGCAGCATCAGCTGCCTGGAGGTTGCCGGAGGGAATTCCCCAGGAGCCGCCGTCCGTGTGCCAAGAGGCGTGGCAGGAGCCGAGCACGGGACCGTGGGTGCCGCTGCCTGCCGCCGCCGCCGCTGCCGCCGCCAGGCTGCTGACGTCGCAGCTGCACTCGCCCGGTGCCGTCGGGTTGGCGCTGGCGTCGTCAACCTGCCCCGGCGGCGCTGGGACGGAGGCCGCGGGATTCAGTTCAAGCAGCTCCAAGGCTGCGCCGTAACCAGATCCCTGCTCAGTACCGTCGTACAAGTATGCGCCGGCCTTGCCCGCCGGGGGGGTCGCGCGGGTCGCTCCAGGGAGCCGTCTGTCCACGCTGCTGGCGGGTTCCGCTGCCGGTGCTGCGTCGGCGTGGGGGCAGATGAGCGCATTCGCAAGTTCCGCGGCACTTGCGGCGTGGATGCCGTCAAATGCCGTCGGCTTTGCGGAGAGCCTCGCCTCTGCAAAGACCGCGGATCCCGCGCCGGTGGACTCGTCCGGGCCCTGGTCGACGCTGCCGCGCCGTTGCGGAGTGGCCGTGTCCAGCCAGTTTAGTACCATGGCCCGGCGAAATGCCTCCTGCTCCAGCTCTTCCAGCTGTTGTTGCGCTTCAGCCAGATTTGATGCGAGCTCTACGTTTAGCTGCTCCAAATCGCGCGCTCGAGCCTCCGAGAGCTGACGTGCGCGGCGCTCCGAATCAAGGGCGCTGCGAAGCCGGTCATTCTCTTCTTCAAGCGCAATCACAAGGAGGTCCTTGTTGATTGCGCCGATGTCCTCCCTTTCTCGACTTGCTGCGCGGGTGGCACCATGGGGCGTCGTTGCGCAGCAGTCCAAGCACAACGCGAGGCCTCCTCCGCTTTGTCGTTTTGTGCGACCAGCCCGCTGTGTGGCTTGTGGTGTGGCCACAAGTAGACTCGAGCTGGCGTCGCTTCGGGAGGTACATTATGAAGGGCCGCAGAACAGTGCGGTTTCAGTATGTTTCAATTGTTGCAATACAAATCACGCTGCCAAAAATTACTGCTGTCTTTTCAGGGCGGGCTTACGATTTTGGTGAGTCGCTTAACTGCCTTGACTCCGACTCCGACTTCACCTCGCTGGGCGCGGTGGTCGGCTCGATATGTCCAATAGACAACGTCCCCATTCTGAAGTTGTGGGGGCGTTAATTTGTCCTTTGGAAGCGCCGGTTTTGCCGCGTCGGGCCAGAAGGTGCCAGCGTATCCACACAAACAAAGCCCGCTTTGGGCCGACACAGTAGAAGGTTCTGTAAGTTTAGCCACAGACGTTTCCAGAAAACGGGTTCCTCAGGAGTTAGAACTTAGCGACAGCCACACGCGAACTCCTCACCATTCAAATGCCGGCAGCTAAGAACGCAGTTGCGGCTAGCAATGTGGCATTGGTTACCTTGATGGAACTGGAAAGTCATCGTACGGTCTGGATATCGGGCGGGAGGAGGGCGGGCGACTCAGGAGCCCGACGGAGCGGCTCAAAGTCACCATCTTCATGTTCAGCTAATTTTGAATTTGTTCAATGTGATAACGGGCCAAGTCGTCTCGGCACAGGGCAGTCTCGGCACGTCGATGCCCGAATCAATTTCACCGTACGAATAAAATCTAGTTTTGATCCAACTGTTCAACCCCCACATCGTCGGTCATGCTTTTATCATAAGCTGAAGGTTTTCTGAGTGAAACGAAGAAAACCAAGGTTTTCTGTGTATTTGCCGAGAGCGTTCTCGGCTGTTCGTTGGCGGTACGGCCTGGCCGTACCGGTGAGAGCGAAGTGCAAGTCGCGCTGAGCGCGACGGAAAGAGCAATTTCGCGAGTTCATTTAGTCAGTACTGACAGGTTTCCGCTGCGTCTTCTGCCCATTACACCGCCCCGCGGCAGATAGCGCAGTCGGTTACCAGGCTCGCCTCCTCCCACGGAAGCAAGCATACTCTTCTGCTCGCAGGTACCCGACTCCATCCCCGTCTTCAAGCGGTAAGGCAACTACTCATGAAAACTTAAATTGTTTTGAGCTAAAACACTACAAGAGCACCCGAACGGCGCACAAATAGCGCACGAACAAACTGCGCTCGGTCTTGAACTGCTGTCAGACGCTCGCCGCTTCCTTAATGCCCCCACTTGGACGAGATTTGACGGTCCGGGCCGCGTGCTTGCGACAGTGACTGCTGAAGACGGTGTTGAAGAGGCCAGCTGTCTCAGCGGCGGCGGCGTTGTCAGGACTTTCGATGACTTGCAACGTCACAGCTGTCGTGCAGCACGCGTCGTCTGCCGCCGAGGCTCTCTTGCCACCGTCTGCTCCCCGCCAAACCCCACCCCTCACCTTTCGCCCCCTGGCACGCCCTTGCTCCCCGTCTGACGACCACCCCTTCCCCTCCCGTCCTCAACGCCCACCTCAACCCAGTGCCAAGCGTGTGCAGTTTGCTGTCGGTAGCTGACGGCGCCCCTCCGGCCCCTCCACCGCCGCCTCCCCGCTGCCTGGTCGCCGCGCCGCTCTCACATACGTGCGCGCTCTCAAAAGACCAGTTCCCCAAGCGCCACAAATGCACGCTCTCAGCACAGCGTCCATCACTGCAGCCAGTCGCTCCATTTCTCCATCATGCCTCTACAGCAGCTGGCTCACTGCCACGGGGGAGGAGGGGGGCCAGACTTCCCCGCACTTCTTCCGCGGCCTTCTCCACCGCTAGGAGCCACTCAAAAGGGCGCAACTCTCCCTAAAAACAATACCGTGCCGCGACACAACTCCTGCGACAACAACCCTCTGTGCAGTAAACGCCATGCATAGGATGCATTGCACGCACACACACACACATCTGATCAACCTGCTTTGCCTGGGCGGCACCTGCCTGCATGCCGCTACGCGGCCATCCATGTCTGCCCTGGTGGGCTGCAGAGCGCCGACCCGCCGACCCGCCGCGTTCCTTTTCTCCTTGCCTCTTGTGCCACACCACACCACAGCATGCAATGCAATGCAGACGATGCAATGCCATAAAACTCCGGCTCCGGCGCCCGCTTCCACACCGGTCTGCCGCTGCTGCTGCTGCTGCTGCTGCTGCAAGACCGCCGCTGCAAACCAAACTTATCGCGTCGTGCGGCCGGCCCGGGCGAATGTGGTGCAACCCGCGCGTCGCACCAAACCCCGCCCACGCCCCCACGCGGGCGGGCGGGGGTTAAAAGTACGAACCGCGGAGCGGCGGAAGAGGGGGCCGCGCTTGGTGCCGTCCCCTACGGCCGTCGCTGCATACCGTAGCGATGTGCCCCCCGTCGCCCGCCCGAACAAGCGCGCAAGCACACACACAAACACTTGCACGCACATGCAAACCGGCGAAAAGCCTCCCTTCGGGAGCACACAACCTAACGGGCACCCGCAACAGTGCGTAGGTCGCAACAGCGCCACCGAGCTGCTCGGCTCCTCCGATTATCAATATCAAGACATCATCAATTAGTCAACGTACCATCTTGATTTCCCCCAAACTCCACGACCTGCTGTCGCGCCGCAACCACCGCCTTCCACTCCCACCACCATTACCACCCACCCACCCGCCGCGCCTCCTGCACTGTCACCTAATCGACGGCCGCCCACCCCCCGCCGCCGCCGCTGCCGCCGGGCCGCCGCCGCCGCCTCCCTCCTCCCCCGTCGGCGGCTCCCCAAACTCATCCGCCAGCGAAACCGGCGCCATCACCGTCGTCTCGTGCTCCACGCTCACCGCGTCCCGTCCCGCCGCTGCCAGCGCCGCCTCCAGCTCCCTACAGGCCGCCCTGCCTACGCCCGCGCACTCACACACCGCCAGCAGCGCCAGCCGCGGCAGCCGCAGCGCCACCTGCAGACCCGCCGGGCCCAGCTGCCCCATGCGGCTGAACTCTAGGTGCTCCAGGCTGCCGGCCAGAGACACCAGGCTCTGGAGGTGGTGGGGGTCGGGGAGGGGGAGGTGAAAAGAAGATACGGTGCCGCAGCGGAGACGGAGACGGAGACGGCGTTAGCGAAGGGACCCGGACCCGGGTGGGGGGGGGGCAGGGACGGGATGCAGGGGAGGGCGGGGTGACGGGGGGATGGGAGAGAGGTGAGGTAACGTGACGTCGTTGGTCGTGCCCCGTCGCGATGAGCACGCGCCGAGCCGCGGCACCTCCCCAGCTCGGCCAGCCCCGCTCGTCCACCCTGACCCAAACACCAAACACCGGCAATCTCACACCCACGCACCCTTTGTACCCTCCCCACACGCCTCGACCTCCTGGCCTTTTGCACGTGTGTTTTGTTACCGGTTTTGCATTTACGGAGCTAGCTGAGCTGTCATCGGGAGCTGTGGTCTGACGTCAGCTTCTTTTTGCTCGCACACACATACACACGCACGCACGCACGCACACGCACACGCACACGCACGCACGCACGGACGCACACACACACACACACACAAACATAACACACTCAAGCGCCCCCAGCGACCGCGATCCTCCCCTTTCCACCTCCTCAGCGCCGCTCGCGGCCGCCAACCACGCCCAACCCACCAGCCCCCGACACCGCCCGACGCCGCCGCCGCCCTCCCCCCAGCACACTCCCAGCACCTCCACCCCAACCCGCCGCATCCCACCCACCCACCCAGCCTCGCCTCCCCTCCCCTCCTCCGCTGCGCAGCCCCTCGTCTCCATGACCCACCTGCAGCCCCTCGTCTCTCACGTTAGGCAACCGCGACAGCACCAGCATGCGCAGCGCCCGCAGCTGCCCCTCCGCCGCCACCGCCGCCAGGAACGCGTCCCCCAGACCGGCCGTGTCGAGCAGCAGCAGCTGCTCCAGGGAGGGTGTGCAGCGCAGCGCCCTCGCCGCCGCCGCGTCCGTCAGGTGGGCACAGCCCTCCAGCTGCAGGCCCGTCAACGAGGGCAGCGGGGGCAGGCAACCGAGCACCTGCGCGGGAGGGTTTTAGGGTTTCGGAGCGGGGGCGGAGGGGACCGTGGTGGAAAAGGGGGAGGGTGTGAAGGGGCAGGGTGGCCGGTGGCGGCGCAGCCGGGATCAGGAAGAGGCGGGGCCGGGCCCAGCCCGGGCGAGGGGCAGCTGCCCCCGGGGCCAGGGCAGCTGCCCCTGCTCCCGGGCTGGGGCTTTGGCGATGGGGACCAGCCATGGCCGTTACTGGCTGCTGTCATCATCATCATCATCATCATTATGATCATCATCGTCGTCATCATCATCACCATCATCAAGATCAGGCTGAGGTGCGATCCAGAGAGAGAGAGAGGGAGAGAGAGATCAGATGCAGGGTCCGTGGATCTGTTGGATCCCGAATCCATGGTTCGGGGGCCGGGGCTGCAGGACACCGTAAGCAACAGCGGGGCCGGGAGCACTTGCGGCGCATACGGTAGCGTACCGGTATCGGGATCCCGACACATACGCACACCATCCAGCAATGCCCACAACGCGCGCAGCCCTCCAGACCCACTCCAGACCCACCCCAGGCTGTCTCCTCGCCTCCGTGCTTCGGTTTCCCGCTCATGTAACCCCCAGTCCACCACGCTCTTCCACCACGTCTGTCAGGCTGTCAGCCTGTCAGCTTGCCTGTTCAGGCTGCCTGTTCAGGCTGCCTGTTCAGGCTGCCTGTTCAGGCTGCCTGTTCAGGCTGCCTGTTCAGGCTGCCTGTTCAGGCTGCCTGCTCAGGCTGCCTGTTCTTCAGCTGCCTTGCTCCTCAACCCCAAGCCCCACCTCATCTTGCAGCCCGGGGCAGTTGAGCACGAGCCGCCTCAGTCGGTCCGCCCCCTGCAGCTGCTGCAGGCCGCGCCCCGTCGCCCCGAACGCCAGCAGATTCGTCAGCGCCGGGAACAGCGCCGCCAGGGCGGCCACCGGCTGAGGCTCCTCGGGGGGCGGCAGCGACAGCTCGCCCAGGATGAGCGTGCGAAGCGACGGCAGCACGGGCAGGCCCAGGCTGGGGCCGGCTCCGCCGGCCGCGGCGCCGCCGCCGTTGCTGCGGCCAGGGGCGGCCGCGGCCGCGGTCGCGGCGGCGGCGGCGACGCCCTCGGCTGGGGGTATCCTGACGGTGTTGACCTGCGGGGAAGATGAGCGGGTGGGGGTCCAGGGGAGGAAGGCAAGGGGACATGAACAGACGCCAAATAAACCAAGGGGCCTTGCTAAGCGCCTGCGCTTGGCGTTGAGGGCGAGTATCGACCCCTCGATTGCTTTCCTTATCAGCCAGAGCATGATGCCACGCCACCCGCCACCACCGCCACCACCGCTGCCACCGCTGCCGCCGCCGCCGCCACCGCGGCCGCCGCGGCCGCCTGGGCCCCGCCCTTGATGCCGCACCTACCCTGCCTACCTGCACACCCAAACACCTCGTATGGGATCCCTTCCTGAATGTACAATAAAAAAAACCCTAAGCATCCCCTACCCGCATGCGGCAGATCTGCAGAGGTGGCAGGCTCGTGGGGCTGGGCCCTGAGCCTCCTCTTAGCTCTTCCCTCCTCCCTCCTCCCTCCTCCCTCCTCCCTCCTCCCTCCTCCCTCCTCCCTCCTCCCTCCTCCCTCCTCCCTCCTCCCTCCTCCCTCCTCCCTCCTCCCTCCTCCCTCCTCCCTCCTCCCTCCTCCCTCCTCCCTCCTCCCTCCTCCCTCCTCCCTCCTCCCTCCTCCCTCCTCCCTCCTCCCTCCTCCCTCCTCCCTCCTCCCTCCTCCCTCCTCCCTCCTCCCTCCTCCCTCCTCCTCCCTCCTCCCTCCTCCCTCCTCCCTGCTCCCTCCTCCCTCCTCCCTCCTCCCTCCTCCCTCCTCCCTGCTCCCTCCTCCCTGCTCCCTCCTCCCTGCTCTTCACAAGAGCCCAACATGGCGTCCCGTCAATTGCGCACCTCTCAATCTTAATAAACCGTCTGACAGTTCTGACCCGTCTTGACAGTTCTGACCCGTCTTGACAGTTCTGACCCGTCTTGACAGTTCTGACCCGTCTGACAGTTTGGGCAGTGTCGACCCACGCCACCCCACCCTATCCTCTGTCCTCTCCCCCGTCCCTACACACCTGCATCATGACCAGTCCACTGCACGAGGCCGCCAGCAGCCCCAGCGCCCGCATGTCCAGGTCCACACACAGGGACAGCTCACGCAGGCAAGGAGCCAGGCGGCCGGGGCGCAAGCCGGCGGCAGGCTGGGGCTCCGCGTGCCACCTGCGGGGGGGGCAGAACGATATTAAAACCCACTTTCCGTAGCAAAACGTGAATATTTTTACGCAGGCAAAGAGGACGATGCAGGAGCGCGCACGGCAACGCGCCAAAGAAGCCAACGACCATTATTATTCGCCGCACACGATTGTTGTCATGTGCGTCATGTGCATGTCACATGCGTGCGTCATGTGCGTCATGTGCATATCACATGCATCATGTGCATTTCACATGCGTCATGTGCATATCACATGCGTCATGTGCATATCACATGCGTCATGTGATATCACATGCGTCATGTGCATATCACATGCGTCATGTGCATATACCATGCGTCATGTGCGTCATGTGCATATCACATGCGTCATGTGCATATCACATGCATCATGTGTATATGGCATGCGTCATGTGCATCATGTGCATATCACATGCGCCATGTGCATATCACATGCATCATGTGTATATGACATGCATCATGTGCATGTCACATGCGCCATGTGCATGTCACATGCATCATGTGCATGTGTCACATGCGGCATGTGCATGTCACATGCATCATGTGCACGTGACGCTAACGGAGCATGTGACGCATGCGGGCGCAACACTTTGGGGGCCGAGTTTTCGCCCGCCTACTCCGCGTTCTCCGTGTTGACGGCTTTGCTGCTGGATGCCATCGCCCCCGCAGAAGCGGATGCCATCGTCCGTCGCCGCCACGAAGGCTGTCCTGCCCCGGTGCCCCTTGGCGCGCAGCCGCGTGAGTGGGACGTGCTTTTACTTGGCGGGCCCTCAGGCTGCCAAGAGAGAGGCCGCACGCGGCGCTCAGTTAAGAAACGGCGGTGTCGCCCCTGCCAGCGTTGGTGCGTCATGCCTCATGCGTGCGTGTGTGTGTGTGTGGCAAGCAAACTGCAAACTGCGGTTGTTTGCGTCGCTTGGGCTCTCCCCCTTGTGGTTGGCGGTTGGCGGTTGGTGGTTGGTCCGGGGTACGTTCCCACCAGCGCCTCGCCTCCAGCGCCTGCTGCCGCAGCCCGCAGGTGCTTTTCTTCGGGGCCTCCAGTCATCGTCGTACGACGATGACAAAGGGTTCCGCTCTCGTCCCTCCAGTCATCGTCGTACGTGTCGAACAGTCATGTTCTGTTTTGGACATGTCGCGCGTTGTCTGTTTGGCTCTTGTGTGATTTGTTTCCGCTCCCTTCCTACCGTTTGGCCCATCGTATGGCTGACTCTAGTGGCCTCGTTATTTATTTGTGGGCTTTCACGCGAAGTCCTTGTCGTATGCGGAATTGCCGCCGTCGCGATTGGAGTCATCGCATCATCGCGTTTCTTTTAACGGCGTTTCGCCTGCCGCATTTCGCGTCCTGGACAGGCCTGGACTGCGACTCGAGCGCACGTCGTTTGTCTTTTGGCCTGGCTCAGGACCCTGCGTCCGACAGGCCAAAAAGGTGTCACGAGCAAACAGTCAAAAAACGATTTGTTCTTCGCGGCCTCCGGCCTGCCCGATTCCACGTCGTGGGAAGCGCCGAAGCAAGCTTTAAATTTTCTATGCCCAAAAAAACCCTCTATGCTGCTACAATAGGCGATATCACAACATGGACGATCCCACAACATGGACGATACCGCCCGCCTTGGACCACCAAGCAATTTTCCTCCGTTGGAAGCCGTTCATCTTCCCCGCGATCGTGCCCCTCCGCATTCTTCCGTCCGCGCGAATCCGCATCCCGGCTTTACCTGCACGCGCTCCTTCAATGCTCATCCGCTCCCCCGCTCCAGCCCCCCGACTCCGCCCTCCGCTGCCGTATCTTCCTTCTTACCCCCCGACTCCGAAGAAGACCACGAAACGAACGGAACACCACGCCCCATAATCCCCGGGACCGCCCAACCGCCCAAAGAAACCCTCCCACGCCTCCTGCACGCAACCCCACGCCGACGCCCCTTGCCCCACCATCCCAGCACACCGCCCCACCATCCCACCCATTCACCCCCCCCGTCCGCCCGCCCCGCAGCCCAACCGCCCGCCGGGCTTTCCCCCCCCATGAAACTCACCATCCCAGCGATCTCAGGCCCGGCAGGCACGCCAGCGGCCCCGGGTCCTCGTCCCCAAAGCTGGGCGCCAGTTCCACCCTGAGGCCCGTCAGCATGGTCAGCGCCGACAGCGGTTCCAGAGTTGAGTTGTTGCCGCGTGCGCCGTTGAATGTGAGGCTGTAGAGGCCCGTCAGGGCAGCCAGGGAGGCGTAGCTGCGGAGATGGGGGGAAAGGGGAAGAGGAAGCGGGGCAAGAGGTAGGTAGGTAGGTAGGTAGGTAGGTAGGGAGGCCCCGGCGGGGAGGTGGGAGGGGGGGCGTGTACCGTATCTACGAGTGGAGGTGTTGGGGCGTATAGCCGCGCGCTGGGGCGGACTGAGGCGTATAGGCGCACGCGGCGGGAGGTGTTGGGGGCGTATCCGCGCGCGCAAGTGAAGCGCGAGTCCGCCGCCGCCCTCAACCTTCCTGTAGTAAACCGCCTCGAACGTCCCTTCAACCGCCTACTCGACTTACCCACTCGCCCCCTCACTCACTCACTCACCCACTCGCCCCCTCACTCACGCGCCCCCTCCCCGGGCTCCGGGTCCGTTCGCTAACGCCGTCTCCGTCTCCGCTGCGGTATCTTCTTTTTACCCCCTTCCCCCTCACTCACTCACCCACGCGCCCCCTCACTCACTCACCCCGACCACGACAGCGCGCCCGTGTTCCCAAGCACCAGCCGCTTCAGCCGCGCCAGGCCCGGGACCGTGCCGCCAGGCCCCGGCCCCGCCCCCGCCCCCGCCCCCGCCACCAGCGCCCTCGCGCCCGCGTCCGTGAGCGCCCAGCCTTCCAAATTGAGGTCCACCAGGGCCGTCAAGCGCGCCAGCGAGCCCAGAGCCACTCGCTGGGCCGGTGACTCGAGCGGCACGACGGGCGGCAGCGGCGGCAGGCCCAGCGTGGTTACGCCCGGCAGCGCCGCCAGCAGGCCGCGCAGACAGCGCAACGGAATG
Source organism: Pleodorina starrii (assembly GCA_030267565.1). Classification (NCBI taxonomy): domain Eukaryota; kingdom Viridiplantae; phylum Chlorophyta; class Chlorophyceae; order Chlamydomonadales; family Volvocaceae; genus Pleodorina; species Pleodorina starrii. Next base: position 4,883,440 of record BRXU01000002.1, on the reverse strand, counting down.
ATGGGCGTGCCCGGGAAGCGGACCTCCTGGGGGGGCCGAGAGCACCGGAAATGGAAGTCTGTGTAAGATGAGATTAGGTAGGGTACCAGAGTGATCCGGGCGATGGGGTGGGGGCGACGTCAGCTGCGGGGCAAGAAAAGCGATGGAGGGGATGGAATGGGCAGGCGGGCAGCGGGGCGGCGCAGAGGCTGCCATGGCGGAGGGCAAAGTTGACGTCGTAGCCTTCCTGACAGGCACACCCGGTCCTTCCCGGGTCCCTCCTGACCCAGTTGGTACTTCTCACCCAGCCCTCCCGACCCAACCAAAGCGCTCCCGCCCTGGGCGCCTCCCCGACTGCGGGGCCGTCGCCCGCCCCGCCCTGCCCCGCCCTGCCCCGCCCCGCCCCGCCCCGCCCCGCCCTGCCCAGCCCCGCCCTGCCCAGCCACGCCCAGGGCTCCCCCAGTGCCCCAGTGGAGTACGCATCCGCACCCCTTGGCCCGCTCTTCCTTCCCCTCCCTCCCCTTCCCTTCCCGGCTCACCCAGCAACACAACAAACCAGCCAACCAACCAAGCCGCATACAGCCTACAGCGTGCAGCCATCCGGGGGCATGCCCAGCTGGCCTGTAGCGTCCCTCCGTCCACGCCCTCACCCGCACCCTCACCCGCAGATCGACTTTCTCACCCCCGCCCATATCCTCACCCCCATCCCCGCCCTGACCCTGACCCTCACGCGCTTCCACGCCCGCACCCGCACCCTCGCCCGCACCCGATACCCCAGGCGCCCACCTGCAGCTTTGCGAACACGGGCAGGTTCATGAGGATGATGGCCAGGAAGTTGGCCTCCTGCTCCTCCTGCCACGTCCAGCGCTCAAACCACACGTATATCAGCGAGGTCAGCCGCTGCAGCAGCCCGCTCGTCTGAAGCGCCTCACCCTCCTCCACCTTCATCACCTGGGCGGGAAGGGAAGGGAAGCGAAGGGAGGGGAAGGGAAGGGAGGGGAAGGGAGGGGAACAAGGGATGGGGTGCGCTCGCAGACGGGTTGCGGGCGGGTGCGCGCCGCGTGCATGGCGCGGTTGGGGGCGCGGGGCATGGCGAGCGGTGTGCGCAACTGGGGCCTTGCCAACGACGCCCAGCAAGCGCCGCCCAGCACACGCCGGTACCGCTGGGTTTGTGTGCGCTGCACAACATTGCCGCGCCAGACAGGCAGGCAGCTTCAGCATGCAAAACCCCCCTTGCGTGTCTCCCACCGTCTTGGTGCCCCCTTTTGGAGTGCCTCCCACCGAATCCTACCACACGCGCGGGCAACCCCGGACCCCAGGGGCAAGGAGCACGGCGTCCTATTCCGGGTTTGACGAAGCGGAGCTTGCCTCGCCGGCGGGCTAGGTCCCAGATTGCGACCCACCCAGCCATTCGAAGACGCATCGACCAGCTCCCAGGCCAGCTTGCATGTGGTACGGAAGGCCGGGAGCGCAGCGTACGGCAGGTGACTGACGATGGCCGCCACCAGCTCCTTGGGGAGGTCGGCGAGGCCGGTCGCCTGTACGACACGTTGGGGCGCAGGACCACGTGGTTTGGCCTAGGTGGTGGTTGTGATGATGGTGTGGGTGGGCGGGTGCGGGGTGGTGCCACAACGCGGGTTGCGGTGGCTCCGGCAGGGTGGAGTGCCGACGTCAGCACGCACGACATGGGACAGGGCCAACGCAGCATCCCGCTTCGCGCCATTACACGTCAAGAAGCTGTCTGGGTACACGTATGATCATCAGGATGCGTGTCAGAACCAGTATGGATAGTGTTCCACGCCTGGCGACAACGGCATTATAACAGTGTTTGCCTTGAACGAGGCGTTCCAATCCAAAATTTTCAGTGCGAGTGTTTTTACAAGGGAAATGCGCGCCAAATGCATCCACGCGTTCTGAAACCTAGGAACGGACCTTGGCGCGTATCTCGTGCATTGTCTCAACAAGTGTCCACGGCCGCAAACAGCAACTATAAAATTGGGACTGTACAAGGCGAACATTGTCTCAGCAATCGACTCTCATGTGCCTCCGTATCGCCGAAAGATTGCGATCTGACGCCGTCGTATTTGCAGTTTACAGTAGAAATGCTTCCTTAATCATTGTTTCCATCTTTCCATTATCAAGCAGTCTTCATTACACAATAAATGCTCTTTGCTATGCATTTTTGTCTCCAGCTAAGCTCACAAGTCACACCACCTTTGAAGCCTCGTTGCGAAATTGTCACGTTATCAATGTGCATACAACGTTTTACAATACATTTTGTTGCCAGGCAATAGAAAAGCATTATTTTTTCTCCAGGCGTGCGCCTGCTCTAACCCTTACAAGGGATTGCCGTCATCGCCTTTGCTCTCGCCGGCGATGGGCACCTAGGTTGCTTCAGTTGCTGTGGTGGATGCTGGCTGGTGGTAGCCCAGCGGCCAGGAACGCATGGAGGCGCAGCTCGCCTTGGTGCGAAGCGCATTGCAGGCTTTATATTCAGCTCCCGATGGGTAAGCTTGCGCATGGGAAATGAAAGGCGTTTCTTACAGCTTTACATGATGCAGCCACGGCGGCCATGGTGCAAAGTGATTTGGTCAGCGCGTGCGTGCTAAAACCCCTCGCAGTGCGGCCTTGCTCCAGACACTCCCCATGCTTGTTTATTGACAGTCGCTCTCACCCCGGGTTATGACGCACGGTTGTTCAGCGTTTTTCTCTACCACGCTTATTTGTGAGACGACCGCCCACCACCGCTGCAGCCTTGCCGCCCAGTAAAGAACTGTTTGTACCGCGATTGACTTGACTTGCATCATAATTGGTCTGGCTGAGCACGGATCGTGCGGCGGGGTCGCGCGGTCGCCAATGGCCCTTCCGCCGCGGGCGCTTATCGCTGCAGGAAAAGCTGTGTCAGATTCTATAGGCACATAGAATGCCTGTGCACGATTTCGACGTATGCGGCCAGTTTCCCAAGAGCTTCCTTTCTGCTGTGACAAAAAAGTGTCCTCGAATGGCCGCAACGGGACGACAGAACTAGCACGACGCGCAGCGCGCCCCGTCCCAGCGCTATTCCCGGCCGGTTACAACGAAGGCGTGACCGGGCTCGCGCTGCTGCTTTCGAGCTGGGGCCAGGTACTGCGGGCCTGGGTACAGGCGCTTCCACACCCCTGGACGCGCTTCCCGTTTACCGTACCCTCGCCCAACCGTAGCACGCGGCGAGCACAGGCGGCTCATACCTGGTATGGCGTGAATGCACGGATGCCGACAAATACAAGAGGCTAGCGTTTTTCGGTGTGACGTACCCGCGACACTCAAAACCGCTTCAACCCGCTTCGACTACCACCAGCAGAAAACGGAAGGCCGTCCAGCCACGAGACATTCCAGTCCAACCCAAGCGAAACAAAACCCCTTTGTCCAGGAAGGAAGGGCAGTATCGAACCCAATATGGCGCAAAGCGAAGACCTACAGGGGCGCGGGCCGGGGGGGCACGCACGCACGCACGCAAGGATATGCACACGCCCCCCTGCACATCGAGCCCCGCACGCACGGCAAGCACACACGTCTTCCCGCCTCCCCACTGCTTCCCCCTCCGTCCCTCCCTCTGTCCCTCCCTCTCCCTCCCTCCGCTTGCAGCGCCACCCGCAAGGCCGCCGACAACTGGCTACAGAACTTCCGTAACAGCTCCGGCTCCTGGCAGCTGTGCCTGGCGCTGCTGTCGCGGCCGGGTCTGACAGACTGTGAATACCACTTCGCGGCGCACTCGCTGAGGCTGGCCTGCTGCAAGGTGCCGGTGAGAAGGGGGGTGGTGGAAAGCTTGCAACTGAGCTCCGGGGTCGGTCCGGGGTCGGGGCGGGGCGGGGCAGCAAGGCGCAGCGGGAGGCGCGCTTATTAGAAGAGGGAGAGGGAACAGAAAGCTGGCGGCAGCGGCGGCGGCGGCGAGTCAGGTCTCGGCAGCAGCAGCAGCAGTAGCAGCGGTTTCAACAACCACCGGGAACGACTAGCGGCAGCGTCAACAACCGCCGCTGCAGCCGTTGGCGGCACTGGCGCAGCAGCAGGCGCGGGGGAGTGGCGCCCCCGCTCCCCAACAGCCAGCTGGCCCCACCTTGCTGCCGCTCCGAACTCGACCCCTTTGTTGCGCCCTACTGCTACTGCTCCTTCTGTCCTCGCCGGCTGCTTCTGGTACTGCTCCTGCTGCTGCTGCTGTTGTTGCTGTCGTTGCTGCATCGTCATCTGTTCGTGGCGGTGCTGGCGCTGGCGGTGGCGGTGTATTCGCAGGAGGTTCTGGACCCCAGCGTGCTTCAGGGGCTGGCGGTACAGCTGGCGACGCTGCTGCTCGCGAGCGTCGGAGGCGCGGCTTGGTGCGGCTTGGAGGGCCGGAGGGTTGCATAAGCGCAATGGGAAATAGGCGGATTTGGCACAGGGCTGGGCGGCGGGGTGGGGGCTAGGAGCCCCCCCAAGGAGCGGGACGGCGGGGCGGCGGATGAATGATGGGGACGGCGCAGTAGGACTTGTGCTTGTGGGCGAAGGAGCTGCGACTGCGGCGGCAGCAGTCTCGGTATTGACGGGGGCGGAGGGCGGGACGGGCTCCCGGGTATATCGTGCCATACCGTGCGGGCCGTTACTATAGATCCTGCAGGCCCCAAGGCTGCAACACACATGAACGCGACCGCGCCCGTTCCTCCGGCCTCCACGCATTGCGCATGACGGCTGGGGGAAGGGGCGCTCCGAAACTCCCTCATCCGCGTCGTCTGGCCCTGCCCCCTGCCCCCGCGCGCCGCCCTTGTCCTCCGCAGGCCCGTGGCCGGCCAGTTGAGCTCCGCCCTGGCTGCCCTGGCGGTTCGGGCGGTGTGCTGGGAGGCGGAGGCGTTGGTGCCGCAGCTGCTGTCGCTGCTGGCTCCGCAGGTGGCGGCGGCCATGCTGGCAGACCTGGCGCTGGGGGGAGCGGCGGCGGGGCTGGGGGTGGGGGTGGGGATAGGCGGTGGTCAAGGGGGCGGCGCGGCGGTGCTGGGGGCGGCGGTGGGCGCGGAGGCGACGGCGGTGTTTGCGCTGCTGCAGGTGGGTGGGTTGGGTGGGTGGGGGTTGGTTGAGGTGGGGTTGGCGGCGGTGAGGTGGGTGGGTGAGTCACCGTTGCTACGGTGTCTTTTTCACCCACGCCGGTATCGCCGGGGGTCGCGACGTTGACAGTCACCCCGACGACGTCGTCCGAGGGAGATCAGCGTGTCGGTCGGACAGCACACGCGCCAGGGAAACGCCCCGCCGGCCTCCGGGCGGAGGTTGCCTCTGATCCATCGCTGCGGTTTCCATTGCGGTCCATCCTCCGTTCCATCGCTGCGATTTCCTCTGTTTTGCCCCTCCGGCCTCGGCGCCGGAGGCGTAGTGCGTGCCTGGTCGGGTCGGCGACGCGCTGCCTCACGCTCCGTCGGCCGCTACCCTGCCCCCGGGATTTGGCTGCTGTGGCATGTGCCATTACCGGATGTGCTGGGGCTTGGCTGCGGGTGTTGGGTTTGCGGGGGCGGCGGCTTCGCGCCGTCGCTTTTTTGCTGGTGGCAAGATGTGCGCACCCGTCCCCTTGCCAGCCCGTCTGCCGGCCACCGCCACAGACGCTTCCGTCAGGGCCCCCAGGTGGCCCTCTCCCACCTTTTCACAAGGGATTACCGATGGGTTGCATCGATCCTCGACTGGAGGTCGCGCGGGTCATCCTTCCATGGTTCCTGTTCTCTCCTTGTCCAGCTTTCTCCCTCCTCGTCACCCCACCCTCATCCCACCCTCATCCCCCCCCCCCCCCGCAGGTGGTGACGGGCCTCCCAGAGGCGTGCGCCGCGCGCGCCGTGTCCGCACACCCCCAACGTAAAGCCCAAGTGGCGGCGGCCCTGGCGGCGGACGCCACCGTGGTGCCCCTGCTCCGGGCCACGGTGGTCGGCAGCCGGGCGCTCGACGCCGCCGCGGCGGCGGCGGCCGCTGCCGCTGCCGCCGCCGCCGCCGCCGCTGGCGGCCTGTCCGTCCACATGCCGCTGGGGCTGGCGCCGGCAGCGCACCACCACCACCACCACGGCGCTGCCGCAGCAGCCGCCGCGGGGCTGCCGCGCACGGCGCTGCGTCGCGCCGGGCTGCAGCTGCTGCACGCCTGGGCGGAGCAGCTGGGGACGGCGCCGCGGGGGCTGGAGCACGAGGCGGAGGTGGGTGGGGTGGGGTGTGGGTGGGGAGGGGGGGGGGGGTAGGTCAGGGTTCTTCCAGGGGGCCTGGCCGATGCTGCGGTGCTGCGCGGCGCCACGTCCACAGCCTGCCGCCTGTAGGCTTTTAGGGTGCCGAGGCCGCCAGCTTACTCCCCGTCTGGTCCTGCCTTCGCGGCTGCCCGCCCGCCCGCTTGCCGGCGTGCCCTGCCCGGCGGTCGGTCGCTGCTGCTGTGCCCTCTTCCGCGTCCCGTCGGCCCCTCCCCTCACTCAACCCCTGCTGTACTCTCACCGCGCTCGTATTCACCGTTGACGGGCTCCGGCGTATCCGGGGGCAAAACCCAACTAGCCACCCACCCATCCCTTGGTTCCCCGCGGCGGGGTAACTGGAGGTAGGTAAGATGCGGCGGTTGAGGTGGTTGGGGTGTCGTAACCGCGCGAGAAGCGCAGCCACCCGGGAGTGTGCCGCCCGCCCGGCGCCTCTGCCCCCTCTGCCCCTGGATGTGGAATTGTGAGTGTGGGTGTGAGTGTGGGTGTGAGTGTGGGCAGTCAGTCCACAGTCAGTCAGCAGCAGGCGATGCGTTTGTGCTGCCCCACGTGCGCCCATGTTCCCCCCGACCAGCTTGATTCACAACGTCCGCAGTGACTCATTGTTTTATCACTCCCTGACCCTCCCCCCCCGACCTCGACCCTGCCTCCGCCCTTCCTTCCTCCGCCTTGCCCGCTCCGAAACCGCAGCTCGTCAGCTGCCTGTACGAGGCCCTGGCCACTCCGGACACCGCCACGCTCGCGGCCGAGTGCCTGTGCGGCCTCCTGACCACCTGCTCCACCCAGCCCCGCCGCGACCCGGTCGGGGAGGACGGCGGCTACCAGAGCGACACCTCTTCGTCCTCATCGGGAATGGTGATGGCGGAGCCGGTGCGGCCGGGGCGGCTGGGCGGCGGAGCCGGCGGAGCCGGCGGCGGCGGCGGTGGCCACCGCCGCGCCATTTGGGGCGAGGCGGCGGGGCTCCGGAAGTCGCGGCAAGGGCCTGGGGGAGGAGGAGGAGGAGGGGCTCGCGGTGGGCACGGCGGCGCGGGCCGGGCGCCGGGCGGTATGGCTGCCGGTGGCGGCGGCGGCGGCGCGGCGATGGCGGCGCCGGAGCGGCAGCTTGCTAGCGCGCTGCTGCTTCAGCGGCTGTTGGATGGGTTGCAGGCGCTGCTGCAGGGCGCGGCCATGGTGTATCGAGAGCAGCAGCAGCAGGTGGGGTGGGACGGGGGGTAAGGGGAAGGGGAGTGGGGCGGGAGGGAGCCGAGTGGGAGAGGGAGTGGGGCGGGGGAGGGAGGCGAGTGGGAGTGGGAGAGGGAGGGCTGCGGCTATGCGCTCGTGCGGCAGAAAGGCAAGACGCGCCAAGGCAACGGGGCGCAATGGTTCTGGGTTGGAAAAGCGGGAAACGAAGCAGTTGTAGCAACCATAACGGCGGGGAGGGAGGGCGGCGCGGGATTGGCGCGTCGTCGGCCTTTCAGTCGACTTCTACTGCTGCTGCTGCTGCTGTAATGGCGGCGGCGGCGGAGGCGTCAGTGGCGTCACCGGCACACCCGCTCGGTCCTTTGGCCAGGTCGGACCTTTCCCGTCCTCTATGCATGCTGTCCTTCCCGTTGCGTCAATGGCTCGTCGGCCCTCCTCCAAATCCCGACCCCAACCGGGATGGCTCGTCGGCCTCCAATCCCACCCCAACCCCAATGGCTCCCCTTGCACACACCAGTTTTACACACCAATCCGAACTCAAACGGTTTGTCTTTTGTATTCCAACCCCAAACCCCTGCTCGTGGGTCCGCAGATGTCTGGCAGCTCCGGCGATGGCGGCGCCTTAGCCTTTTGGTCCGGCTGGTCGGACGCCTCGGCGCTCCAGGCGGTGTGCAGCGTGCTGTGCTCGGCGGCGGCGGCGGTGCTGCCGGGGGCGCTACTGCTTGGGGACACGGGGCTGCAGGGCCGCTTCAATGCGCTGTGGCCGCAGCTGATGGCGCTGCTGGGGCACAGCAACCCGGAGGTGGGGGCTGGGGCTGGGGCGGGGGAGAGAGAGAGGGGCGCCTGGGAGGGGTGGTTTTAAAAAGTGCGAAATGCGGGAATCTAGGTCCTCCCGGAGTGCAGCAACTTGGACCTCTGGATGACTGGGGTCCTTGGGGGGGCGTCCCCCGGGGTGGGGGAGGGGGCCCGGGGGATTAGGGTGGTTTAATGGGCGGAGGTGTCCGTGTCATGGGTCATACCGTACCCTAACAAACCCTTAAAAAACCCTAATACCAACCCCTAGACCTCCCCCCCAAACCCTCCCAGGTGGCTCTGAGCAGCGTGTCCTTTTGGCAGGACGTCTACCTGGCGCAGCTCATGCAGGCCTGCACACCGCCCAACCAGCCGCACCACCAGCCCCAGCAGCAGCAGCAGCTTGCGGCGGCAGGGGGGCCCCATGCCCCTGGGCAGATCCAAGGGGGCGCGCAGGGCGGTGCTGGGGGCGGTGCCGCGGTGCTCCAGAGCCACCTTCCGCTGCTGGCTCAGCTGCTGGGGGGGTTGGTGTCGCGGGCGGCGCTGGGTCCGGAGGCGGCCGCGGTGGCCACTGCGGATGCGCGGGATCTGCCGGAGGAGGTCCGGATGGTGAGAGCGGATCTGACTGAGAGCGGATCATGACCGGATCCGATCTGATCTTAAGGGATCTGAAGGGATCTGACCTGATCTGAGGGCAGGGCGGACGGGCGGGAGCGGAGAGGGCGGGGAACGAGGGGAGGGGAGGGAGGGGCAAGATGAGGGAGGGAAGAGGACGGCAGCCAAGTGACCCCGTGTGTGTTTCGGGGGGAGGGAGGGAGGGAGGGAGGGAGGGAGGGAGGGTAGTGCGGGTCGGCCTGGCTAGGGGCGGGCGGCGGCGGCCATGCACGCGGGGCCTCGACGCGGACGCTTCCTCGGGCCCCTCCCCCCCCCCGCGTTGAGCCTTTTGTTCTGTTGGGGTGAATGGTACGTCGCCGCCCTTCAGGTCCGTCGTGAGCTGGGGGCCACCATGAGGGACCTGGTGGGCCTTGTGGGGCTGGGCCACGTGGCGGCATTCCTGGAGCGAATGATCTCGGAGCACGCAGCGCAGCTGGGGGCGGCGGACGGCCGCGGCGGCGGCGGCGCCGCCGCCGGCGCCGCGGGCGGGCCGGCATCCGCCTGGACTCGGCTCGAGAGCTCGCTGTATGCTGCCAACGTGGCTCTGTGCAGCGGCGGCAGCGGCGGCGGCAGGCCGCTGGCGGCGGGCGGTGACGGCGGCGGCGCCGCCGTCGGTCCGCCCGTCGACGACGCGCACGTCGCCTCGATCATCTCGACCGCCGCCGCCGCTGTCGTACACCCCGCCAGCTCCCTCAAGCTGGCGGGTACGGCACTGACGCTGGTGGGCGGCATGGCGGGCTGGTTTTCGGAGCATCCCCTGGAGCTGGCCCGGCCGCTGGAGTCGGTTCGCGCCGCGCTGGCGTCGCCGGACGAGAAGTTGGCGCGCAACGCCGCGACGGCGCTGAACCGGCTGTGTGTGCACGGCGGCTGCTCGGCGCTGCTGCTGGGGCGTTACGCCGGCTGGCTGGGGGGGCTGCGGGCGCTGCTGCCTGGGCCCGAGGTGACGCTGAGACACAAGCCCGGTGAGAGCGTAAAGAGGGTGCGCGGCGCGGGTTGCGCGGGGCGGCGCGCGCCTCGCGGCGCGTCGCGCGCCGGGTTTGTGCGTGTCTTTTGCGCGTGTCTGCGTTGCAGCACAGTACGAATATGAGAACGAGTGGCGACGGGACGGACGGACGGACGCAGGGATACACCGCAACACCGGTAGAGGAGCGCGAGAACGACCGAACGAACGAACGAATAAAAGGGCGGCCAAGCGAGCGAGCGCTTTGGGGTACCGGGCTACCTACCCGAATGCGAGTGTTGGGCCGGAAGTAGTATTCGTTGCCCCCGTCCTCCTCCTCCGCCTCCTCCTCCTCCTCGGTCAGCAGCTCACCAGCTTCCACTTAACCGCTGTCGGCTAGCTGACTACCGTATTTATAAGCGGCGTGCCCTGATGCGGCCCGCACCACCCCCACCCCCACATTATCTAGGCCGAACCGACTGTTTTTTTCCTTGACCCAGGCTTGACCCCACTTTTCCCTACGCGGACTGTTTTTTTTCCTTGCCTTGCCCTGCCTCCGCACGCCTACTGGGCAGGTGGGAAGTAGCCATCCACTGTCAGCTCTTTTGTCAGGCTGCCTCTCTGGACGGTTGTATACTCTACTCCCCAAAAACTTCCTACGCCGATCTGTTTTCCCTCCCTCACCCCTCACCCCTCAACCCCTCACCCTCCTTCACCTTCTTCGATTGTTCTCCCTCAACCCTCACCCTCACCCTCCACCTTATTCGATTGTTCTCCCTCCCTTCACCCTCCCTCCACCCTCCTTCACCCTCTTCGCAGCTCCCGGCGTGGACATGACCTCGCGCGAGCTGCTAGTGGCCTCCCTCATGCGGCTGGCCTGCGGCACCGTCACCAGCGCCCCGCCCCAACCAATACCACCACAACAACAAACCCTCCCGCCGCCGTCGCCGCCCCACCAACTGCAGCAACAGCACCAACAGCAGCAGCAGCACTCGTTATCGCGCTCCGGCTCCATCTCGCTGTCCTCCTCCACTTCACGAGCCGGCTCGAGGGACCTAGACAGCAGCAGCAGCAGCGCCGGGGCCGCCGCCGCCGCCGCCTCCGGCGGCGGCGGCGCCGCCGCCGCCCTGCCGCCGCAGCTGCTGCTGCAGCAGCTGTTGACCCCGCGGGTGCTGGCCGCCGCCTCGGAGCTGCAGCGCCTGGCCGCCGCACTCGCCGCCGCCAGCGCCTCGGGGGTGCTGCCGGCGCACCTCCGGCTGTGGCGCATCAGCCGACAGTCGCAGCAGCTGCTGGCCCAGCACCCCAACTTGCAGCTGCAGCTGCAGCAGCACTACCACCCGCAGGCGGTGCAGCAGCTGCAGCACTGCCAGCAGCACTGCCCACAGCCGTGCCATCACCATCACCATCATGAGCACGGACACACGCACGGTCACGGTCACGCGCAGGGGCAGCAGGCGCAGGGGCAGGGCTTTGGCGGCGGCGGCGGCGCATCGCGCGGCGTACCGCGCGTACCTCTGTGCCAACCGGGCTGCCCGCAGGAGCTGCAGACGCTTGGCGCCGCCGCGCTGGCGGCGGCGCAGCGGCTGGGTGGGCTGGCGAGCATGCTGCTGTTTGTGCCGGCGGCGGGGCAGGTCCAGGACATGGGCGCAGGCGTGTCGGGCGGCCGCCGCGGCGGGCCGGACGCCGGAGGCAGGGGCGGCGCCGCGGCGCCGCCGCAGGACGCGGCGTCGGCGCCGGCGTCGGCGGGTGTGAATGGCGGCGCTGCCGCTGCGGCGGTGGTTGCACTGGTGGTCCAGGTCGTGCGGGCCGTCTGGCCGAACCTCATGGCCTGTCTCCGGCCGAGCGCTGGCGGCGGCGCCGCCGCCGCGACAGCGGGGCAGGCCGCTGACTCTGGAGTCGCTGGAGGCGCCGCCAGCGGCGGCGGCGGCGGCGCGAGCTTGCTTTTGGAGACTTACGAGGGGGCGCACCTGCTGCCGGCGGCGTGTTCCCTGTTGCAAGGCGCGTTGCTGCTGGCTGCGTCGCCGCGGGCCGCAGCGTCTGGCGGCGGCGGCGACGCCGCCGCCGGCGCCGGCGCCACCGCCGCCTCCGCTGAGCTGCTGTCGTGCGCCGTCTGCCTGTTGGATCTGTCCCACGGCGCGCAGCCGGTGCCGCCGACGGAGCAGCAGCTGCAGCAGCAGCAGTGGCCGGAGAACCTGGACTGGCCCGCGGAGGCGGGCGGAGGCGGTGGCGGTGGCGGGCGCGGCGGGATGGTGATGGGGTTGCAGCCGCAGGCAATCCTGCGGGCGCTGTGGCAGGGCCCGCCGGTGTGTATTCTAAAGTTGGTGCTGGGCTGCCTGCCGCTGTGCGGGCGGATACTGGCGCAGCAGCAGCAGGGGCAGCAGCAGGGGCAGCAGGCGGAGGGCCAGGCGTCGTTGGTGTCGGTGGCGGAGCAGGGCGTGCGGGCGGCGTGCCTGGTGGCGCGGAGCGCCTGCGCCAGCCTTCAGGTGCGTGTGTGTCGACGAGGGTGGCGGAGTGGGCGGTTGCGGCTATGCGAGGGCCAGTGCGGGGCGCCGGGGCTTAGGTGATGCGTGGGAGCCGAAGGGGGTAAAAAATGATACCGCAGCCGAAGGGGGCTAAGCGAGCGGCATATCAAGTGGGAATACGCTTCCGCTGCTGCTGCTGCTGCTGCTGCTGCCCGCACCCGTTCATTTCGTTGCGTTTTCAAAACACTGAAACCTCTAAAATCTCCCTCCGAATGGTGCCACGCAGGTGCCCCCCCGCGTCGGTCGACCCGTGGGTCAGTTTGGCGGCGGCCCTTCGGGCGCTGCGCTGTCGTCGCTGGACTCGGACCGCATCTTGCACGTGCTGCCGATACTGCAGTCGCTGCTGCTGCACACCCCGCAAGCGCTGGCGGCATCCAGGTCGGTGGGTTTCGGAGCCGCCGCGTTCGTGGCCATGTCTCCTTCTTGTCGTACAAGGCACGTTGCGATGTGGAGTTTCCATGCCGTGTCCGGGTCGTCGTGTCGGCACAGCCTGGCGCCGTGGTGGCGCCAGTGGCGCCGTGGTGGCGCCAGTGGCGCCGTGGTGGCGCCAGTGGCACAGTGGTGGCGCCAGTGGCACAGTGGTGGCGCCCTTGGCACAGTGGCGGCGCGGGGAGGGAGGTGCGCCCGAGCGCGAGAGCGCGCACGCGCGCGGAACGTCGCACCTTGGCGCTTGCCGCGCTCTCCGCCGCGTCCATTGATTGCCAAATCAAATCACGGTGCAGCGCATCCTGCGGGTGCCATGCTGCGCTGTGCTGCGCCTAACCGTACCGTACCGTGCCGTGCTGTGCTTCTGTTTGTGCGCAGGGAGCTGCTGGAGTGCCTCGTGGCGGCCACCGTTACCTGCATGACCTGCCACGACCCGGAGGCCTGCCGGGCGGTGTTGGACTGGACACAGCTGCTGCTCTGCACCACAGCCTACGCGGCGCAGGTGCCGCCACAGCCGCCGCCGCCGCAGGCGCTCCAGGCGGCGCGGGGCGCCGCCGCCGCCGGCGGGCTGGCGGCGCTGCACGCCCGCTGCAGCCAGGCACCGGCGCTGGAGCGAGCCTACGCGCGGATCGCGGCGCAGCTGGACGCGCCGTGTCTGTGCGCCGCGCCCAACGCGATGGGGCTGGTCTACGCGGTCGCGCCGGCGGCGCCGACGGCGCCTGGCGGCGGCGCCGGCGCGGCGGTGGGCAGCCTGGGCTCGGTGCTGGTGCTGTCGCTGATGGTGGCGGCGGCGGGCGGCATGCCGCCTGACCTGATGCTTCCGATCAGCGTCTGCCTGCACAGCGCCTGGCTGGCGATGGGCGGTGCTCGTTTCCGCGCCTGGATGCGCGCGGCAGCGGTGGACCTGTCGTCGTCCTCGGCGCCGGCGGCGGCGGCGGCGGCCGCCGCCGCCGGGCGTTTGGGCGGCGCCGCCGCGGCTGCCGGCGGCGGCGGCGGCGCGGTGGCGCCGTGGGCGCGTCTGAAGCCCGAGTCGCTGGCGGCATCGCTTGGGGAGCTATGGAGCGAGGAGTGCGAGAGGGACGTGATGAAGTTGAAGCGCTCGCTGAAGACGCTGTGTGGAGGGAAGAAGAAGGGCGGAGGATGAGGGACGTCGTCGTGGCGGCAGCAGCGGCGGCGGTGCTGGTGGTGGTGGTGGGGATGGTTGGTCGCGGCCGGTGCCAGCGGTGCTGGTGGCGGTGGTGGTGGGGGTGGTGGTGGGGGTGCGATGGCGGTGGCAATAAGCACGGGCGCGATGGCGACGAGGACGAGAGCAGGTGGGGTGACGAGCGAGAGGAGGCGGCGCATGGTTGTCCCTGGTGAAGGGGGTGAAACGGCAGATGGCTAATGGCAGGGCGGCGACGCGGGGGCGCCGAGCTTGAGCGAGCTTTCGGTTGTTTGGTTTCCTGTCGTTGAATACCCATTATAATCCGTCACTCAGGCAGTCCGTCATTCAGTCAGTCCGCCCGTCTGCATGTCTGTCTGTCTGTCTGTCTGTCTGTGGCGGCAGCTTGTGCAGGACGCTCGCCTGCCGGCCTGACTCCTGGGTGAGCCGAAGAAAAACGAAATAAGGCCCCGCCCCCGTCCCTTGATACGTTTTCTTCAAGGGAGGGTTCCTTTGTCGGCATGCGCTGCATCATGCTGCATGCGCTGCATTCGGAGAGGGAATAATGGGGTCCGGCGGGCGGCGGTATCCCGAGTGGCTGATGCGGTGGTTGCGATGGCATTCCCGAGTGGCTCCTGCTGCTGCTGCTGCTGATGATGATGATGGGGGTTGAGGATGGGGATGGCAGCAGCAGAGGGCGGCGGCGGCTGGTGCCGCTGCGGCGGCTGCTCCTGCAGCAGCCGGCGGCGGCGGCCCTCCATTCGTGGGCGAAGGCGAGAGAGTGAGTGGATGGATGCGCGGGCGAGACTCGTGGCTGCACCGCATAGGCAGCTGCACCGCATAGGAGGCTGGCGGACGCATAGGAAGCTGGCGGATGCATTTCAAGATTGGGTTGCCAGCTTGGTCTTGGCTTGGACCTGGGCTCGATGAGTTGAGCTGACGTGTTTGCCGTACGTGCCGTGGAGCTGGGTGGTGGGCTTTCTTGTACGCGGGCTGGCTTCGCACTAAGCTGGGTTATCCGTGACCATTTTTCGGAGTGGTTCATATTCTTGGGGCGCTGTTGGGCTGGCTTTCCGTGGGGGAGGAAGGCTGGTGACGATTTGTTTTTGGCTTGGCTTGTGTCCGGTTTATAGGTTGGCGCCGGGGAAGACGAGCTGGATTCGGATAGGGTTGCGCTGCGCCGGGCTGGGCTGGGTTGGGCGCGCCTTTATAGCGCGTGCTTGGGGCCGCTTCATCTCCGTCTCTCTCTCTCCCTCTCTCTCTCTCTCCCTCTCCCTGTCTCTCCCTCTCTCTCTCCCTCTCGCTGCGGACGCGTCCTGAGGCTCGGCATATGGGCGGGCGGCCGGGCGGCGGCTGAAGCCGGGGTCCTGCCGTAGCCTGGCTAGAAGCCGCACTCGCAGCGTAATACGGCTATACGGTACGACACTGGCGCTCTCCTGGGTCACCATTCGACCACTGCCTTCGGTGGTGGCGGGATCTGGGTCGTGTGGGGGCTTTCGTTTGGGTGCTGCTGCGGCGGATTGCACGTTTTGCGGGGTGGCTGGCCTTGAAGGGCGGATGGTGGGCGAACCATCCGCGTTTGCGTTTAGGGGTTTGGGTTTGGGACGGACCCAATGTCGAGGCGGGGGCGCTTTGAGGGCAGGGGGAGGGTGCATTTCATCTTGTGCCTCGGTCGCTCGGTCGGTCGGTCGGTCGGTCGGGGGGGATGAAGGGCGACCCGCAGTCGCGCGCCGCCCCTCTGCCTGCTGCGGCCTTCTCACGTGCTGTGACCGGGCCAGCCGCAGTCGCTGGAGCCGCATCGGGCCGAGGAGCGCAGCCGCGCGGTTAGATGGCCAGGCCAGGAAGAAAGAAGGAAAGCGGGGAAAAAAGAGCTGGCTGTCTGGACGGATGGATGGATGGATGGATGGACAGTTGGATGGATGGAGGCGGGTCTGGATTGAAACCCAAACGCTTATAACAAACGGGGCGCAACTTTTTCATGCGCACGTTGCAATAAGAACCTCACTTTAGATGGGAAAGAGTTTCTGGGGTTCCTGCGCCCCCGGGTGCGCAACTACGCAACTGCGCGGGCGAACGAGCGGGCGGACAGACGGGCATGCAGGCAGCGCGGCGCGCGTCTTCGCGGCGGTGGGGCGCGCCGTGCTTTCGCGGCCAGGCGCTGCGCCTGCCGCCGCCGCCGCGCGCCGAGCGAAAGTGAGTTCGGCCCTACTCGCGTCCGCGGTGTCCTCGGTCCGCCCCTTGAGGCAGCTCGACGCAACCAATAGGAGGGGGCCGTATTCGCCACACTGCGCTGCGACTACGACTACGCTGCAACTGCATTGCGCTGCGCCGGCGGCCAAGGCGGCGAGAGCCTCTGGTCTGCGCCTGCGGTGTGGACTCGCGCCGCTTGCCTCTCCCCTCGCGTTTCTGTAGCGCGTGGTCTCGGCGACGAGACTCGGTCGCGTCGCAGAGGGTGGTGCGATAGGCTGGAGGGAAGGCTGCGAGGAGCTGCGGAGAGGGAGGCGAGGGAGGTTGGTTTCGGTGCTGGCGGATTTCAACGGCGGGCTGCCCAGATTCCAGGGAGGCAAAACTGACACTGCGGAGTAAACGCAAATACAAATCCCCATTTTCATACTCATACTAGGTACGTGGGCTGCGTATGGGTTTGGCATATATACCGCGCGGACGATTCGTTTCGTTTTTCGGCGCCTGGTTGGTGGTCTGTTGGGTCGCCTCTGCACTGCGGAGCCTCTGCTCGGTAGGTTTCCTCCGTCGGTCCCTGTTCCTTTTACCCAACTCCTCCACTCGTTCGTCGGGGCCATGTATGCATGTGTATTGCGCTGCCTTCGGCTGGTCACAGCACATAACGCTTGTGATTTGGCGGTGAGTACAAGTAACTCTTTGCCCTTATGTACAGCGTCCTCTCAGCCGCCTGGTCTTGTTGTTCTTGTGGCCGTTGAGTTTTACGGTTTGGATTGCAGTACACGTATGTACGACGGCGCGGCACGCCGCCGCGAGCCCTCGAATTTCGGAGGTGGCTAAGAGTCCGTCGGAGCGAATGGATGAATGTCGGAGCAATTGCTGGTGTCTTTGTCTTGTCCCTACGCCGCCCTCCGGACGAGTTTCGTATGTGTGCTCATCACGCGCTCGCATTTCGCTTTTCGGCCTCGCTGATATGCATTTTTGCTGCTGCAATCGCCGCTGGCGGCGCCTCGCTCTCTCACTCACTCACTCACTCATGAGATGTAGAGAAGAGAGGGAACGAAAAAAAATCAGGCAGGGCATGTCACTTGCAACGCCCCGCCAGCCGGGCGCCCCTCAGTGCGTCGCGGCGGGGATGCGTCGAACAATTTGAATGGAAGCCTCTATGGCTCTTTTCTTAGGGCGCGGGGGGTTGGGATTGGAGTGTTTGGGGGTTGCTGGGGGGATTTACGTGTGGAAGAAATTAAATTACCCGTGCTAATGGCGCAAGGCGCTCATTGGGCCCTGAGCGCCTTTTCCGCGTTCTCCTCCGCCGACGGCCCCCCCGTCCCCGTCGGCCGTTTAGTACTGGCAGCGGCACCCTAATCTTTGCCTGACTCGCGCCATTTAGTTATTAAGCCCTTTTCTGCCGCTCCATAGCTTTCGATGGGGATCGGGTCTGACTAAGGGGTTCGCGGGGCTTCGTCGGGGAACATGACCCCCCTGCCGCGGTACGGTATCTTCTTTCCTAAGCCCTTTGCGTCGGCGATTGCGGCACGGGCTCCGAAACCCCAAAAGCCGCGCCGAAGCGTTTGTACGTTTGTACCGTCTCTTTGTCAGCTCGGGATCCCGGATCTCCCTTCCACCTCGCACCCGCGCACGTTGCGACGGCACTCGCGGAATAGTGCGCGGAGTGCCTTGCGCGCGGGGGCCCGCTAGGCCGTCTGCAGTTACGGTATCTGGTTCCTGGGAGAGGGGGTTACTGCCCTGTAGCCCGTTGAAATAGCCACAGCTTGACGCATATGCTGGGCGGCGCTCGGTTGCGTCGATCGGTGCCCAAAGCGCGATGCATGGGGGACTGCGGCCCGCTGGGGGCGGTTCTTGCCATGTGTATGGATGTGCGGTGTGTGGGTGTGTGGAGGAGACGGAGGAGGTTTCTGGTGTTGGTGTGTGGGGTTGGGGGGCCGCTTGGGCGTGTGTGGTGGTTTCTGTGCGCACGGCCACCTGTGCGCGTGTGCTTTGTGTGTCTTTGCGTGTGGTGGGGCAGACGCATGCAGGGGGGAGAGCGCGGGGGTGGGGAGGAGGCGGTGTGTGTGTACAGTTGGGTGGGCGGGTGCGTGGGTTGGTGCATGCCAGCAGTTGTGGGTTTGCGGTCGCGCAAGTGTGTGTTGCGGTGTGTGTGTGGCGTGGAGGGGCGCGTGGGGATGATGGTGCTTGTGGTTGTGGTGTGGGGAGGAGGGAACGAAGTCCCTCAGGCTGCTGTGTGTATGTCTGTCTGTCTGCGCCCGTGTCACAAACCACAGCACGCAAGTCTGGTGTCTTGTTCTCTTTGCGGGCGTGCTCCCTGTCTGCGCGTCTCAGTCTGTGACTGCGTTCGCACCGGCGTCAAACCTGGAGTCGAATGGCCGTAAATGGGAATTGCCAGGGATGGAGCGCGACTGTTGTGTGCGTGTTCTGTGTGTGTACGGTATTTTTGTGCGACCCAGCTCGCTGATCTTGGTGCGCAGCATGGCATGCGCGGGTGCCTCGTCGTTTGACCCTGTGAGATGGATGACGGAGGCGCAGGGTTGAGCGGGTTGGGGCTGGGGCGGGTGTGGGGGCTGTGTCCGCGCGGGTGTGGGGGCTGTGTCCGCGCCCGGATGTGTGCTGCTGCGGAAGTGCTGGATGGGATGGGAACCGCCTGCATCGGGAACGAATGGGGGGCACTGCAAGCAGTCGTGATCGGGCAGATCGGCATACCAGTACTTGGATGGAACCTTCCCGGGGGTTGGGTTTTAGGACGCATTGCCGCGGGGGGGGAAGGGGGAGGGGGGACAGAGGCGCTGCCGTTGGCTGGTGCCTGGCGGCAGGCATTATGTACGTCGTTCCCGTCATGGCGGATCCCAATGTGCATGCGTGCCTCTGTATGCGTGTATGTGTGTATGTGTGTGTGGATGCGTTGCGTTGTGTTGATTAGGGAAATTGTTTTTGGGGGGCGTGGTTGTGCGTGCCGTGCCATGCCATGCAGTTGCACGTGTGGGTTTCCGAAGCTTGCATGGTCCGCCTGGTGGGTTTCCGATTTCCGATTTCTGGTAACCGCTCAAGGCGAGTCTGAAAGCCGGGTGGCCGGGCGGCGGCTGGTATGTGCGGATTCCGACGAACGCGGGGGAAGACTTGTGCCCGAGCCCCGAGGAGAGCCAGCGGGCGGAAGGTTTGGGTCAATGTCATTTGCCAGGTGCTTCGGGGCAGCCGGTCTCGCGCGCAGCCCCAGGTTCTGACATTTTTCAAAATACCGGTAAGATTGCCATGTGGGACGCATCGCGCATGAAGAGATTGGATGCCGTGGGTTTGTGCAGCAAAGGTGAACGGCGGGCGTATTTGTTGGCCCGGGGCCGGGCGGGTGGGGGATGGAACCTCGGGGGAATTTCTCAACGTGTGAAAGAGGCCATTGATTGTTCGTGAACACCCTGGTCGAACCTGGCAGCACCTGCGGCTACCCCAATGCAGAAATCCCGAAGCGCACACGATGATTGGGACGCTAGCCTGCAGAGTCAAGGGGGCCGCACTGACGTTTTTAAGATGTGTAAGAACATGTTTTGGCGTTGGGAGGGCGCGGGGTTGTCAGGTGGTCTAAGCACCGAGATAAGAAACCGAGAAGAACCCAATGTCCAATATCGTGCCACCGAATTTCGGCTATGGCGCGTTTGGCAGATTGACACATGGGCAAAACATACATGAGTTCAATCCGCCGTCGCTGCTGTCGGGATGCAGCGTCCAAAGCCGCGTTTGCGGCAGCGACGCAGTGAGGCCAGAAGGTGAGAGTCCGGAGTTTTGGCGCGCCTTACTACCGTACCTGTCGTACACATAAGCCCCGTACTCATTGTCCGCGCCAACCATCACCCAACTCCCGAAACGACGAAACGGTGTTTGCGACAATCCGCAACCCCAACCTCTTGCAGCGCACACCGCATCTTGGCTACAAGCCGTATAAGCCGCCGAGATGCCCGACGACGGGCAAAGGACCAACCTTTAAATCCTAAACAGGCCCTGAAAGTCCATCCTGGCTGGCTCCCTCAATTCCAGGCAGGCGGGGCATCTTTTTGGACGAAGAGACCGGACGGGTTGCGGTGTTAAGCACCTGAATGGAACCAGACTACCAGAGTTACAATTCACCCAAACAGATCACCGGCGCACACACACGATACATCTGAACATCTGACGGCTTGCCTGAAAAGAAAAGAAAATAAGGAATGCACCGAATGGCCCTGACGGGTTCTGAAGGCTTCTGGGTTCTGGCCCACACCCCGTGTTCACGGGCTCAGGCCTATACGTGGATACCGGTAAACCCCCCCTCTCCCCGTAACCAATGCGCACGGCCAGCTGGCCCTTCAGCTGCTACTCCAACCCTAAAACCCTTAAACCCTTCCCGCCGGCCCCGGGGTCCACTCTCCACCGTAACGTAAGAACAACTGCTAGAGAGGGCCAGGTGCCCACTGCAGCAAATCACATCCAAAACCGCTACTATTACTGCTACTGCTACTGTTACTGCTATATCGCACCGTGCGTGTGTCGCCACCTTGACCCGGTCAAACAACCTGCGGAACCCACAGAGTCGTGCGATCGCACTATGTAGCGCTGTTATCCAGCTCCTCTGTAACTAATTAATCTGCGGAACCTTCCATGCGTCCCGCCGTCCGCATCCGTGTGGGTGGGGTGGGAACTGGGAAGCGCCCGTCCTTCCCACTCCTCCATATGAACACCTCCCCCATGAACTCCTTTATGAGTCGGCATCGACCAAAAAGGATCACCCTTGCGTACCACCTCGCGTCTCGGCACCGGGCAGCTGGCACTCGCACGGTTCTTAAACTTCGGAAGGCCCAAAACGAACCGCGCAGGGAGGAGGGCCCAGCGACGACGACGTATCGCCAGTTTAGGAGGTGGACGGAGTAAAGCCACAACTAACGTGCGCAGTCGCATTTCCAATAATTGGGTCGCATATGAACACCTTGTTTATCTGGGATGGATGGGAACATCCACGATCCACCGGCTTGCCTTTGGCCCTCTCCAGCCAGCTAGCTAGGCGGACTGCACGACAGCGCCGCGCGGCTCAGCGAGTGTCGGTGGCTGTCGTGTTGCTGGTGTTGCTGGTAGTGGTGGTGGTGGTGGTGTCGGTGGTGGTGGTGGTGGTGGTGGTGGCGCTGGCGGAAATCCTGAAGTTCGCCATGCGGAACAGGGCCGGCGCGCCCGGCGCCACCCGAAACTCCTGCAGGATCTGGAAGCCGTGTCGCTGGTAGAAGCGGCAGCTGTCCACTCCACTGGCCTCTAGGTAGGCGGGGCTGCGAGGGAGGGAGGGGGGAAGGGTTGTTGGGTGGGGCGAGCGGGGGAACACAAAAAAACTTGTCTGCGCACTTGCAAGGTAGGCGTGGTGGGTTTGGCGGGTCAGGCGGGCTGTCACAAACCAACAGCGGTGGATTACAGTCATATGACACGGCGCTGGGTCCGGTCCGGTGCGCGAGACCACGTGGCGATCAGGTCCAAGGCGCTCCGCACCGTGTCCCTAGTCCAGGGCTCCACACATGGCGTCAAGCTGCCTCGTTTCAGCCCTCCGTCAGGCCGTATAATGGGTCCCGGGGGAGTGTGGGCCCTTAGGGGACAGGAGCAAGAGCACGCCCACCCGCCGCAGGCTATGGATCCTACGGGGGCCAGATAGAGCACTCACACTCCCAGCCGTGCCGCATGCGCCAGGACCTCCCTCATGAGCTCCGAGCCCAGTCCCTTGCCCTGGAACTCGGGGGCGGTGCCAAAGCAGCAAATGTACAGGAACGGGCCGTGCGCCTGCGGGCAGGGACCGGGGCAGGAGGACGCAGGAGGGCGCCAAGCCACGTTGGTACGCACAGCACTCGCACAGGCCCCGGCGCAGGCGGGAACCTGTATGTGTCGAATGTGCAAAGCAGAAGACACACTCGTCCCGACAGTGCAGGTTGCCTTTACAGGACACATGAATTACGCGGCAGGTATGCCCGCGCGCCTGATGCGCCCCGCCGTCTTGTGTGCTTGTGTCGTTGTGTGTCTTTTGGCAGACGTGATACCGTAACACGAGCGGACGGAGCCAGGAAGCCGCAACGGCGCTGGCCTACCTTGTGTGTGTGTGTGTGTGTGTTGGGGGGGGGGGTTATCCACGTATAGGCCGGAGCCGGGGGGGGGGGGTTGTTACATGGTTGGGGGTGCGTGCCCCTCTCATGAACAAAAACCCCATCTCCTTCTCCTGCATGGGCGGTTTTCTACTGTCGTGCTTTTAGGCGTTTTTGCTCCCTTGGGCCCTCGGCCTACCTTGTAGAAGCGCTCCTTGTCCTTCGCGAACGTCATGATCGTCTTCAGGAAGGCACGCGCCGCCCGCAGGCTGGGTGCGCTGAGCAGGGTCCGGAAGAGACCGCGGCTCGCCCAGGCCCAGTCGCTGGGGTAGCTGCGAGGGTACTCGAACGCCATGCACACCACTCCCGGCGCTACCGCGGCCGCCGGCGAGGACACTGTTGCCAGCGACTCCGGCGCCGATTCGGAGCCTGCACGCATGTATGTCAAGGATGTCAAGCAAGTAAGCAAGCCGCGCAGCCGCAGAGACACACCACAGCATGCACCGGTCGGCCAAGCAACCATCAAAATCATGCGGCCCTAGATCCGGAAGCAACCTCTTCAGAACTTTAAAACCCTAAAACTCCACCATACACACAACTATGCGCACTATCTCTCAGGAGGGCGAAAGGCGGAAGGCGGAAGGCGGAAGGCGGAAGGCTCGGGGCCGCCAAACCATGGACATGTGCGTGCGTGCGTGCAAGGACCGAGGTGCGTGCAAGGACAAGCGCAGCAGCAGGTACACACGTACACACGCACACACGCACCGCACGCACGCACCCTACATGTATACCTACGTACCCGTATCCGTATCCGTATCCGTATCCGTATCCGGAGGGCTCGTCGTGGACTGCTGCAGGGCCCAGCAGGTGCTGCGGTCCGGGGCCGCCTGGAGGGCCATGTGGGCCACGTTGGAGAAGAAGCGAGCCACCCGGTCCGGGCAGCTGCCGTCGGTGACCCAGGTGAGCAGGGGGTCCGCGGACATCGACTGCAGGGGGGGGGAGCGGGAGCGGGCGCGGGAGCGGGAGCGGGCGCGGGAGCGGCGAGCAGGGCAGAAGTTACAGGGCTGTAAAGTGCAAACCCCACGGGATTGGGCGGGAGGCGGGGCTCGTTGGCTCCCTGCTGCCGAGGTGGTAGTAGTGGCGTTGAGGTAGCGTGCCGCTTGTGCCCACACTTACGTACCCTGCCGAAGCAGTCGGCTGCGAGCTGTAAGGTGGGCGCGTCCGCGTGGTCAAGGGTGACGACGCAGTTCGGGCGCAGTAGTGCTGCGCTCGCAGTAGCCTTGGCGTCGGCGCGCCTCTGGGGGAGTGCTGCTGGGGGCGCGCTGGGCAGCTGCCGGCCAGCGTCCGGGCTGCTGGCTGCAGGAGCGATCAATCCCCAGATCGAAATCATGTCGCCTCAGCAGTGCGCGGCGGGAGGCGTCGTGCGATGGTCGGCTTGGAGGAACTTGTGCGTAGGAGGAAATTTCGAGGGAAATTTGGATTGGGGTAAGGATTGGGGCGAGCGCCTTTAATAATGCAGCAAAAAGGACGGGGTGAGTGAGATCAGGGAGAGGGCAAAGCCCAAAGCTCCGGCGATCTATACATGGCGAACAGTCATCGCGGTCGAGCAGTCGAGCGAGCGGTGTTGCGTATCAGCATCGACAATCACTCGTCGAGCGCCCTCGTTTTGTTTCGTCACAACATCGGCGTCGAACTCATGAGTTCGAGTCCTCCGACATCGTCGGGATTTGGTTAGTGGCCTGTTCTATTGAACATTAGACCCACAGCGTCGTGCGATCGCACCATGTAGCTGTTATCCAGCTCCTCTGTAATTAATTAATCGTCTCGAAGAGTGGGATACGCTTTGCACGATCCCGGTCGAATGAATTCGCGAGCCGACAGAATATATAACTAATAAATTTAAACTGGGGAAACGAAGGAGCTAAACGACGCGCTGCATGACTGTACCGATCCATTACCGTAATCGCGCACCAGGCGGGCGGTCGGAAGGCGGCCACACAGCGCAGACGTGGCCCAAGCGTGCTGCCAGGTGCTGCGTACTCTGGAAGTGCATCCTCCGCCGGCAGAGGGTCCATCCGCACCCGAGAGCATCGAGCCACACTGGCAGCGCGGTGGTGTCGCCGCCTTGCAGCGTTTCTGCGCTGGACGTGTACACATCGGCTGCAGAAACAGCTCTGCGGTGTGTCCGCGGGATGACCCATGGGACACGCAATTAATTCGTATGCATCCTGTTTCCAGCTCCTCCGGTAAACCCCCCCTCCCACACACACACATGCACACACAGAGAAGGTACGATTCATGTATGGTGGGCCGACAGGGCCGGCAGAAACTCAGTAAACAAACCACCTACCGCTGCCTACCGAAGATGCTGTCATGCAGCACCTAAGCTGGCGTTACAATGCACAACCCGATACACGCAACAACTTGGGCGATGTTGTTGCATCTCACAGAGATCACAGATGAAGTGCATCGGTCGGGTAAGGTCGGGTCGCTTTGACCGCCGTACGCTACAACCGCTCGCCTCGTGCACTAAAGCACTCTGCAGTTCTCTAATCGGCAGTTCTGATTGCCCCCAGCAGCTTACGACAGCCCGCCCCTCGGGTGCATGGACACCCCTCCCCCACATGGATGGGCAGGTGCACAACGTTCCTCTCTGTACAACGTGGTACGACATACAAGCAAACAAAGAAAACACTGCGAGGCTGGCAGCAGCAGCCGGTCGAAACCCATCCCGCCGTCTCGGTGCGCCAGACGGGCCAGCAGGAGGGCCGGAAAGAGAGCCAGCCGTACAAACGGCGTTGCCCCTAAGGCCCTCTCCACCGCAAATTACAGTGCCAGTATCAGGCGACCGCCCCTGGCTGGAACCGCGGACGCGGCATTTGACATTAAGCAACCCGCACTAAGCACCAACCCTGCGTGATCGCGACGGTACTTGCGCCCAATCCAATCCAACCCAACCCAACCAATGCCGTTTCCACCTTTTCTCAAGCACACCGGAGCTGCCGCAACGTCGCTCGCGGCTGCACGAGTACGGCGCACATGGTGTACGGCACCATTACGCGCGGCAATCGTCCGCCTGCCCCCCCCCTGTTCGCAATTGCGAATCACGCAGACGTGAGCTGCCAACAAAGGGAATCTACAACAGAAAACCAACACCAAAGACATGTACATGTGCGGTCCGCACCAACAAGCATTTATACATACACATACACACGCAGGCGCGGCCGTACAGGCGCGGCCGTACAGACACGGCCGTCCAGACATGGCCTACAACTTCGTCCAGCCCCGCCGGCCCCAGCAGCGATACATCTGTTGTCCATCATAATAACACCCGACCACCGCTCCTCCCCAATCTCACGCATTGGCGGCTTCTGGGCCTGATAGTTGTTTTCCCCCCGCAGTCCAGAGACCACCGCCCCCGCATACAGGTACCCGCCGCCCCCAACGTCATCGGCGACTGCTGCGGCGCCTTGACGTGGGTTCGGCAGCCGGTGGAGCCGTGCGGACAACGACCCGACCGACGCGACCTCTTCCAAACAGAAATTAACGCAAATCAAGTAAACAGACAGACAGATAAACATGCGAAGGAGGCGGCGGCGGCGGTGGCCCTGGCACCGGCACAAGCGCAGCTTCACATACCGGTATAGCATCCGTCCGTTACGTCCCCTTACGTGACACAACGACGGAACGGAACAGATCAGATCAAATCAGATCAGATCAAATCAGATCAGATCAAATCAGATCAGATGAGACCAAACGACGCGCATCTCGTAACTTTTCATGTTTGCGCGCTCCGTCCCCGCGCGCGCCTCACCCGTCACCCCCCGCCCTGCCCGCCTGGGAACGCGTTCACTCCCGGACGAAGCAAACGCCTGCGCCGTCTTCTAACTAAACGCCAACTGCCATTTCGTCAACTACGCACCGCACGATCTCGACGGCTGCCGGGCAGTGCGCGCTTCCATTCAAAAGTTGCGACTTGCGCAAACACACACAGTGCACATACACAACACACACACATACACACACATACATACACGGCATACAAACCCTCCTGCCACCGGGTGCCGCGGGTGCTTTCCGCCGCAACGCCCGCCGCGCGGTGGCCAGATCGGGGATCTCGAGTCGGATTGGGCCACATCGGATCGGATCAGATCGGATCAGATCCTCCGACCTGACACCCCCGCGACCCCAACATCAAATGGACAACAGCTGCAGCTGCAGATGCAGATACAGCGGCACATAAAGACAGCGCTACAAGAGGTGGCAACAAGTAACAAGCGCTCTCGGACGCCTCTCGACTTGCAACACGCACTCCCTTAACAATGCCCGCTTGGGTGGTTGCAGCGACCACCCAAGGGATCATTCCACGCATGGTATGTTACCCTACCCTTTGGCCAAATGATGTATGTTACCCTGCCCTGGCCAAAACGACACATCCAGCAGAAGCACACCACCTGCAAGAAAATCAAATTGCAGAGGCGGCAGACCTGACCGCGGCGCATAAACACGCACACACACTCACACTCTTCGTTTCGTGATCCAAACTACACACATCACATCACTTGACATCACACCTCGGAACAAACACCACTCGCCCCGCCGCTGGTACCCACTCTTCTCCCCCCCCCCCTTGCATGCCCGCCTTGACACGCAGGCAGCCGACAGCGCGTGTGGCTGTGTGTGACACACGCAGCAGCGCCTCTCCCGCCGCGCTGCCTCTGCCTCCTCCTCCTGGCCATCTGGCTGTCTGGCTATCTGGCCTTCTGGCTGGCTGCAGCCGTCTGGCAGGCTACCTAGCTGCTCGTGCACTGCTGCTGCTGCAGGCGCTGCGCCTCAAAGGTACCTCTTGACCGAGTAGTCCCCCCAGTAAACCGCGTACTGGTCGCGTTGGAAGACGGCGCAGCTGATGTCGCCGCCCGCCCACAGACCCACGTACCAGCTCCTGCGGGAGAGGGGGTGGGGGGTCAGGGGGGAAAAGGAGGGGGGTCGAGGATGCCCCGAGAGAGCGGCGGGGCGCTAAATGCATGGTGGTGACCCCGGGTCGACGGGAGCCCATAAGGCCCACACACACACACCAGAAAGTGCATTACCGATACGGTCAGGGCAGCAGGGGTGCGGCAGCGGGGACGGCGGCGGCGGCTGGAGGCAAGCAATGTGTGGCCGCCGGCGGGGCGAGCTGCGCATACCGACCTCTCGAAAGTAAGGCACCCCGGCTATCTGCGCATACGGTACACGGCTGCCGCCCGCGGCCAATGTGTACTTCTCCCCCGAAGGAGGCCGCCACGCCGCACACTGCAGCCACACACTGCACCCAGTCTGCGGGAATCCCACACACAACGGGCAACCTGAAACGCCGCCCCGCACGCCCTCCCGCTTAAGTGACCGAGCCCGCCCGCCCCGGGCCCCGCCCCGGGCCCCGCCCCGCCCAGGGCTCCGCCCAGCCGCGCGCACCAGTGTCTGAAGGAAGGCAGGCGGTTGATGACGTCAATGGCTTGACCGTTGACCTTTAGCAGCAACTGGTTGTACTGCTGGCCCTGGCGCATGATCAGCTCCACGGAATCACCTGAGGGTGGTTGGGTGGGTGGTTGGGTGGTTGGGTGGTTGGGTCAGATGGATGTGGGACGGATATGGGCGGGGCGGGGCGGACGGAACGGATGGGACGGACATGGGTGGGAGGTATGTGGCTCGGGGAGGGAGGGATGGCGGAAGTGAGCCGAGCGGGTGGCGACAGCGAGTGTGATGGCACCTGATGGCAGCGGGCTCGGAGCGGGTCGTGGCCGTGGCCCGGGGCTCGTAGGGCTGGAGCCAGCGGCTAAGCGCTGTCACGGCAACATGGTACGGCAGTACAGTACGGCAGCATCACAACAGGGGGGCTGTGACACTGACGCTGACACTGTCACGACAGCGTGTTACGACAAGGGGGGAGGGCGGCGGCACCTGGCGCTGGTGCATGGCGGTCCACAATCCGCAGAGGAATCGGGGCTGGTCGCCCGACCGGTCTCTCGCGGGCTATTGGGCGGCTATTAGGCTATTGGGCTATTGGGCTGGGCTGGCATTCAGCCGCTCAGCCCCTCATCTAGGCAGGCGCGCAGGAGCCAGTTGGAAGCAGCCCAGTGTCCTCAGGCCCGCAAGCACACCTTTCCTCCAGAGGGGCGGCTGCTCCAGGGGCGGCTCCAGGGGCGGGTCGTCCAGCTGCCCCCCGCCGCCGCCGCCCTCGGCCGCGGCGGCCCCCTGCGCCTCCCGGGGACACCCGCCCACTGCGTCTGTCCGGGCCTGCGCCGCCGCCGCCGCCGCCGCCGCCGCTGCCGCGGCGCCCTGCGAGGAAGCTCGCCCGGCGGCACCACCGGTGGGGTGGCCCAGGGCCGCGCCCAGCCGCCCGCCGCCGGTGTGGTCGTTGTAGGTGCAGCCGTTGCTCTGCAGGGGGACCGGGGAGGGGGAAAGGCGGTGCCGGTGCCGGTGGGGTCGGTGCGGGAGCGGGGGCGGGTGCGCGGGTGCTGGGTCTTGGGTGTTGGGGCTGCAGCGTGCGCGGGTGCGCGGGTGTTGGGTGTTGGGGGTCGAGAGCCTGAGGCGCTGGGGCCGCAGCGGTGGTGTGTTGAGGCGGCGCGGGCCGTGGGGGCAACAAGCGAGCCTGAGGGGGAGCCTTAGGAAAACGACGCACGGCGAAGGAAACGAAGGCGAAGGCAAAGGCGAGGCGGCGGCCCCGCGCCATCGAGCAAAGCGGTACTGTGCCAAACGGCGACGGCGAGGGCTGCGGCGGTAGGGGCACCCGCGGCCCGCAGCCCCACACCGTAGACCCTAGTACCTTCCAGCCGTAGCAGGGGATCTGCGCGCCCTTGCGATCCAGCTGCGCCCGCGACGTCAGCCCCAGAAACACGCCGCCGGGCAGCAGCTCCCGCCGCGACACGAATGTCAGTGACAGCTGGCCCTCGCCGTACGTCGTATCTACGAATATGTCGAACGACGAATCTGTGGCCGCCGCCGGCGGCGCCGCCGGCGCCGGCGGCGGCGGCGGCGGCGTCTGCGCCGCCGCCGCTGACGCGGCGGCTCGCAAGTCATCCTCAGTGTGGACACTGACCCTCAGTCCGCGCGCCTCATTGAAGTCCGTGGAGATGTAGAAGAGCTGCGACACGCCCGCGGCGGCGGCGCGTGCCGGCGGCGGCGACAGCCGCATGATGGGCCGCTCGGAGCCGACACCGCCGACGCCGCCGCCGCTGCCGCGGCGCGGCAGCGGCAATCGCGCGCGCTGCGGCGCGCCGGCGGCGGCCGCCGCCTGGCGGCCGCCGGGCCGCCCACGGGTCCCGTCAGTCCCCGACCGACCCGCGGGTCTCTTGGAGCCCCCCTCACTGCGCTGCTGCTGTTGTTGCTGCTGCTGCCGAAGCTGCTGCTGCTGTTGTTGCTGCTGTTGCAGCTCCCAGCTCGACGAGACGGCTCCGCTGCCAATGTGGTTGCAGCTGTTGCTGCAGTTGCGGCAGTTCGGTGGTGGTGGAGGTTGAGGCGAGGCGGCCCCGGGAGCCCCGGGAGGGGGGAGCTCGCCAGCGGGCCACTTCCCGCCCGCGACGCTGCTACCGCTGCTGCGCAGGCTGCTGCTGCTGCTGCTGCCGCCACAACCGCTGTCGCTGCCACTGCTGCCGCTGGTGCTGCTGCGGAAGCGGCTCAGAATACTGCGGGTGGCGGTACCGGGGATGAAGTCCTCGCTCTCCAGGGGCGGCTCCGGCAACTGGTGCTGGTGCTGGCTGCTGTGGTGGGGGCTGTGGTGGCGATGCGGGGGGTGCGGAGGTGGGTGTGGGTGCGGGCGACGGTGGTAACGGGGGTGATAGGGGTGCTGTGTACCGCCGTCGCCGCCGCCCGCCCCGTCTTCCGCCCTCTCCAGGCCCCCCGCCGCTGTTGGCGCCGACGGCGACGCCGCCCCAGCAGCGGCGGATGTGCCGGCATAAGGCCCCTGCATTTTCCTGTTCTGCTTCCGCAGCTGCTGCCGCTCCTGATGCTGCCGCAGTTGCGGCTGCTGCTGCTGCTGCCGCTGCGGCGGACGGCTGCCGGTCACAGGCGGCGGCGGCGGCGGCAGCAGGTCGTCCGTTAGTGGGTCGTGTCCGAGTGCGATCGGAATGACGGCGCCGTCAGGAGGCAGGAGGCCCAGGTACGTCAGGAGGCGGCGGAAGGGCGCCTCGTCCGCGGGTTGTACGGCCGGCAGGCAGTTACGGCGGTTGCCTGCGTGTGTGCGAGGTGTGTAGTGTGTGTGTGTGTGGCGGGGTGTGAGCGGCATTGGCCAGCCGGGAACCGGACTGCAGAAGGCACCCTAAGGCACCCTTAGGCATCAGGCAGACAGCTTAGTCGCTCCGAAGTCCCGGGGGGGGGTGTCAGGGAGTGATATGCTCCTTCGTATGACAATGAGACACTGCGGACGTCCGGGGGGTAAAAAGAAGATACCGCAGCGAAGGGACGGAGACGGCCGGGGTGGGGAGAGGGGGCCCGCAGCGACCCACCCACCCACACCCACCCACCTGCGCTCATGTTGACCTCCCTCAGATATCTGAGCACCAGGTGGAAGAGGCGGGGGTCGTAGTCCAGCCACACGCGGCCCCGGGGGTCGTACGTCAGCTCCTCCTCGCCGCCCTTGCGGAACATGGTCGCCAGGCGGCTGCCGGGGACCTGCAGGAGGGTGGAGCTGCGGGAGATCGGGAGAGGGGATACGGGGGGGGGGCGGGGAGGGACAGGGAGGGGGGAGGGACAGGAAGGGGGGGGGACAGGAGGGGTTTTTTTTGAAGAGAGTAATGCAGGAGCGAAACAGGGAAGAGGGAATGGGGGTAAACAGGAGGGGTGGGACAGGAGAGGTGGCTATGCTTAGGATGGGAGGGAGGGGGTAATTGGGGACGGGAGGTAATCGGGACGGGAGGGGTAGGTTGGGTGGGAAAGGCGGGCCATGGGTCGGGAGGGAAGGCAGCGGGCGCGCTTGTGTGTGTATATGGGACACGGCCGGGGAGCCGCTTTGCCGCAGTCCTTGCCCACGGGAAAGGCTTGGCTGAGCGGCTCTGCAGGCCACAGCTCCCGGAGTGGGTTCAGGCCACGAAACGACTTGCGCTCGCCGCAAAAACCCGGCTGCGGCCTCTATATATGTTCTTCACATACCGGTATCCTGCATTTGAAGCACCCGCACCCGCACCCGCCACAGCTCAACGCCGCGTAGCCAGGTAGCCCTCACTTCGCGCTCCCACCCCGAGCCGCCTCCTCCTCCTCCTCCTCCTCCTCCTCCTCCTCCTCCTCCTCTGGCCCCCAGGACGGAACGGGCAGTAAGCCCCCGTTTCCCGATGTCTCGCTCCCGTGCTGTCTCCGCCCTGTGTGGCTGTTCTGTGTGTGGAACCGCCCCAGCCACCGACCGCCGCCACCGACCGCCGCCGCCCGGCCTGACTCACCGCGTGGTCTGCATCAGCACACCCCCCACATTGAGCTCCAAAAGGTCGTACTCGCCGGAACCCGGTCGCGGCTCCGAAACCAGCATGCGCTGCCGCCGCGCCCAGCGGATGCTCGACTGCCGCGCGGGCCGCCCGCCGCCGCCGCCGCCGCTGCTGGGGCCGCCCCCCGCCGCGCCGTGGGGTTCCTCCACCACCGCACGCACGCGTAGGGGCGCGGCGCCTGTGTGTGGGGGGGGGGGCAGGGGCAAGGGGCAGGTAGGGGCGCGGAGGGAGCCAATGCCTGGGCGCCGCGGGTGATTTCGGGGCGTGCGAGGTCGAGCTGGTTGGATGGCGGGCCGCGCGCGCGCCACGTTGTGCCGTGCCGGTATGCATTTCGACCATAGCCTTACACCGTCACAAGCGCTGCCTTGGGCGCGCATGACGCGGTGAGTTGCGGCCTCACGTTTTGTGACTAGAAGCTGATGGGCCTAGCAAGTGGCCTAACGACAGCTTCCAGCGCCGATGTAGACATTGATTTCTGCAACTTACTATATTTTCATACAGTGATGCAATGCGCCGCACCTGAGCTTGCGCGCGCGCGTGATGCGGCGAGCGGGCAAGGCGCCGCGACGACCTGAGGACTGCCTCTGCGCACTGTCCCTCCCGGCCAGGCACTTCGCTCGTGCAAATGACGCATTCGTCAACTGGAGGAATTGCTGTTGGGGCCGTTGATGTCTGCGAAACGAAAACGGGAGTGTTGTGCGCGCAGCAGCTGTCGGAACGGAGCGACAGACCAAGGAAAGAGCGATCGATAGGCAGCCGTATCGAGACTGATGAGTAACAGGCAAGTATATATAGCTATTGTGACATGAGCGCCGCGGGCGCGAAAACAGCGTCGACGGGCGCTCCCAGTTCGCGCCTTGTTTCGTGTGCGGCGTTTCGTCCCGAAACGCCGGCCGCCGCCGAAACGCCGGGCGGAAACATAAAAACATATATTTGTAAACGTCACAGGCAACCAGTTGCATATCCGAGAGTCGGTCCTTGAGGGCAGAGAACCTGGCATCAACATACGCCCGAAGTTGCAGTCGAGCGCTTTGCAAATAAAGAAGCGCAAGTGGTACGCATAAGAAAGACAAAACTGGAGCGAGAGACACCGCGCCTACCTGTCGCGACGATGGGCAGTTCCGAAACGCGAGACAGTTGCTGAGACGCTGTGCGAGAACGTTCAGCGCTCGAGTTAGTTAGCAGAAACTTGCGAAGTGTACATCAAATATTAAAAGTAGCGTTTTATGGTCTACGCTCAGCAGGCCAGGCTCGAACGTCGAGTGGACCTTATTTTTGGTAATAGGCCATAGGCGTTCACATATGGCATTGGTCATGTGCCAGTTACAGGTGTCCCCTTACAACGAAAGTCCGTCAGGGGCGCACATAACTCCAAGAGGTGGGATTATTCGGTCAATTTCCGTACGGTCGGTTCTGCCGTGACAAGCGCGACCGCTCACAACCGCCTGCCTTTGCAATTGCTAGGTCTTCCTTTGTTCTCTTTGATTGGCTCACGTCTCACACGAGGTTCGCTTAATGGTCCGACGTTTACCTTTTCTCTCCGTTTATGCTCAAGTGGGCGCTCCAGGTTGGAGTCACATGGAGTAACAGTATATTGGTAAAACGCCTGAAAAACGTGCTGTCACAATTAGCACTTCGGTTCTCACGCTGGCGTAGACAGGCCATGGCTGAGCAGCCGGCTGCATTGGAAGCCGAGGAGGATTCCAGCAGCGAGGATGGCGATGGAGTGCCTCGTGGAAACATGGAAAGGGTGCCGAGCTTCGACCTTGACGCGACAGGTGTGCAGGCTCCGCCCCAGGCGGGTGGCGCACCGCACGTGTGCGAGGAGGGTGAGGGAGGGTGCCCTTGCACCCCGTGCTGCTGGAAAGGTGTAGCAGTAGGGAATCCCGCAGCCCTGCTTTCCATGCGCGGACGTTGCCGGACTGAAAGGCAGAGGAGAATGCATGATTTGTCATGGCACACACTTCGCGCGGCATGCAACCCGTGCTTCCGGGACCGGAGAGTTCCCTTATCGCCCTCGTCCTACCCCTGCACGCCCCCCAACATATCCTTCCTACTTGGGTTGGGTCTGTCTGTTTCCCGCACAGCCCACGACAGCCAGGCCTCCGCGCCGGGGGGTTGCAAACGCATAAACCCAGCCCTCAGAAATGACGAGAATGGCCGGGGACAGGAAAATCAACACTGACTGTTTGCTTCGTACAGTACATCTCAGTCTTCAGCAATTTTTCACCCGGTCCCCGCAGTTGTCAGCAATGTCTCACCCGGGTCCCCGCAGACGCTGGCGCTGGCGCTGCAGCAGCGGGCGGGACACAGCCGCGGCGCTTCGACCCCAACACGGCGGCACAGCACCGCTACCTGGGAGGTGACTTGGGCCGCCTGACAACGTTCTCGTCTCCTTCAATTGCGGGTTACCGCCTGGTTTCGTTCTCTTCTCGTTCAATTGCGGGTTAGGGGGGGCGGATTTAGGGTTTTGAACCGGGAGGACTGGGCCGGGGCACGCGGGTCATGTGCACGGGGGGAGAGGGCACATGGGCCGGTGGGTAGGACCCATTTCCATTTCCGGTCGATGACGCGACCACTTGGCGCGTGAGGTGAGGCGGTGTGTGCTCCGGAACCTGGACAGCTCGTCCCGCCTTCTTGCCTGTCGTACGGCATCTACACACCGGGTAGAACGGGGTACTTTGGCGGAAACGGGTCCATCTGTCACATGAAGCCGGCTCTCCAATAGAATTGGAAGAGTGCCTTCCAATTCTCTTGGCTGGCGCGATCATCGTTGTGCGTGCAAGCAAACGAGCGTCTGTGTGAGTGTGGAAAAAAAAAACGGCGCCGCCCTCCGTCTGTACGACAGATGTGGACGAGCTGGGCGGTGGGTCTCAGCTCCTGGAGGAGGGGCGCACCTACACACTGCCGCTGTTCCCACTGGACGGTGAGTTAGTGGCGGGGAGGACAGGGGTCCCCCGGGGAAGAACAAGGAGAAGAAGAAACAACGTCGCAGTAAAGTAATGGATGCAAGGGGACGGAGGGTGGGAGGGAGGGTGGGAGAGTGCAGCGGTGCAGAGGTCAAATCCCCCTTGGAGGCGAATGTCAGACGACGCCAGTTCGTTCGCCCTTCCAGTCGCGGCACATGGTGCCCCCCTTACCCGTCCCCCTTACCCGTCCCCTTCACCCGCAAACCCACCTCACCTGTCCGCCCTGCCCAGGCCCCCCTTTCCTGACTGCTGCCCCTCCCGCCCCTTGCGGCACCCATTCCCTGCTCCCCTGCTCCCGCCTGGGCACCCGGGCCCCCATCTGGCACTGCCCCCCTCCCGCCCTGTTACTTTACCGTTCACGGGCTCCGACCTATACGTGGATACCCCCCCCCCCGCCCGCCTGTCACTGACCCCCGCCTGGCACTGACCGCCCATATCCCAGGCGTGGTGCTGCTCCCGGGGGAGAGTCTGCCGCTCTTCCTGCACTCCCCCCGCGACATACTCAAACTGGAGAGGGCGCTGCGGCTGCCGGCGGGGGAACCCACGGCGCGGCTGATCGCGGTGGTGAGGATATGTGAGGCAGGGACGGCCGGGGCGGGACAGGGCAGACGGACCGGCGAAATTGGCGGATGGGGCGGAGGGGCCGGCCCCATCCACGCCACCTGGCCCTTCCGCGCCTCACGCCGCCCGCCCGCCCACCCGCCCGCGCCTCCCCCATCGCGCTCCCCCCCCCCCATTCCATCCTTCGCCCTCCCCCTCCCTCCGCAGACGCACGAGTCCTGGCGCTCCCACATGTCGCTGGTGGGCTGCAGCGCTGAGATCCGCCGACTGCGCCGCCACCAGCAGCCCCAGCAGCGGCAACAGCCCCAGCAGGGGCAGCAGGGGCAGGGGCAGGACGCAGCAGGGGCAGCAGCAGCAGCGGGCGGAGGCGGAGGCGGAGGCGGCGCGGGGGGAGGTCCCGGCGTGGTGGCGCTTGTGGCGCGGGGGCGGCAGCGGCTGCAGCTGGAGGGCTCGGGTCTGGTGGACACGTTCCGGGTGCGGTGCCGGGTGCTGCCGGAGGGGCTGGCGGAGGCGCCGCCGCGGCAGGTGCGCCGAGGGCTGCGCGAGGGCTGCGTCACCTGTGTCAGGCGAGGCGGCAGGCGCGTGCGCCGTGGTCGGCTTTTGCATTATTATGCTCGGTGTCATGGCGGGCGTGGATGGTTCGTTGGATGGATGGATGGTTAAATGGATGGATGGGCTGGGGAGCGAAGGAACAATGGGCGCATGTGTGGTACACACCCCAGCGACGTTGCCCGTGGTGGCCCCGGGCCCCGGGCACGCAGGAGAGCCCCCCGCCGCTTCTTGCTGCGCCCCGCTCCCTCCCCCTGTTGTCCCACGCCCCTGCCCTGTCCTCGCGAATCGCTGATCTCGCTTGTGTGCAGTTGTGCTCGTTGTCGCTCGCTCGCTCGCTGCATGTCCCGCACCGAGGACACACATACGCGCACGCACCCCTCGTGGCTTGCAGCCTGCTGCCCGCCTTCCCTTTGCCTCCTCAGCTCTTGGCAAACATTTGCCGTGTACACACAAGCACACGCACCGGGCTGCCCGCTTCTCCTGGTGCGTGCACCCACCCCCGACCGGGAGGCACAGTGTCAGCCGCGCCCCCCCCCCCCCCACACACCCATCGACGCGCCCCTCCCGCAGATGTCTGCGGGGGCGACGTACTGGGCCCCCTGGGCCGCCCGGCCCTTCGATGCGCCCGCGCTGGCGGCCCGGGTGCAGCAGCTGTGCAGCGGGGTGCTGCCGCAGGTGCGCCGGGCGGGGGGAGGCCAACACAGGGCAACAACATAGGGCAACCTGGCACGAGCGCTAGCGGCGGGGCGGCTCCCGGCTGGGTTGCGTGGATGGATGGGTTGTGGAAAGGAGGCGTGGGGCTCGGCGAAGGGCTTGGCGGGAAGGTGGGGGTGCGACGGAGGGTCTTGGGTGCAGAATGGGGAAGCGGAAGAAGGGGGCGAGGGGAATGCGGAACGTCTTGGGGGATGGAAGGGGGCTTGGTAGGAAAGAAGATGGGGGGAATGGTGGGGGCTACCGGCGGCGGGAGGGGCAACGGTCCGTGGTGGGAGGGACAACGAGACAGCACGGGAGACCAAACATGGAAACTGAGCAGAAGAGGCGTCCACACGTGTGTGGGGGGTCTGTGCGTGTTGGTTGGTGGCTGCTCACCTTGGGGTGGACAATGTGCAGCGACAGCACAATGGGTCGCGAATGGTCGACACATGCGTCCTATTCGAAGAGCTCTCTTGCGCTCTCCCGTTTCACTCGCTCCCATTTTGTTTTGTTGTTGTTGTTGTTGCATTTGTTTTATGGTCACCCGGGTTCACCGGGATCACCCGAGTCACCCAACGCGTTGGCTCATCCTCATCGCACACACCCACTCCCTAGTCCCTACCTGCCTGCCGCCCTCCCGACCTCCCGCCCTCCGCGGCCTCCGCGGCCTCCTCCCCCAGATCGCCACCAAAATGGGAACCAGCCCCGGCCACCGCGGCCCCCTCGCCCTACAGCGCTACAGCTACTGGCTGGGATCCAACCTGCCGCTGAGCGTGGAGCGGGTGCGTGCCGTACCGTCCGTACTGCACATTACGACATTAGGGGCTGGCTCGTACGGCAGCTGCAGTACAAACAGCACCGATCGAGCGCACCCTTCCTACCTGCGTGGCTCCTCCCCAACCTGGGTGTCATCGCCCGCTCGATGTCAATCGATAGGCCTGTGGAACCGCCAGGCATGCAGCAACAAGACGAGGTCGCGCGTGCTTACTGCGCTGCGCGCGTTTGTTCGTTCCTGTCGCTTTCTGTCCTCCGGTTGCTGGATGCCCCCACTGCCTTACTGCCTACACTGCCTTGGATGCCCCCACTGCCTACACTGCCTTACTGCCTCGGTGCCCGCACTGCCTTCCGAGCCTTCCGTCTGCAGCGGCAGCAGCTGCTGGAGTGTCGCGATGCGGCGGAGCGGCTGCGGCTGATGCTGGGCTGGCTCACGAGGCTGGGCACGCTGGCTTGCAGGTTCTGCGGATCAGCGGTGGGTGGGTGGGTGGGCGGTTGGCTGGGTGAGTTGGGGTGGGTGGGTTTGGACGGCTGGGTGGGTGGGTGGGTGGGAACTGGGAAGGGCTCAAACGGGGGAGGTGGGGATAAACGTCGGGGCGTATTCATCAAGTGAGTGCATGAGATCTGGGGCCGTCCTGGCACCGCAGCACGACACCACCCCAGCCCCCAGCCCCCTGCCCCCGGGTGGCAGATAGACCGCCCTTATGCCCGTTGTATCGTCGGTCGGTGTGACCTCCAGTCCTAACACCCGCCGGCGCGCCCCGCTCCGTCCTGTCCCTCCGGATGGCCTCTGCCCCCCCTCCTCCGCCTCCCGGGGACCCCCGGCCCCGCTGCCTCGCGGTCCATGTGCTGCGTACGTTTGCTTGCACCTGCACCGCACTCCACCAAACGGTCTCTCCTTGAGTAGCACCAAACCACCCAACCTGTCCCTTCTTCATTGCCCCCACCTACCTGTCTGTGTCTGTCTGTGTGTGTGTGTGTGTCTGTCTGTCTGTGTGTTTGTGTGTCTGTGTGTCTTTGTGTGTGTCTGTCTGTCTGTCTGTTTGTGTGCAGGTGACGCAGTGCAGCTCTGCGCTGCTGATGAGCTCGGAGGGGGCGGGCGGCGCATTCGTCAACGCACACGGCTTCGTGCACGACATTGCCACCTTCAGGTGGGGTCAGCATGTCCCTACCCACCTCGTCCCTAGCCACCTGCCTGGCCTCCTGCCTCTTAGG
Organism: Pleodorina starrii; assembly: GCA_030267565.1. NCBI lineage: Eukaryota > Viridiplantae > Chlorophyta > Chlorophyceae > Chlamydomonadales > Volvocaceae > Pleodorina > Pleodorina starrii. The sequence continues at coordinate 4,845,115 of BRXU01000002.1, read as the reverse complement.
CTTCTCTCCGCGCGCAATGTTGTTGTGAGCTTGTGACCCTAAAACCCTACCTATCTACCTGCCGCCGTCCCTCCCTACCTCCCTCCCTCCCTGCCCCCAACCTCCCTGCCCTGCCCTCCCTCCCTCCCTTCCTGCTCCTGCCTCAGGTCCGCCCAGGGTCTGTCGTACCAGGGCCAGCCTGAGACGGCGCACTCGTGGTTCCCGGGGTACGCCTGGACCATCGCCAACTGCGCGCACTGCACTGACCACCTGGTGGGGTGGGGTGGGGGCGGGGGTGGGGTGGGGTGGGGGGGAATGCGCGGGGGGGTGGGTGCGCGGGCGGGTGCTTGTTTGTACGGGTGTTGGTATGGAAAACCAGGCAAGCTTGTATAGGCAAGCCAATAACCAGCTGACATGAGCACTTTAGCAGCTGGAGATTGTAGGAGGGAGGGAACATGCTGATGTAAGTTGATAACTCATGTGGTAGGGCCGGTGAATGAAGCCACAGGGGGGGAGGAAGGGCCCCGGGATTGGGATTGGGGTTGCGGGGTAGATTGAGCAGTGGGCAGGGACTGAAGGCCGAGCTGAGGGCTAGCCACGGAATGGTTGCTCGGGTGGCTGGCAGGGGGTGGCTGGCAGGTCCACGCAGCAGGGGCAAGTGACGTGACGGCACCGGCGAGCGAGTATGCGGTTACCGGTAATCCAACGGCCAGCTTCCTCACGCCCGATTGTTCGCCTGTGTGTGGCTGCGGCCAATCGACCGATCAAACCAGGGCTGGCGTTTCACGGCCTGCTCTGAAGACCTCCGACCAGCCGTGTTCTGGGGCCTGCGGCGAGCCGCCATCATCTGCCCGGACCTGCAGCGCCACCAACGGACCGCTGCCGCTGCCCGTGCCGCCACCGCGGACCCCGCCGCCGCAGCGGCTGCAGCGGGGGAGCTGCGGGCCAGGATCCGGGAGGCGGTGGCGGCGGCGGGGCGGCAGCTTAGGGGGGCGGCGGCGGACCGCGTGGTTTCGGAGGTGGTGGCGGTGCTGCTGGGGGAGCGGCCGGAGGCGCTTGGGGATGCCGGTGGGTCGACGTCGGGGGCCGGCAGCGAGGAGGAGGTGGAGGAGGAGGAGGAGGAGGAGACTGGCGAGGATGATGATGAGTACGGCGAGGAGTACGGCGAGGATAGTGACGAGGCGGAAGAGGGTCTTGAAGCTGACGACAACGAAACCTCTTCGGCGGATTCCGAGGGCGAGGGCTGATGGATGCGAGCTACGGGAGCGGAGTACGGAATGTACGGAATGTAGATTTAGCATACATTTGGGGCGGGTTTTGAGGCGGCTGTCCAGCGGCATAGTTGGTGACAGGGCCGTACCCGCCTGTGTGTGCGTACGGCATTGGCTGCATGCATGTGGAGAGCTTTCTTTCGCAGGTGCGGCAGGTGTGGAGGATCTTCTAAAAGATATGTACCGTATCGAAGGTCGTTGGGGCAGCTCGCCGGGACCGCAAGGGGCGGGTGGTGTTGCATTGTCCTGCAATGAGCGGGGCCAAGCAAGGGTGGTTAGTTCGCAATAGCGCATTAGAAGCTGTTTCTCGACCTCGCAACTCTTGACGCAGAATTAATGCTCTTGTTGATGCTACTACACCCAGGCTCATTTCAAGCGCATTCCTGTGGTTCCTGCTATGGAGAAATCCGACCAACTATTTTGTTTGATGGGTCGCCCTCGATTGGAGATTGTCGCCCTAGCTGTCGGTCGGAGGCGTTGGTAGATACAATTCCTGCCGGCAGGTTCTTGCGACAGCAGTCACTGATGTAGTATACATATCAGACGTGTCCGTCTCCAGGAATGCCGTACAATTGACGTACGGTGTGCTTGTCAAACGTACGATGTATGCGGACCGCACCCAGTGGACATGCCGTTCAGATGTCTTGCCGAGCGCGCGAGATGTACCAAACGAGGGAACGCGTCTCGCTCTTGCAACCATCAATCTCCACTCGGGAAGTGGATACAGGCACTGCAGACAAGCTCTTACAGGGTTCATCAGACTGCGAGGTCAGTGGCGTATGGGGTATGGCTTTGGATGCTGAAACCAGCCGCCACATACACACTCTGTGTGTGCGCGCTCAGAAATAACGACATGGGTCGCCACGCCGTCATTCGCTCAGATCGCCGTCATTCGAGTCACGTCGTCTAAACTCCCCCAGTAGATCCCGGTCTGAATGGAAACACAGGTACCCCAGACAGAACGTGGAACAAGTTCAGGACACACAAAGGTTAACCGAAAAAGCGCACGCAAGAGGCAGCATATATGCAGAATTCCCAAGTGACTACCGTACTGCTGCTGTTTCGCTCATTTCTATCTCGCCTCTTATCTTACTAGCGCCTGACTCCGTTGGCTGACACCCGCTCGGTTCTCTTCGCTTCGGGTTCACACTTCCATCCCACCCCACCCCATCTTACCCCACCACACTTAACTCACACCACTAGCTGCCACCGGGTCTGGGACCCACTGCTGTAACAGTTACCCGTACTATCACGCGGCACCCTCACAGGTAAAACGTTTCGCGATGCACTATGCATGCCATCTTATACATAAAACCGTAGAGGACTACCGTATATCCGCCGGCCTCCATCCTATAGCGACCCCTCTCACTCGCGGTGCCAGGGTGCCACACGCAGCACGGTATATACACATGTGCGTGAATCGCTGCCACGCCCACGCACTGGATCATTACCACCCAGCGTCGTAGAAAAGAACGCGTCACGCCATACCGGTATCCATGTTATTTATTTTGCGTGTGCCTCCGCGCACACACCGGCGCAAAATCACCGCCGCGAGGCCGCCGGCAAGCCGCCGCCGCCGCCACTGCCGCCGCCAGCGCCGTCGCAGCTGGTGCAGCGCACGCTCAGTGCAAAGTCGCCGGCGGCGCCGTTGAATCCGGACACGACGACGTAGTAGGTGCGCCCCGGCTGCAGGTCCGTGTCGATGCGGCTGGCTGAGCCGCAGGCGGGGTCGTCATCATTGGCGAGCGTCTCTGCCAGCCGCAGCGGGGCCTGGCCCAGCAGTAGCACCGTGTCGTACGTGGAGCCGCAGGTGGAGGCGGTAACCGTCATGGCGAAGGCCGGCGTGTAGGCGTAGACCACGTCTGGGGCCGTGTCCTGCAGGGGGATGCGGGCGGACGGCGCGTTCGTGGATGGATCTTGGGCCGCCAATCCGGAGTGCTCGGGCTGTTGGCATGCGGGGGCGCGTCAGCGCAAGCGCATGAAGCGCCGAAGCCTAATACCGGTACATGCCTGCACGGCCACAGCTGATGGATGTGCAATGATGTGTGGGGGCATAAGGTGTTGACCGCACATCCCCAACCGAGGCGCATCGCTTCATCATCTGTCGGAATCCGAACTCCAGCGAACACAGGGGGCTGCTGCTGCTGACACACGCCGTGATTGAGGATTAGTGCACGGGGAATGAAAGTGAGACCCGGTCAGGACAGGACGCCGCCCTACCTCAACTCACTTTTGGGTTCCCGGCGGAGGTGTTGTAGTCGTGGCGGAAGGAGATGGTGGCGCCCGAATCGTTGAAGGGCAAGCTGCGGATGACCCGCGGGACGGCGGCGGTTTCGCCGACCTGCTCCCGCGCGTCGTCCACCTTGACGACTTGCACCGCAAAGTCGAACCGCGGATCGCTGCTCCTGCGATGGGCTCGGCGCGGCGGGAGGGAGGGAGCGGGTCAAAAACGGTGGGTGCCAGTGGGTGCGAGTTGATGCATGTCTCTTTTCGGTTCGGACAGCAGCCTCCCGGGGCCAAGTGCTGTCGACCTCCTGTTGGCCGCGCGGCCCACTTGCCATGTTCTCTTGCCAATTCAATTCGCACCTCCTACCCTGCAGGCACATACCGGTACCCAAAGTGGAAGCCCAGCAAGCCGGGCCCGGCCCTGGCTCGTGGCCCGCGATATCGAGAACGTTGCCTCGTTGTCCCCTTACTTGCAGGAGCTCGCTCGCTAACGAGCGCCCCGGCCTACCTCATGGCCAGCTGCACGTAGTAGGCACCCTGCGCCGCGGCGGCGTTGGGCTGTAGCAGCAGACGCTGCTCGCGGTTGTAGTTCTCGGCCGTGAAGGTAAGGGCGGAGGGAAAGATGGTGGCGAGCGGCTGGCCGGTCCATGCGTTGGGCACGCTGGCTGTCACGTTAACCTGCGCACGCGCGCGGACAAAGTCAATCGGTCAGAGCAAGCAGCGGAGGCGGCGCCGTGACGGACCCAACCAGCTGCAGCGCACCCAGCCTAGGTGCAGGATTGGTTGCCCTGCGTAGCCCATGGCATTCTTCTACATCGACAGCCCTCAGCCAGGGAGGCTCCCAGCTGGAGCCGCTCCACGATGCAGCCACACGCCGGAAAGGCGCCGCCGATCACTCTTTACCGCATGGCTCCCTAGCCACCCGAACCACCAACACAAATCAACTCCGCTCGCACCACCAGCACATCCGTGCCATGCGCATCTTCCCAGTTCTCACCTGGCCGGACGGCTGGAGCAGCAGCGACACTGTGATGTCCCGACCGGCGGCTGCCGAAGCAGACGGCCCCGGGGCTCCGCTGGTCGCCGCAACGGTGATGACGCTCGGCAAGAGACGTGCCTGCAGGTCAGGCAACCAAGCCAAGCGGATCGATCTACCGCGGTGGCCCGCGACATGGATTGTCGAGAGCAGCAGGGTGACGGCACATTGCGTCGCTGGCGGACAAGGTTCCGTTCGCCGGAACAGGACAGTCTCGCTTGGCCTGCCAAGTTTGGTTCCGCAGATCCGCATCCGGCTGTTTGTGAAGCTGACATGTGCACATGTGTCGGCGCAGGAGGGGGGGCAACCAGGCGCTCGCGGCGCAGCTGCTGGGTTCTGGCGCAACCACGGGTACGGGCGCCTCTCATGACCTCTTTTCCACAAGCGGCACTTTCCCTTCAGCACGCACCCACCCACCCACTCACCCAGCACCCACCCACCCACCCACCGGTATGGTCAGCACCGACTGCAGCAGGCGGTTGGGGGTGGAGCTGATATCGATGGGGCCCCAGCCGGAGCTTCTGGGGGTCGGAGTGAAAGTGGCCATACCCGAGGTGTCGTCCGTCACCGCACCCATCATGGACGACCGCAGCAGGCGCTGCGCCGCATCAGCGGGGCTGGCTCCCTGGTCGTGGGGTTGGGCGCGCGGTGGGATGGCGAGTCATTCATATCGGTACAGGGTCGAGCAGCGCTGCCGTAGATACGGCAAGTACCCATGAAAAGGATCAAGTCGATTGGCGGTTGACACCATGGTGGGTTGTGCCGGCTACCCCACATACGCCGACAGTCCTTGGATGTAGGTCCTACTGAGAGTCCGCGCCCGGGGCACACTCTCAGCGCCTTTCCTGATCCTGTCTGCTCCCGGTCCGTAGCACTCACGATTCTGCTGGCCCGTTTCCCCGATCAACCGCAGGGCGTCCAATATGCGGCGGCTCTCCGGCCTACCAGTCCCACCTTCCATGCAGAAGTGAAATGCGGTGACCCAAACGCGCAAACGAACTAACCCAGCCCAAACCCAGAACTTGTGGGCCAGCGCGGGACCTACCTGGTGGTTTTCGAGGTAGAGTGCAGCCACGCCCGTCACAAACGGTGCCGCCATGGAGGTGCCGGTCTTGGGAGCCTCCGAGGAGTCGGTCCAGGGCACGGCGCTGACGACGTTCACACCGGGCGCGAAGAGGTCCATGCAGGGTCCCCTGTTGCGAGCGCGGTTACAAGGATCGGGTCACTGTCACTGTGCCTCAGCTACGCATACAAAATAAAACAGGCAAGTCATGCAAAAAAGAACACTGTCTTGGGTCCTGCGTGGGCCTAGCTAAAACACTCGCGCCCAAACACGTTGGGTTCGCGTGTATGTTACCGTAACCAAGGCAAGCGGCGCCGAACACGGTGGGCACGGTGCGCGACTACGGACGAAGGCCATGCGTAGTTAGGGGTCGCAACTCCGAAGAACGAAGAGCCCCCGCGACCTTGGTTTGGAAGTAGTTAGTTACGGCATCTGTGCAGAACTACAGTATCGAGGACAGCAGATGGAAGCTGAGCGGCCAATAGATCCCCCTATCATCATGCTGAGGGTCAGGGTTCGATGTCGGAACACTGGGAGCAGGGCATAAGTGCACGAGAAGTAACGACGGGCGAGGCAGAATGGGGACGCCAAGCAGTAACGTCGGGCGGCGGCAGGAGCTCCGGGGACTGCTATGAGCTTGGCAAGCGCCCACCGCATGAACCCGTACAGCGCAGCACCCACCAATTGCTCCTGTACCACCGGGAAACCCGTACAGCGCAGCACCCACCAGTTGCTCCTGTACCACCGGGAACCGTCCACGTTAATCGCGCCCACTGCGATGGCCGAGTTGGCGGAGGCGGGCGACACGGTGCACGCGTCCGCGTTGTGGTTGCCCGCGCTCGCCACCACCACGACACCCAGCCTGCGAGCGCACCCGTACGTAGTTGCGGCGCCGGCGGAAAACGAATGGGCCTCACGTGTTTTGCGTATGTGTTCCTGCCTCCTTCCTTACAAGTGCAGGGTGCTAAATCGAGCAATTGGAAGGAAAGGGCGCCGGCACACATGCTTTCCGCGCCCGTGCACGACGTACGAACGCGCTTCCGCAGACACTGCAGGTGCGCCTGCGGGCCCAAAGACAAACCCGAAGCCGTTGTGTGGATAAAAGACGGACAGCACGCGCTCGCGCGCGCCTTCAGACGATTCACGTGTTAATGCGTTTCCAGCCGCGGTCACCCCGGCTCCGGCGGCCTCTCGGCTTCATCCCCCTTTCAAGGTGGGCCCCTACAGGGCGGAACCCCTTCAAGGCGCACCTCCCACGCACCTCTGGACCAGGTCCTCGATCGCGGCGTTGATGGGGCTGCTGTAGTAGCCCTCCAGCGACATGTGCACTATAGCCGGGTATTGCACGTTGCGAGCCACCCACTCCAAGCCCTGCACGCGGAAGAGGCCGAGCGAGGCCGGAGGCGGGCGTCCATGCGTGACCCACATCAGAGGGATAGGCCGGCGACAGGCCGGCTGGCAGGCGCGTTGCAGGGCTCGCGTGTGTAAACAATCCTTATCAGTTATCATACGCTCTTTGTTTGACCAAATGTACGAATGCACGAACAGGCATAGCACGCTACGGTTACGGTTATCCAAAAAAAACGTCGGCACGCATCTTAGTTTGGGTTTTGAAGCCAGCGGCGTGGGATGCAGCACACGCACCGCGACCCACCCGCAGCAGCGTGGTCTCGTTGGCATTCCCGTAGCAGTCTAGCACCTGCCGGTAGCGGGTGCGGAAAGAAAGGGAAGGCACGAGGAGCAGCACCGCATCGCTTCTTCCGTGTTTAGCGCAATACGGTACACACAGCGCCGCACCTCAGGCAGAAGATGACCCAGATCACGAATGGATTTGGCCCAGATCAGCCGCCAAACAGAAAGGTTCACGCAGGATCCGATGCCCTGTCCTTCAGGCCGCAGCTGATGAATGGCAGCAGCAAGAAGACCGGCACGCCCAATCCAGGCCAGATGACCTTCTCACTCGCCACTCGCTCACGAGCAGCGCCGGAAACACCACGCGCTACGCGCGCTGCTTAATTAACATCCTCAGAAGGAGACGGGGAAAGTAAAGCTTCACATTATATGAAGCCATTCTGCTGCCTGATCTGGTGATCTCACAGGAGCTGCGTCGCACTTGCCTTGACGGGATGCAGGGTCACGTTCTTGGCCACACCGTTGTCCAGGCCACCGATGGTGGCGGCCACGTGGGTGCCGTGGCCGAAGCAATCGTCGGTGGTGCTGTCCGGCCCGGTCCCGCCGTATGCCGAGAAGCCGGCCACCACACGCGTACCGTTGACAGTTTGGATTGGTTGACCTGCGCGCGTTCAGTTGCGGCGGACCGTGGGAGTCGCAAACAAAAGCAATCGTGACCGCAATTGACCCGATGGACATCTCAAGCACAAAGGGCGGCGATGTGGGTCGGGTGATGTAGGTGGTACCGTATCCGCCGTACCTTGCTTTTGGATGTACGCCGGCGCCATGATGCGGAACTGTTGGTGGGTTGCCCTGATGCCCGAGTCCAAGATGTAGACGTGCACGCCCGTTCCTGTTAAGGGCGGGAAGCCGCGGCAGCCGGCGGCGCAAAGGGTTTGCCGATCCATACGTCATGATACACCGGCTACGTGTGGCGCCGCAGTCATCTCGCAAATGTAGCGACAAGCGAACGGTATCCGGGCTCACTAAGGCCCCCGCACCGCGCCGGTGTGCAGCCCAGAACTTACCCACACTGTCGTAATGATATATCTGGTCCAGCGGTAGCTTTGCCTGATCGATCCGGTCAAGGCCCCAGGTTACTGGGTCGAGCTGCTCGGGCAAGCGCCTGGCGGCCGATCGTGCCCCGCCACTGCTGGCCTGCTGCTGCGACGCCTCGGTCTCCTCCGCCTCAGTTTGGAGCTGATCACCGACCTAGGGCCAAAAACAACAGCGACGTAATAATCCTGGTGACGAGCTGACGACACGAGGTCGGCAGAAGGGACTTCCGCGCGCATCGTTGGGTGTGCGTGAAGAAGTGTGGGATTTGGGTTGCCACGCGTGCCTCGACCGGGCACACCCTTGCGCCCGAGAAACTCACCGATATCCCACGATCGCGGGTGGCATGATCCACAGAGTCTTTGTACTGCTGTAGTAGCTCTCTGATGGCGGCCCGGCTGAATTGCCCTGAGCGCGCCGCGCACCCAGATGGTGAGCAAAACGTGGGACTGTGTGCAAATTCAAGCAACTCCAGCCCTAAAAACCCTATACCTGATACTCCGCGTAAGAGAGTCCGGAACGTATCCGCGCAGCTGTATCCATGCTTCTTCCGGAGCGGATTGGTCTCAGCGCAAAGCGTCGCCGCAAAGGCATCTGGGTCCACGGTCGGTTTCAACACTATAATCCAATTTTGCGTCGATGTACTGGTGTCTGCTTGCGCCAGGTAAGAGCTGGTGCTGACTGCTTGCCCGTTGCTGCAACGACATCGAAAGGCGCGAAAGGTGTTGACAACGCCAGAAACAAGGTGCCGGCGCACAGCCTGCAAGACTATTTTATGCCCGCGAACCTGATAAGGGCTCCCCCAAAAACCAGCAGGAGCAAGGACGCCCAGCCAGAACTTGAGAGCCCATTATCGAACATCTTCCGAGAACGGCACAGCGCCTCTGCCTCTCGTAGCTCTATAGTGAATTTCACCATATACTAAATGAGTACAATCATCTACAGATGCCCCGATACAGATTGGCTTCCCACAAATCACTTTCGTGATACCAGTACGTTCAATTTACGGTTCATGTGTAACAGTCATCTGCAGGCAAAGTCCAGATCGAAAATGCACAAGTAATGTGCCAATTGACTGCTCGCCCTCAGAAAGAATTGCATGCTCTATCGCCAAGTAAAACCAGCCGTACGACCGTAAAAAATTTGCAACTGTCCTCCGGAATCTGTCGTTGTTGGCAAAGCTTCGACGCACGCTGACCGAATATTTTGAGATTGAGACCAAGCGTTGTGAAGCAGCACGATAGGTAATTACGAGCAGAGGATTACGAGGGTGCGCGTACGCTCGCTCCAGCTGCTGCTCGCTCCGTTCCGCTTGCTTCTTGGGAACCGATCATCCCCGATAAGTCCGCACCCGGTATAAGTTTGTGTGAGAGTGGGCTTTTAAGCCTCGGAAGGCTTGTTCTGGCCAACGGGCCAGATGGCCGTGCATTGCAGCGGCTACGACAGTCTACGACTATGGAAGGCCAACCAGGCAAGTACGGTAATGACGCCTCATGGGCGCCTTGCTGCTCACAATGTAAGGCCCCAGCTTGTCAGTTACAGCTGGTGGCCAATAGGCCAAATGGGTCACGGCATAACAAGAACGAGCCGCACACGGCTCGCAGAGGTGGCAAACTCAGCCTCACACCCGCGCGGGCCCCTGCCCCCTTAGCACCAAACAACCTTCACAAGCGTCCACTGCCCACCGCTCGCCCCGAAGCGGATCTCCCCCTCTCCCATTCCCCCATTTTGTCCTGCTGCGCACAGCCTGCTCCAGAAGCGCCGCTGCAATCACTTGCCGGCGTGGCCGAACAGGTTGGAAAAGAGGTTGGCGGCGAAGGGCGGCGGGGCGAAGTCCACCGGTGCCATGAAGGCCACCAGCTTCTCCTGGTGGGGCGAGGGAAGAGAGGCAGCGTGGGCGAAACCAACCGTGGACTGCAAGCCCCTAAAGCCCCAGACCCGGCAATTGAGGGACAAACAGCGCGAGCAGCTCGAGAGCACGGGCCGGATGAGAGTTCAGATGGGGCAGCGAGGGGCAAAGTCGCTGCAAGAGGGTCTCGCTGCGAGCCGCACCAGCACGCCCGCACTGAATCCCGCCGTATAGCGCCCGTTTACGGGGACCCATCAGCCATCACCCCCCGCATCCCGGCATGGCGGCTACCTCCGCGGTCGCAACGAAGACGCCGCAGTGAACTAGAGCCGTCCAACGCGCCGCAGAAGCAAGACCCAGATGGCGCTTCCCACCCCCGCACAACAGTCCACAGATGGTGCGGTGAAATCCGCGGAATCCGCACTGCTGCCAGAAGCCGTAGGCGGACGCACAGGCGAGCGCCGGCAGCCGACAGGGACGCCGGGTCCCCACCCGCCCCCCCCCCAAACGCACCTGCACGTGGTATCGCAGTTTTCGCCCCTTGCTGGCCCGCCGGTCGACCAGCTTGCGCTTCTTGGCGCTCTTGGGCGCGGCCGCGGCACCTGCGAGGCCACGGAAAGGCCGGGCGAGCAGGCAAGTAAAAGGGAGGTGGGGGCGAGCACGCGAGGGTCTGAGGGAGCGCAAACACCAACCCACATGGCAGTCTCGTGACGTGGCCTTCACGTGCTGTGATGGGCGCTAGGGGGTTGATGGGCGCTAGGGCGCCAGATAAACACGAAGTGACGCGTGCGGGCGATTTAGGGCAGAGGGCGGGCTCTCACTCAACGCACGCCCCCTCCCGGGAGCGGTCGTGCCGCTCTGGATTTCGCCAAAGGCTCGCAAACTGGACTTTCGGCATACGGTACGCCATTCCCCGGCCGACCCAGATGCCAGGCGGACTCGCCCAGCATGGGCGACGCACAGGCGGGCAGTTCCGGCGCATATTGAACAGCTGCAAGACGCAGCCGCCGCCCCGGAGCCGGTATCCCGGCGACCAAGAGCTCCGGAGTAACCACCCGCCATAAAGAGGTTGCGTCCGCATCCCGGCCCTAACACCGTCAGCGTTAATCTTTTTCACCTCAACTGCCAATGCGCTGTTGTGTGCTCTTGGGGGCGTTTCTGTTTTACGGTAGCCCTTGGGCCCCCCGCCTCGTATGGATACGGTAGCTGTCCAGGTATGGGATTATGGGATTCCACGCTCCCCAACCATGCAACATCCACCCACCACACCCACCCGCCCACCCACCCACCCACACGCGCGCGCTCGCATCCCCAGGTCCCACCCACCGTCCGACAGACCCTTGTCCAGAAACTCCTTTAGGAGCTGTTGATAGAACTCGCTGTCGTCGTACGTCTCAGGGTCGCGCTCCTCCTCCGTCACGTCGGTGGCGACACTGGAGGTGGCAACGGCGGCAGCGGCGGCGGCGGCGGCGGCCGGGTCGGCGTCGCCGCCCAGCGGGTCCAACTCGGCGGCGGCGGCGCCGCCGGCACGGGGCGGCTCGCACAGCACGCGCGGGCAGGCGGACAACACCAGCCGCGTGCGCTTGATGAACTTGCCTACGACCGGTCGAAGGCAGCGTGTGCACGGGTCAGGTGCAGGTGCACTGGTGCAGGTGGCAATGCAGTGGAGGGGCGGCTCAGGCAGCGATGTGGGTCGATATCAAGTGGCGCGGATAGCAGTCGACGAGCGGGTGGGTGGGGAAAAAAACGACAAGACATTCAAGCGCCGCGCCGAGCCCGCCCGCCGCCCTTTCTACCCCACCGGCCTGCGCCCCGACCTGCGCGCCGACTCTGTCCAGCCCCCGCAGCACCTACACCGATCTGGATGCCGCCGTTTCCCCCCGCCCCCATACACACCACCCCACAAAGGGGTGAAGGCCTGCAGGGGCGGCAGTGCAGGCCCATGGGGCCTGCAGGCCGCGAGGCCGCCGAGGCCCTCTTGCGCTCGCCACCGCAGCAGGGATTCCCCGTTTCGGGCGCCCCTCAACCCCATCCAACTCCCCACGCATCCTGCACGGCGCATCCCACCCGTCCCTCCCAGCTCCCCCCCCCACACACACACCCATAAAGGAGCATATCACTCCCTCCCATCCACCCACCCCCCCACCTGGGTCGCGCATGAGCGCCTGCACCTGGCTGCTGATGCTCTGATTGAGCGCCCGCAGGCCGCTGTTCCGCAGCGCGCCGCTGCCCGACGACAGCACCGTCCGCCGGTGCCACGAGTCCAGCGACACATCCCGGAAGGGCGCCAGGGCGTCCTGATGGGAGCTGATCCGCGCCCACAAAGCATCCAACCCGCCGTCAGCAGCGTCGGCGTCGCCGTCGTCGGACCCTTCTTCTTCTTCATCGTCGTCGTCGTCGTCGGGGCGGCGCCGCTTGCCAGAGGCCGCGGCGGCCGCCGCCGCCGAGGCCGGCGGCGGCGGCAGCGTAATGGCCGAGTTGCGGCCCATGAGCGCGTGCTGCAGCTCGAGCAGCTGACCCAGCGTATCCCGTGCTGCCGCTGCGAGTTGCGCATACCTGGAGACGTGGGGAGGCGGGGAGTGGTGTGTGGAGTCGAAATGGAGGAGGGAGGAGGAGGATGTGCTGATGGGTGTGCGAAACAAACACGTGGCCAACCGGCCCCGCCCTCACAGACCCTACCCGCGTCTCTTGCACCTCTTTCCCCCTTCCTGTACGACCGTGTCCATCCCGCCCTTCCCTACCACGACCCCGCCCGGCAACAACAAACGGACGACTCCCCAGGACCCACGGACGACTCGCCCCTTCCGTGCCCAAACCCGCCGCGCCCGCCGACGGGGCATTTCCATTCAGCATTCAGGTACGCGCGCACGTTGCCGAGGGCGCCCTCAGAACTGGCCATCTCGCCTCCCGCGCCACACCCTTCCACCCTTCCACCCCCACCCCAGTCCCCACACATGCACCCCACAAAGCTGCTCACGCCATGACTCCTTATCGCAGCCAAGGACGCCCCACCGCCCAACCGCCCACCAGCACCCACCCTTCCCGAACGTCCGGTTGTGCCGCCAGCAGGGCTGCATGCGTGTCCGGTCGCGGCAACCCGTTGCTGGCCTGCAGGCACTTCTGGAGCAAGATCCGCTGCTCTAGCGCGCGCTCGTAAAGCACCTGCAAGCAGCCAGACGCGACGCCATAACGTGAGTTGGGTACCAAGCCGTGCGTCTTGATCTGGAGCCGCTGGCAGCAGCTGCTGCTGCTGCTGCTATTGTTGGATGGCTTATATCCCGAGCCCAAGGAGCGACCTCCCGGCGGGTGGGCCGGCGGGAATAGGGTGGGCCCGCGGGTGGGTCGACGTGGAGTAAAAAAGGATACCGCAGCGGAGACGGAGACGGCGTTAGCGAACGGACCCCGAACCCAGTAATACTTACCGAACATACCTGTAACCTTACCGAGCTGAAAAGACGCAGCGACCGCGTCGCCGCCAGACCAACCCAGACGGACGAGTACGTGGAGTAGCGTGCCCGAGGCCAACTCTTGTCTGCCGTGCACGTGCTCCGGCACGCGAGGGTCATCCAGTTGGCGTGCCACACTCTTGACGACGTAACCCCCGCATGGCCATGAACGGACGAACGAAAGCGCCGACCCGCCAGCCCACCAGCTCGCCCCAACCGGGTCACCAGCTCGGGACCCACCAACAGCATCATCATTATCATCAGCAGCAGCAGCAGCAGCAGCAGCAGCAGCAGCACCCAGCAGCAGCCGCCCCTGCCCCTCAACCGGAAGGTTCACCCACAGCCGCCAGCCCACCCACCGACCGACCCACCGACCCACCTGCTGGTTGCGGACCGCCGCGCCCTTCTCCCGGTCGCGCTCGCCTTTCTTTCGCAGCGCCGCCAGCTGCCGCTCGTCCTCCTCCTGGAGCGCCTCGTACTCCGCCTCAAGCGCCTCCAACTCGCCGCCGCCGCCGCCGCCGGCGCCGCCCCCTCCGGCGCGCCCAGCCGGCCGCTTGCTGCGCCCGCGCGGCCCCTCCTCCTCCTCCTCCTCCTCGCCGTCGGCGCCCTCCGGCCCGCCTTCTTCCAAGTCCACATCCGAGTCCGACCCGGAAGGCAACCCCCCGTCCTCGCCCTCCATATCATCTTCATCCTCGCCGCCCTCCTCCTCCTCCTCCTCCTCCTCCTCCTCCGCGTCCTCCTCGCCTTCGGAGCTGACCGGTCCTCCACCGTTGGCGGCCGTCGCCGCCCCGCGTTTTCCCTTGGCGCCCAACCCTGCGGCGGCGGTCAATGGGAGCCGGGGGTGGGCACAGTCAGGCGGGAGCGGGATGCGGCGCAGTGACGCGCGAGACCAGTTGTGACTTGGCGCATGTGGGGGACTTCGCCCGCCCTGCGACTTCCCGCATGGCAGTGAGCTCGGCGCTGTAGCCCGTTGCCCCTTTTAGAGCCTTTTGCCCCTTTTCCTTCCGGAAACGGAAAGACATACCGGTACATCCCGCCTATGCACGCGCCACCGGCATATCAAACGGGCCCCGAAACGGCGCCCGGGGATGGCGGCCGCTGTCCAACTGCTGGGGTGGGCCCAACCGGGCCCAGCTGGGTCAACAACCCGCGCGTCAAACCCGGCCTCGTCGCACCTGCAGCTGCCACCCCGGCCCGCCCGCTCGGGCCTGCCTGCCCTACGGCCGCGCGCCGCTCCGCTCCGCCGTCCTCCTCTTCGCCCTCACTGCTCAAGCCACGCTCCTCATCGTCATCGTCGCCGTCGCCGTCCTCCCCAAGATCCAGATCCAGATCCACGTCCTCATCTGTCGAGTGAGTGGGTCGCAAGGGAGTTCGCGGCCGTGTGGCGCCAGCGATGTCGTCAGCAGCACGTTGTCTCCCACCGGACGTGCCCCGGAAATGCGAGAATGGCGCATGCGATAGGTCGGACCCCTCTGCCAACCAACCAACTCGGCTGAATGACGGGCAAACATGAGAGCACCACAGTTTGGGCTTCTCCACCGGCCCCGAATGCCGCCGTGTGCATGCGCTCAAGCTAGACATGCGTTGGGGTGCCATATATAATATTGTGGGTCAAGTAGCATGGCCGGCGTTTGGTTTTGCGGGCTGCGGCTCGCTCACCCGTGGGGTGAACGAACGCAAGAGGCGAGATCCTCCAGGCGGTCCGCGCGCAAAGGCTGCATAACGCCGTGACGTACCCGTACCCGCCCCCCCCAAACGTGGTTTCCCTCGCGCGGCTCCGCGCTCACTTTTGTCGGGGGACCTGTTTGCGGTACCAGGACACGGTGCCCCCGCCAGGCTGGGTCGTCCAAGAATCACCCACCAGACATGCACCCACCATCGTCCGAGTCGGCAGCCCCATCTTCGTCACCGAATATGGCAGCCCGCGAGGTCTTTCGCCCCCGATACGCCGCGTCCTCTAGCGCGATGTCGCCGCGGAGCAGCATCGACTTCTCAGGCGCCCGCCTGCAAGTCAAGGATTGCAATCGGGCAGCCACGGCAACGTCGGGTCACCAACGGTCAATGGCGCCCATTGAAAGTGCGTCGTGCATGACTAAGCGTAGTATGTATGTTTCGTGTTGCGTTTTTAAGGATGCAAGCACCTCAGCCGGGCACAAGGCGAAACACGCACCCCCAGCCCTCCCCTTCTGGTTTCTAACGCGCCGAGCACCATACGTCAGTTCCCTTCCCACCGATCCACCCAACCCCTCGCCCCCCTAGCATTACGCCCGGTATTGGGGGGAAAAGCAGTTGGAAGCCGTTGGAACCGGAGCACGCAACGCCGAAATACTTCAGCAGGTAAGCTATGCATACTCCGCGGAACCGCAAAAAGATGCATGCCTCAACATCTCCAATATTTATGCATTGCTAAGGAACCCAGTGCGTCAGGGGCGCCGCCAAGCCAACAATGGTGGGCGCGCCCAAGCAGACCCAGGGTGTGGCCTTTTTGATATCTGCATTGGGAATCGACACAAACATATTGCCACATGTGCTCACTTCGTTGGGGCCTGACGTGCTTCACCATACTCGTCGTCGGAGGCGAGTTTTGCACCCTCGCCAAGGTCCAATGCGTCAGGATCATATTCTACACATGAAGGAGGGAAGCGTTAACTAAATACAATTTCACGAATTACAAGGGAGTGCAGTTCGCGAAGCTCGCCTTTTGTCGGCGCCGGGTTAAAAAGGTCAGCGAGTTCCTGTGCCAAAGATTTCTTTTTGCTTGCCATAATGAGTTAAAGTTTCATAAGGTGTGTTCGAAAAGAGCTGCGCCTGTCGAGCTAACGAGTTATGGAAGTCGAAGCAATGTGGATCTTTTATTAAACGCGTTTAAGACAGCGGCCAGGGGCTAAGGGAACAGATACCTTTATAAGTCCTTCTTCTCTGCAAGGACTGCGCTTGCGGACGCCTGTAACTGACTAACGGTCGTACGACGAGGTTTCTGTTGGCTAACGGCTACCTACCGTAGACCGCTTCGCACGAGGCAAGACAGTTCCCTGCCGAAAGCTTAGGACCTGGGGGAACCGCAAGTCAGGATGCGATTAGATACTAGCTTTGATTGGTGTATAAGCTTTCAAACGTACACTGTTGGTGGCATTGTGTAGCTGGTAGCCAGGTTAAGGCCAAGGCTGCGGGGCTGTGCACATCCATGTCCTCACCCCACGATCAATCTCCAGCATGCAATTCGCGTTTAAGAGCAAGAGTCTGTTCAACCCGCGCGCTCACGTTCGGTCAGACACGGATTAATCATGGAACAGAGAGAGGTTACACCGCCATGCAGGCCGTGGGAAAGCGCAGCAAACTGTTCCCAGCGACCGCAACACGGGCACTCCAGCGTTCAATTGGCAACTCGGCTTCTCTCATGTGCATATCATGATCCGTCAGCATCCCTCCTGCCCTTGGACCCCGCCTCAAACTCCAGCAACCGTCCGAAGACAGCTTAGCGCTCATGGGCGATGTAGCCATTCTGGTTCATGCTCCCATCCCTCGTGTCAATGCCTGTTTCGGCACCAAGGCGCACGAACGCGTTGTGCGGGTACGAGTATCCCACACGGCTCCTGCGTCGTCACTGAACCTGGTTTACTCATCAAGCCAGCAACAACGCACCAAACGTAAACAGTCTGACTAAGGCCACATAAGCGCGTCCGTATGCAGGTCCATGGTATCCTACGCATTTCGCAAATGGAAACGCCGCCCCTACAAGCTGACACCACCAAGCTAGAAATCTACGACAGCTTAACCGACCTGCCCTGCCCTACCCCGGGGCCCACGCCCCGAAGATACACCCATGACGACAACGGGGACAACCGTTACCGTCATTAACAACGCCTTGGCGTCCGGTGGCGACCCAACATGCACGGAAGTAGGTGGTACCCGTTATCGTATGTCGACCAACGAACAATTCGCTGTCACGCTGCTAAATTTCGGTCAAACGTGTTAAATTTGGGACGATGTACGTGCACAAGTCATTTCTATGACAGGAGTACAGCAGCAGACCTTCGAACAGCACGTGCTGGTTCCGGTCAACACGCCACGCGGACAAATGGACACCTTTCCGCCGCGCACTTTGCCGGCGGGGGGGTCCGTGATTGCTCCTGCTTCGTTTCCGCGTTCATGTCGACAACATTCGCTCTTTCAAAACCGGCCCAGCCCAGCACTCGTCGTTTGGTCACTTGTTCCCTGTCAAGTCACCCCTCCCCCCTCGTGTCGACGGTCTACGCGAATCCAGACCCATCGCTTGATCCGGCCACAGGCGCAGCTCCGCGGCGGATCAAGCGATGCGTGAGAGGCCAGCACGGTTGTCTTCGAGAAAGCTACAAACGAGTTATTTAGAAGTCGTCATCGCTCCAGAGCGCGTCGTTGCCATCGTCCTCGTCCACATCCAGCTCCGCGAGGTTCACCTGAGGGTGTGAGGGCCGAAATCCGGTCAGATATGACCAGCTTCACCAAATTACTAATCCATCAATAATAAGCTTTACTTCCGGACACTGTCTTCTGATTGGAAATGGCGTTCCACGTCTTCTGATTGGGAGGGGCGCGAAGGGACAGCGACGAGTGCTAGACCGACTTACCTGGTACCGCAGAACGCCGCCGATGCCACCGAAGCCGCGGCAGAATTGCGAGCCTTCTTGCGACTTGTTGGTCACGAACTCGAGCGTGCACCCGAACTTCTTGTAGTTGTTCGCCAGCCACTCGAGCAGCGGCATCTTGTCCTGCACCTCCAGGTCGCAGCCTGCCTCCTTGTCCTTGAAGTGCGACGTGTCTTTGGCCTGCGGGGTAAGCCGAGCAAAGAAACACCAGAATCCGATTATGCCTTCTTGCCAAGCTTTTCCAGCTGGGCTGCTGGAACTGTAAAGCGAGTAACCCTAATGGCCACGCATCGCCCGGGGCGGCAACGGGATCGGGCTTTGGACTACCTCGGGTCTCTTCTTCCCGGCAGCCTGCCAGTGCGGATCAGCCGAACACGCAAAAGAAGACTTTTCCCCACCTGCTCTGCGTTGAGCAGCTTGATCTCCGTCTTCTGGGTCGACGGGTTCATCAGCTCGTAGCGGTCGCAGTCCAGGTTCTCCCACACGATCAGCGTCTCCACCGCGCCCATCTCCAGGCACTGCATCGTGTCCTTTACCGAGAACACGAACTTGCCTGCAAGTCATGGCAGTGGAGGAACAGGAGGAATGTTCGCACACCGTCTTCGCGTCCACCGTTCCGCAGCATGGCGCATTGTCGTCACATGTACAGTGCGCACGACAATGCTCACTGCGGCCCCATAAGCTGGGACCGGTACACAGACGCTGCCGCGCAAAATGAACGCCCCATCGAAACGCTCGCTGCCATGCTGCCATTGAAGCCGGGGCAATAGCTGCAACCCAAGAAGCCTCTCTTGCCCACCGTGCAACAAGACCACCCATGGCGAAGGCGTGACGACACGGGAGACCCTTTTTCACCAGCCTGGTGACCCCATGGCCATGGAATTCGCGTTGTTCACTCGGTGCGAGAAACCACTGAGCTGAAGGACGTCAATTTGCCCTGATCAATGGTACGGACCCCCGGTCAAGTCTCCCATGCAGTACTTCCATCACATCGCATCAGAAGTCACGATCGAAACCGACCCGCCCCTCAACTCACCCGAATCCTGGCTGATCTCCTCGAAGAATCGCCCAATTAACCGCTTCTCCTGCACGAACTTGACGTTTGCGAGCATCTCCGCTGAGAGCTCAATGGCCTGGTTGAAGCCGTTCTCGCCACCTGCGGGGACGGGAGCGTGGATACCATTCCACGATGACGCACGCTACCATCTCAAAACGGCATCACGCCCAGCATGTCATAGCAACCATGCCATGTACCCCGTGCATATGTTAACAGTGCATATGTATCGCGTGGCGTGTGATGCGGCCTGTCAACCGGAAATGGCCAGGCCGTGTGCGACCAGGCGGGTGTACTGTGGGGCTGGAGCCATTTGATCTCTTGCCACATGTAGGCAGGAAATTGGTAATCCGCCCCGCGTGCATTCATTGCAAATGTATCGCGTGGCGTGTGATGCGGCCTGTCAACCGGAAATGGCCAGGCCGTGTGCGACCAGGCGGGTGTACTGTGGGGCTGGAGCCATTTGATCTCTTGCCACATGTAGGCAGGAAATTGGTAATCCGCCCCGCGTGCATTCATTGCAAATGTATCGCGTGGTGTGTGATGCGGCCTGTCAACCGGAAATGGCCAGGCCGTGTGCGACCAGGCGGGTGTACTGTGGGGCTGGAGCCATTTGATCTCTTGCCACATGTAGGCAGGAAATTGGTAATCCGCCCCGCGTGCATTCATTGCAAATGTATCGCGTGGCGTGTGATGCGGCCTGTCAACCGGAAATGGCCGGGCCGTGTGCGACCAGGCGGGTGTACTGTGGGGCTGGAGCCATTTGATCTCTTGCCACATGTAGGCAGGAAATTGGTAATCCGCCCCATAATGTCGGTTCATGATGTCATGCCAGGCGTACCGAATGCAAGCCCAACGAACACCCTACACCACATGGATACCATGCCAACATCAACTCGCGTTGCTCGCTTCCGGGTAACGCGTTGTGCCCATCATTTGCCCACGCCGGTATCTTCCCAACCCCGCCTGTACTCTGTTTTAGCCCCAGCGCGAACTCACCGTACGACACGTCCACGACGCCCAGCACCACCGCCTGCAGGCGGGGGTCGAACATGTCCGACTGGCTGAGCTCCGTCTTGAAGTCCGCCGAGCCCGCCAGGACCAGACCAGACACGTTTGGCCGGTCGTTGGTGATGAAGAACTGGACAGCCATCTCCGCTACCTGCAGCAGGCCCCAAATTGATCACGCTCTGTAAGACAACGCAGTGCATGCTCAACAGTTGCGCAATTGCACCACCACTGCGCGGCATGGTAATGGCGGTCCCGGCCCCTCCGCAGCAAAAATTGCGCCCCCAGGGCAACTTCAGGCCGTCCCCAGGGACACCTTTTGCGTTTGGGCAATCATACCCCAACCAGGTTCGTGATGAGGGATTCCATGCGACGGGGAGCTTGCCCGCGGCCAGCACACAGCGACAACACCTTACAGCGCTTCTGGCGCGGCCGGTGCCCGCACCTTGCGCACATAGTTGTGCCGCTTCTCCACACGCAGACGGGCGAAACGCAGCGCCGACTGGCCACCACGGCCGTGCTTTTTAGGCAGGTCCACCAGGAATTTGTGAAGCACCTCGCGCGTGTTGCCGCACAGCGTGCCAAAAAGGCTGCCGTTACCGTCCATGATGATGAAGCCGTACCTGCAAAACATGCGAAACATGACAGGTCAGGGGCTACGGACCTCCTGCCCCGCTCCCATCCCTCCCGACCCGGAAGTCCCATGGGTCAGCCCTCCGCTCCACGTCCAGCAAGAAAACAGACTTGAAGGCGGGGGAGGTTATTCGCTCCCCTAAAATGACATGTAATAATGGCGGGAGGAAGCACACGAATGAAATCTCACGCACTTGTTGTCCGACTCCAGCAGCTCGTTCAGCGCCTCGGTGTGGAACTTGTTGTCGCAGAGGTACAACGAAGTGTTGATGGGCTTGAAGGGCTCAAAGTCAATGTTCACCTTCTTTTCCTTTCCATCGTCCGTCATGATGGTCCCCGTGTAGACCACCAGACCGTTGGGTGGCACCTGGGGGCACGAAATACCGCCGCCAACGAGTATTCGCCTGTGCACGGCCAGAACAATGCAAAGCCATCGATATCGTTTAAAACGCGATGCTTGCCTTGTTGTAAAGCTTGAGGCGCTGCTGCGCCGAGGTGATGGCGGAGAGCACTGAAAGGCGATTGACGCGCGACTTGATGTTTGAGGCCGTGCCATACTCATCGCCAAGCATTTTTTGAACACGAGCGACCTGCAGCCAGCGCTTTATGTTAAGAAGTGAAGGGGTCGGGGCCTGCCGCTAGCTGGGCACACCTGATCTTTGGGGGGCATGATAAGACTGATCATGCTGGTGCCGTTACCACGTGCAGCTTCAAGGGCCTTAATTAGCTGCGGTGCGGACAGGGCAAGAGCAGCGTTGACACAACGTTGGCGCGAGCGAAAGCGCCGCCAGAGTCCAGCTCCAACATCTCCGCCAGCCTTCACTCACCCGCTTGATTTTCCACATCTCAATATTCTTATCTGTCTCTGCGTCACCCATTTTGGCTGCGCTTTAAACCCGCTGCTGAAACTTCAAATTGCAGCCTAGGGCCGCAGGCACCGGCTAGGCCGGCCGAAACAGAAGGTGGTGAGAGTCAGGTAGTAAGTGATAAGTAAGTTATTTGTGGAAACATAAAGCGAGGAAAGATGGTCAGCACAAAAGCCTGATTGTGATTCCGTTGGTCGAACCGTTGCTTTTATACTGCCGTAGATTGCCCGCTTTCACACGGCTTCTCCCAAATCACCTACGGCTTCCTAAACTGGCCAATCTTTTGTAAAATCGAATTGAAGCTGCTGCTTGGGTGCACCACACGCCGCCGTAAAGCAAATGCGCTGAATTTAGTGTCATCCTTGTTGCAGCGGCTTATCGCCCGCTTTACATTCTTCACGTTGTCAGGCCATGCTTGGTCAGCTTAACCTCGGACGCGCAGCGCCACCTGCGTCGAGGTGCCCGGGGGGCTGGCCAGGCGTCTTGTCACGCGCGCGCTCGCCCTGTTATCGACTTCGTGATTACGCTGCTGTACCATGTGAGTCGACACAAATGCGGGTCCGTTGGTGGCAAAGTTACAGCGGCTGGGGTCCGCGCGGTTGCTGGGGTTCGGGTGGGCGAGCTTGGGGTTGCGCCCGTGGCCTGTCGCCCATGTCTTCCCATTTCCATTCCCGCCCGGCTGTGCCCTGCCCATACAAGAGGGGGAAATCTCGCACGGCTCGCCTCACACACGCTCAGGGCCGTCGTAGCCGAAATCAAGGGACCTGTCACAGTCGTGGGCTAGCCGGCCCTGTTCCCGGATCAAACCGCGTCAGTGGGTCCTCACTAGCAATCGAACGATGAACATCTGGAGCCGGGCGAATCTAGCGATACGTATCGAACGTAACTCTGGCATCCCCGCGAGCACGGGATGCGGGAGAGGCTAGCTTCGCTGACCTGGAGACAGATGCAGCGGCGCGGACATGCCATGCGCCGTGTCCTCTTGTAAAACAGCAAGGGAACTTCCCCTTCTATGACGCACCCGCAGGCCCACACGCGCCCGGGGCAGACGGCCGGCGCACGCTAGCGCCGGCGCGGGCCTCTGCCGGAGACGAGGCCGCGGCCTCGCCGCCTGGCACCGGCAGACCAGCGGCTGCGGAGCAAGCGGCGGATGACGCGGCCGCTACCATCGCCCCGTCCTCCGACGGCGTTTGGACCCCTGATTACATTCGGGAGCTTGTGCGGCAGCAGGAGGCGGAGGAGGAGGCGGCGAGGGCGGAGGAGCAGACTCGGGGGTTCCGGGAGGACCCGGAGGTACGTGTCGCGGAGCCCGTATGCACGGCACGGCACGGCACGGCCTAACGGCGGTTGCCCCGCCTTGAGGTCAAAGGCGCACGCCAAAGAGCGCTATCTCGATGCTCCCTCCTCGCAAGCCGCTTGTTTGCATGCCCCCGCTTGGCAACCCCCGTTTGCTGAGCCAGTGCCTTGTGGCTGCGAATGTAAGCATGTTGCGCATCAGCCCCTCGCCATTTAGTTGCTTCTCACGCATGGACGTCCTTGTCCCTCGCTTTGCCCTCAGGGGTTGTACACATACGTGGAGCGGGCGTACGAGGAAGCGGAGATGCTGGTGGGTTAGATTGCCATGCGCACATGCGCACGTGTGTGGGGGCGGCAGACCCATGGTTCGCGCGTTCCTGTTGGTCGCTCCCGCTGGGTGGTGCGGTCATATGCCCCCTCGCCCTCGGACCTAGCCACCTCCCTCCCACGCGGGTTGGTAGCTGATGCCAAGGCGGGCAGGCGGTGCGCTTCGCAAGCGGACGAGTCGCGGCTGAAAAGGCGGCGCGCTGCCGCTGGGGGCCCTTGGCACGCCGTTGTGGCGTGCCCCGGAAACTTAGGAGGCGAAGGGGACGCTGTCGGTCGGCCACCGTGGTGCTGTTGGCCGCCGGTGGGACAGCAGGGTGTGCCGCGCAGGACGGCGGCGCCTTGGAAATTGGGAGCTTCGCCCCCATCCACCGTCACCCTGGCAAGCGCTCTTCCCTCGATACCCCACATAAAATGCCCGACAGTCAACTGAGCAGGCCGCAAAATGTCAGCTGCCAACGCTGAATGCTACTCTTCATTCCCTTCCTTGGACACTGCCGCGTGTAGAAACTGCTGGCCGGAGACGACGGGAACTTGGATGGCTATCCCGCAGCCGCCGCCAACGACGTCATCGGCATGGGCAGCTGGCGGCTAAAGGTAAGTGACCCACGGGTCGGAAGGCCAGGCCTGTTTGCATGCAGCAAGGGCTGGAGGTTTGCCGCCGGGTGCGGCGCGCGGTGGGGAGGCCGTCGTCGCGGGTGGGGGATAGCGGAGAAATGGGCCTCGGTCTGTCGCCGGGTGCCTTGGGTGCTGTGATTGTTCGGGCCCCTGCGACCTGAGCCGTGTACCTAGAGCGTGGCCCGTCGCCTTTCAGCTGGACGTTCCTGCCGCATCCCCTGCTTTCTCTTAATGTACGGAACCTGCGTGCGTACCGGTATAGAGGATGAAACGAGACAATGCCGCCTCGGTGCCGTTGCTAGTCGCCAGTCAGCTTTAGACGCCGCTCGCGACTCCTGGTTTCAAGTGAGCTTTAGACGCCGCTCGCAACTGATGGCTGCACTGCGCGCGTGGTACCCGCCCTGCTGCAGTCGTATGTGGACCCCGTCATTGAGTTCCTGGTCGCGCGCATCGAGGGCAGCTGGCGGGAGTTCATGGATGAAGGCGAGTTCCTCCGCGCCGCGGGCTGCTCCGGGTTGGCACCTCGCGCTCCAGGGCCGCCGGCGCGCCGCGGGGGTTGCACCGGCCCCCTCATTTTGCCGTTGTGGGCGGCGGTGGTGGTCCGCCCATAGGAGGAGGCGTGCTTTACAATGAGGGGCCCATACGGGCTCTTGCGGCGAGATGGGTGCCTGCTGTCGCCCGTGCTGTTATCACACCGTAGCGCTTTACCCAGGCCTCCTCCTACCTCCGATTTTCCTTCTGGCGCCGCCCCGCCCCGCCCCGCCGCGCACCCCTTTTCGCGGCCCAGACCTGTGCCTGTACCCCCGCGACAAGTGGAAGTCCCTCGGGTGGGACCTGGTGGACAGCGAGGACCCCAAGCGGGAGCTGGAGGGCTTCTCATACGCGGACATTCCGGACCCGGAGAAGGGCGCCGAGGGGTGAGGGGCCAGGCCGGATGGGGGCTGTGGGGCCGCCAAGCGTGGGCGGCGTTCCCCGGCTTCTCGAGGCGGCGGCAGGGGTTGTGTTATGCTGGCGCAAGGGGGTGTTGCCCTGGCTATCCTTGGAGATCTCCGCCGCCATGCTGGCGAATCCTGGCTACTCTTGACGTCATGTGTCACCCCAGCCAGCTTGCCCATCCGGGCCAATCTACTTCTTCGCGCCCACCCGGGCTCCGGCCTATCCGTGGATAACCCCCCGCCCCCTCGCCCCGCCCCCCCTCCCCTGGCGCAGCTACCCTCGGCTGCAGCTTGAGAACCGGGTGTACTGCAGCCGGGCGTTCCGCAAGCTGCACGTGGAGGTGGGCATACGGCAGGACGGACTGCAGGTGCTGCACGTGGTGCTCTACCCGCGATACAAGTGGGTGCGGGGGGGGGGGTTATCCACGTATAGGCCGGAGCCCGTAAACGGGGGGGGGGGCAGCAGCGACGCAGCGTGTTGTGGCTTCAATGGTGTGGGCGGATGGGGTGCATTGCACGGCGGCACAACGCCACAACCTCGCCCTGCGCCGTGTCTGCGGTCTCGAGAGAGCGGGCCGCCATTGCGCTTGCGTAGCCGAGGGGCGCCGGGGTTTCGGGTTGTCGAAGCAGGGAGAACAGCGGGGGGGCAAGAGGGGTTCATGGTGCGGGCCCCGGCATGCGGGCCTAGAGCGGAGCGGCACGAGGCGGGGGTCGCCAGGGGCGGGGCTGCATGACGGAGCCGCGCTAAGAGGGGCGATCTGCAGGCCGGAGGGACGGGGCGCGGGGGCAGCTAGCTGCCAGGGGAACGACTGGCTGCTGCGTTTGGGCTGCGGCCCTTTCGCTGCTGCATCCTGTGTGCAGGGCGGGCGCATGGGCGTGTGACCCGCAGAGCAAAGGTCGCATCCGCGCGCGCCCACCTGTGCGCACAGACGGCCGCGTGTTCCCAGGGCCCACAACCCATAACGCATCCTTGCTTGCTCGCCTTCGACATGGCGTGGCCGCCTCACAGTGTTTTCCATCAACCACGTGCCCCTTGCCACACGGATTGCGAGTGTCTCGCGCGCATGGGCCTCCTCCATGCATATTGCCCCGCGGCCCCCTCGCCGGGCCGTTCCATCCACCTTCACCTACCTCAGACCCCACCGCCCCCCACTGCCCCCCTCGTGCGCTCCGAAACCCGTCCCCCGCGCAGCTACGACCTGCCCATCTTCGGTCTGGACATTGTGATGGTCAACGGGCGGGTGACGCTTGCGGTGGTGGACTGCTGCCCCGTGAGGCACGGACTCAAGCTGCCGCAGCAGTACATGGAGGTGGGGCGGGGCGCCATGGACCGACCCGGGCAGGGAGGAGGGAAGGAGGAGGAGGGAAGGAGCAGGGGGGAGGGAGGGGGAGGGAAGGAGGAGGGAGGGAGGGGGAGGGGAGGAGGGAAGGAGGGAAGGAGGAGGAGGTAGGGGGGCGTTCGGTTGAAGTCCGGCACGGCAGCTAGGGCGGTGGATCAGCTGTTTGGGTCTTAAGGAAGCCCCAGGAATAGGAGTTGAGTAGGGAAGAACAGGACGGCGTGAAGAGGAGATGCGCCACGGGGTCGTGAACCCACCCACCCTGCCCCCTTCTCCCCGCCTCTGCACCCTCTTCCCCCCGCCGCCCCTCATCGGTATCTTCTTTTTACCGCCCCGCCCCTCATCCCCGTGCGGCCCCCTGCTCCCCGCCCGCCCGCCCGCTCCCTGGCACCCGACCATCCACGACCCAGACCATGGCGCTCCTGCAGCGGACCTTCCTGGAGGGCACCGACCCCTCCGCCCGCCGCATTCCCGACTGGGGCGCCGCCTCGTTCTCGCCGCTGGCGCTGTGCATCACGCCCACCACACCCGAGGAGCTGGCGGCCTTTGCCAAGTACGCGGTGGCGCTGCACCGGGCGCACCTCAGCCTCAGCCTCAACGCGGAGCCCGTGGTGGCGGCGCCGGGCAACCGGCGCGCGGCGTCCAAGCTGCAGGAGCTGCAGGAGGGGCAGAAGAGGTGCGGGGGCCGGCGGGGCGGGGGGGGGGAATGGGCAGGGCGGTCGTCCTTTGGGGGAGGTGGCAGCGGCAAAAGGAAAGTGCGACGAGGGGAGGAGGACTGTTTGGCATACGAAGCTGGAAGGGAGGGTTAACGGGGAGCGTGGTGGGTGCGGAGGGGAGTCGGACGGGGAGTCGGGTGCGGTGAAGGGGTGCTGTGGTGTCCTCTGCAGGTGGGGCGACACATACACACATGGGGGATGGGGGCAGGCGGCGGTCGGTCTACTTTGGGGGCGTGCACGCTGGGGCAAAAGAACTGGGTACCGGTAATGTTTGGGTGCTCTCAGGAAAGGCCCCGGGGCTGAACCAAGGCCCTGGAGCGGCTGGTGAGCAGGCGCTTTGGCCCAGATGTGTTGGCCGCCTGCGGATTTGTGACCACGTGACTGCCCGCGAGACCGCTTCTTCGAGGGATGCTTCGATGATGCCGTGTGCGACGCCTTTGGAATCGACCTGGCGGCGCTCAAGAAAGGCAACTTGTGTGTGAGTTGCGGCTTGCGAGTTGCGACTTTACTCGTCCCGGTCCCCGCGTCCGCGATCCTGTCGCAGGTTCTGCGACAACCAGCTCGCCAACAAAAAGACGCGGCGGGTGCTGGAGGCCGCGTTCGGGG